>OY747131.1:77735481-78935481 GCA_963556465.1 Berberis vulgaris
CGAACATGTCTCACCCTGACATGCCTCCATATGCACACCGATACCACTCAAGGCATGTATGTTCCCAAGTGGGATGCCACCTCTAGGACATATACGCCGCCACGGAAGGCAAATCGTGCGGCCCAAGATCATAAACTATAGCGTGCATCAGGGAAACCTTCAACTCGAATAAAAGCCCAAACATCCTCAAGGTCGGGGTAGTGATCAACATCGACTGCCAGCTGGAGTTCCTTTCTTGGATGGGAGGAATCAAACCCAAATATCCAAAAGGCCAGGGTAGTGATCAAAATCGACTACTAGAGTGTTGAGAATCATCACCGACTCTCCAGAGAGTTTCTCTAGAAGCTTTATCATCACCTACTATCTAAAGTTCTCTCAAGCCATTGTAAAAAATTGTGGCTCATTGTCAAAATTGGTGGTTCACCCACCGACTTTGAGCAACTATAAATAGGGGTAAATATTGTGTTATGAGAGTGTGAAGAAACATAAGATCAATTGTGAGTTTGTAAGCTTTGAATGTGTACGTTAGTGTTGTACACAAAGTGTGGTGTACTTGCATATTTGAGGGAGTAATAAAAATCAGAGTTTTATAAGTCCAAGTTCTTCCTCAATTTCTAACAATTTGGTATTAGACCCAGGTTAGGGACTGTTGGTGAGACGCTACTTGTCGGAGATCGTTCATGCGCAGTTCGAGACTGTGAAACAGACTGGTCTAGGACCAAGCTTACTTGGTAGCACAAAAAATATTGCACCTTGTCACTATGGGAGATCTTGTTGGCACAATTGGTGGGCTTACAAAGCTCAACCATCACAATTATAAGAGTTGGCAGACAAGGATAAAGTCTTATTTACAAGGACAAGACTCGTGGCAAGTTGTTGGTGGTAGTGAGACTGCACCACCGCCAAGGGAGAACACTATTGAATTTAGGAAATGGGAAATCAAAGCTGGGAAGGCACTTTATGTGCTCAAGACAACGATCGAGGATGAGATGCTTCAGCACATTGAAGATGTAGACACACCCAAAGGAGACTGGGATACATTTGCATTTTTATTTTCCAGAACGGTTGATGCCCACTTGCAATTCTTGAAAAATGAGTTGATGACTCTAGACAAGAAGTATGTCTATTGGAGAGTATTTTTTTAAAATAAAAAATTTATGTCGTGAAATGCCTAAAAAATTAATAAAGATAGGATGAAAATATTAATTATCCACGGATTAAAGCCTGAGTATACCGAGATTGTCACAACTATTCGTGGTTGTCGAACTCAACCCTCTATTGTGGAGTTTGAAAGTCTTTTGGCCAATCAAGAAAGCCTCACTAAGCAAACGGTAATTGTCTGTTTGAAAATTAAGGAAGTTGAGGAAGAAGAGACATTCTTTAAGAAAATGAAGGGTGGATATACAAAATAATAAATTTGTAAAACCAAAGCAAGAAGAAGATAACTGGTCCCCAGAGAGGAGTTAAAAAAATGGGGAGTTCAGCAAGGCAGAAGCAACAATAATCGGCGAAATGATGGTTGCTACAACTGCAGCAATAGAGGTTACTATGCAACAGATTGTCGGTCAAAGAAAAAACAGCTGAAGGCAACTTGGTGACATCTCACAATCACCAAGACAATAGTGAAGAAGAATGGGACTTCCAAACATTATTTGCAACTATTCAACCTGTTTGTGAAAATTTTCTTGAAAAAGAAGTAAACTTCTCCAAGAATGTAGTAGCCATGGTCTGTGAAGATCAAGTACCAACAGTCAACTTCAACAAAGATTGAATTGTTGACTCAGGCGCTCCAATCATATGACCGGGTTGTGATAATTGCTGACAACACGAGATTGCCAATTGCTATCACTGGGGAGGCTATATTCATTCCCCACCTCAGCCCCAATCAAATTCAATTGCAGAACTTCTATCGTGTTCCATGTGTGAAGAAAAACATATTGTCAGTATCACAATTAACAACATCTGGCAGTTACGTGGTGTTCGGGCCATAAGATGTTAAGGTATACTGAAGCCTAAAGTCGTCGGGTACACCCATCATGAAGGGACAAAAGTTAAGAGTATCTACGTGATGTCTGCAAAATTAGCATATGTAAATAATATTTGACGCAGTGAAACTGTTGATTTGTGGCATGCAAGGCTAGGACATGTTAGCTATTGAAGATGATGATGAGCAAGTCAATGTTGAATGGCTTACCCCACCTGGATATACGAGGAAAAGCTCATCAACTACCCTATCAGAAGTTGGAGTTAGGGTCAAGGAACCGTTGCAACTCATCCACTCAGATGTGTTCGACTGAGTAAAACAAGCATCAATAAGCAAGATGCGTTACATAGTGACTTTTATTGATGATTTTTCAAGGTACGTGTAGGTTTATTTTCTGAAGAAAAAATTGTAAGTCCTCAATACATTTAAGGAATTTAAGAAGAAAATTGAAAGTAAAGTAGGAAAGAAAATTAAATGTCTGCGTATAGATAATTGTGGAGAGTACACATCAGATGAGTTTTCCAATTACCAGAGGGAGTGTAAAATCAAGAGATAATTAACATGTCTAGGCACTCCACAACAAAATGGAATAGCTGAAAGGAAGATTTGGCATTTGGCATAGACATGCTGAAGCATGTTGCATGCCAAGAATGTACCAAGTCATTTTTGGGCCGAAGGTATGAAGACTACAACGCATGTTATCAACAGGTTGCCACAAGCAAAGTTAGGGTTTGTTTCACCTTACCAGAAGTTATGGAATACTAAACCTATAGTGAGTCGCTTTCGAGTTTTCGGATGTGTTACGTGTTCGTGCCTGCTGTGCAACAAGTTCAACAAAAAGGCACGTATAAGTACTACTGCCTAGGGGTGGGCACGGGACGGGATGGATCCATCCCATTCCCATTCCGTTCCTTCGGGATCGGGACATGATAGATCTCATCCCGACCTCGTCACATCCCAAACGGGTTCGGGATGGGATGAGCATATATACAAAATAAAACAAGAAAAACTAATATACATATATCACTAAGCTGCATGGACTCAAACACACTCGCCGGTTTGTGTCCAACTTGATATGGGTCTCTATTGTATCAGTGCTTATCGTGCCTCACAAGGATTTCCAACTCCTCCCTCCTAATTGGCAACTTCTATCCCTGGCAAAATCTTGTGTAGTTGCAGCTAAAAATGAACCCAACTGAAACCAACTTAAAATGAACCCTTCAACAAATATCAGAAATGATTGGAATTGCAACCAACTAAAAATGAACCCAACTGAAACCATGCTACAAGCCAAATACAATGATATTGAAGAAAATCTTATAAATGTATGTAATTGCAATCTTAAATAAGTACTTAGGAAAAATGATTGGAAGAAATGTGTCACTCACATCACATCCTATGCTCTGGTACAATAATGGGGATGAATGAAACTTTTGTGAAATTCCCAAGAGTTTACATCCCTTCAACATATATCAGAATGTGTATCACTTTCACAACCATTATCATCAAATTTTCTTCTTTCTTTTAAAATTTGCAAAATACCTAATGTATATTAACAAGTTCATACATCTATCAAAACCAAGAGCAAAAATATTAAAATTTATAACAATAAATATTAAAAATCAATTCGGGACGGGATTGAAAATCTTCATCCGATCCTATCCCACTCTATCAGGACAGGACGAGATCGGGATGGGATTGATCGATCCCAAAAAAACCTGGAAAAAATCGGGACGTGATCGCAATATGGGGTGCCCACCCCTACTACGTGGTGTTCGATGAAGCGTCATCATGGTGGTCTGCACAACAAGTACTACTGCCAGATTCCAAAATTCTAGGGGAAGAATGCAGGAAATTGAGTCAACACCTACAAAAGGTGAAGAAGAAATCGGGCTAAACTTGCCAAAAACAAGTGCGTCCACTAATCCATGGTAAACTGGTGTACATAAAAGAGCACCAAAAGAAGATCAAGAAAGTCAGGAATGCAAACCCAATCCAAAATATGTAAATGTCGTGATTGAAGAAGACAACACTAGATAACCCACAACATTTGAAGAAGCATCTCCTAGCATGGAGTGGCAAAAGGCAATGGAAGAAAAAAATCCAAGCTCTGAAGCAGAATCAAACTTGGGACTTAGTACCAAAACCCAAGGATGTGAAGCTTATATTATGTAGATTGGTTTACAAGATGAAGACCCGTCCTAATGGCTCGATAGAAAGATACAAGGCTCGATTGGTAGCCTATGGGTTCTCACAGCAATATGAACATTGTAGTCCAGCAGCTAAGATCACTACAGTCAAGGTCCTGCTTGCACTAGCAGCAAACAAATCTTGGAAATTATGGCAGATGGATCTGAAAAACGCATTTCTGCATGGAGAAGTTGACCGACAAATATACATGGAACCTAGGGGGTTTGAGAGTAAAACCTAACAAAATTATATCTACAAGCTAAATAAGGCATTGTACGGATTGAAGCAAGCACCAAAAGCTTTTTATGGAAAGAAAATTGAGTTCTTAGTTCAAAGCAAGTACCCTATTTATCAAATCTCAAGAAGGCAAACTAGCAATAGTGCTAGTATACGTAGATGATCTGATTGTCACTGGAGATGACAAAGAAGAAATACGAATAGTACAAAGAAATTTGGCAGTCTGATTCCAGATGAAGTTAGGAGAACTAAGACACTTCCTAGGGCTCAAGATTGAACGAAGTGACAAAGGCTTGTCAGCACAAGTATGCTAGAGATGTTTTGAAGAAGTATGAGATGCTCGAGTGTAAGATGATTTCAACACCTATGGAGGCTAATGCCAGCTATGTGCTGAATAAGAAAAGGATTTGGAAGATACAACAATGTATCGTCAGCTTGTCAGGAGTCTAATCTACTTGACACTCACACGACCAGATATAGCCTACACAATTGGAGTGCAAGTCGATTCATGCAGTAGCCAAAGAAGCCTCATCTCGAAGCAGTTCGAAGAATCTTAAGGTATGTGAAAGGCACTTCTGACCTTGGTATCTTATTCAAGAAGGGTAAGGAATGCAAAATGATCGGCTACTGTGATGCTGATTATGCCGGAGATCATGATATGATAAGATAAACTACCAGGTACATGTTTAGTCTTGGTTCATGAGCAATTACTTGGTGTAGCAAGAGACGGCCAACTGTATCTCTCTCGACCATAGAAGCAGAGTATAGAGTAGCAGCTATGGCAACTCAAGTAGTACAATTAATGGATGATTTACACCAGCCAGTCGACTATGCGATACTGTTGCATTGTGATAATCAGTCTGCAATACGCTTAGCTGAAAACCCAATATTCAACGCAAAGACAAAGCATATAGAAGTCCACTACCACTTCATTAGAGAGAAGGTACTTCAAGAAGAGATAGAGATGCAAGCAATTAAGACAGATAACCAAGTAGCAAAATGTTCACTAAAGGGATCGGTGGTAAAAAGTTCGAAGAGTTTTGAAGATAACTTGGCATGACTTTAAGGGTGTCGTGATGAGGGGGGAGTGTTGAGAATAATCACCGACTCTCTAGAGAGTTCTAATTTCTCTAGAAGCTTTATCATCAATGACTCTAGAGTTCTATCAAGCTAAGTTATTAATGCGGCAAAAAATTGCCTATTAATCGGCGATTAATCGCAATTCGGGGTTTGATCGAACCAAATTGTGTGAAACCGGTTGGGGTTTAGCGGACACCGATTAATCAGCCTAGCTGACTCGCCGATTTATAGCTATGTATAAAAAATAAAAAAACCTAAACTTAGGATTCTCATTTCATTCGCAAGCCGCAACTCCCCCCAACCTAGATCCTACAGAGAAGAAAAACAAGAAGAAGAGAGAAGGTGAAGATCTCTGGACGACCACTAGATCATTGGCTCTCTCAGGCTCTATTTTCTTCCCTTCAAACCAAATCAGAAATATATGTACCACTTCAACCCTAATGTCCCTCTTCCCTCTCCTCCTAGTCCCCATCCCACTCGGCCTCCCTTCTTCTCTTCTCTCCTGTGTAGAATTCATATTGACTACGGGAGCTTGTTGATTGAGGTTGTTTGTAGTGATATGGATTTTGGTGAAAGTTAATTGTTGTCGAAACAAATTAGATTCGGCTTGTTGATGATGAACTCCCATCTTTCTGTGTATTTGACATTTTTGGCCTTATAACTTAGAGCACTAATAACTAAACCTCACAATTTCTTTGGAAGTTTGTGATTATGCATGATAAATCCACACAATTTTCACGCACTTCTGTCATGACTTTCTTTATTCTTTGGTCTAGAATATATTACCTCTGGATGTGGAGTATTTTTGTTTGTACAAAGTGACCATTTTAGAAATATGTTCGGTGCAAAGTAATACGATTTACCTTCATGGGTTAGTGGGATGGGTAAGTTGACATCTATTTTGCTTCTAAATGTTTGTCTTGGTAGCTTGACTGTTAAAACAATCTATAATTTTCTTTTAAGTAGCTTGGCAGATAATTAGTAAAGTTATATAATTACATATTTTCACTGTTGTGATTAATTATTTATTTTTGTAATTTATAATTATGATTAAATTTTAAAAATATATGCTTTGAAAAAATTGACCGATTAAATCCGATTAATCCCGCTTAATCGTAATTTGGTCCTGGACCAAGCTCCGACCACTTTCCGAATTAACTGCATTGCTCTCAAGCCATTGTAAAAAATTGTGGCTTATTATCAAAATTGGTGGCTCACCCACCGACTTTGAGCAACTATAAATAGAGGTAAGGATTGTGTTATGAGAGTGTGAAGAAACATAAGATCAATTGTGAGTTTGTAAGCTTTGAGTGGGTGTGTCACTGTTGTACACAAAGTGTGATGTACTTGCATATTTGAGAGATTAAAAAATCAGAATTTTATAAGTCCAAGTTCTCTTTCAATTTCGAACACGTAGTTCCTTTCTTGGATATGGGGAATCAACCACGTTCTCAAGGCCACGTGCTACTCCCTATCAAGGTTGGCTTAATTCCTAGTATTGAACCAGTAAACATGATAATAAAAGCATGCATGTGCATATAGCCGAAGTTGTGGAAAAATATAGTCTAAGATGATGCAAGTCAAATTTGAATAAATCCATAAATATCATACCTATATATCCCATGGACCTTCCAGTGGTGTCACATAGTCATAAATACCATCGAGTCTCTAACGACTAATCATAAATGTCGGGTTCACTGACATTACTGCGGACAAACTCATTATCAAAATAATACATCTCATAGCATTGTAATGCATAAGTAATCAACTATGGATATTCATTCCATGGTATCTATAATATACACCATTTCATAACTAGTTTATAATATACATTTCATTCGTTTTATGACATAATAAAGTAACTCATCAACTTGATCACAACTCATTTGGACAAAGGAGTCCTTAAGACAGTAAGTTCATTTTTTTTTTCTTTTTCTGTTTAATAGTTAGGAATAAACACAATGAATTCAAACATTCTATATGCATTCCAATATACTCGACACAATAGAATTGAGCAGCAAAAGCCTTTAAGAATGAATTGCTAAATGGATGGTTTAGCGAGCAATGCGAATCAACTTCATGACCTAATATTGTCTTTGCGCCTAGAAGGTCAAAACTCCCCACTCTTTTGGGAAGTTATCCATAACTTTTAAGATTTGGCAAACCAAGCAGCAAGACAATACGACATAGCGTCAAACCTACAACGTTCCTTTAAACTCAGCCGAAACTTTTCACTAAACCCAACACAAAACCTGTCATAAACTCCGCTAAAAACTATCATAAACTCAAGAACAACACACTCTAAAGACTCAGCCAAAACCTGTCATAAATCCCGCCAAAACAAGCTCTCATATCAGCCTTGAAACAACCTAGTTTAGGTGTCAAAAAACAACCCAATCCATCCCGAAACAAACCCATTTCGGTGTCGAAAGAAACCCAAGTTCAAGCCTAAAATAACCATGCAAACAGCCCTACAAACAACCTTATTTGGGCGACGAGACTAGCAATTCAATGCTACACAGCTAGAAACATCCTAGTTTTAGTCCGCAAAACAATCATGTTTCAGTCCACATAACAGACAATACTATACACCTTGCTTTCAGTTTCCACAACAGTCCCAATAAAACCTTATTTGGGTGTCGAAATGTAGCCAATTCATCCATGCAAGTAGCCCGCAAACATCCCTATTTGGGTGATAAATAACAACCCAATTCAGCTCCAAAAGAACAACTTTTGAACATCAAAATGCAGCTCAAGACAGACCCAAAACAACCATGTATCAGTCCCAAAACACTCCCCAAAAGCGTCCAAAAACAACTCAATTCAGTCCCGAAACAACTCTATTCAAAACTGCCATATTTGGCGATGAAACATAAAACCAATTTAGAAACAACACTGTAAATAACTGTGCAAACTCAGTTCCATTGCTTCATAACTGTGACCAAAATAATATCAACAATAGACAACAATACCAAACATAATAGCAACAATAGAAACATTTACCTATATACAACATGCTTTAACAACCAGGGTCCAGACAATTTAAATCACTAAAATTACACCATTGAAGAAGGGCCTTCATGTTAGACATGCGTCACATGCGATAACTTCGAATTAAGCTATGATCAATCCATAAACAAGCAAAAAGGCAACCCAATACATCAAACACTAGCTGAAAGTATATGATTAAAAGTGAGGAAAGACATCTATAAAAGAATTAAACTCAAATTTACCTATTAAACACCAAAAATAGCTTTCGTATGGTGTAATATCCCTATTAAGCATGCAAACACCAAAAATTACGGCAACCGGACCTAAAATCATGACAAAGAAACCTCCACACAAACATGCAGATATGATCCATGCAATTGAAAGCAAAAATCCAATCTTATTCACCCCTAACATGAATTATCCAATATTAGAGCTTAATTACTAACACGCTTAACAATATTAACACTCAAAACTGAGTTTGGTAGGGTCATTCCAAGGATGCACAGATATAGGCACGCGTGTTGTGTCGGACACGGACACGACATGCCGACTCGCAATTTTCAAAAAATTAGGATTCCGGGACACAACAACACGTCATACCTTTTTTTAGTAAGTCATATGAACATAAACAATAATATAATAACTAAATAATTTAAGTAAAAAAGAACAAGAAGTAAGAAGATGAAATGAAGTACAAATTGTCCCGGAAAAGAAAAACAAAGAACTTGAAGAAAAAGCATAGAGAAGAAGATATAAAAAAGTGGTAAAGAAGATGACACTTTGTCGCAAGAAAAAAGTTGAGTAGAGGAGATAAGAAGCATAAACTACCTTTGTGCTTCATCGCCCTCTTTATCTTGCATCGTAATTGAATATTTTTCACTTTAGATGGATTAATAACTATCAAATTAGGTGGTTATATGCGCCCACCTAAAAGTAAAAATAAAATAAAGTTGGTTGCCGAGTCTTGATTTTGTTCTAATCAAGTTTTGGGTGTGTTGGAGGCGTGTCGGGCAAGTGTCGGTGTCAGATACGTGACGGACCCAGTCACTCAGGTACGACAAGTTTTCTAAGGAGTCCGTACTTCCTTGGGTCATACTCACCTGACACTCGCTCATAACCTCGCAAACCATGAACCACCTCTGACCTAGCAAATCACCTACAAGATCCTTCAAAATTCTCATTCGATGTCATAGCACAGAATCGACATGCAACAACAAGGCAGCAGCTGAACAAAATTCATCTCCCAAACTAACTCAAATGAACAAGGATGAAGTGAAAGAATTGAAGAAACCCAAATCCCGTTCAAGATAAAAACCCTTGGAAATTCAACCTAATCCCCTTCAATCTCCCTCAAAATCGCCTTTGCAACGATGTTGAGTAGCAACTGAACCCACCTCTTTCCCAACCTAGTTGAGTATAGAGTGAAACCTATAAAACCCACAACTCGCTTGCTCCTTCCTTATGTCAATCTTTGAAAACCCCTTGATTCCTGTCGAATCGAAGATGAAGAAGCTATTCACTAAAGTTATTCATTCTCACTCTGTTCAGTTGCTGGAATGATCCAGAGAAAATGAAAAGAATCAATATAAATAGGAGGACACTATATGTCACGCGTGTTGTGTTACAAAGTCAAAAATTGCAATAATGATCAATTCGAAAACGGAAATGGTTTGATACGCATTCAACCCTTTCTATGGGGTCCATAAATACCAAATGGTTCAGTTGCAAGCACCGACAGCCCTCCTGAGAAAAAAAAAGTTTTATCTGAATGCTACAAGGAAAATATCCACAAACAATAAAATGTCTTCTTAATGGAGGAGGAAATATCAAATAAGATAAGGGAAAAAATAGGATGTCACAACATACACACCCAAAACGATCTCGTCCTTGAGATCGAACTCGATATAGATGACCACAAAGACAACAAATCTATCTACCAATGCCATACACACCTTAAAAGGAGTGAGGTTATATTTCTATTACTGTAAACATAAAGCTATAACACAGAAAATAGATTATAAAAAACTCACAAACATAAAAGACAAAAGAGCCCCTTATTTCCCATCGAAGGATGCCCTGATTGAATGTTTAGCTTGACTGGTGCATCTTTGGAATTATTTTCATTGTTGATTTAGCTCATGTTAAATAGCCCTCGTTCCAACCACAACTTTCTGCTGTGTACACACATATTTTTAGAGAGTTGGTACATTTCACTCCATTTCCGAACATAAAGATCTT
This sequence comes from Berberis vulgaris, assembly GCA_963556465.1. Taxonomy (NCBI): domain Eukaryota; kingdom Viridiplantae; phylum Streptophyta; class Magnoliopsida; order Ranunculales; family Berberidaceae; genus Berberis; species Berberis vulgaris. The sequence continues at coordinate 77,746,202 of OY747131.1, forward strand.
TATAAACTATCATACTGAAAATCCTTCAATTTGAGTTGCCTGGATGATACCTCGGGTTCAATGGTTTTAGATTTGCAGCGTCACTGTGTTTTGGTATCAGAGCAGGTTTGTACCATGTATTGTGTTTTTGGTATATCATTGGAGTTATGTTTTTTTAATGTACATCTCTGTTTCAAACTCCTTATGTTACTAGATTGTGTTTCCATTCTGATAATGGTTTTAGTGTATCTGCCTGTCCAATAGGCAACACAACTCGAAGCCAGCCAGTTATTATCTGGTTTGTCAAGGATTTTGCCTTTTTGGTGTTGTGTCATTTTTGGGTTGACCCACCAACCCGTCGTGTTCGAATTTATCCCTTTGATCCATTAACTCGGTTGATCCATTATGTCGTGTCGTGTCAAACATCGTTACAAGTGCCATGTAAGATTCCATGAATGAATGGGTTGTGGGTGATCAGGTTGTTTCAATTCATTTACTGACAGGTCATCTTCATGTTTTAACTTTTGTCACCATAACTAAAAGGATGTGTTTGCACCTGTCCTACTGACCAACCCAAGCCATTGTCAGACACAAATATGCATATGAAAATTTCACATACTTGAGCTTGACATTATGACATTTCTGATGTTTCTGTGGCTCAGATAGCTCTTCCATATCCAGAACCTCTAATTCACTTCGCCCTAGTAAATGGTACTAGATCGGGACCTGCACTTCGATGTTTCTCACCTGGTAACATTGACAAGGAGTTGATGGAGGCTGCTCGCAATTTTCTGAGGAATGGAGGAGTTGTATTCAACCTGGAGGCTAAGGTGGCATCAGTCAGTAAAATTCTTAGATGGTAAGTTGGTAATAAGCATAAAATAGAGGTCAGTTACAGATTAAATTCAGACCTGCATCTGGCTCAGATTCTAAATGGAAAAACATTATCTGATCCATATCAAATATGGATAAGATCTGGGTGATGTTGAAGTTGTTGCTCACTTAAGTTGGAATACTAATTATACCAATTGAATTGTTAATAATGAATGTGCTATTGCCAAAATGCAATTAATACCTGCAACTTAAGTGATTTAAGGGTGTGCTGACAAATTATACCACACCATATTTGAACCCGGTTTTTGTTAAATGGGTCCAATATTAGATAATCTGACATTTTGGATGAAAGCCGAGTTTATTTCATCCTGCACCAAAAGTATCTCTCCACAGTCCAAGACTAGGGTTCCGGTATGGGTCCATCCATATGTATATATATGTTTGCACTTTTCTTTTCTTTTTCTTTTTTCCTCGAGAAACCTATGTCTCTTGACTTCTTTACTCATCTTTTCGACTATTCAAAATTGATACATAGGGTGTAATGTAACAGGAACTGTTTTGAAAAATAATTTGCCTTTGGGTTGGAAACATTCTTGGTGGGTTTGATGTAATCTTTTAACTTCGAACTTTTCATTTATTATTGTTATTATTTCTTTTTTGTGCGTCTGACATGCTCCCAAATTTTGCATCTCAGGTATAGTGGAGATTTTGGCAAAAATGAAGTAGAGGTACTGAAGCATGCAGCTAACTACCTAGAGACGGGGATGACTGAGGAGGTGTTGGAATTGCTTGCAAATACACAGTTGAAGGTGGTTTATCAGAATTATGACTGGGGCTTGAACTGTTAGCAATAGTTGAACCTTGTTGTTTCTTTTATATTTCTTTGTTCAATATACATGGTTGCTATATGGAGACAAATGTGTACCTCAAACTTCAATTTGATAGGAATCCTGAAACAATCATTTTAGGTTATTGTTCTCTTTTTCGTCATTGTCAGTTAATTTATATGGTTTCTGTGTAATTCCAACAAAAATGAAGGCAGTTTTGTAAGGGCAGCGACTACTCCACACCACCATTGATATGTCTTTTTTTTTCTTACTTACTCACACCACCAACAAATAGGCTAAACCTAAAAAGAATCCAAAAATGAAAACTCGAAAACGCAAAAATGCAAAACTGAAAAGACGCATCTCCCTCGCACTCCTTGTTGCGTATCGTCCCAAACTTGGTGATCAAACTTCACTTCCTCGCAAGGTTCGTAATTCTCGTCCTCCTCTTCTCTATCTCTTCCTCTTCGCAAAAATCCCAAACTCGCTAAGGTAAATAGCAAAAACCTTTCGTCTTCTCGTTCTTGTCCTCATTTGCTTCCCTATCTCTCTCTCCTCGATTGCATTCCACTACATTTCATTTGGAAGAACTTAGTTGATTTCATTAGATGAAAATGAAAGAGTTTAGTGAAGTTGATGATGTTAGAAATGAAGATTTAAGGGTGAACATGAGGGTGAAGAAGATGAGCAATTTAAAGAGCAAGGACAATCCATTTCAATGGAGGTAATTTGCATAAATTTTTTTCTTCATCTAATTTGCATGTAATTTTTTTTCTCAAAATAATTTATTGATATTGTATGATGCATAGGCATTTCTAATGAATATAATAGATATGGAGATGTCTTTTAACGATGTTAAGAACTCAGAGACGAACCATTTAGAGGTAACCGCCATTTTGTTGTTAAGTAAATTAAAATTTTAGTTAATATATCAAACTAATTATAAATTGAATCATTATGCAGAAAGTTGATGATAATGTTGATGGAAGTGGTGACAATAACAATGAAGAAAGATCATTGGTACTGGTATTCGATGATAGTCAGTTATTTGTTACGGACAAGGTATGTAACTTTTTACTTATTTTTCGTTTTCACCATTTTCCATTGTTATAAATATGTTGTTGTTATTAACAAGTTTTTAAATTTTTTTAGGTATTCTCATCAAGGTCTGCGTTGATAGCTTGGGTCCAAGGCATCGGCAGGGATAATAACATAGTTGTTATTATCACTAAATCAGAACCGGCTAATCAAAGACAAAAGGGAAGAATCCATTTTGGTTGTGAAAGGGTAGGGAAGCCCGATAAAAGGTTAAAGAATTATGTTCGATCAAGCAGTGGAAAGAAGTGTGGGTGCAATTTTCAATTGAGAGGGATCCCACTGGAAAATGACAATTGGAGGTTGCAAGTGACATGTGGAACCCACAATCATCATCGATCAGAGTCACTTGTTGGTCATTCGTTTGTTGGAAAATTGAATGTAGAGGAGATGATTTATGTGCATAATATGGCGAAGTCCGGTGTAAACTCTCGCAACATCTTGTCCCAGCTGAAAGAGGGGTATCCGAAAAATATATCAAATTTGAAGCATATTTACAATGTATTGTGTTGGCTAAAGGTACTCGAACAAAGATGCATAACGACTTTGCAACATACTCTAGAGTTGTTGAGGGAGCACAAGTACATAAAGTGACATTTTGTTGATCAGGGGAATAGAGTCACCAACTTTTTTTGGGCGCATCTTAAATCTATTTAGTTGGCAAAATGTTTTTCACAAGTAATGCTTATGAATTGCACGTATAAAACGAATCGCTATAGGATGCTGTTGTATGAGATTGTTGTTGTGACGTCCACCTAAAAGACCTTCAATGTTGCATTTTGTTTTATGTGTTCTGATAAGGAAGAGTCATACGCTTGTCATTGGAAAAACTTGCAGGAATTTTCGAGCCAGACATTTTGCCAAACGTGTTTGTGACTGATAGAGAACTGGGTTTGATCAAGACTATTGAGCGAGTTTTTCCAAAGGCAAGGAGATTATTGTGTACATCACACATCAACACAAAACTATAAGAAAATGGAATTATGACGACGTTCTTTGCACTGACACATCAAAGGCAAGTGATTCCGTCTTGGATATGGGATTATGTTTACGACATTGACGACGTTCCAGGCGACGAAAACTGTGGCTTTCGATGCATAGCCAAATTCCTTCATTATAACGACGAAAACGATTGGAAACAGGTACGAAGAAAAGCTACTGATTGAGCTTGAGAATAGTGAAGAGTTGTGGCTTGCAATGTGGCACGAAGAAGGGGTAAAGGTTGTGAAGGATGCTTCGGTAATTCCAGAAGGCCAGGTGCGAAAAGACATGGAAAGTTGGTTTATGGACCCAGATATGTTAGAGCTGACAGCGAACCATTACCAATGCGTCTTTGTTTGTCATGGGAACCAAAACATGACATGTTTTCCCTATGTTTACCCAACACCACATTTTGATTCAGGATGCGTTTGTTTCATGGCACACTTGGCTCAGAGCAGTTACTATATCGTCCTTCATATGCAACCGAACCCACCATTGCCTCCTATAGTACCAACCTGGCCGTGTCGCATGTTTCCTTTGGCAATCTTGTTGAAGAGTAGTTTCGAAGTCCAACTCGGTATTGGTGCGACAATGGTGAACAAGTTTAATGACAAGAATAAAAAGAATGTGAAGAAGTCGAATGAGGTGGAGACCATATTGGACTGATGCACATATTGTATTTTGCTAACCATTATTGTGATAAAAAAAAATGTAAATGGCAAAGAATGTGAAGAAGTCAAACCATTGCTTTGTTAGAAAAGTCACATTTTTTTTAATGGAAGACTTGTATGCTTCGAGATTTTGTTAATATATTATATGGAAATTTGAATCTTATTAGTTTGAGTTTTTGTTTATGTATGATGTGAGAATGCGAGATCAGAAAAATGATTAGTTTTATGCGACAATACGAAATCAGAAAAATATTTCAGAATTTTTTTTATAAAAATCTAGTTTGATGCGACAATGCCACTTGTATGAAATTCACATAAAGAACTAGTTCGGAAGACTTGTATGGTCCGAGTTTAGGTTTGATGCGACAATGCGCATAAACTTCATAAAGCTAAGTTTAAAAAAAAAGTTTCAAGAAGTTAAAAATTTTGTGAGTTGCAAAAAAATATGCAGGTTTAGGTCTCTTCGTAGAGTTCAATGTGTAATTGTTCAAAATCCCTGCTTTGAAGTCTGCGAACAAAACATTTTTTGTAAAAAAAATTTATGTTCGCAGAGATCAATGCTGAGAAATTCAAATTTCCCGCAATCAACAATGCGAACAGGAATTTTTTTTGAAAAAATATCTTTTCGCAGGGATCCTGGCGGGTTTTGGTAAATCCCCGCAGCGATCTCTACGAACAGAAATTTATTTACAAAAAATGTTCTGTTTGCAGCCTGGAATGCAGTGAAATTAAAATTTCCCGCATTGGACAATGCGAACAGAAATATTTTTTGAAAAATAAATTATGTTCGTAGGGAAACCTGTGGGGTTTTTAAAGAACTTTGCATTGCTATCTGCAAACATAATTTTTTTTGTAAAAAAAAAATTGATTTCATAGTGTCCCCTGCGGAGTTTTTCTAAGAACCCGCACTGCTCTCTGCGGGGTTTTACACAAACCCTGCATTGTTTTCTGAACAAAACAAAATGTTGCCAAAAATTTTATTTTTTATTTTAATTTATATTATTATTATTATTATTATTTTCTTCTAAAACTTAGTTTTTTGAGATTTTTTTTTCTAACCTTATTCGCATTGTCGCATCAAACCTAAACTTTGTCGCTTTGTTTTCTGACACGGTGTCACATCTTTTGACATGGTAAATAATTTTTTCATTATGTTCTTATAATTATTTTCTCTACTGAGAATTATTTCTGCAAATTACGTCATTGTCGTATTGTTTGTTACTATATTACAACAATAGTCTCGCATTCAATATCTTAACAAATGGACAATTAATATTGAACATGAGTAAAAACTCAAAGCTCATTATAAAACAAAAACCCGAAGTTTACAAAAAATTATCTGAAGTTTATAAAACTTAAAGCTTCTAAACAAATATAAGCCAAATTTCACCACTGTCAACACTGGGACGTACGCCAGTATCTTCTTCCTCTTGTTCCAAGGTAACGGGCGTAGACATTTCATCTAGCAAATTCCGTATTCTATTTTGACGGGCGAGCAAAATAACTTTGTTGACGTTCCTCCCTTCTTCAATAGAGGCATTGATCAAGTTACGAGCATGAGCAATGACAATCTTCTGCAGGGAAACATTAGATGTTAGTGCAAACCATGTAAAATTTTGTACTTACCCTCTTATTTGAAAAAAACAAATTTCTTCTTAGGGGATAACTTCTCATCTTGTTCGGTGGTTGTACGAAGGGATGGGTAATGTGGTGAAACCAGTCCAAGTAATCCGCCGCACAGTCCCATGGAAGCTTCACAAGGGGGCACCTTGTTGGTTAGTTGGCACGACATGATAATGTCACATTCGAGCGAACAAAGCCAACACCTCATACGGGACGTAATAGTGTTTGCCAGATCGAGTTCTATTCTTCATTTTGGCTTGGATTGGAAGATTTGGGATGACTTGTACCTTACCCATTTGTCTTATAACGCTATCGGGGTGATAGGGTTCTTCTATGTCGAGGCATAATAAACATCCTGTGAACCATGTGATGCCATGAAGGGGAGTGTTTCCCTTGGACTCCACGTAAGGGTCCCAAAGTACCTGCAAATTATAATAATTAAAACTTATTAATATATGACACATACAAAAAAATTTATTGAACTTAAAGATGCATTTTTACCTCTTCAGGAGACATGTCATCGAGATGCTCCCTAAGAGTGATGATTTGGTCGTCCAAAATCCCTACAATTTGTGGGGGTTTCCATTTAGCCATGGTGGGGAGTAGCATCCCACGACAGCTTTGCATTACCCCAGAGTCTGAAGTGATCATATATCCATGCCTATAAATGAAAACAACATAAATATATATTATGAAATTCTTATATATTATGAGGGTAATTAACAAAATAAAGAATTCGAAACATACCTCTAAAAGAGGCAAATATCCAGCAATTTGCCTCGTTCCCTTTCTACTAGCGCCACTCAACTGACGAAACAAGACTGCCAAAGCTGCTACGCCCCATGCATACTTATTAACATTATCCACCTCCACCAGCATCTTCAAAAATTCAATATAAACATTTGTTCCACTTTTATCAGCAAATATAGTCATACCCAGAAAAAACAACCCTTCAAGAAAATCAGCTTTCGTAGTTTGTCTACAACAGTGGTTCTGAATAAACTTTAATTCCACAGATCTCCCATGCTTCTTGACATGGACCTTTGCTTATTTACTTTCAATCCTCAAACCATCCACTAATAATGTAACACATTCATCTACCGTCATCTTCATCATCGTTCTAACTGACTTACCAAGAATCGGCAAATGAGTTAACGGCCGACGTCGTCCAGGGTGATGCTCATCTCTCCAAAAGGTAGGTGAAAAGTGTTGGTCTCAGGTTGCCAACGCTCCACGAAAACACAAATGGTCACATTATCATGACGTACCTTACGATATTTAATCAGTGGATACATACCACTATTATAGATCATTCTCTTTACTTCTTTCGGCTCATGTTTAAAATCCCAATCTATAAAGTTCCTATATTGATGTCGACATCACAATGCGTCTCGTTCCTAAATACAAGAAACATATACATTAAGTAATTCAATGTCAAAATATATAAATAACACACTTATATAATTTAACCAACTAAAAATATTAACGTACCGGCTTACCATCCCAAATGGCACGAGAAATATGGCCATGGTAATCGTCTCATGTGGAACAATCCACAGGCCAACCGGGATAAGAGTCTGTCTAGCATTTCTACCCTCCTCTGCGGATGTTTCTTCATCATCCTCTGTCTCCTCCTCATCCACAAGCACGTTCTCACACTCCTCTAACTCCTCACTTTCATATCCAACACCCACACCACTCGAACCTGCTTGCCCTTTTGATTGGGAATGACTTTGCAATACAATGACTTGTCTATATGCTTTTTGTGGATCTATTTGAATCCTCATTTGCTCATCTCTCATCTTCCTCTTTACTTCTTTGTCCTACTTTGTTCTATTCTTTTTTATTTGTTCTTCTACCCGTTCTTTTCTTTTTTCTGTTCTCTGTTTTCGAGCAGACACTTTCATGGGTCGTCTATGACCTCTATCACCTCTATCATCCCCACCAATGTCACGACCAACAGAAGACATGATAAACCTTCAACTAAAAGGAAACAAATACTTCAAGACAAGTTTTTTGTACAATAAATTCTACAAATTTTTAAGCAATACTTTAGCCAATTTGGATGTAAACCAACATTATATATTAGGGGTAAGCATCCCATCCCGCGATCGTGAACCCGTCCCGATTTTTTGGGATTGGTCAAACTCATCCCGATCCCGTCCTGTCCCGATCTAGAGTGGGATGGGATCGGGATGATGATTTTCAATCCCACCTATCCCGTCCCATCCCAATTTTTTTTATTTAATAATAATTATTATTAATTTTAATCAAAATACTCGTCTAAATTAAAGTTTAGGATGTGTTGAAATTATATCAATGTAAGATGAAATTCTATATGAAATCTAAATGAATTGAATCATTAATTCTAAATGAAATTTAATATTTATTTGCCTTCCAAAAAAGTTTAATATTTATTTATTTATTTAATATATATTATTATTATTTATGATGTAAGTTAAATGTATATAAATTCGACATTATTGGTGTGTGAGTAATGTGAGATAAAATTATTTTTGTTATTTTTTATTGGAGGACTATTTAGTATGTGCTCATCCTGTCCCATCCCGATCCCGAATGAACGAGATGGGATAGGGATGTGTCCATCTCGTCTCGTGCCCATCCCTATTATATATCTCATTTCCCTACATTCCAATAAGAAAAAAAACCAATTTGGAGCCCTAGTGACCACCAAATCCGCCTTCGCAATTACTAAACTATTAATGCACAAAAAGCATAAACCATTCTACTTTAAAGATGAAAACAAATACACAAAAGCAAACAATGGATGACTCATTTACAATCCAAACAAAAATTCTAAACCCAAAAATATAATGAATGACCCACTTATAGAAGAGTTGGAGTCGCAAGAGAGATGTGTTTTGCACATATGGCGTTTTGGAGAGTTTGAGGGTTTAAGGTTTTCGTTTTTAGGGGATTTTCGAGGGAGATGGAGGAGATTTGCAAGAGATTTGAGTGTGGGGAAAAATTTGGAAGAGATTTTAATGTGTGAGAGGGAGAAATTTCGAATGGGAGAGGGAGGAACCGTTTGTCGATTTGAATTGTGAGAGGAAAATATTTTGGGTTTTTGTTTATATAGGTGGTGTGAAAAAGAAAGTAGGTGGTGCGAGAGAGTATAATGGTGTGAGAAAGAGGAAATGGTGGTTTGAAATAGTCGCTGCCTTTTTTTCAGAGAGTACAGAAAGGTGTTTTCACTAATGTAAGCAGATATTGTAAATAAAACTAATGTTGAAAGTGAAACACAATAAGAGTTAGTTGAAATTTGTACTGTAATATAATCTCGACCATGCCTCTACACTACAGTTAATACCAATGACCCTCAGGTCCTCACCTTTTTATTTGTTTTTGGAAGGCGAGCTGGGTTTTCAAGGATCCCATAACCTATGCCGCAGGTGGGACTCGAACCTAGGACGTGGGGGACAAACCCACACAGCCCTCACCCTTTCTTGTTATGGTGAAAACAGGTAAGCATGACTCACAGCCTCAGTACAATTTCTCTACCAACAACCTGACAACTATTTTTTTTTTAGAAGAAAACCTCTTTTGGAAAAATAATGAAAAAAAGGAATAAGAGAAGACAACTTTTAAACTATTTTCTTAGACGAATACCTTTTTGGAAAAACAATGAAAAAAGGAATAGGAGATGATGGGAGAATTGGTCACTTAAAGGTGTTGTTTTTGGTTAAAAGCATATCACATATATTAATAATAAGAGTTATATAACTGTTGGCCTGCTACAACAGCGAGGTTATGAGCCTTATAATTGAGGTATCTACAAATAAAATTACAAAACCAAAGGTTGTGAAGAGAAAGCAATCGTTGTATATTGCTAATGAGAGGTCAACATACTCAGTGAATGGTTGTTTTAGGTTGCTCTAGTCATCCTACAAAATAGATAGAATTGTCCATGAGTCTTCAAGCAACAAACCTGTCCTCCACTGCTTAGCTTGGATAAGAAGAAGAGTCACCTCAGCTGCATGGCACTCCGCCATGGTGTTATCCATCACTTTCCTTATGATCGGGCAATTAACCTGCGCAAGCACCTCCCCATGCATGTCGACTGCGAAAACTCCGACCACTCCCTGATGAGAATAGACGAAAAAACTTGCATCATATGTGACCACTATCATGTCTGGAAGGATTTGGGGAATGAGTAATAAGTTTGAGCTGTGAGGATCTATGGTTTAGTTTGTGCCATTTTGCTAAATGGATTTGGGCCTGAATCATTGCTATCCGGGTAGTGGCTATCTCAGTGTGAGGGCTAATAGGAGATGGCAAAAAGGAACATGAATTTGATCGAGTGTCGATGGCAATTGTTTCAAGGACATGATGAATAGAGGCCGCATTGTTAGTGTCAACAATGGTAAGGCACCCCAATGACTTGTGAAAGTAGAATTTGTAGAAAATCATTAGTGTTTTCAAGCAGACCCGGTGTTATGAAAAGGCAACCGAAACTTCTTAGCATTGAATTTGGTTATGTGGAAGATGATTTTTTTCAAGTTTTCATGCACAATACATAAATATATTGCGTTTGCAATTTTGGAAGTAAACATGAAATTGAATCAACCTGTGTTCTCCCTTCTTCTCTCCGCACCCTTTGTTTGTCACTGCTCTTCCTGCATTTTTTTCCCTGTCAAACTTAAGAACTTTGGAAGAGTGGCAGTTGTTATCCAGAGTTTGGTGGCACTAGAAAATTTTATGGAAAAACCCCATATGCTGATTTGATTGAATGAAATTAATGACTGAAATCCAAAATGTTTTGAGGCAATAGATGGTGAATCTGGATCCCAACAGTGGCATTTAGGAGCCAATCTCTGAGATGGCCAGAGATCTGATAAACCAGATGCTGACAAGGAATGTTTCAGAAAAGGATAATTGCTGATGAAGTAAGCCAGTTTTGGGTGCCCAGCTCTGTTTTACAAATTCACTTGCTTCACTATATTGAATATTTTCTCTGTTTTTCACCTCCGCTGTTTTCGTGTACTTTTCAATGGATGTTATTCCAGGACATCCTTGTATTACATTTAATACAGAGCAGGTGCTGATGGCAGTACCTGTCAAGTCGAAAACAAGAAACCATGTAGGTGGCACCTTCTGCCAACAGGTTTGCAAACTGGACCTCAAGAAAAGTAGTGTGACACGTTGTCTTCCTACTGACAGTTCTTATTTGACAGTATCAACTTAGTTTAAGTCAGTATTCAGAAGAACAAGATGATAGTTGCGATTATGTTGATGCACTCGCAGTAGCCATTTAACATGCAAGAATGTCTGACTAAAAAGTGTAAAAAAGCTCAAACTTGGTAAAAAATGGCTTTAAAGCCTGACTGCCTAGACAAACTCATGTTTCTCACATAAACAAACAGCACAACGCACCAAAGCAAATGACAAATAAGAGCTTGTCTAACTGTCGAGGGAATGGGCGAGGAAAACAGCGAGGGAGGGGGGACCGTCCATCCCCCCAGGATGCGCGCTTGAAAAATGAAGGCACGCATCCCAGGGGGATGGACGGTACCCCCTCCCTCCCTCCCTCCCTCCCTCGCTGTTTTCCTCGCCAATTCCCTCAACAGTTAGAATTTTTCGACAAATAAATAAAGTGGGAATATGCATAGAAGTGACTGTTCTGTATCTAAAGTCAGGTAACACGTTTTACATTAAGAACATCTGTTGTCCAATAGTTTTGTTGAATGAAGAAAGAATTGGTAAAAAATAATTACTATTGTTCCGAAACCTCTGTCCTCTTCAGACCAGACAAGATTGTATAAACAGTGATCTCCTTGGATCATTTGTTTCACTTGATATGTTACAGAGGAAATGTTTGTATTGTTCCTAACAATAATCACCACAAGAACAGGACCCATCCTTGAAATGGTGAAAACGAGTATTGTCTCTCACCACAATTTCTCTGGCAGCAACCTTGGAAATAAACTTAATGGCGGAGTGGCAATCATTACAAACTCTGAGATTCTTCATGATTCTCAGTGTGGTCTTTTCAGGTGTGCTGATCAACCCTAAGTCCCTAATGCCATTGCCTTCTCACTGGTGACTCAACATTTGTTCTTTTACTTCTCCGTCTTTTTTAATTTTTTTGTTAATATCTTACCATATATATCAAAATGAGTCATTACAAAAGGTCTCTGCATAAGCGGCTAAATCGCGAGCCTCCATATTGAGGCTCCTAGGGATAAAATTACAGTGCCAATTTGGAAGACAAGAAAGAAGTCGCTTAATATTACATATAATTGGATGCCACATCCAATGGATATCTGAATCTTCATCCCCTACCTGGTTATGCAAAATGGAATGGAGAATGCCCGAGTCACCAATAAAAAAACTTGCCTTCCATTGTCTTGCCTGAATCAAAAGGATAGCCGCTTCTACTGCAAGACATGCAGCCATAATAGAATCCACCATTTTCCCTGGGATCTTTTGTGCTAATTGAACAAGAATCTTACCCTGAGCATCCACCGCAAGTACTCCAAAGGCTCCCTGTTGGGTAGAGGCAAAAAAACTAGCATCATATGAGATAATAAGCATATTGTGATTAAAGGTGGAAGATAGACGGCTAGTGTTTCTGGGCCTAGAGTTGAGAGGGTGGTGGTCAATAGCATGAAGTTGGTGGGCAATGATAATCATTCTGGAGGCGTGGTCATCTGGTCTAGTATCAGGGAGATTTGTAGGATCTTGAGGGCAATTTCTGTGATCAGTGACTGCGATGGTGAGGACATGATGCAAGGTGACATGATTAGTGGTGTTGAAATTGTTAGCTGCTGGAAGGAACCACTGTTTCTGCCAACTATACCAAGTGCGATGAATAGTGTTGGCAAGGTGTTGAATCGAAGGGGAAACTCCTCTAAAGATGTTGTTTCGCATGTTCCAAATGGCAAGGAGAACCATAGTGAATTGAGACAACATTTCAGCTTTAACATGTAGATGGGCTGAGGCGGTCTTCCAGATGAGGGACAAAAATGTGTTTGGGATCCCTTCAATAACATTGGCTTGAGACCAATTGATCGGTAGAGGCGTCAATAGCCAGATTCGAGTGACTACTGGGCAAAGGAAAAAGAGGTGGGTGACTTCCTCTGAATGCTCATGGCAAAAATCGCAGCAGTCATCGATAGGGACATGTAGTCTAGATAGATTTGCCATGGTGGGGAGGAGATTCTGTGAGACTTTCCATAGGTTGAGTAGGGCATTGGAAGGGGGCCTTAATCCGCCATAACTCTCTAGCAATCTTCCTATCAAGAGAGGAGTTGAGTGGGACAGTGGTAGATGAGAAAGAGGCGAGGGAGTTGGCCCCAAAAGCTTTAGTGGCGCTTTTAACTGAGAAGACTCCCCTTTTATCAAATGTCCAAATAGGTATATCCGGGGAGTCAGAAGGTCGAATGGTAATGTTCAAGATGTCTCGGGTGACCAGACTCGGTAATAAAGATTCGATTTACTCAGTGTTCCCATCTAGGGTAACTCCCATTTGGGTAATGCCAGAGATCAAGAATAGATTGCATAAGTGTACTTTGTGTGTCCCGAGGGCAATCCATCAAGAGAAGGTAAGGTTTAACCCAACAATCATTTCAGATATGTATTGAATGTCTCGATCTAATTTTCCATAGAAGAAACTTTCGCATAAGAAGGAAAGTCGTAAGAACTCCTCGCCAGGTGAAGGAGGCAATCACTGGGGACTTAAGCAATTGGAATAGAGTCTTATTCCTGAAATAGATAGCCTTAAGCTGGGTTGAGTACGTGCTTGTAGGCTGAGTAAGGAGATGCCAAGCATTCTTGGCCATCAAAGCTAGATTCTTGTTTCTAGCAGAGGGGATGTTCAGCTCGCTTGGGCGGCAAATGCGGTCCCATGTGCACAAGTGCTTCGCTAAATTTTCATTGGTACCATTCCACCAGAAATCTCTGGCTAAGTTATCGATTTTGGTAGTAACTGACTTTGGGAGCAAGAAGTTTTGCATCGTGTATACAGGGATGGAGTGTATGACTGCCTTGATCATCTTAGTCCTACCCGTTTGGGATAGCACTTTAGCTTTCCAAGTAGATAATTTGGAGTTTATCTTGTCCATTAGGAATTGAAAATCCGTAGCCTTACTCTTCGAAAGGAGCAAGGGGCTACCTAGGTACCTGTCATTCGGATTATAGAATTTGGAGCCCATGATCTTGTTTATCATTCGAGCGTGCCGATGGTGCACGTTCGAGCTGAAATACACGGACGATTTATCATAGTTTATAGCCTGACCCGAAGCGGAATAGTAGGAAGACCGTGTGTGTTTCTGTGAGAGAGGCACGACATAATAGGAACAGATCGTCTGCGTAGAGAAGATGACTTATGGATGGAGAATGTCTTCTGATTCGAATACCTTTTAATCTATTGTCATTCTCGCTTTGCCTAGGAGGCGGGAAAGGGCCTCGACCACAAGAATAAACAAATAAGGGGATAAAGGATCCCCTTGGCGGAGTCCCCTGGTAGGTTGAAAGCTATCAAGCGAAGAGTCGTTTAGCATAACTCTAAGTGATACGGAGGATATACATTGATGTATCATTTAAACCCATCCTGGCGCAAAACCCAGAGAGCGCATGATCTAAGTTAGAAACGACCATTTGACCCGGTTATAAGCTTTTGCCATATCCATCTTAATAGCCATCCAACATTGTTTTTTCTTCTTAGAATGTTTCATCTGAAAAAAATGTTTCATGAGCTAGATTGACATTATCAGAGATGGATCGGCTTTTAAGAAAAACCTCTTGATCAGGGGAGATGACGCTATCTAGGAGAGGTTTAAGACGATTGGCCAAAATTTTTGAAATGATTTTGTATATAACATTGCACAAGCCAATATGCCTAAACTTATCCGGAGTAGTCGGATTTGCGGTCTTAGGGATCAATGCTATGAAGGTCTCGTTAAGCTTTGGGTCCAAAATATGGGTGGTAAAAAAGTTTACCACGACCTCAATCACATATGGCATAATGATATCCCAATAGTGCTGAAAGAAAAAGGCGTGAAATCCATTCGGACCAAGGGCTTTGTCGCTCCCCATTCCAAACACAACACACCTAATTTCTTCTTCATCAGGAATAGCCAAAAGGGCTTCATTTTCCTGGGTAGAGATGACCGGAGGGAACAAAGTGACGATACTAGGTTGGGGAGCGGGGTTAGATGTATGAAAAATGCTCGTGAAGTAAGTATTGAGAATCTGACCCATGCCAGCAGTATCAGTATGCCAAGTGTTGGGCTCATCCTTAAGCCGAATAATTAGATTTCTCTTTCAGCGGAGGAGAGAGGGGATGTGAAAGAACTTTGTGTTGTTATTTCCATCTTTAAGCATTGATTCCCCCAACTTATTTCGCCATAAGAGTTCCTCTCTAAGGTAAAGTTCTGAGAGGCGGTCTTCAAGAACGACAATAGCATTGGCATTGTTAAGAGAAGGGGGGAATTCGTAAGCGCATCAAGAGAAGAAAGAGTTTCCTTAATGTTTTGATCGAGGTTGCGAAAGGCTTTCCTATTCCAACCTGTGAGCGCACAGCTAATGCGCTTTGACTTGAGATGAAAATTCTGGGCGCGGGGGGGAGGTTGAGAGTGGGCGGGTTGGTTCTTCCAGGAAGCTTCAATTAGAGGCCGACACCTAGGATCACGGGACCACATATGGAAGAAACAGAAAGGTTTTGGTTCAGGGTTCGCTATAGAAGTCAAATTGAAAGAAATGTCACGATGATCAGAAGAAGGCGAGTGTATCATGGTAGCCACCGTGGATGGGAACAATGTCATCCAATCAGTTGGGGCTAGGACATGATCTAATTTGGCCTTAATGCCATGCATGTCCTTTCGCTTGTTATTCCAAGTAAAGGGAGAACCTAGGAAAGGAAGATTCAGGAGGTGATGTCTATGGATAAAACCATTCAGGTATTTGACATGAGAGCCGGTGACTTTCCGACCACCCAATTTGTCCTCTTGGCAAAGAATAGCATTCAAGTCTCCCATAATGATAGTAGGTTCCTGATGTAAATCATATACATTGGATAGAGTATTCCAAAAAGTGGTTCTGAGAGCAGGATTCGGTTCACCATAAGTAAAAATTATAGACCAATCATTCTGAGCATGATAATTGACAAGAATACAATATTTACAAGAAGAGACAACAGTAAGGGTGGTACCTTTTCGCTAGAAAAGCGCCAAACCGCCTGAAAGCCTAGTAGCTGGAACTGTAATTCCGAACTTAAAACCAAGCCTCTGCCGTATGCGATCCATCCTGGAAGAAGTTGCCATGGTCTCAGAAATAAAAGCTATATCTGCTTTGGGCTTGCGGGAGAGGGCTCTCAAGGTTCTGAACGCGTCGGGCGATCCCATACCCCTTGTGTTCCAACTAATGATCATGGAATACTGCATGAGTGTCTGGAATAAAACCTTTTTTCTTGATCTCCTCCCACAGCTCGGCCATCTTCATGTAAATTGCATCTCTCTTTGGGTGAGATTCATCATCAACACCAAATACATGAACCTTATTCTTGATCCGAGTCCAACTAAATCCTTGATCCTTCTTGACTCCTGTCTTTCATCAGTTTCCTAACTTTAGCAGCGTTTTCCCATCTTCCGCACGCAGAATACAAGTTCGCAAGAGATGAGCATGCTCCACCATTCTCAGGCTCCATAACTAGCAATTTTTCTGCAGCCAACTCAGTATTTTTGTGAGTTTTACAAGAAGCTAGAAGTGAACCCCAAGCTATAACATCTGGCTCAATTAGCATGTTTTCTATGAAATCTTTTGCTTCTTGAAGCAAACCAGCATGCCCTAAAAGATCTATCATGCACGCATAATGGCTGTGTGTGGGTTCAATCTTATGCACATTCTGCATATAGCAAAATAGTTCTGGCCTTTCTTGACCAACCCTGCATGGGTACATGCAGAAATCACGCCAACAAATGTTATGTGATCAGGTTTGATTCCAAGGTGCAGTATTCGTTCAAAGAGTTCAATAGCTTCTTCTGCAAGACCATGTTGAGCTGAAGATATGATCATCCAGGTCCATGAAACGGTATCTATATTTGAAGAAATCAGGTTGAACACGCGCCTTGCACATTCAATGTTTCCAGCTTTAGCATACATGGTAATAAGAGCATTACTTACAGAAACGGAAGACTCGTCTCCTGACCTTATGGCGGTAGCATGAATCTGCTTGCCATGATCCAATGAAGCTAGGCTTGACCAAACACTTAACATTGCTGCTAGAGTGTAGTTGTTTGGTCGTGGACCCTCTTTGATCATTGACCTGAAGATCTCTATTGCATTGCTATTAAGACCATTTTGGACATAACCTACAATCATAGCAGTCCATGCCACCACATCCCGGTCTCTCAGAGTCAAATATCCTTCTAGCAGGGTTCACATCCCCAAGCTTGACATGCCCGTTAAGTAGAGCGGTAAACGAAATCACATTGAGATGGTTGGTCAAGCTTTTTTCAACAATCCTCTGAGCAATCTCCACCCCACCTGACTTGGAGTAGATTGAGATCAAAGCATTACCGACACTCACATTCGAATTAAACTTCGTTTAATGGTTTGTGCACGGATTTCCTTCCCAGATTTCAACATCTCAAGATTGGCACAAGCTGATAAAATACTAGCAAACGTAAACTGATCCGGTTTTGGCGCTGATTCTTTAAGCATATTCGAGAACAAAAAAACCAATGCCACCCAATCATGCCCATGTTGATTATATCCTGCAATCATATTGTTCCAAGTTACTGCATCTCGATCAGAAGTCCGCTTAAATTGCTCAAGAGCGAGATCCAACCGACCACCCTGTGTATACAACGAAATCATCGAATTTCCAGCTTGAAACACTCCTCAAACTCATTCTATCAAAAACAACTTTCGCTGTCTTCGCGTCCCCGGTTTTTCCATACATGTTAGAATTTGCCACCGGCACATAGCTACTCAATCCAAATTTAACAACAAACGAATGTACCTTCTTCCCAATACTCAAAACTCTCCAACGCAGCACACGAGGAAATAATATTAGTAAATGTATACTGTGTTGGCTGCACACTAAACAAAAGCATTTCCTTAAACATCGAGATCGCCTACCCGAATCGACCCATCTCATTGTACCCCACAATCATCGTCATCCATGACACCAAGTCCTTCTCCGGCATTTCCTGAAACGCCCTCTGAGCTGTACTGATACTCCCATGCTTTGTATAAGCAGAAAGAATAGTGTTCCAAGAGGATGTGTTCTTAACGGGCATTTCGTCAAACGGTTATGGGCATCAGAACATGACCCATTTTTTGCATAGAAGTTGATGAGATTGTTCACTAAAAAGACCCCCAGATGGAGCCCGGACTTGATTACTTGTGCATAGATTGATTTCCCAGTGAAGGTGTGTTTGACCTTTAGGCTTGATTGAAGAAGAGATGCGTAGAAATCTGAAGGGGAGGAGAATGGAAGCTGCTGAGACATTGGTAAGAGAAGAAGAGGATTGAAGAAAACCCATTTAAGGTCTTGATATCATGAAATCAAATAGCTCAGTTTCTTGTTTCTTTCTAGTTTACCAATGCATTAACTAGATTTGTGAAACCAGGAGGCAACAATGCCATGATCAAACAATGCGATTTCTCGAATGTCAAAATTTCACGATATATTTTTTTTATTTTCGATTTACCTAAATTTTTTTGGAAATCTGTTCATTTCTTTTGTCACCTGTTTTAACGGGGTGGACATTCCATCCTGTAATCTCGATCCCGATCTTGTCTCGTTCTGATTTTTTTTTGTCTTATCGAGATTGATCAATCACATCTCAATCCCGTCTCGTCTCAATCTAGATTAGATGAGATTGAGATGAAGATTTTCAATCCTGCCCATTCCGTTCCGTCTCGAATTGAATTTGTTAATGTTTATTAATAATATATTAATATATTTATTAGGAATGCTCTTATAGTTAGAAGTGGGTAGTTTTTTCCTCTTTGTAATGTGCAAGTTTCTAGTGTGTATCTTTTATGTGTTCAAAACATATATACATTCTACTAAAACATTTAAAATTTCATCATAATTTAGTCCTATACTATGAACCCAAACAAAAAGGTATTTCAAAGCACTAAAAACATTTTAAATTGGTTCATTATTGATCCCATGTTTCTTCATGTGTGCTCAATGTCTAACCATTGAAACTACTCTAAACATATTTAATTATTCACCCTAGTCTGGTCTTAATTTGTAAAACTGATATTTATAAATACTTACATCAAATTTGTTTAACTTATATTACAGACTTAGCATCAACTAGAGGAATTTGTCGTTGTTAGTACGCACATGAGCTTATCGCTTTCCTCCCACGTGTTAGCCTTGAGTAGTATTTTGTACTTTTCTCTATTTACAAATTAAAACATGTTAATCATGTCCCGTCCCTAATCGTTTGAGATGGGACAAGGTCGGGATAAGGTCCATCCCGTCCTGTGCCCACCCCTAGTTTTAACATTAGTTTAGTATTAAATTTTGTTATACAAGTGTTCTTATACAATATATTGTATGACATTATGAGTCTTGTATTAGTTATTATGTACTATATAAGAGTTTAAAATGTTGAAAATATATTCAAAATTACAACATTTTTTTTTTTTTACATTTTTCTATACATAACGAAATAATTTATAAAATATTTATTAAAAATCAACTTACAAAAATTACCTTGAAAAATAAAATCACATTTCCAGCCCATGAGCAAGGAATGTGATTTCTTGAAAATTTTCGAAATTTTAAGCAATATTTCCTTTTTTCGAATTACCAAAATTTCTTTTAAAATTCGAAATATTCATTTATTTCATTAAGCCAATCTCAATTTCCCTACATTTAACTCATTTTAAACTTAGTTTAATATTAGAATTTTGTTTATATATGATATATTGTTTGTATGACATTATGAGTCTTGTAGTACTCTCTATATGTAATATACAATAGTTTAGAATGCTTAAATTATATTAATATCTTCAAAATTACAATAAAATTATATACATTTTTTCTATACACAACGAAATATATCTTAAAATCAACTTCCATAAATTACCTTGAAAAACGAAGTCACGATCCTTTGCCACGAGCAATCAACTTCTTTTTCGAAATAAGCAAAATTTACCAAGTTTTGTAGCACGTGCCATGCAGGTTAAGCACGTGGTTAAATGGAGTTGGTTGAATTGTTTTCCTCCATTCCACCTCAACACCCTGGAGTTGGGTGAATTGTTTTCAAAGACAGGCCCAAAAACAAAAAATTTAATGAAAATTCTCCTGTTCTCCCCAGGCATCATATTTACATTCCAACAGAAGAACATTTACCAAATGAAAGCAAATATTTCAGTTCAACCAACACAATGTATAACAAAAGCTATTTGACTAAGAATTCCTCCTGAAAAGTACAGAAAGTGTTCCACATTATCCCAATTTTTTATGAAATACATCCAAAACCACAACAACTGTAACCGATTGTGCAAGTTCGAAGCATGCACATGAAAACTATGTCTTTTGGAGGATAATACACCAATTAGACTTGTCATAAAATTTGTCGAGAATAACTGCATTTTCAATGCCAGAAATTAACCTGCAAAAAGAAAATGATTCAAGTGTTAAATGTTGTAGTTCTGGCAAAAAAAAAAAAAAATACAAATGAGATAGAACAAGGAAAGATAAATGATTGATTCCGTATTCATTGGGTGAATAACCTCTTCTATAACAACAGCCAACCATCACTTGTTATGTTCGTCCTATGAAATCAACCCTGATTGGTTGCTTTCTAGGTAGCAAAACTCAAAGGTTTTACTTTTACCTAAGACTTTTCTAATTTCCTAAAAATAGACTATAATGATTATTTTCATAAAAACAAATATAAAAAAAAAAAGTTGGTACATAACCACATGAAAACGTTGAATAGCTAAAGGTAAAGAATAAGAGAGCCTAAAAAAAGATGTAAAATGGGTTTCTCCTAAGACTGTCTGCTCAATTGGTCACTTTGACCTGATCACGTTTTTCACTAAAAATACATACATGTCTGGTGTGAAGGGTTTGTCTTTCTTTCTAGGTGCAACAGATCAGATAGCTTGAAATGGTCCTATTGGATAGCTATGAGGTTAATATGCAGTGCAATGGCAACACAAAACTGTTTCAGAAAACATAGCATCACTGCTGCCTTGCTACAGTGTCGATTAGATGGTGCAACATATCGTGTAAGAAGTATTACATAACTAGACCATGAAAAAGAAATGCAAGAAGAAAATATAACTATTCCAAAGAGATACTTTAGAATCATTAAGGTTAATTACCTTTCAAGCTCGCCTTCCATGAACACATGGTAATACCGATTGTAGACAACAGCACCCTTTATATCATCTTTTTTTGCTAGCCCATTCGCAAGAGCACAAGCAGAGTTGCCATTGACTTCTGCGCGGTGATATGGTAAGTGCCAAGGGACAAAATATTCCTGTTGGCTTCCAGAACTACCATTTCTAGAAATCATTGGACGATACTCCCTTTCAGATGCAGCATGTTCATCTGCCTTTATTTTGTTTTCTGATATCTCAATGTTTTTTAACTTATTGACAAGACCATTATCTTCTGTTTCGGGAATGCTTTGTAGGGTGAAGGTTGAAGGACTACGTACTCGGGGACTGCCAGGACCAACCCACTCCTCCACATACTTGTGGCTAAGAGGAGTCCATTTGGTAAGCAACGCCCTGTCCTCTTGTTCAACAGCCCAAACTGTTATTAGAACCAAGCCGCCTTTCCTCACTACTCGGATCAATTCTTCTATAGCCTTTCTCCTCCTATTTTCGGTGCTTAGGTGATGTAATACAGCAATGGAAATTGCAGCATCACCAAAACCAGTTCTGTAAGGAAGAATTACAGCATCCGCAACCATAACTTCATGTCCCCGTCCTGCACATATCTCTATGAGAGAAGGGCTTATGTCACAACCTACATAAAAGCAGTCGGGATTAAGTCCCAGGTACTTCCCATTTCCACATCCTGCATCCGAGACAATAGATCCTTGTGGCAGAGAGTTCAAAAAAGTGGACACTTTCGGCCACTTGGCAAAACGTGTGGAGCTAAAATGAGGAGCAATGGCATCATAAACATGATGAACATATTTTTTTTCAATATCCGGTGTGGATTGAACACTTGAGGTGGAGCATTTCAAGTTCAAATTGAAACTAGGAAACTCGTCTACTTGAACATCTGTCATTGTATAGTAGATTTCTTGACATCAGCACTAGGTATTATGCCTGCAGTTGAACTTTAGAATTGTTGCGATCTATAAAAACTTCTTCTTGCTCCCCTTATAATAAAGACCATCAAACTGCAACCACAACCTCCCAAAGTTAACAACAATTGTCACTATAACCCACTAAAGAAAAATACACATCCAAAACAATTACAGCGGATATAACAGCAACCATCGTCAGCTAAAGAATTTTAATAAATCAACATTACAATGAAAACAAACATCCATCACATAATTCCAGTACAATTTCAGGAAAAATTGTAAGCCCATCATCTGGCTAAAATATTATGAAAATTTTACTAAAAAAATAGTAATAATGATATGAAATGCCCCAAATTTGAACCATGTATGAAAATCAAGGAAGCGCGGACTCTTCGGAAAACTTGGTATATCCGTATCCGACACCGACAATCGCTCGATACGCCTCCAACACGCGTCACACACGTGGTCAACATGTCGGTAGGTGTCAGACACATGGTCAATGTGGTTAACGTGTCGGACACGCCTCTAATACACCCGAAACTTGGTTAGGATATAGTCAAGACTCGACAACCAACTTCATTTTATTTTTTACTTTTAGATGTGTGCAAATAATTACTTAATTTAATGGTTGTTGATCCATCTTAAGTGAATGATTCTTTTAATTGAGCTTCAAGATAAATAAGGTAAAGAGCCACTAAAGCAAATAGATAATATAGATAGTCTATACTTCTTCTCTTATTTTCTTATTCTCTCATCTACTTCTTCTCTACTATATTTTTTCTCTACTTTGTTTTTTTTCTTACAACAAAATGTCATCCTCTTCTCCGTCTTGGCACCTCTTCTTTTCTACTTTTTTTTCTTCTTCGTGTTCTTTCGACTTTTTTTTTTCTACTTGCAACAAAGATGAAGAATAAAGACACTTTATTAGATTATTGTTTATGTTCATATGACTCAAATATATATATATATATATATATATATATATATATATATATATATATATATATATATATATATATATATATGATGTGTCCACGTGTTCCCGAGTCCTATATTTGAGAAATTGTCAAGTTGGCGTGTCTGTGTCCATGCATCCTTGATGAAAATCAAACACACAGGTAAAAAAAGAACAATAGAAACTAATACAGAGAAAGCAAAACAAGGCACCTCATTGAATTTTCATCTACCAGCACTGCAATATTTTAATTATTTGCAATATTTTAATTATTTGTTTGTTATAATTTTTATTTTTATCAGGCAAGACAAATGTCCAAAATGTTATCATCTGACGCTACACTTAATTTCACCAAGGAAAGGATACTATCTCTCTAAGGATAAATGGCTTGGAAATTCTCATAATAAAAATGTTTCCCAAGTATATATGCCTTGTGCACACAGAAAGTGCAACACCTCTCTAGAACACCACTGTTATCAGCCCCTAACCTAATTAATCAAGAACAACTTGTGCAAACATCAACCACAGTCTCCACTAGTTGAACTGAAAATACATTGTCGCATGCAAAACAACAAGTTCACACTTAGGAATCTTCACTTACATGACTGCAAAAGCATATAGGATTGACGAATCCCAGCACAATGATTTAGGTGCCTTTCAGCATGCGACCTTCTCATCACTCCTCAGGTGCATGGTGCCGCACAAAGTGGGAAGGATTTGGGCTTCATTGTAAGGAAGGTTGATCTCTTCGGTGTAAACTCAATGAATATGAGATTGATTATGTTGCAGCTTTCACGGAGATTCTTGGGAAACAGGTGGTGTCTAAAGCAGATGATAGAGTTCTAGGGGGAAGGGTAGACTGAGGGTTCATTTTTTCCTTTCCCTTTTTCGTTTGCTAGGAATACTTCTCTATCCATATAGAAAACTCTAACAAGTAACAACATAATCAACAAAGAGTTGTATTGCTGATAAGTATAAAAGAATCCAGTTGAAGTTTATCCCCCCTTGCAGTAGGATTTTTTTTTGGGGGGGGACTATGGTCCAAGGAAGAATTCTAACAGTGGAGAATCTCAGGATGTGTCCTCTTTGGCTGTTATTTCTTCATTGTGCCTCTGCCAATGTTTAAAGCAGATTCTTGGGTAAATTCAGCCTCAAAGAACATCTCAGCACAATGGCAAACTGATAATCTAACTCTCCTGGGGCACTGCATCTGGTTAGGGTCTTAGAGAAATTAGTGGATATTTGATTATAAAAGCTGGTCTGAGAAACTATCAAATATCTTTTGAGATGTCGAAAATACGCAAAACCAGGTTAGCGTCCTTCATGTTTGATTGGCCCTTTGTTGTGCTTTGCTGTGTTTTTCCATTGAACTATGAGTCACTCACTGACTAGCATTTCTGTTTTGTATTACTAATATGTTCTGGTCTTGTCTTGCCTCGTTAGGTAATTGTAAGAGAGACCCTCACTAAAAAGGGCACAGACAAAAGCCATAAACAAGGTTATTTATGCAAAGTTGTCTCAATCGAACATAAAGTTCCATATGAAGATCGACTATAAATTTTACTAGATCTGCTCAGAACCAAGTACCGCCAATGCAATATACCAGCAGCCTAACACAAATCATAAAATGATATCATACTTTAAGGTATATCACATTACCAACAACGCACTGTATAAAGGTTATTATCTGTATAATCATGGAACTAAAGCCAATAAAGATAAGAAACGTATTTGAGTTTGACAACTAACAACATAAGAAATTCAACAAAGTAATGACACTGTGAGATGCAAAGAAATACAATGCACCACAACAATCATACTCCTGGACACACTTTCTATTTCTAAGAGCACGTCCATGCTAAATCTTAAGCTTAACACGTGACCATGAAACCAAGGCAAAATTAAATATAGATACAGTAAAGGAGTAGCCCAATGCACATCTATACTTGCATTCCAATGGAGACAAAGGAAGGCTGAGATCATCTACAAGTACAACAAAAAAGAGAGGATACGTCCCAGCCAATGTTGTGTTGGGTGCTAAGCGAGGTGAGGCAAGGTGACAAGGGCTTGCCTAGGCACCTGGCGTCACCTAACACTTCAAGGCCATAAAAATATCATACATTTTCTTATGTTCGTATATGTAATTCAACTGAGTGTCTCTATGTAATTGCATTATATTTTATTATGAATGGATATTGTGGCATTCATCTATCAAACGTTCGCTATTCATCATTCATTCAAACAAGTCAATAACCATAAAGTTTGAGCATCCGAAGTCATCCGAAAACAAACATTGAAAATCAAGTAATTTAAGATCTTTTAGACTCTAGACTCTAATCTAGATACTCATCATCCTCAGAATTGAGTCCATCATCTGACTGTTTTAGGGTATATATCAAACATGCCCCTCACAATCTATGTCACTCCTAGAAGCCTCATCCACTAGTGTTTGTGCTGGCCTCTTTCCTCGGCCTCAACTCCTTGATAGTCGTTGCCTCTTGTACTGCCTTATGCCGTGAGCCCATGGCTAGGACATTCATGCTCCTATTCCTAAAGCTCCTCAACATCTTTATAAGTGAGGCCTATGTCCATAACAACATCGTTGCTTGCACCATATGAGTGAGCCGCTCTTCACACTCCTCAAACATCTTCAACACTATATGAGAATTGGAGAATATTGTACAACAACAAAAACGAAATTTTGGGGATACAACCCTCTTCAAAAAAAAAATGTGCCTAGGTGAGCGCCTTTGACAACACAGGCAAACCGAAGCAATGGAAATGTGGTTGGGCTGCCTAGGTCTCCGACAAGGAAAAGTATAGATCAATCAATTTTTTTCCTATTACACAATGAAATCATCAAAATAAACCCTAAATTCCCACGGAACCAAAAAAAAAAAAAGCTTTTAATATCCACACACCTTGGCTAACTGATATGCAACCCTCCCGAATAGTCGAACATTCCACTCCAACCAAATACCCCAAAATTTTTTGAAAAGGTATAAGACTTCAGAGCTTTGCTCCTTTGGAGGAAATGGGCTCAAATTTCCAATAGAAAATGAGTGTACTCATTGTATATGACATGGCCCACATAAGGCCCAATTCTCAAACATTAACCAAATAATAACAACCCCAAAAAATCCAAACAACGTGATTGTGAAACATTTTAAACATCTGAGATTAATGGGATGCATCATTGTTGTTATACAAAGGTAAGGGTTATCAAAAATGCAAATGGTGGTGACTATCTGGCTGACAAAAGGTTTTGAGACTCGAAATTTTAAGTGAGTGCTGCTTGAATGCTAGAAACAGATCAAATAAACTCACTTGTACCATTGGTTTGATTCAAAGTCAAGCTCCAATTGTTCAACCAGTACAACTGATTGTGTTTCACACTCACCTAAGAAACAACATATTTCCTTAATGTAGATACACTATCCGTGACAAAAATGTACAATTGATGACCAGTCCCAACACCCTATAATAGTCTTTACAAAAAAAAAAAAAAAAAAAAAAAAAAAATTAGATCTTTCTCTTGAGTTGAAAAGAACCACTATTAAGTCCATAGTTGATTGAAATTGCTGTTATCACTCTAATATGAATCTATTGCAGTATTTTGTGACAAAAACAAATCCCCACATCTCTCCAACCACATTTGATTTGCACCAAAACCCATCAAGTAAATTGATTCAGAATCCCCCCCCCCCCCCCCCCCCCCCCCCCCCCACAATTGAACCACCCCAGAGATTGATTTTCCAGTCCACCGAAGTCTAGAAACATCGATAGATTGATAATAGAACTAAAAGATACAAGCTATGAACTTCTACTTGTTCAACAAAGAGAGAAAATACAATAAAATGAATGAAGATAACACTAGCATATCAAAACACACGATAATCACCATTACATGACTTCTAACTATCAAAAAATCAATTTTTTTTCATTAGGAAAAAAGGGTGAAAACATATCAGAGTAGCAATAGTGAAGAAGAGTTTGATTTTACCTGAGATTCGGAGATTGTGTCAGCGCTCCAGGCGAGGGTGCTTGTGGGGAGAAGGAAGAAGGAGGAGGAGAAGGCGATGGTTTTGTTTTGGGCTGTTGCTATGTCGACCCACCAATTACTCTTTTGAACACCACCACTCCCCTAGATCCAAGTAACGCCACCATTAAATAGCTCCAATCCCTCATTTTTGCTCAATTTCGAGCGAGAAAGAGGTATCTCCGAACTCTCTCGACCGGCAACACTTCTTCCTGCCTCTCTTTACCCCTCTCTTTGTTTGTTCGATCCCCTCAACCTTATTCTCTCATCTATCTGTCTACAACGGTGTTCTAAAAAATGGCCTAGGTGGCGCCTAGGTGCTAGGCGTTAGAGAGAAGCCCAGATTAATGGCTGGGTAATCTGGCTGGGTAGGGTGAAAAATCGGGTAGGTGCCTAGGCAAGTTCGGGGCGGATCTAGGCGTGTCTAAATCTGGGCGATTTTTTTCTTGGTTGCAAATAACAACCAAGTGGGAGCAAATAACCAACCCCCTTAGATGCCTGTCCTTCCCATCGATCTAGGTTTTGCAATTTGAAATTGCAAAGCAGAAGAAGAAGAAGAAGAAGAAGAAGGATGGGAAGAAGATGAAGAGGAAGAATAGAAAAGAGAGAGGCTACAAGACACCACCTTCTTCTCCTCTCCGAGCTTTGTCCAACCACTGCGTTTCCTTGTCCGATCTCTGTCCAGCAACTTCAGCCACATCACATCCTTTCCGAGCTCTGTCCAGCTCCAGCCACAGCACGACAGCTGATCTCTGTCTAGCTCCAACACCTTTGTGATTTTGAATGTCATTTTCTTGAGTGTATTCCTCAATTTCTTCGAATGAACTCAGTTAAGAAATTAAGAAGAAACATCATCAGTTCATTGGACGAAATTTGCTAGCCCCTTGTCAAATTTTAAACTAACTCATAGTGGAAACTGGAATATACTAAACACTATAGGACTATAGGATGAAACTTCCTTGAGTCTTTTTCATTCTCTATGACTATAACTGGGCATAGTTTGATTATTTGATTGATTATTGATTCTTCATGTCCGTTCTTTTTTTATCTTCATGGAAGAATGATCCAAAAATATAGAACCAAATATTGACAATTAGTTTTTTTAGATGTTATGTTGGTACTATCAAGTATGTAATTTTTTTTTTCTCTCTATGGAACTCTATGTTATGCAACTTATGCTATTATGAATTTAAGCTTATTTTTTCATGTTTATAAATTTTGCATATGTATCTTGGCATTAAATTGGTAGGCCCACACATGGTAGTCTGCCAACCTCTGAGCCCGCACACACACGGAGCTGCCAGCCTCAAAGCCCGCCCACATAGGGTGTTACAATCCACCCCCCTTAGGGCCCAACGTCCGTTGGCACACTTCCGGCTGGGTCAGGCTCTGATATCATTCTGTCACGACCCGTCCACATGAAACAATATTGTTCGCTATGGGCCCAACCTAACTACTTGCATAACTTTAAAACGCGCTGTGTCATGTGGATCCAAACTCATACATATATAGCACATATCCTTCCCACACCCAGACGATGTGGGACTATAACCGCCTAGTAGCCTACCAGCCTTTAATCCCGCCCACACATGGTAGCCTGCCAGCCTCAGAGCCCGCCCACATACGGAGCTGCCAGCCTCAGAGCCCACCCACACATGGTAGCCCGTCAGCCTCAGAGCCCGCCCACATAGGGTGTTACAATCCCTTTCTAATTAAGAGTCGTGTTGTAAGAGGGAAGTTTCATGTTAGCTCTGCATTCCTAGATACGCGAGAGATAGTTCCCAATCCAAGAGCAATCCGTAGAAGAGAGTTTTCCTATGTGAAAGATACTCTAGTTGGAAGCAGAGAGCAGCTGTAATTGCCCGTCCGAAGCTGATCATCGAGATACTTGCCTAAAAAGGGCTTATGTGTATTGAGGATGACTGTGAGACATGTGGACCTAGCATGCTGTGAGAGTCCGGTCCGCTTGGTGAACTGAAGTTGAGTGAGCTTAGATCCGCTTGGGTTGGATCTATGTTGGGCCGATGTTTGGGTCTGTAGTTCCTCGAGATCATCATGACACATGTTCAGCTCAGGAGTGTGACCATTTTTTATGTATCATCAGCTACTCCCCCGAGTTAGTGAGCCGTCACATCGGTTCACTAAGTCATCTCTTGAAGGGATGCGTCGCTAATGATGATTGAGTCTGAATCGTTGCTTGAGCCGCTTGTTGCATTAATTGGGCATGCATTGGTTCGGCAGAAAAGAGGCGAGAACCCATCCTCTATATAGGTCATCCGCAGTGTTGAGACTGACCCTTCTTTTTTACTTGCTTTTGAAGATATTGTTCTGTAAGGTTCGTTCGTCTTCTTCATGGTTTGAGAAAACCTTCTTGATGATGCTGTTCTGGCTAAGGGTCAAGAGTTTTTTTAAGACAGGCTGTTGTCCAAGCCTTGTCTCGTTGAAATCCGTACAAAGTTTGAAGTTCCTGAAGACTTGTAGTTGTACCTTTTGACGGGCGACCAGACGCCAATGTCGCCTCTGGCCGGTTTCATCTGTTTACATCGAGGAATGCTTTCAAACTAGAGTGTGTTTTCCGGTTCTGAACGTGATTTTGGAGTTCTTGGGGATTTAGAGATGGAGGAGATTATGAAGATGGGAGACAATCACAAACAAATCAAACGAATATAACAAAGAAAAATGAAAAATAACAAACGAAAAAATAGTAATTTTGAACTGCTAATAATCATGTGGTTAAAGCTTAATCTCGCAGCATGGGTTGTGTGTTGACGTATCTTGTAAGCGTACCCATAATTCCTTATTTAAATTGATAAGTTTGTTTGGTAATAAGAGTTCCTTACAACGATTTTGTTGGCAAGCTCTATATAATTTCCGTACGTGACATACCTGTGACAATAATAGATGATATACGTAGCACTAATTAACACCAAATAAAACCATTTGGAAGAATTCTGAAAGCAAGGAAAAACTAGGGGTGGTAATTAGGTGGGTTTGGTATCTATTTCGATCATGTCTTATTCCAAGTCTAAAATGTGGTATTTGTTAACAAATATGAGGGATAAATATCGTGGATATTATAGATAATTACTTCAATGTCGGGATATATTTGGATATATCATGGATATTTTCACCTAAAAATTAGTGAAGACTAGCTAAAAAATGCTAACTTGTTCAATTATTGTCAGTTGTTTATTGCTTAGATGACCACTTCGTTAATTAGATCATGCAATTGTTTGTTTATTTTATATTATCTAAATTGACCTCAAATTTGATAAAATAATTTATCGAAAGCACTGCGTTAGATGTGAAAAAATTTGACCTCAAATTATTATCTAAATTGATAAAATAATTTATTTTAAGCACTACGTTATATTATCTAAATTGACCTCAAATTTGATAAAATAATTTCACATATACATTGACCTCAAATGTAGATGTGAAGTTTGTTCTATTTGTACCCTAGTCCACCATATCTTTCATGTAAGCATTACGTTAGATTATTATTATTATTATTATTATTATTGTTATTATTGTTTGTGTTTTAATTCATAACTTATTACGAACTTATTGGAGGTAAAAAGTTAAAACAAACACCAAGTCAATTTAACTCACTTGCTAGCTTTCGTATATAACTACAAAACAAGTTATGTACTTTAACTAGGGTATTCCCTGTGTCGTTGGCACGATAAAAGTTTAAAACTTGTCAAAACATGATCACCCTTAACTTTTCATCATTCGTACTTACACGCGTAATCACCACCATCAACAATTGAAGAAAAATAAATAAATATAAAAAAATGTTGGGCATGGGAATCAAACTCATGCACTCTTGGTGTTTTTAGTTCTATGTGATCTGTTGAATTCATATATTTGGTTAAATCTCAGCCGCTTTTTATCTCCCACATCAAACACCATCCTGTTTTGTAAGATAGATAGATTAGGGTATTCTCCGTGTCGTTAGCACAAAAAAAGTTTAAAACTTGTCAAAATATGACCACCCTTAAGTTTTCATCTTTCATACTTATATGCCTAATCACCACTATCAACAATTGAAGAAAAATAAATAAATATCAAAGTATTGGGTATGAGAATCGAACCCATGCACTCTTAATGCTTTAAGCGAAAAAAATTTTAAACTTGTAAAAAAACATGATCACCCTTAAGTTTTCATTATTCATATTTACATTCCTAATCACAACCATCAACAATTGAAGAAAAATTAATAAATATCAAAATGTTGGGTATGAGAATCGAACCCTTGCACTCTTGGTGCTTTAAGTTCTATACGATCCGTTAGATTCTTATATTTGGGTAAATCTCATCCGTCTTTTTATCTTCAATGCCAAACACCATCCTGATTTGATATAGACTAGGGTATTCATTGTGTTGTTGGCACTACCGTACGATATTAACTATTTTCATCACGACTTATCTTTCTATCGTGTTTCTCATGGCTTTAACTGTGTTGAAAAATCACTCAGCATGACTCTGGGAATTTTAGGTCAATATGTTATTAACTATTGGTACATGAGCTTAAACTAAACCATAATAATAATAAAAAATAAATAAAAAGTTTGCCATTAAAAACTAATCTATGGGGTGAGAGATTAAAAAGTTTTGAGAGCAACTGCCCCCTGGCCCCTTAGTAGATCCGCCCCTACTCAGAGCAAATACATGTCGCTGTTCTCGGATCACATTAAGGTTTGTCTTAATCTATCACCCCATATTCCCTTGCAAAAGTCACCACATCTAAATGTATTGCAATCATTCATTATATAATGGTAATCCCAACAATTTCCTTGCGCCTCGCTAAACATGGTACCTGTTTCATTTCTAAATTTATTTATCTGTCAATGGAATTTAAGACGTGTTTGAAACTATTATGCTAAATTTTTAGCTCAAAGATGAGGTTTTACATAGGTATTACCAAAATTTACACGCTTATAAAATTTTGAATGACTGCTTTTCAAATTTTGAGTCCTGTGGACCAAATAACTGAGAAGATGGATGGTCAGTAGATTTTTAAAATTGTCTGTTATGTTGATCTCTCTGTACATATTACTGATAACAGTCTTCTCTATAAGATACAAACTAAAAATAATTTTCTAGAGTAATCTACAGTGCCTCTTTTGTCCCTTTTTGGAGTTTTTTTTTACCTATTCTCTTTAAAATACAAACACTATCCACAGAAGGAGTAGAAGTGTCCAAAAACCCCAAAGAGACACCATAGAAATTTTCAATTTTCTAAAGTAAACCTAAACCATTTTTAAGGTAAAAAAAGAAGAATTGTTACCATAGCAGGATAACATCAAAACAACATACAAAACTGATGAAATCAAACCAATATACTTCATATTCGATTTTTTTGGATTGTAGTAGTAGCAAGATAGAAGGAACTGATGAAACACGATACAGATGAAAGAGAATGATTTAGTGTAACAAAATCACTTTTGAGCTGTAACATTCAACCAAACAATTTTACACATTTTCACCAACAAAGTGATACAATAATTGTATCACCATGAAGAGTATGATGCTACAAGTGATACTATTAATGGTGACCCAATTTATTTTTATCACTTTTTTTTGTGAAATTGGTTTTCATTTTTTTAACTAAATTTAGTTTTGACTTAAAATTGTTTAGTGAAATGTTACAGTTCAAAAGTGATACCGTTATGGGAGTTGTTACAAAAAATGTCAATTTGGTTTAGTGTGTGTTTGGTAGCATGAAATCCTATGTCATGAGAATTCATGAGAGGACCACCAAAATTTAAGCTAATTTAAGGTTTACTCACCAATCCAACAATGATGAGAATGAAAGTCTCATGAACATGTGAATCACATGCTTTGGGAAGGGCCAATGAATGTGATTCCTATGTTCACGAGACTTATATTTTCACCATCGATCACAAAATCAAATAATAGATTGGTGAATAAACTTCAAATTAGATTATATTTAGGTGACCCCCTCATGGATTTCTATGGTATAGGATTTCATGTAACCAAACACAACCTTAGTATTTATAGGAAATTAAAATAAATAATTTTAAAAGGGGTGGACTGTTAAATTCACGATTGAATGGTTAACCTATGATTAGCTGTTGAGTGAACTTGATTTAAACAAACAACAGACCATTAACTTGAGTTAACCAGTTTTCCTTTATAGCTCAAAACATGACGGATCTCTAAACTACATATCAAAAAAATTTAGATGTCTTTTTACCCTTATTGTTTTGTGCAGTTGAATCCAACGAAAGCAATCTATGATCCGAACAAGGCATGAATATAGTATTTTTACCGAATCTTTTATTATCCCAAGCGAAAGCCTCACTGCAGGGTTTAACATCAATCAGAGGTCGATATAAAACTTTCAAGCAACAAGGGGTTTTTTGGCTAGTGACTTTTTGCCCACCTTTTGCGTTACTAGAGTTGAAAATAGTGTTAAAATCACCAATAATAATCCAAGGTTGAGAAATACAAGAGCAAAAATTTTCAAGATGAGACCAGAACAATTAAGTTGTTTTTATACTTTGGAGGAGGAGGTCCATGCTGCACACTTATAACAATCCAGTTATCAGGTCTGAGAACTCAACAGCAACAAAAAATCTAACTGCCGAGGGAAATGGCGAGGAAAACAGCGAGGGAAGGGGGGGGGTGTCCATCCCCTCGGGATGCGTGCAGTGACTTTTCTTGCGCTCATCCTGGGGGTGATGGACGGCCCTCCCCCTCGCTGTTTTCTTCGCCATTTCCCTCGACAGTTAGACGGGTTCCAACAGCAATGTATGTAATACAAAGGTTTTGATATCACCTGAAGCGTAACTGCTCTCTTCCACAATAGAACTAAGCCCCCTAAACCTCCCCTTGCATTGATAAGATCAAACGAGGAGGCGAAATGCAGACTCTTGCTTAACTGTGCGACTTTGACTAGTTTTAGTGACTGTAGATTCAGCAAGAAAAAGAAAAAAAAAGACATTTGGATTGTGCTGCTTGAGATAGCTTGTTCACAGGTACCACCAGTCATTACAATAGTGAAAGACAAAAAATGAATGTTGAAACAGAAAGTAGTAGCCTATGAAGGCAGGAGGGGCCAAAGAAGTCAGATGATACTATAAAAATCAAAGTTAATTGACAACAAATTTCCATATTTTTCTATGCTGAAAATTGACATCCATGGTATTTATAGATGTACAACCTTGATTTACTTAGAAATAATAACTTAAAATGTCACGATTGAGAGAGTATTCTATCTTTAATCCTATGATTATTGCCTAAGATTCTCCTAATTTTTGGCATGTACAAACAAAATTGATAATCTAGGATCTACTAAGTTTGGCACATACAAACATTTGAAAATCTAGAAGGTGAGAAGTTTAGTATGTACAACTATGTGATATCTTGCAATCCTTAAGAATCCACAATATAAATGTTTGAATTCCTAAATTGTTGTCCTAAATTATTTCTCAATCGAAGTCTTAAAGATGTCAGCAATGGGTTTTAGTTTGGCAGAAGCTCATGTTAAGCAAAAGCACAACAAAGAGCAGATGAGAAGATCGGTGGTGGTCGAACAAAGGGAGGGAGAGCCTGCAAGATGTAAAACCAATAATCGGTTCTTTAGGATTTTCAGGAGGGCAAAGAAGATCCATCCAAGTAGTACTAGAAACTCCTCTGCAACCAATGGTGATCGTTGAACTATGTATATGTACCAATATGTAATTTTCAAGGATACGTGTGTGGATTCTTCTTGAACTATATACAACTGAGAACATTAAGGGATTTATGAGCATAAAGTACGTAGTTCCGGCTACAGTAGGCTTTGGATGATCAAAACATTGGGGAATCTGATACAGCAGCTGCAAATCTTCTATCAAGCTAGCATCCAACCTACCAAACAGTTTGTAACTTTTATCACGAACTTGGTGTTTTAGTTTTTAGGTTAATTGCAGCCGCATCTGCTTCAATTAAACATTTCTCTTAAGAAATATTTATGAGCTCATGAAATTCTTAGTAGAAAAGGATGGAAGTATTGTATTAAAAAACCCATGTCTCACATCGATGATTTCATTTGTTCATGCATGTCAAGCAATAGTAATGCAAAAAAATTACATGGGAGCTGCCACAGAACACCCAGAGCAATTACACATAATATTCTTCTCGTCACAGTAAGATTTTCTTAATTTATCCCCCAACATTCCCTTGCAAAAGTCACCACATCTAGACACATTACAGTTCTCCATTGCCGAACGGTAAGACCAACATTTTTCTTGAGCCTTTCCCATCATGGTACCTATATCCATTCCAAATAGCAGCATATGAGCATTAGACATTGAATATAAGAGATATTGGTGAACCCTCTTTAGTCATCATGATATCTTAGAAGCTTCAAACATGGATTTTTTTAATTAAATAAAGGTTTTATGGCACTAGGATAATTATGCTAAAAATTAGAAATTTTGCAATATGCGTAATAGAAATATAAAATGTGAGCTGTTTTGTGAACCGATAGAATTCAAGGGGCTAAAACCTCATTCCCTAAAATCAAATTCAAAAATGTGTTTATCAAAGTAAAGGGGAATAAGTGATTTACCATAGGAGAATAACAACAAAAACGGCAAATAAAAGTGAAACCAAGCAAGATAGCTTCATGTCTAGTCTAACTTTGGATTCTTGTAGCAGAAAGAGAAGATAAGCAAATGCGACAATGACGATGGATGAGGGAAGATGCAAGCTTAGTATTTGTAACAAATTATAATAAGAATCTCAAACCGGGTCAACTGGTAAAGTCTTGATTTATCGCATTTACTATGAGTAAATTACCTATTTAAATTATTGATTCATTATTGACTTCTATAATCAACCATATGACAAATACTTGATTTGGGTCAAACTAATCGAAAGGCTATTTACCTCGAGTTGACCCTTTGACAAAATCATCATCTGTGATGAGAAATCATTTTCATGTTCCACAAGTGAGGTCAATAGAGTAAGTCTAGGGAGCTAGGTTTGGGAGCCACTTTTGAGTTAGGTTTTGATTTTTTAACATTTTTACATTTTCTCTTTAAAACACAACCACAAACACCATCAATAATGAAAGGGGTAAAAGTGTAAAAAAAAAACCTACCTGACTCAAAAGTGGCTTCTAAACCTCGCTCCCTAGAATTGTTGGAGGTAAATAACATGAATTGTTTGCCAAGGTATCTAAACCTATAAATTCATTCTCTTCTCTCAAACCTGTCAAAGCATATAACATAGAACTCAGTTTAATTTCCTGCAAATTGGTTCCCAAAATGTCAGCAATCGGATTTAGATTGGCTGAAGCCTATGTGAACCAAAAGCATAACAAAGAGAAGATGAGAAAATCAGCAATGGTGGAAAAGGATCAGAGAGAGCCCGCAAGATGTAAAAACAGTTATAGGTTTAGTAGTATTTTTGGTAATGTCAAAAAAATCCATCCAAGTGGTACTAATTCCTTCGCGAAAAATTGTGAGACCCTGAGTTCTAAATGAGGTGAATAACAGTTCTGTTATACCAAATATGTAATCAAGATATATATGGGAGTGGTTTCTTTGAAAATTATATTATTCAGATAACACTAAGGGTGTGTTTGGTTGCACCCA
Organism: Berberis vulgaris; assembly: GCA_963556465.1. Classification (NCBI taxonomy): domain Eukaryota; kingdom Viridiplantae; phylum Streptophyta; class Magnoliopsida; order Ranunculales; family Berberidaceae; genus Berberis; species Berberis vulgaris. The sequence continues at coordinate 77,783,082 of OY747131.1, forward strand.
CTTCATGGGAATATGATTCCTATTCCCACTTGAAATATCATTTTGAGTGTTTGTTTGAGATTTTATTGGTGGGTGAGGGATGTCAGCACGTGCCATAGATTCCCACCATTGGTGGGAATTGGACGCCTTGTTCAGCGAGGAAAACAATTCACGGTCTCTTTTATCTCTCGCTCTTTGTTGCCAAACCAAACCCAGATCTCTCTCGCCTCTCTCCATTCGAAGCTATCTCTGTTTTCGCTCTCTCCATCCTCAGATCTCCCTTTCGAAGATCCATTCGAAGCTCCCTCCATGCTCAGATCTGCATTCGAAGCTCTCCATATCCTCAGATTTCCACTCGAAGCTCCATTGGAAGCTCTCTCCATCCTCGGATCTCCATTCGAAACTTGTTTTGTAACATGGGTAGGATCTCGATGAAGCACCAATACAGCCTTGAACTCTGCTTCACAACAGAGGAAGATATCAAGAAGGGTTCTAAGCCATTCGATTGAGAGCAAACCCAAGTCTGGGGTCAATGCGCAAAGATCAATAAACCGATCAGAGATGTGTTTCTGGAAAATTTCCTGGTCTTGGAGCTCTGGGTCTTGCAAGTTTGGTTCCATTGCAGCTGCTTCTTTGGCCTTCAGAAGATGTGACCCAACTTACTCCAAGCTTCTCATCAGAAGAGCCATCTCTGTAAGAGAACAAAACAACTAAAACACTCCTGGAGATCTTTATTTGTCACTCTTGGAGATTATGGCATGAGCATCATAAGAGTCACTTTGAGAATCAACGCCGAAGGTGGAGGATTGTAGAGTAGAGATGAAATTGTTTTTGAACTATTAGACAAAGACTTAAAGGTGAGGTGGGCTTCCTTTGATTCTGTTGATAAGGGACACTTTGAGAGACACACTGAAGGTGGATGGTTGCAGAGTAAAGAGTAGATGTGACATCGTTGTTGTCAAATTCAAGTATAGTGTTAGAACCTCATGGAATGGGTTGGTTTGTTGAGACTGTTTGGGTGGTGTAGTAGCTGTTTTTTGTGTGGGTCACATTCACATCTCAGCCTGCTTTTTTATTTCATTTTTTGATTACTAGGTCTAGAAGCTCTTTTTATTGATAAAAGAAATGTTATCTTCTAATTGTCCGCCCTCATACTCAGCAACAGGTCACAAAGTATGGGTTTAAGCTTACTCCAAGGACACTCTCCAGATTATGCTATTAGGTTGCCTGGGAGTTGTTGCCTATTTCCTTCCATCGCTCCTAGAATCAGTGTTTTATTATTATTATAATTATTATTATCATCAGAGTTCTGAAACTTGATATCTTGAAATCTTTGAAGGGATACAATTGAAAGGTTTGGGGTTTTGAGAGGTAATGAAAGAAGTGGTGAATTGAGTTTTGGGCAACCAAACACTCACAATAGGAATTGGAATCCAATTCCCATGGGCAATCAAACATCAAAGTTGGTCAAGTCCATGGCATGGGATGCCATGGAATGGGATTCCAATTCCCACCTTAGGATTCCATGCAACCAAACACACCCTAAGGGTCTACATTGAGTGGCTGCACCTTACCTCTAAGAAAGCTTTTGTTGATGAATATCAATCAGAGCAATGGGGAATCTAGTATAGCTACTGCAAGTCTTCTGGATAATTTGTTGATGGAATAAAGTTAAAGTTAATCCTCACTCAATTGAAAAGGATTGATTTCAGAAGAAAAAAAAAATGTATCAAAGAATTCCCCAAGGAAATTGTTATACATATACAATAGAATTAAAAAAAAAAAAAAAATTCCGATGTACAAAGGATGCAAATTCAGTTTGTATCAAACCTAGACTCTAAATGCACTAGGGACTCCATGAGTTCGTGGATTGCACAAGGCACTCGCAATATATAACTGTCAATATTTGACTTGCGTGCCAATGGCATGACAGCTCAACGGTTAGAGCTTGGCGGATGGTACCACTAGGTCATGGGTTCAAACCCAGCTTGCGGCATCTTTATGGGTTCTGGGATCCTATAAAAACCCTGCTTGCCTTTCAAAAAAAAATATATATATTTGACTTGCGTATTTGTATAAGCAAGAGTTAATGAAATAAACAACAATTTTAAGCCCATGGTTTGAGTTCCTTCGTCAACTCATGAGTTTGTTATGGACGCTATGGAAGAAGATAAAATGGTAAATCTCAGATCTCAAGCAACCGTTTCTTCTTCACCTCAAGTGTACTTCTTGTGCATGTACCTCTAACTTCCAGACAACTCTGGGAAAAAAAATTAAAAATAAAAATAAGTTGCACATTAATATTCAAGAAAAACTCCTCAATATCAGTTATATGAGACTATCATATAATTGAATTGCGAAGACATTATGTTATAAGGGAACAATCACATGACGGATTAAAAAGGCGTTCATATCATGGCTCTATTTGGTCTATCACTCGTTTAAAGCATGTTTGTTAAATCTTGGATTCTTGATAATGAAAAAATTGTTTGAATGTTGAAAATCAAAGTCTTGAAAAATTGTTGTTAAATTTGTTAGATATATGAAAAAGATTGTGTATGTTACTAGCTTAAGCAGAACAAGAACATAAGTCGAGCACAAGAAGAACATAAGTGGTGAAGAAAATACCCCCCTTGGATGTTCACCACATGTCACTGAAGAAAATATATCCGAAGAAAGAATATCATATATCGTAATCGTGAAGCCCATCTGGAGCGCGAAATGTTACCTCATTAAAACCTTGCTAGGAAAAAATTCAGTGGGACAAAATCTCAGCGGAGGAAAAAAAGTACAGCGCGCAACTTGTCCAACATCTTTTGCAAAAACAAGTCTCCACCTGATGAAATGCTCGCCGTCTCTTCTGGAGTACACGAGTACATCATCATGCAAAGAAGATTGTATGATGGCCTTGCTAAAAACCTTGCCAGTAAAACCCATTGGAAAAAAACCGAACGAAGGTAAAAATACATCATTCTTCAGGAATATGGTAGGTGTGTATGATGCTTCCTCGTTAAAACCTTGACAAAAAAAACCCAATGGGAGAAAATCATGTTGAAGGAAAAAGAGTATAGTCATCGATATTACATAGTGCTGGGTGTTTCATGCGCATAATGTTGCCTCATTAAAATCTTGACAGGAAAACCCAATGGAAAAAACCATGTCGAAGGAAAAATAGTACAACACGTATAAATCAAATATACTTCTATATGATCTTATAGAATACTTCAAGATGCTTTCTCATGGGGAATACTTCTGGATGTTGTTGCCCCATTAAAACCTTGACGAAAAAACCCAATGGGACAAAATCGCGTCGAAGGAAAAAAAAAGTACAGCTTGCTCAAATATAGTATACTTCAAGATACTTTCAAGAATATATTTCTAGATGCGCTTGTAGATCATTCTTGGATGCTCCTCGGGTGATATACTTCCGGATACCCCCCCCCCCCCCCCCCCCTTATGTAAGCACAACTACTGACTAAATTTTTAGAATACTAATGTAGACAATGCATTGATGAAGAGATCTGCAAGGTTGTCACTATACAAAATCTGTTTGACCAAACAGAGAACCTGAATCTGCATATCCAACTAGGTGAGAATATATGGTTAGACAAATCATAAAAATAAACTCATATAAATGATCCCACGAAGATAGCATGTCATGCAAATATCTATAAGTTTGTGCAAAACTATATATTGCTAGTAAAAACACAGAAAAAGACTGTATCAGGTTATATACTTGGTGCCAAATATAACAATGCACCAATGATACTTTCATATGGTACTTCAGGAACGAGTATCCTTTAATTGGTTGATATAAGCTTTTCTTGAGATTTAAATATCAGACGACCATGCTAAATGTTACAAATATAAGTCGATTAATGAACTAATATTCTACTAATACTTTACTCGATCTGCAAGCCGAGACAAAAGTTGTTCTTTCAAGGTCTTTAATCGCAAATATTGTCATTATATTTAGCAAGTATTTTCAAGATTCAATTAGAGTTATATTATTGTCATAAACTGTTAGTATGCTGATTTCTTAATAAAAACATATCGTCAAATTTACATTGATATTTACTAAGAAAAATATACCACATTCTTATGGAATGGTTCAAATCGTATAAAGCATGTCCTAGATGTATCGAGTAATTATTTCGTGACTTTGCTTCAGGCAAAGTGAATCCTTCAGGGATTTTCATGTAAATGTTTGTGTCTAACAAAGTAAATCCCCTAGGGATTTATAAATATCTATGTCTAAATTCCAATAGAAATAAGTAGTTACAACATTCAAAATTCACATATCAATTACAACACATATTGAAAATGTAGTTATATTCCTAGCCAGGGAATATCAAGTCAAGTTTCTGCAGAAACTCTTGTGCCACAAGTCTTGCCTTATATCAGACTATCTCATTTTCTCATTTGTTTTCGTACAAACATTCATTTACAATATGCATGTTTCGGTGTTTGTGTTATAGGTCCAAACACACCACGTTTTCAAGGAAACCCAATTCCACTTGGATAATATATTTCCATTTGGTGGATCTAATGCACATTGGACAATGTATATTTCATTTGGCCAATCATTTATTTGTCAACATTTATAAATATGTGGTGTAATTTCAGTATCATTTTCCAAGAAGACGCTAAAGCTCTGATACCAACTGACGCCGGGCAGAAAAGCGATTATTTTGCAGGCTAATAGCAACAGATAATTGACAGGGAGGAACACAAGAGAATAGCCCAAAACATAGAGAAATAACTCTAATGTTCAATCAAATTACTCAAATCAAATGTCTCTTACAATATTGAGGAAGATCTCTGTTTATAGTGCTCAAATAACTTGAATAATAAGCAGCATATTCCTAAAAAAATCAAATACTAAAATAACAAACAGTTTATTCTTAAAAGAAAAAGTAAAGCCTAATCCTAAAAGAAAACTGCCTATTTCTAAAAGAAAAAGTAGACTCAAATACTAAAATAACAAGCAGTCTATTCCTAAAATAAAAAGTAAAGCCTAATCCTAAAAGGAAACTAGAAAGACTCCTAATTAAATTGAAAGATTACGAATAAGTTATTTAGTAAATAACTTTGAGAGCAAAATTAGGAACCCTAGAAACCCAAATAAAAAACCCTAGAAACTCAAATTAGGAACCCTAGAAACCCTCTTGCATCAGTCGCCCCAGGTTGGAAAGAACTCATCCTCGAGTTCACAACAGCTTCATCAGAATCCTCTGGCCGCCTAGGAGGAAGATCCTCTGGTATCAGGTAAGAAAACTCTGCTAGCTGCTGCACCTCCGCTGGCAAATCTGGATTCATGTCTGCTGCCAAATAGTAACCACTCATCATCCTAACATATCGCTTGATGGCTAGCCTATTGGTGAAATAACCTGACCAGTACGCATTTGCACGGGCTGCATATGGGAAGAAGTCATTAGTGTGAAATGGCCATGTCCCATTTACTGCATGATTTGCATCAATATATATCGATGGGGTGGAGTAAAAGGCATTCACGCGCCCATCCATATTGACATAAGGAATGAACTTATCCATCTGCCTGAACCATGTATGAGCATAATAATACTTAAAATTTGTCCCCACCTGCCTCAAAGCTTCTTCTAGAGATCTTGCTTCAAGAACTGGGAGCTCTATATTGGTTTCTATGGGATTTTGATCCTCGTTGGGCATCTCCAAGTCCTCAATGTCCCAGCCTTCTTTCCCATAATTTCTTCGTGCACTTCACCGTATTCAATAACAACTCCAACATCCCCATTATGCAAACCATCTGCATCAACAATATCCAACTCTTCATCAGTGTCATACACAGGCTCTCCAAGCTCTTCAGTTTTGTCTGCCACGTCTTCCTCAATCAGGAGACTGTTACCCTTCTGAATAGCAGGTTTTCTGCATTCAGTCGCTCTATGTCCCTGTTCACCACATCTAAAATATCTAATATTCGAGTTAGAATTACCCTGTGATGGCTGCTGGGCAGGACGAAATTCTTGAGGGCGAACTGGCCAACCGCTTTGATCACTGCTGATTATTGGCTTCCTGCTCTGTTGTTTTTTCACAGCAAGTGCACGCTGGTATGCTTCAGAAACGGTCCTCAACGAGTGAAGTCGCTGAAATAAGGGTTGAGTGTAGCCGAAAGAAAGGAAGTGACCCTTCATGTTCTTCCTCATTTTTTCCCAATCAGTGATCTTGGCCTTGCCCTGCTTGTCTCGTGCTCGTTTCAATTATTCCCACCACGCAGATGCTCTGCCTTTGAGTTTGATGGTGACCAATTTTACTTTAACACGATCTGGAACTTCCTTTTACTCAAAAATACGCTTTACTTCATTCAACCATTCAACCAATCAACGAATCCTTCGGTTTGTAACATACCAGAAAACTCGGGCAGATCCACTCTGAATCCGAGGTCTCCATGACGATCCTCCCAACCACGACGCTCCCAGAATCGAGCACGATTGTGAATACGGGTTTTCAAAACTAGAATCAGAATCGTGATCTTCCATCTCACAATTACCGAAATTTTACGTCGTTAGACGCTGGATTAGCTCTACAACTTGCCTCTGTAAATTCTCAATCATCACATCCTGAACGCTACGATCACGGTGAGGGGCTTCCTCGTTCGGAACCTGCCTGCGATGACCACGACCACCAGCCATAGAAACTGATGAAATCTCACCCCAAAAAGACGCTGAAGCTCTGATACCAACTGACGCCAAGCAGAATAGCGATTATTCTGCAGGCTAATAGCAACAGATAATTGACAGGGAAGAACACAAGAGAATAACCCAAAACACAGAGAAATAACTCTAATGTTCAATCAAATTACTCAAATCAAATGTCTCTTACAATATTGAGGAAGATCTCTAATTATAGTGCTCAAATAACTTGAATAATAAGCAGCCTATTCCTAAAAGAATCAAATACTAAAATAAAAAATAGTCTATTCCTAAAAGAAAAAGTAAAGCCTAATCCTAAAAGGAAACTGCCTATTCCTAAAAGAAAAGAGTAGAATCAAATACTAAAATAACAAACAGTCTATTCCTAAAATAAAAAATAAAGCCTAATCCTAAAAGGAAACTAGAAAGACTCCTAATTAAATTGAAAGATTACGAAACTCAAATTAGGAACCCTAGAAACTCAAATTAGGAACCCTAGAAACCCTCCTGCATCAGGAACCTATATGTCTGTTACACTTCTGGCGTATAACAAATTCACTGGCTCCTTATTTGAACTTTGTCCTTCAGGGATACAAATTCGAGCAGGTGTATGCATAGCGGACACATCTGATTTTAGGGTCCAGATGAGACCACAAGGAAGTATTCCACACTGTTCTATCTGCATATCTCCCCCTAACGGTGGGAATAAAATGACATTATGATAATCACAATGGGGTTGTCTAGAATACACAAGCAAAAGCCTTTCAAACAATGTGAAAACGGATAATGATAAAGTTACCATTCAGAAGCTTCTGATATGTCATATAATAACTTTGAGAGTTTTACAATCTCAATAAGTTAATGAAAATTATCTCTAATGTAAGATGCATGCTTCCAACATTAGATGTAATGCATATGTACGGAATGTAAGCTTCAGGCTTAATGCATAATCTCTAATGCAAGCTTCAGGCTTCCAACATTAAATATGATGCATATATGTAGAAATAACGCATGTTTTTCTAGAAACTGCAATAATAAATGGAAGACTCTTCAAGAGTAGTAAAAAAGTTTCATATATCCAGCTATCATAAACACCCTCATGTCTTAAAGGCCAGTGGTGAGAAAATTTGAGGACTTGGCACTACCAAATAGACATGTATGATTTTGCATCAGTTGTAGTTTATAAATCATACTGTCAAAGAAAATGTATGTAGTAAATAAATAAATCAAATGAATAAGTGACAAAAATATATGCAGGAAATAAATCAATCCAACGAATATGATCAGGTATTCCAATGTAACATTATCTATGATATGTATCCTTGAGCTTAGCGAAATTATTAAAAAATGATTTTATGCAGTAGGTGTCCTAGACCGCTTCTGATGGTCCTAAGATAAGTATTAGGTGTGGAGTAACATTGTTAGCACTGTCTAATATTAATATCTTAGCATTGTCTTCTGCTATCAGGAGACAAGTAAACTCGATATTGCTGCTGCAGGAGCTTCTATCACATTTTCCCCACAAAACGTAAGATGAAAATAATATTAAACATTGCAGAATGATATTTTACACCATGTTTTATTGAAGCCTTCTGATGGTCATATCTATCCAAATATCCAAATAGCCCAAGTCCAATCCACAAGTTAGGCCAGTTTTATCTTAGACTAAGCCCAACACAAAGTTCAAATTTGCTCAAGTTAAAACACTACCTTAAATTAGGTTGGGCTCTCTGTAGAACCTGAATGGGCCATAAACTAGGATCCAACAAGACAACATATACTAAGCACATGGCATATATAAGTACGACACTTGTACTGACGTGTTAAACACGTTTGGTGCGTTTGGTAGAATATAGCTAGTGATTGAACAATAGTGGTAAATGAGGTGAAGTGGTGTTTTCACCGTGATGGTGACATCTTATCACTTTATTCTTCTGAGTTTTACACATCTTTATGTTCATAACAAACATATTCTTCAATTAACAAATAGTTTATTCCAATTGTATACTTCACTTTTCTTGATAAAAACTGTTGAGATAGGAATAAAGTCTTGAGGAAAATTCAATCAAAACATGAAAAGAGTTGATTTAGGAAAGTAACAACAACCTACACTCATGTTTGAAAACAAATATAGAAAGAAAAATAAAAAATGTATGACCTTCATTTTTCACTCATTTGCTTTTAGGATCGTAGTGGATGATTGAATACAATATAGGGCATACATCAAACAAATAAACAAACACAACCACCACTAACCCCAACTGTTACCATTCCACACATTATTTAGTTCTCCTCAAATCTCTCAATCAGCCACTTAAATTAGTCACTCAAAACCCAAAACACATCCCTAAATTCTTGTGTATTCACAGGAGATTTAACAAGTGATGTAAAGGTCTCAGGGGGACGGTTAGGTTGAGGTGAGTGAATCATGTGCTCCACTTCCTAATGCATGTCAGTGGGGTGACAAGTTTGAGATGTCTTAAATTGTGGATGATACATGTGATTCCAATTTCCAACAAGAGTTTCCTACTCTTTTAAATTTCTTATTAGAAAAATCAGTATTTTGTTCTTATCCACATGCACAATGTTTATGGTCTCATCTTGCTTTTTATGGTTTTTTTTTATTAAATAATGCTTATCAAATGGGAAATTTCAAAAGGGCCATAGTATATATAATATGAACAACTCATGTGGCAGACCAACTTGTAGTAGCTATGGGAATGTAGCCAACTTGCATTGAAAATGGTAATTTATTACAAGTGTTGCAACACACATATGTCTTTATTTCCTTGAATCAAATAAACACCATCATTCACCTAACTCACAATTATTATGACCTATCACTCATTTTCTTCTCTCTCACCCGTCTCTCTCTGGCTTATTGTATCATCTTCTTTCTCTCAGCGACCTTGACCACCAATGAAGAAGATCTTAGGTTCCTCGAGACGAAGACACTGAGATCTAAATCCACGGTCGACGACAATGAAGACTAATAAAAAAAGGACGATCTAGCGAATTTCGTAGAGCAGGAAAAGAAAAACCAAATATTGAAGGTTGGTGAACAAGGTTGTCTGTTGTGGCTTTAGTTCAGTTAGTTAATGGAGCTTTGGATCCAAGATTCTGCAATCAAGTTTCAGTCTAAAAAATTTTGTAAAAAATTCCATGTAATACAGTATCAATTCCCAAAACTGTAACTTTCTAATTGGTTTCATTATCATGGAAATTTTCAAAGTTTCCAGTCTATCGTAAATTACATGTTAGTTACTATGTTAGTTACTCTATCTCCCCAACTCAAACCTCAAAATGGTTGAAGAGCTAGATTTGAAAAACACAATAATCTGGCAAAAATAGGCGATCTAAGTTTAAGACTATTTCTAGTTCAATTTAGGCATCAGTCATAGGGATCAAAATGAACTCAATAGGGTATTTTTATTTTTCAATTTGATCATCGAGTGTATAAAATGTAAAAATAACACAAGACAGAAAAACATTGGTTTTGTTTGTCGGGACTCATATTAGTTCTATCGGCTGTGATTCAACAACCATTTTATTCATGACCATAATAATCACTATGGAAGACATCCAAATCAATCATATGCATTCATAGTGAGTATGGAAATCAAGATGCAATGAAACATAAAAGTCTCAAGTAAAATTACGTACCTCTTGAACCCTTTTGAATAAAGAGTTTATAAATGATAAAGGCAAAGATAAATACCATAACCGAATTTGCAAATAATGAAGACAAAGATATATCCAAACTATCGTACTGATAACGTGTTACTAGCTTAAGCAGAACGAGAACATAAGTAGTACAAGCAAAAAAAAAAAACATAAGTGGTGACTAAACATTCATTCTTTTATTCATTTTCATTCATTTCTTGTTTTCATTACACACACACACACACACACACACACACACACACATACACACACACACACACATATATATATATATATTCAAACACTGGTTATTGCCACCTTAGGACATATGTCCCATATGAGATTACATGATGCCACCTCAATAGCATGAGGTGGACATCCACAAGATTCTATAACAGTGTAAGCTGTAATTAAATTTTTAGTGCGGTATAAAAAAAAAAGATCAAGGGTTTTGAACATTCACGATTTCAGTCGTTAATTCAAACTTTTGAATCAATAATGAATACCGTAATGAAACAACTATTGAGTTACCCAAAATTAAGTCTAAGCGTTGAAAAAGTGTTTAACAAACAAGCTCCGGATCTCAGCCGAAATAAGTTGCATCTTTGAGGGCTACGGGTGTAATCTTTCTAAAATTTTTGTTTATAAGCAGTAATTGAGCCACACATAAGTAGGGGATATCCCCGTAAGTTTCTTCTATGAGAGTTGTAGGATATATAAGATACCACTTAATTTTCACGACAACATTTATTAGTTTACCTATTTTACTGATTATTATTATTATTGATGATACATCAAAATAGACCGATCATCAAGGCCATACACGTGGCATAAAGCCCCATCACGAGGATACATCGCCCGGTCCATTGGGCCAGCTCATAAAGCCCAAAAGGATTGAGGACAACTATATAGGCTTGGAATAGGCCCACCTCTAAGGAAGCATAAGCAGGATCCGAATCCAGGCCCAACGAATCAAAAGCCCAAATCCAAGCCCGTTATACATTCTCTCACAAAGAAGAAGAATATTGCACCAAGAAAGAGCCGTGGAGGGACCTACGCCTCTACGAACGTATCTCCATTAAGGAGGAGACTGTTACAGAAATGTCTCTTTCCATTGCACCTCACATACTTAAGTCACGCAGGGAGTTAACTACGATCAATATAAAAGGTAAAGGGAACTTTCGACAAATGGATGCAACTTTAACTGAGTTTTGCCTAGATTTACTTCATTTTTCCAACATAGTTACTAACTTAAGCATCGGAGTGCCTTCGGCCACCAAAAAAGTGGTCTTTTGCAGTCTAACAGTGGTTTTGCCGGTCAAACTCAAAGGAGGACGATTTTTGGACGCATCAATTTGGCGCCGTCAGTGGAGAATGACGAGTTTCCTATTTTCCTAAAAAAATAAGATTCAGTGACAAAGCTCACACAACCTGACAGAAGATCAATGGAGTACTTCACAAATCTTCGGTTTGACAATGACAGATATGACATGCCGCCCAATACTAATCCAAAGACAACCATCGAGACAATTATACTTACTAGAAGAGAACTTCAGCAGGTAATAGTTCAAACGTCTCTAACGTCATGGGAAATCCCCTCGGATCCCCAAGTGGAGACGTTTATGGCTCAGATGAACAACGTGATTAAAATGATAGATAGGATCATCCAAAACTTATAAGGCAACAACTTTCAAGAAGAAATCGTCTAACTTAAGAAACATAAGGCTAATAACAACTCCAAATGCAATCATGGAACACTTAATTAGGAAAGAACATTCTCGACTTTGACAGCAAGTCGAAGCAAGATTCTCGAGGTGATGGTGAGAAGAGAAGATGTCAAATGGTCGCCGAATATGAGAGGAAATTTAGAGAAGTGGAACAAGGGTAGACATTGTCTCTTCCACAACGACTACGACCACGATACCGAAGATTGTCGCAGTGTAAGATACGAAATTGAACGCCATATTAGACAGGGACGACTCAAAGAGTTCGCCAAACTAAAAAATGAAGCAGTCGTTTAAAATAGCGAGCGATAGAAACAATCTACGTCTTGCACGGCACAGGCGGAGAAAATGAGCAATCTAATCGATCCAGATAGTGCATAGCCATGGAATTAAGCACAAAGATCAGATTCCAGGAACCATCCGTACAACGCACAAAGACAATGCAAAGGACTCTAACCTTCTCAAACGAGGATGCTGATGGAGTTAATTTCACACACAACGATGCTTTAGTGATTTCAGTCATGATAGCAAAATGGGAAATCAAAAGAGTATTGATCGATACCGGCAGCTCAACAAACCTATTATACCTAACAGCTTTCAGAAGGATCCAATTCACCATTGAGATACTCTCACCAAGCGATCAGTTTATGGTAGGATTTAGCGGGGAACAATGTATCCACTAGGAATGATTCGATTACCAGTCGAAGCGGGAGAACCAGGGAAGCAATGAGTGCTAATGAGAGATTTTCTCGTCGTCGACGCTTCAGCTACATACAACATGCTACTCGGGAAACCATGGATGCACAAGATGGGTGCAATATCCTCCACAATGCACCAATGTGTGAAATACCACACCGATAACGGCGTTGGAAGAATAAGATGGGACCAACCAACCGCCCGAGAGTGTCATTTTGCTGCTATAAAGACTCCTGACAAAAAGTAATTACCTCAACGACTGGAAGAGTCGTCGTAGCGACGCGATGAAACAAGTTCGGATTCTCCAACAGACAAAATGGCTCCAACTAATATGCGAGATTGACTGAACACCGGGCAACCGAAAGAAAAAACGGTCGAGGTCTATTTAGACAATGAAGCTAAAATGGCAATCCAAATTGGCTAAAAAATCCAACCTGAACTCGCCATGAAACTAATCCAACTGCTAAAAGATAACCAAAATGTTTTCGCATGGACAATGAAAAATATGGTGGGAATAGATCCATCCATCATTTCCCACAAATTACAAGTGATTCCAGACAAGAAATCGGTTAGAAAAAAAAAAGACCGGTGGCCCCAGAGCACAATCAGGCGATAAACGAAGAAGTACACTGACTGCTCTGCGCAGAATAATAAGGGAAGCTCACTATCCAAATTGACTGGCGAACACGGTGCTAGTAAAGAAGAAGAACGAAAAATGGAGGGTCGCGTGGATTACGCCGACTTAAATAAAACCTATCCCAAATACAACTTCCCACTTCTGCGAATAGACAAAATAGTGGACGCAACTGTCGAGTACAAGATGTTGAGATTCATTGATGCGTACTCCGTGATAACCAAATACAAATGTACCCCCCCCCCCCCCCGACCAAGAAAAAAATTCATAATAAAAAGGGGGACGTACTGTTATCAAGTAATGTCGTTCGGGTTGAAGAACGCAGGAGCAACGTATCAACGGCTAGTAAACAAGATGTTCAGATATCAGATCGGCAAAACAATGGAGGTTTACATCGATGATATGCTCGTCAAAAGCTCACGCAGAACAAACCATGTTGCAGACCTTGATTAGGTTTTCGTACAACTTCGAAAATACAGGATGAAACTAAACCCAGAGATATACACCTTCGGAGTGGAATATGGAAATTCCTCGAGTATATGGTCAACCAGCGAGGAATTGAAGCCGATCCAAAGCAGATACAAGTGATTCTCAACATACAGTCGCCGACAAACATCAAAAGTGTTCAACGTCTTAACGGGAGAATAACAGCTCTAAACAGATTTATTTCCAGGTCATCGGACAAGTGTCTGCCTTTCTCCAAGATCTTGAAGGGGAACAAGGCATTCGAATGGAATGACGAATGCGAAAGAGCCTTTCAAAACCTTAAGACATACATGGGAAGTACGAAGCTGCTAACAAAACCAAACACAGGAGAAACATTGTATTTGTACTTGTCTGTGTCCAATCACACAGTGAGTTTAGCGCTAATACAAGAAGAAAATGGGTTCAGAAACCAGTGTACTACATCAGCAAAACACTTGCAGATGCAGAGATCAACTATCCGGTCCTAGAGAAACTAGCGCTCGCTCTGATCGTGCCATCAAGGAAATTGTGACCATACTTCCAGGCACACCCGATCACGGTCATGACCAAACAAATGCTTCAGTCAATATTACACAAGCCGAACTTATCGGGGAGAATAGTAAAATGGGCAATAGAACTCAGACAGTTTGACATTACTTATGCCCCTAGAACTGCTATCAAAGCTCAAGCATTAGCAGATGCCATCGCCGAGTTCACGGGAAGCAACAACCAACCCGAGGACAAGGAAAGCAAAACAGAACAGCCTGAACCGATCCCTGAAGGATGGATCCTCCATTTTGATGGGGCATCTAACGAATAAGGAAGCAGAACCAGAATAATCTTATACAACTCGGAAGGCATCGCATTGGAAAATGCGATAAGATTTAGTTTTGAAGCTCCAATAATGAAGCCGAGTACGAAGTTGTGATAGCAGGGCTATAATTAGCAAAACACCTAGGAATAAGAGACATTGACGTCTTTATGGATTCCAGGCTGGTGGTCAATCAACTAATTGGCGAGTTCCAAGTAAAAGACGCTCGAATGAAAGCCTACCACTAGATAACCACAGAACTAATAGAGGGCTTCTGAAATGCCACCATCCGACAATGTGAAAGAACAGAAAACAAAAGAGCAGACAAGCTAGCTAAAGAAGCCTCAACAACAAAGGATAATGGCAATCCATTCGCCATGTCGCAAGGTAGCTCCATAGTGGAAAATCAGCCAGAAGAAGCATGCGCGTAAACCAAGGTGTTAATTGGATGACTCCATTCCTAGCATACATTTTAAATGGGAAACTCCCAACAGATAAGATGGAAGCCAAAAAACTACGATATCGAACAACGAGATATACAATGATCAGTGACAGATTGTATAGGAGATTAGCCTCGAACCCATTATTTAAATGCCTTGCACCAGGAGATATCGAATATGTCCTAGGGGAAATACACCATGGCACATGTGGGAATCACCCGAGGGGAAGGACATTTGCCCACAAAGTTCTCACATTAGGGTATTACTGGCCAACGCTGCAGGCGGACGCTCAGAAGTTAGTTCATAGATGCGACAAGGGCTAAGATTCGCCTCATACACTCACATGCCAGGACAAAATTTGACTCCAATGAGCAGCCCCTGGCCGTTCGCATAATGGGGAATGAACATTGTAAGACCACTCCCAGTGTCCGACAAAAAGAAGTTTATCATCGTAGCAGTAGATTACTTTACCAAATGGGTTGAAGTAGAACCCCTTACAAAATAGGGAAAGTACAAATTGAGAAATTTCTCTGGAGAGACATCATTTGCAGATTCAGAATCTCAAGAGTAATCGTTACGGACAATGAGAAGCAGTTTGAAGGCAAAAGGGTCAGAGAGTTATGTAAGAACATGAATATCCAGCAACACTTCTCCGCACCAGCTCACCCGCAAGCAAACGGGCAAGCCAAAGTCACTAACAGAATAATTTTGGAGGCAATTAAAAAAAGACTCGAGGCAGCGAAATGACTATGGACGTTCGAATTACCTTGTGTCCTCTAGGCATACAGGACAACAAAACAAACTCCAACAGGAGAAACACCTTTTGCACTGGCTTACGGGTCAGAAGCGATGAAACCCGTGGAGATCGGAATGCCAACATTCTGAATCGAAGAATTTCGCGCCGAGGACAATGTCGAAGCATTAAGAGTCGAGCTAGATCTCCTCGAAGAAAAATGAGAAGCAGCCTCGATTAAAATAGCAGCATACCAACAACGCATGGCATGGTACTATAACAAGAATGTACAGATCCGAAACTTCAACGTCGGAGACTAGGTGTTACGAAAGGTCCAACTAAACACAAAAGAGCCCGGTGCTGGCAAGCTTAACCCAAACCGGAAAGGACCCTATCAAGTGGCAAAAATCAACAGACCAGAAACATACTGGTTGGAAGACAAAGAGGGTGAAATGATACCTCGACCATGAAATGTAGAGCACTTGAAAAAATATTATCAATAAAGTTATTCGCTTTCAATTTCAAAACAATCAAATACAATCAGGACAAAAAGTCAGATAAAAAACAGACTCGAGAGAACACTTAGCATGGCTAGAGTATCGAGTAAACAAATATGTTGGACGAACAAGTCAGACATAAAAACTTCTGGCCTGATCAACCACGAAGTAATAAAGTACTAGGACATAATAGCCGGACTTTACGTCGATTATAATTTACGACATCGTAATCCGAATGAGAAACAAAATTTCGTAAACCAAAGCTTCCGTATGACTAGAATGTCGAGTATCAAAGCCACCCACAAAAATTCAGACAAGCATAAGTCAGAGATATCCCAATAATGTCACAAGTAAAAGCTAAACAAGCTAGGCATATGGGACACGAAAATGAGAAATAACAAATTTCCATTTATCTTCTAAAAAAGGAGATTACAAAAAGAAAAAAGAAAATAACAACTAAGAAGAATCACTATCGTGAATAACATCTTCAGGAAGCATAGGGTCAACAGACTCCTTGACATCCGGATCAACCATCGAATCCGAAACAACTTCCTTGACATCGTCGAACTCCCGTTCGACAAGGCTGCGGTAGGGGGACATGTTCAAACCCTGTGTTTCCAGAAAATCAAGAAAATCATGGCGACCCTCGATCCCTTTCTTAAAATCCGTTGCCTTCAACTTCTCCCTAATAGTTGATAGCTCGGCTTGGGTAGACGCTAACTCTTTGTCGACATCGGCAAGTTTAGCAGCGACCGCCAACTTGGTATCAACAAACTCGGAATTCAGCTCAATGATATGGGCGGTAGTAGCCTTAAGCTTGTCAGAACACTCTTTGGCGGAGCGAACAACCTCGTCACGTTCGGCCTTTCGGTCAGACAATTCTTTTTTAGCAACATCCAAACGGGAACGCAGCTGACCCAATTCCACCTCGGATCTCTCGAGGTTGGAAGCAAATGCATCACGTGTAGCCTTGAATTCCCTCAGGAGCTCCCGCGCATAATCCGCAACCCTTTCATGTTTCGCGCATTGCGTCTTCAACAAATCCATTCAATGAAGAACATGGGAAATAACCAAAATGTGTCCCGAAAGATTCCACTCGACATGAGTAGCCTGATCACGAGACACCTTACTGTCTGACCCCGTAACGGCCGCATAAGTAAGATGCGTCATCCTCTCCATAAGATGTTGGATGCCATCATCAATATGACAACGTGGTTGACGCACGAGCATAGGAGATTTATTAGCTAACCGCCCATGACAACCGCTAATAAGGTTGCGAGCACTATCCTAAACATCAGCCTCGGAAGGCCAGAAGGTCTCGCCAAGGAAAAAAAGAGCAAAGCGAAAACCAGAAGAAGCAGGGTGAGAACCGGAATAAGCAGGACGAGAACCAAAAGGAGAAGGGCGAGAAGCAAAAGGAGCAACACGAGCTCCCGAAGCACCAACCACAACAGAAGAAACTACAAGCTTGTGATATCGAGAATGAGCAACAACTTGATCCTCTACTGACGAATCATGTCAAAATCATCCAAAGTTTTAGTACCCTTCAGATTAGTTGACATCCAAACACCCAACTGTAGCATTTTATTCTCGATGATGCGCGAGTCATCGATCGAGAGGCCGGCAGAATCTGGCAAGCAATAAGAAGCAACAAGTTTCTTCTCATTGTCATCCAAAAGGCGAGAAACTTGTTTCTTACTTGTCGATTTACTTCTTCGTCCTCACAAACAGAGGAATCATCACCCAAACCATGGCCCCCTTCTAGAGAGAAGCAAGGTGAGAGGGGGTTCAGGTAGATTCAAGGACTGAATAAGCAAGTTTTTTCCTCTTCGAGACATGGCCAGAACTAACGGTTGATACTTTGGAGGAGCTAGAAGGCCTAGGAGCTTTCATTTTCTTAACAATCGAACCAGTGTTCCTAGGACGTCGAGCAGAAACAGAGACCCCTACATCGCCAGCACGCGCAATAGTAACCTCAGAAGCGATGCCTACCCTATTTGGGGAAAATAAACCATCATGGACAACAGCGTCCGAAGTAAGGAAATCTTCTACCAATACTTGGGGAAGATCACAAAACCGACGTTGAAAATCCTGTTCTTCCAGAGATAGTGACAGCTCAACCTTCTTAGGCTCCGAAACGATCGCAGAATCTGGTCCCTATGAAACCTAAAATGGTCAGAAGAAAGAGAGGCGTAAAACCAGGACCTCGACCAACCCACGTACTCTTCTTGCAGGTCCTTGAATCAGGAAGGAGAACGCAAGCAACAAGTGTAACTAGGGTCCACACTAACCCCAACTAGGGAATGCAAAACCCTAACGTTCATAAAGGTATGAGCAGCAACTCTCGCCAAGGTCGAAGTCAATACCTTCGAACCATTGGGAACAAGTTGAGCCGGAGCAATTCCAACCAAATCCAAGTACTCCTAGATAATAGAAGGAGCAGGAAGCCTGAAACCAGCGTGGAACATACCTGGATACAAAGCAATGTATCCAGATCGAGGACGACAAGGACTGTCATCATCCCCAGGGAGAACAATCTCCAAATCATCAGGCAATGAGTAGCCATGACAGATGTTGTCCAGAGTCACGCGTGTCACCCACTTGGGCGTAAAGAAAGCTTCACAAACGGCAAGAGCGTCACCACCCAAAACTATGGAGTTAGACATAACTACATAACGAATTCGAAAAATACACAAAGCCCATCCTTTTTATAGGAAAGGGCAGTGAAAGGACCGCCTTTGGAAAACGAGCAGAGTGTGACAACCGCATGAAATCCCAAAAATTGCGCCAAAACGAACAGGCGGATGGTACAACAGAGAGAAAACAGCAGTGGCAGATAGCAAATGAACTAACCAAGCCGTAATGCTGTAATCAAAAAGCAAAACCGCCACAGAAGTAGTGCATACTTGAACATACCCACCAACTAAGGGGGAGTAGCTAATGATATATCAAAATAGACCGATCATCACAGCCGTACACATGGCATAAAACCCCATCATGAGGATACAACGTCCAATCCATTAGACCAGCTCATAAAGCCCAAAAGGATTGAGGACAACTATAGAGGCCCAGAATAGGCCCACCTCTAAGGAAGCGTAAGCGGGATCCGAATCCAGGCCCAGACGAATCAAAAGCCCAAATCCAAGCCCGTTATATGTTCTCTCACAAAGAAGAAGAACATTGCACCAAGAAAGAGCCGTGGAAGGACCTATGCCTCCACGAACGTATCTCCATTAAGGAGGAGGCTGTTACAGAAACATCTCCTTTCGTTGTGCCTCACATGCTTAAGTCACGCAGATAGTTAATTACAACATTATAAAAGGTAAAGGGAACTTTCGACAAATGGATGCAGCTTTAACTGAGTTTTGTCCATATTTACTTCCTTCTTCCAACTGAGTTACTGACTTAAGCATCGTAGTGCCTCGGCCACCAAAAAGGTTGTCTTTGGCAATCTAATGTGGGTTTATAGGTCAAACTCACAGGAGGATGATTTTTGGATGCATCAATTATTATTATTATTATTATTATTATTATTACTATTTTACTTATTATTATTATTATTATTATAAAATGTCAAGTCTTATATTTGCTCCTTACGTCTCTTACTCATATCTAACATAATGCATGAAAAAATGGTTTTTTGGAGTTTGGCTCTCATTAATTTATGTCTAGTTGAGTTTGACAATCATTTAGAAAACTAATTTAGTCTAAACCCCAAACTGTAACAGTCAACACCACCCTTGACTTGTTCAACTCTTTCAAAATACAAAATTACCTTCACATGCGACAACATTTGCAATGCACATGCCAGCTCTAAAACATCATTTAAGGACCATGATTGTTTTTTGTAGATCTCAACGAGGGAAGGAGCGACCCATCTCTCTCGAGATAAGAGTCGGCGCGTATCTCAAAGGGAATGAGTGGTTACACCCATCCATCGCTCCTTCCCCCGCTCCCTAGAATTTCTGCATCAAATTAGATGCCTCTCCAAGATTGAAAAACCCAACTCAGCCATTTCTAGACAATCTCTATTGTACATCTCCTTCTTCTTCTGTTGAGCCCTTGTTTTGAAAACATATTAGAGAAGCCTTTATGTTGCTACAAAGAAGAAAAACAACAATAAGTCGTCAGAACATAATGGGTTGCTACTCCTGAAAGGGTTTGACTACTTCTCAACTTCTCTTCCCAACTTCACATTTCACATCGATGCATCCCTCACCTTCCAAGTACGACTTATCTTCACTTCATTTCTGCTTGCTTAATTTGCTTCTTCTATTGAACAAAAGTTTCAACATTTAACCCACCAATTTGTGCTTAATCTCAAATTAGCTTGGTTGGTTACTCTAGGCAAATAAATTGGTTAATGGGGTTTACTCAGATTGTCCAATTTGACTGATAATGGGGTTTTTCAGATTCTGTTGTATTGGTGGTTGCGCCACCGCTAGATCTCTCTTTTTCCGTCGTTCACTCCCAAGTCTCCGCCACCTCTCATTCAACTTGAAAACCATCAACCCTCCACCACTACCACTACGACAGAGTCAGCAGAGCTTCAATTAAGTGAAACCCTAAACGCATCACATACTCTACTCCTCAATTTACTAAGGTAAAATCTCTTTTTTTTTGTCATCACCAGCTTGAGCTCGGGTTTAGTTAAAGAAAGGAAGTGAAATTGGTTTCCCCCCCCCCCCCCCCCCCTTGCTTCTTTATGTTAATAGTTCAATATGTTTTGTTGATGTGAAACAGGTACTCGATTGTTTGTGACTTTAACAACCTTTCAGCCATTGAACGTCTGTGAAGGTAAAATGGGTTTTGGATTTTGATTTTATTGTTATGTTATCCTTACTTGACTGTTGTTTTTTTTTTTTAATAAAGATTATGATTTTGAGCAGGTTAAGAAGGAGATATATAATAAAGATCGTTCAGTAATGGCTGAGTTGGGTCATTCAATCTTAGAGAGGCGTGTAATTTCATTTCATTTTGTATTTTAAAAAACATTTGATGACTTTGTGATCTATAAAACTAATCATGGCCTTTAGATGAAATTTAGATATGTTTTAGACCCAAAATGTGCATTTCACTTGTTGTCTCATGTAAAGGGTAACATCATGAATAAATGTCGAGGGAGTGGGCGTGGAAATCAGCGAGGGAGGGGGAGGGGGGGTGGTGGACCGTCCATACTCTCGTGTCCATACCTTAAGAACAAAATACAAATAAGAATAAAATAAAAATAAAAAATATTTTCGTGCCTAGTTGTAATTAAAATAAAATAAAAAAAATTTAATATATGAGCACCATCAATATTGTCCACCAGCTGAGTTATTGGATTGTGTATCACATCATTTTCATTCCCCACTGCCTCTCAATTCAACTCAGACCACTGAAAGCCCAAGAAAATGGCCCTACATGTATATGTAGTATCAAAATTTTACATTTAGCTTACAAAAATCAAAATCGATTACAAATTAGTCATTATATTAACTACGATATGTAAACGATCTATTGTGTGAAGAAGGAATCAGGCCTTAAAAAGTATTTTTCAAATTTAATATGTGGGCACTATCAATATTGTCCACCAGCTGAGGTATGGGATTAGCTCAGCAAAGGAAATCACAAAGAAAGGGTATCATCTGTGTTCACATCCTTTTCATTCCCCATTACCTCACAATTAAACTCAAACCAGTGAAAGCCCAAGAAAATTCTACATTTAGCTTACAAAAATCAAAATCGACTATAAATGTCAAAATCGTCATCCATGATGAGAAAACATAACTTGGTCCGCAAGTGAATTAGTCAATAAACATGGCTTGCTCACCAACACATGTAAACCTATAAATTCATTCCCTAAAGCTCAACAATCTCATAAGTCACCACTCATCATTACTCCACACAAACTTAGTTTTCCTGCCTTGGTAATTTGCCAAAAGATGTCTACAATTGGATTTAGTTTGGCTGAAGCCTACGTGAACCAAAAGCAGTACAAAGAGAAGATGAGAAAATCGCTAATGGTGGAAGAAAAGGAGAAAGAGCCTGCAAGATGTAAAGTCAATAATGGATTTAGTAGTATTTTCTGTAAGGTCAAGAAGATCCATCCAAGTAGTTCTAATTCATCTGTGAAGCATGGTGATCAATCTCCGAGTTCTAAATGAGATAAAGAAAATTCCATAGCAAGATGTTTATAGAAAATTGTTGTAACATTTTATTCTTTTCATCTAGTTTATTTAGTTATTCATGATGTAACCAAAATTTTGAATATACAGATATATAAATGAAATATTACAACAAAGCTAAGAACAACTAAAGTACTTGAAAAGTAGCAAGGGACTTTGATCAATTGGCCTTGATTCGTAAAAATCAATTAACTCACTCCGCCAGTGCTATTTATTATAGCTTATTTAAGGCCAAGAAGCTCCATCCAACCAGCAATATATACTGGTTAATTCCTTAGCCAAACAACAGGGCATATATATACATGTGTGTGGTTTCTTCTCGATTATATAGGATCGATGGAGAACAATAAAGGATCAATATATATTTATCCAATTTGTGTGGATGCAATTACAAGAATCGGTTTTGGTGATCTATCAAGACACTGGGGAATCTAATAGAGCAGTTGTAAATCTTTTATCAAGCATGTAACCTAGCTAACAGTTTGTAAGTCTTCTTCTTGACTGTCAAAGAACGGTGATATAGTTTTTCTACAGTAGTAACTTCAATTCAACCAATCTATTAAGAAACTAAAGTTCATAAAATTCTCAGGATGTGTTTGGTTGCTTGTACGAAAAAGAAAAAAAAAATTGGTCAAATTAATTTTTAGACATCCTGATCAATTAAAAGCGTTGTGTCTATTGTACTTCTTCCATTGGGTTATAGGAATGCACATACAGGATTGATCCGTGGTTCTATACTTGTGTTATTTTGTGCAAATACAGTTCACAACAATATGTCCTCTTTTTTGTTAAAAATTGTCATCCATGATGGAAAACATTCTCTTAAACCATAGAATCTCAAATCATAGTTATACTCTCAAATTTGATGAGAGAAAATTGGAAAACATTCTCTTCAAGGGTCTTGTGGTTCTGTGACAAAATACAATAGGTTACGAAGGTGTCCTGGAGCTACCTAGTCAAGGAAAGGGTCCTAATTTTGGATGCCCACATTGGTTTTATGGGTTGTAAATATAGTGTATGTTTATACCTTAGGTTACAAAGGTTACCTCTACCAATGTTTTATACATCAATAAGAGAATCAATACTCTCCCTTATATTGTTCAAGTTACAACATGTTGTGGTTGAAGGTTTTTTTTTTTTAACTCAAAAGATATTTGTTTTTCTTTCTTCTTCAAGTATTGATTCAGAGGAATACTCCTACATTATAAGATTAACTAAATAAATTCTACAAAATTAGATTGTTTTACATTTTCAATGTTTATTCCCTATGCATTAAGATTTCCTTTTTATTTCTGTTTCTATTATACTAGTTGTGCTATTAACAAGTTTATTATATATTGCCGCCCTTTGCAGTTTCTGGTGGTGGTGATGTTGTTGTTGGAAGGGGAAGAAGGATGCCGGAAGATGGGGAATCGATCAACTGGTCTTTTTCAAAATTGGGAAAGTGAATCTAATAATGCCAATAATGTTAGCCTTTTCGAGCTAGCTGAATTTCAAAAATAAATGAATAACTGAGTAAATAATAAAATAAATGAATAAATAAATAAATAATAAGTAAATAAGGTTATGGGCACCAGCCACCCAATCGTCAATCAGCTGAGGTATGAGATTAGCTCAGCATAGGAAATCACAAAGAAATGGTGCCATCTATGTTCACATCCTTTTCACTCCCATTACCTAACAATTTAACTCAAACCAGTGAAAGCCCAAGGAAATGGCTTCATGAATGAAGACAAGATTTCTACACATACATGAATTATCAAAATTCAACATTTTAGCTTATAGAAATCAAAATTGACCACAAATGTCCACTCTCTTTACTTCTTTCTTCAAAATCGTCAGCTATGATGATGAGAAAACATAAATTGGTCCACAAGTGAAGAAGAAGAAGTCAATAATATGGATTGTTCACCAAGAAATCTAAACCTATAAATTCACCATCTCTCAAGCAAAAAAATATCAATCAGAAACTTAGATTCCTGCCTTGATAATTTTTCAAAGATGTCTGCAACTGGATTCTGTATAGCTGAAGCCTACGTGAACCAAAAGCACAGGAAAGTGATGATGATGGAAGAGAAAGAGAAAGAGCCTAGAAGATGTAACACCAACAATGGGTTTAGTAGTATTTTCAGTAAGGTCAAGAAGATCCATCCGAGTAGTACTAATCCCTCTGTGAAGCATGGTAATCAGTCCCAGAGTTCTAAATGAGGAGTAGAGCTATGTATGCAATCAAGAATATATTCATGATTGGTTTCTTTTCGAATTATGGTAGAATGAAATGGTATAAGAACATCCATCCATGTTGTACTAGTTCCTCTGGAAAGCATAGTGATAAATCTCAGAGTTCTAGTGATAAATCTGTAACAGAAGATTTGCTGTAATTCTTTAAATTTGTTTTGCTGTAATTCTTTAAATTTGTTTTCATGTAATCAAGTTAATATTTTGTGGTGTAACTCAAATTTTGAATGAACATATATATTCTAACATAGCTAAAATTAAGCACATGAGCACGTGAAATACTTGGAAGTGAGCAAACCAGTTGATTCCATGCTTTAATCTTTGGCGCGATCACATATTTTTGGTGTTTCCCCTGTCGACATATGATTTAACTCAGTTCAGTCATATGTACTACTCATTGTTGTGTGCTCAGTCTATAATCTATATTGCAAATTTTGCATTAAAACATTCAAACTTACAAAATCAGAAGAGAAATTGATATGTATTAGTTACAAAGAATATATAATGATGAACTAGAATACAGGTCATATGGAGAAGAAGGGGACAAGGGTCTGATCAGACATGTTTGGTGTATCCTCTCATAATACAACCAGGGGAGTTATCCTTGATCAACATATAGTACTATTAGCTTTTAAATTGTAAAATTAGTCCTTAATATAATAGCTACTCACTTCTTGGCCAGAGACAGCAAATTAATACAGAAGTCAGCACTGCTGATCACCATATGGATTCTTCCTGATGTTCACATCTCAACCATATCTAAGGAGTATTTGTTAGTCTAAATCGGTTTGTTTTGTTGTGAGGGTGATGATACTTGATTGAGCTTTGCTACAGAGCGAGGGAGGGAGCGAGGGATGGGTGGTAACCACCCATCCGCCTCGAGATAAGCGCATCGGATTGGAGATGCGCGATTGCGCTTATCTCGGGGCGGATGGGTGGCTACCACCCATCCCTCGCTCCCTCCCTCGTTCCCTCCCTCGACCCCTAGAATTTTCCTACTTGATTCGGTATTAATATGCAATGAACAGTAGTTGTCTGTGCATGCAAGAGAATATATTAAATTAGACAAAGAACTCACAGCTTCAACAAATGATTGAATGGCAGTATCTCTAAATAGTATGTTAATAGTTGTGTAAAGATAAGCTCTCCCAAATGGGACCTCATAGAGCATGTGGGTGCCTAAGATTATGCGATGCGCTTGTGTTAATGCCTGTGATTCCTATAGTACTGTGCTTATTATCTGTGGGTATATTGTGCTCATCCAAGGGCATATATTGTGCTTATCCAAGATAATGGATCGATTCAAGTAAAACTTGAAAAGACTAATAGCTCTAAGAACTTATAAAACAAAATTCAATTATCTCCCTTCTTGGAAAGAATGATTTCCATATGGAGATAAGATAATGTCTTAGGCTTACACTACACCAAATTGGCACTTTTGTAACAACTCTCAAAACAATATCACTTTTGAGATGTTTACAATCCACCAAACAATTTCAAATCAAAACTAAATTTAGTAAAAAAAAATGAAAAACAGTAACACAAAAAAAATGATACAATAAGTTGGATCATCATGAATAGTATCACTTTTATAACCATACTCTTCATAGTGATACTATTATTGTATCATTTTGTTTGTGAAAATGTGTAAAGTTGTTAGGTAAATTGTTACACTTCAAAAGTGATACTATATTGGGGGTTGTTACAAAAATGTCAATATGGTGTAGTGTTAGGGCCAGTTTGTTTGCATAATTTATAAGTGGGAATTATACTGTAATTCACGATGTATTTGAAAAAAATTATCTTTGCAATCACCAATGAAAGCTCGCTCGAACCATCTGTTTGGCGAAACCGTCCAGAGGAACCTTTTGGTCCAAAATAAGAAAATGTTTCAGAATAGATTGACATGCATTCATAGACAATTCACTTATTTGTTGATGGGCGGGTTGAACTTCTTGATTATATTGAGAGGCTCAGTGTGGATTTGTCTCAGTACCTCCACTTGGTTGTTCAAACTTTTGAACAGTGTTCTAAAAATCGGCCTAGGCGACTGCTCGCCACTCGCCCAGCGCCTAGCGATTTTTAGAACACTGCTTTTGAAGATGATGGTGGTGTAGAGGGCACCTTGGACCCTTCAAGCGCTCCAGTGGTTGAAGGACCATTGTTTCCTTCTCTTTCCGAAGAGAGAGCTTCACCTCCTCCTGCGGTTGATGTCGCCAACGATGTTGTGGTTGCCTCTGTTTCCTCTCCTACTCCTTCATCTTCTTCCCCAGATGTAACATAATAGTTTTATTAATAAAAAGAGTTTCCCTTCTTGGTATTCTTATTTGCATTTTTTGTAATTTATCTCGTCGACTCGTTGCGTGTTGCTTGTATCTTTTTTAGGCCAGTCATAGTTGTCGAAGTAAGTTGTATCGCTTATCTCCAGTTTGATTTTTTCAACCGGCCAGGGGCCTTTACGACTATATATTTTATCATGTCGGAGTTTCTTGACTCGACTTCCTTTATGGCTACTTTCGCACTTCGACGCATTGGTTGTCCCGAAGCTTTTATAAGAAAGTTGGTTTGTTCATCCAATTTTTACTTCGTTGGTTTGACGTATTAGTCGACCCATAGTATCTCTTTACCTAAGTTGACCTGTTTGTCCAACTTTCACTTCATTGGTTCGACGTACTGGTAGAACCAAAGCTCTTTGAATTAAGTTGACTTGTTCGTCTAGCTCTTACTTCGTTGGTTAGACGTACTAGTCAACCCGAAGTTGTTTTTTTATGACTAAGTTGACTTGTTTGTCCAACTTTCACTTCGCTGATTCAATGTACTAGTCGACCTTGAGCTCTTTGATTAAGTTGACTCGTTCGTCCAACTCTTACTTCGTTGGTTTGACGTACTAGTCAACTCAAAGTTGTTTTTTTTAACTAAATTGACTTTTTTGTCCTGCTTTCACTTCGTTGGTTCGACGTACTATTCAATCTGAAGCTCTTTGAATTAAGTTGACTCGTTCGTACAACTTTTACTTCATGGGTTTGACGTACTAGCCAACCCAAAGTTGTTTTTTAACTAACTTGACTTGTTTGTCCAACTTTCACTCCGCTGGTTCGACATACTAGTCGACCTGAAGCTCTTTGCATTAAGTTGACTTGTTCGTCCAACTTTTACTTCGTGGGTTTGACGTACTAGTCAACGCGAAGTTGTTTTTTAACTAAGTTGACTTGTTTGTCAAACTTTCACTTTACTGGTTCGACGTACTATTCGACCTGGAGCTCTTTGAATTAAGTTGACTCGTTCGTCCAACTTTTACTTTGTGGTTGATCAGACCAAAAGTTTAATATATATAT
Organism: Berberis vulgaris; assembly: GCA_963556465.1. Taxonomy (NCBI): domain Eukaryota; kingdom Viridiplantae; phylum Streptophyta; class Magnoliopsida; order Ranunculales; family Berberidaceae; genus Berberis; species Berberis vulgaris. The sequence goes on from OY747131.1 coordinate 77,811,132, forward strand.
ATTTGACTTGTGTCCTGATTTCTTTTGGTTTGATATGTCAATTGCTTTGTATGGCCGAGTTTTGATCCTTTATTCTGTTGTCTATGCGTAAGATGGGGATTTCGAATTTGTAATTTTATTGATATTCCTTTCTTGATATTCTGACCAACCCTTATGGTTGTTCTTCTTGAAGAGTTACACCAGATTGTAGAGTGATTTGTTTTGTTCTTATGAACTTTGCTTGGTTGATGTCGATCCTCGTGTTGTTAAAGATTTAAGTCTTTGTTGTTTTGTCTCGTATCGCCTATGTCTTCAAGTCGTCAGATTTGCTATTGGTTATGTTTCGTCGTTCGTTATATATGTTATTGTAGTTAATAGACTCGGGGTGCTTTCCGACTCGGTAGCTGAGCAGTGCTGACTTGTCCAGTCATGTTCACATCAGCGCGAAACTGTCCAGTCATGCTCACATCAGCGCCAAATTGTCCAATCATGTTCACATCAGCCCCAAATTGTCCAATCATGCTCACATTAGTACCAATTGTCGTTAATTTCGTCGTTGGTAATTCAGATTGGGCTTGCATCCGTCAGTAGGGTCCTAAAATTGTGTTAGTTTATTGATGCAAGCGTCTCCATGTGTTTTTACTGTGCATCGGTAAAATGGTTCGCCTGGTTTCATTTGGTGTTAGTAATCCTACTTCGATATAAATCAGCTCGAGTGGGAGGTGTTTCTGGCTGCTACTTCAGTTGGGTTGATCATTTTGTTCCCTCTGACCATGCAATGTAGGGTGTATATTAGTTCCCAGGGTTGTTCTTTTGATCCCGTAGTGATATCTTCTTTTTATTTTCCTTTAAGCGGCTTGTTTGGCATTCCGAGAAATTCATCGAGTCGTCCTCTCTGAACACAATGTTCAATTTCATCTTTCAGATTGTAACAATTTTTGATATCGTGCCCGTGATCCTTGGGGAAGGAACAATATTTGCTTTTGTCTCTTCCTTCTGGGTTTCCTCTCATTCTGAGTTGCTTGTAGATGTCTTCCCATTTCGCCATGTGTTTCAGTATATTGGCCCAGCTCGTTTTCAAAGCTGTGTACGGTTTGTATGTCTTTTTCATTACACTTGCTACCCGCTCGTGTCTGGGCCTTGCTAACTGCAGCTTCTTGGACTCTTGCTGGTTGGATTCGGTCCTTCCTTTGTTTTGATGCTTGTTTGACTGAATTCTATCCTCCCGGGGTTCATCGTATCTTCTTCTTTCCTCCCTTTTTCCCCGTTTCTTTGAGTGGTTTTCTCTCTCTTGGTTATTTTTCTTCCTGGCAGCTTTTATCTCCTCGAGAGAAATGTGCTTTTGGGCGGTTTTCAACAAGATCGTCATGTTTTTTTGGGGGTTCCAAGTTGAGAGCGTAAAAAAAGGGGCCTTGTTTTAGCCTGGCGTTGAAAGTAACAGTGGCCATGTCATCGATCATTATCAGCTCGTTAGTGAAACGAGTAACGAATTCTCTTATCGTCTCCTCGGGCTTCTATTTGATGTGAATGAGGCAGTGTGATCATTTCCTCATTCGCAAACTTTCGATGAATCTCATGATAAAGACAGTGGCTAGTGCCTAGAAGGAATCTATCGACCTTGGTGGTAAGCTATTGAACCAGTTCATTGTTGTGGAGGTAAGACTAGTCGAAAATGTTCTGCATAAGATTGACTCTGCAATCTCCGTTAAAGTCATCATGTGGTGTCACAAATGATATGTTGGGTCGGTGGTGCCATAATATGCTTAAAACTTTGGTGGGGTGAACTTCTTTGGCATGGGAGTTATCATGAGGGCGTCAGAAAATGGCAGTTTGGCTAGTTTGTACAATATGTTGGGATCCGTGACTCCGATTCGAAATGGGATTTCAGTAGGTGTTTTGTCGCTCTACGGAGTCTTTCCCTGGGGAAGTTCATTGTTTTCGAGATTTCCCGTTTGAGGTTCTGCAAGAACCTCATCGCTTTTTCGGGTTCGGTTGGTAGAGTTTTGTTGGGGCGGCGCTTGGATAGGGTCAGCTAATTGAATGCGCTCTTGAGTGAGTTTTTTCAGCATCTTTGTCATGTGGTTCATGTAGATCATAAGCAGGTCTACCCGAGGGTCAGTGGTGGCGTTGCCGGATGTTTGGTTGTCTGAGCTATTGCATGTTGTGGATCTTGATTGTCGGGTGCAATTAGTCTGATGGTCACTGTTGGGTCTTGGTCGCGAGTTGTTGGCAATATAGTGTTGCCAGTAGGAGGGTTACTGTGATTGTCTCTGGGTTGAAGGTCTATCGAGTGCTCCATCTATTCTGACAGCCTATCGATTATTGATCAGTTTTTGGTGAGCTTTGTTACTGTGGATCTTCTTTTAAGAAAGGGAACTTCTCGTTCCCCACGGACGGCGCTAAACTGATGCGTCCAAATCTCATCCTCCTGTAAGTTTGGTAGTAGATGTTAGACTGTCAAAGACCATCTTTTTGGTGGCCGAAAGCACTCCGATGCTTAAGTCAACAACTCTATTTGAATAGTGAGGTAAATTTGGACAAAACTCAGTTAAAGTTGCATACCTTTGTCGAATGTTCTCTTACCTTATATAATGGTCGTAGTTAATTCTTTGCGTGACTTAAGCATGTGAGGCGCAACGGAAGGAGATGTTCTTCGTAACAGTCTCATTTTTTATGAATTTGTGTCCGTGGAGGCGTAACTCTCTCCACGACTCTTTTCTTATGTAACATTCATCTTCTTTATGAGAGAATACGTGCGGGCTCGGATTTAGACGGTAATTACGATTTCTTCTGATGTGTCATGTTTAGGTTTTATGATTGATTTTGCCTTCTTGGGTTTTATGAGCTGGCCCGGTAGGCGTGTTACTTGATCTTTGTGATGGATGTTTCTTGCCACGTGTATAACTGTGATGACGGTCTATTTTGATGTATCATTAAATACAATGAACAACGATATAGGATTAATATACATTGAGCAGTTGCAGTTACAAGAAGCTATATATTGTGATGGTCAGGAGATTGGATAATCTAATAGAGTTCTTATAATTGTAATCCTTCTAACAGTTTCTAACTCTTTTTTTTTTTCTTCACGTCAACGTGATTTAGTTTTTAGATAACAGTGCTTCAATTAAACCAATTTCTTATCAAACGTTTCAAAATTTATATAACTCTGGCCGTGGGTTTAGTTTTTGGAAGAAGAAAAAAAAAGTTGTTGTAAAATTAGTCCTTAATATAATAGCTACTCAGTTCATGGCCAGAGACAGCAAATTAATACAGAAGTCAGCACTGCTCACCATATGGATTCTTCCCGATGTTCACATCTCAACCATCTCTAAGGAGTATTTGCAAGTCTAATTCGGTTTGTTTTGTTGTGAGGGTGATGATACTTGATTCGGTATAAATATGCAATGAACAGTTGTATGTGCATGCAAGAGAATATATTACATTAGACAAAGAACTCAGCTTCAATAAATGATTGAATGGCAGTATCTCTAAATAGTATGTTAATAGTTGTGTAAAGATGAGCTCTCCCAAATGGGACCTCATAGAGCATGTGGGTGCCTAAGATTATGCGATGCGCTTGTGTTAGTGCCTGTGATTCCTATAGTACTGTGCTTATTATCTGTGGGTATATTGTGCTTATCCAAGGGCATATATTGTGCTTATTCAAGATATTGGATGGATTCAAGTAGAACTTGAAAAGACTAATAGCTCTAGGAACTTATAAAGCAAAATTCAATTATCTCCCTTCTTGGAAAGAATGATTTCCTTGTGGAGATAAGAGAATGTCTTAGGCTTAGGGCCAGTTTGTTTGCGTAATTTATAAGTGGGAATCATACTGTAATTCATGATGAATTTGAACAAAATTAGCTTAGCTATCACCAATGAAAGCTCACTCAAACCTTCTGTTCCGCGTAACCGTCCAGAGGAACCTTTTGGTCCAAAATAAGAAAACGTTTCAAAATAGATTGACATGCATGCATAGAAAATTCACTTAGCAGTAGCACCACAATTCTATTCTCAGAGTGTCATCTTGCCATTCGAGACCAAGGAATTAGGGTAGATAACCTCAACAATGAGTATAAAAATCCATTCTTATAAAAATCAAAACCACTGATAAGAATAGCTGATGTGGAGAATTAGGTTCCTAATATTAATACACCCACACCTAATACGTAGACCACATAAGAGCACTCAACATATGTGGCACAATAAGTTTATCACTAATGGATACACCACAAAGAACCAGTGAGATGAAATGGCATATTACATTACTAATAGTTATACCCCAAAAGACCCCTCATCCTATGTTAGGATAATATTATGCTATGATCAATGGCTACACCACAAACAAGCACTATTCTCTTGCATCAAAGTTGTCTTGTTTTAGATAACATAATTTTTTATCTATTGTAATACTAAAACCATTTGAGGCCACAAGATGAAAACCATTTGCCCCACTTATCTGAGCCGCCCATTACTTTAAAACTAATAATATATATGGTGAAAAATAAGTCAACAATAACATGCAACTTGCTTGCCAAGCATGCAAGAGATGCCTATAAATTCACACTATTGGGGTTCACACAATCATCATCACACTCAATACATTACAAACAACTTCTCTTGTGTCAGTATTCAGTGAAGATGTCTTCAGTGGGGTTTGGTTATGGTCAAGCTTACTTGCAGCAAAAGCACTATAAGGAGAAGATGAGAAGAATGGAGGAAGAAAGAGATCAGAAGGAAGGGGAGAAGAAAGTGACCAAAGAGAAAAACAACGGTGGTTTGAAGAGTATCATCAAGAAGGTCCATCCAAGCAACAATGTGTCATCAAGTTCCAATGAAAAGCAAGAAGGATAGATGTGCAATTGTACATGTAAATGATGCGAAAATTACTGTTTCTTAATAGGCAAGATGTACTCAATTATGTTGTAATATGTTAAAATTGAATGTATGTATCGTTGTGTATGAAAATGGCTTGAATAAGTTGTGTAGCTTACATTTCCTTTTAAGTACTAGAATTATCTCATGATAAGCTTCTAAGTGGGTGCCTATAATAAAATAGGAAGAGGGATAGAAGGAACAAAAAAAGGCATTTGCACATCGATTGAAAGCTAGAAATATATAGTTTAAAATTAGCTGTGTCCCAAGTTACATGATAAACCTCGTTATTCACTTAACTATCATATTCTAACCACTCTATCTAAAACACGTACGTCACATGCTTTCGAGTCCAGTTTTGCTATTCTCAGTAAGGTGTCCAGTCAGAGTGCTTCTACCATTTATGTTCTAACAGATCTTTCACAACAGCATTAGTTAGAGGTTGGAGAGATTTCATTGAATTACATCCGGTAGGTGTCATGATGTCAATCAATGGTTGTTCCTCAACCTATCGATTAATAAGTTCCACAAATTTAAGGAAATTATTAGTTAATGCAAATAATTCCGACACAAATCCTAGACTTAGGTGGTGATAGTAAATGGCTAAAAACGCTATACAAGTAATAGCAAACAACAAACAATATGCAGAAAATAAAGATGACACCAAGATTTACGTTGTTCGACTTTGCCTACTCCACGGATGACGACTCTGTAACTATTTTATTGATATGAAAACACTTACTTAAAGATTACAACGTTGTCAAGCAACCATCCTTGAGATTATCCAATCTCAAGCAAACAATACCACCAAAAGTTTGACGAAACTCACAAACGAAGAACACCCGTAATCACCAGATTCCAATCCTTCAACTTGGCTATTGTTTCACGTTGCACACACACCGATTCACGCCAAACACGCATCCTATTTCACGTCGTGATCGCAGCCGGTTTCACGCCGTCTTGCTGCCCATTTCACGCCGAATTTGCAGCCTCTTTCACGCTGCATACGCTGCCTGCCCTGTTTCAGCGTTTTGTTACTGTTGCTGCTGCGTTGTGTTGTTGTTGTTGATTGATCCTTCATGTTGATTTTCTTTTGCTGCCCTTTACATGTTGTTGTGTTGCTTGCTATTTTAACAAAAGAGAGAACACGAGTTTAAGTCCTTGTTAATAAAGGACTTTAACTCCCTCTCAAAATTTTCCCTTAAATTTGGGAGCCAACCCACAACTACACAACGACTATGAGTCCTCTGCCTTTGTCACAATCTCAACATTGACGAACAATTTCATGCCACCACACAAGCATCACAAACAACCACATACACATTTCCACCTTGGCATGAAAAACCGCCAAGACCCATTTCTCGATCGCGAGAATCATCGTCATGCCCGTAAGGGCAATGCCCCCTTGGGGCGTCATCACTGAAAGAGCCTAATCAAGTTGAGACAATGCTCAAACTTGATCCCTGGAACCACTTTTGTCAACATATCAACTAGATTGTCTTGAGTACTCATCTTCTCCAAGAAAACCTCGTCATCCTCAATGACATCCCTTAGAAAATGATACCGCACATCAATGTGCTTCGTCCGGGCATGATGAACTTGGTTCTTTGCCAAATGGATAGTACTCTGACTGTCACATAACATTGTCACATCATCATGAGTAACACCCAAATCACTAACCAAGCCTCGAAGCCAGATGGCTTCATTCACTGCCTCTGTAGAGCCATGTACTCTGCTTCACTAGTAGACAAAGCAATTGTAGACTGTAACTGAGACTTCCAACTCACCGGATCCATCGCCAATGTAAAACAATAACCTGTAGTCGATCGACGCTGATCTAGATCACCAGCATAATCCGAATCAACATAGTCTCGGATCATATTTGACACATCTCCTTTCTCATATACTAAACCAACATCCAGCGTACCTCGAAGATATCTCAATATCCACTTCATAGGAATCTGAGACTCAATAGCTGATGAAGGAGAGCGGTTAATGAGATAGCATGCCGTGTTTACTGCTTCAGCTGACCATATTCTGCCCAAACCTGCATTGGACAACATGCACCGTGCTCTCTCCAACAAAGTACGGTTCATCCGCTCTGCTACCTCGTTCTGCTGTGGTGTCGACTTCACTGTGAAGTGTCTTCTAATGTCATGTTCCAAACAAAACTGCTTCAAGGGATCCCCGGTATACTCGCCATCATTGTCAGATCTCACTACTTTGATCACCATTCCAATTTGTTTCTCAATCATAGCTTTCCACTTCTTGAAAATATCAATGACTTCATTTTTATGTTTCATGGTATACACCCATACTCTCCCGCTGAAGTAATCGATAAAAGACACAAAATACCTGGAACCCCCTTGGATGCGACTCTAGAGGGTCCCCAAACATCAGTGTGGATGTAATCCACAATCCCCGCGGTGCTATGAGTAGCATCACTAAAACTGACTCTGCACTGCTTCCCATAGATGCAATGTTCACAAAAATCCAGCTTTGCCATTTTATCACCGCCAAGCAAACTCCGTTTGCTTAAAGTTCTTAGTCCATTCTCACCTACATGCCCTAATCGCATGTGTCATTACTGTGTGTGCGTCAAGCTTTTCTTATCAACAACTGTAGAAACCATAGCTCCACCTTCAACTATATTGCCTTGAAGGAAAAACAAATTGGCATGCCTAACCGCTGTCATAAGCAACCTGTCACCAAAATAAACAGTGCAATACCCATTCTCACCAATATGCTTGTAGCCCTGAGCTTCAAGCACCCCAAGAGAAATCAACCCCTTTGAAAGAGCTGGAACATAACGTACCTCGGTAAGCTGTCTACATGACCCATCTGCCAACTGGAATTTGACTGTACCAATACTCATTGTCTAGCAAGGCCGAGAGTCACCCATTTTAACTGAACTGCCCTTAACTTCGCGATAAGTGTTAAACCATTCCCTTATGGGACACATATGATACGAAGCTCCCGTATCCAACATCCAACCGTCATACAAATGGTCATAAGATTTTGCCATCAATGCATGTGCTAAGTCACCCCCGATTAGAATATCCTCTACCACATCCGGTGTCTCAACAACATTCACTGCGCCCTTACTCTCATTCTCTTGCTTATTGTGATTATCCTTCCAGTCTGGACAATTCCTTATGTAATGGTCTTTGCGCTTACATTTGTGACATTCAACCTTAGACATATCTCTAGCTTTTGATTTAGACTGGTTTCTTCTGTAGTTGTTCATTTTGTAATTTCTTTCCCTTATCACCGAAAGACCGTGTGCTTGAACCTCCTCATTCGAAGCACTCTTTCTGAAAGTCTTTGCAAGTACAACTTGAACAATATCACTATACACAAATTTCTCTTTCTTCAATGTCTCCATTTGATCCACAAACGGTTCTCATTCCGGTAACAAAGAAATTAACAAGAATAATGTTTTCTGACTATCTTCAAATTTAGCTCCCAAGCTAACACAATCTGAATGTAAGCATTCAAATTCATTTATGTGATTAGTCATGAGTTTACCTGGTTGTAACCTGAAAGTGAAGAGCTTCTTCTGTAGATACATCACACTCATCTGATCATTCTGAAGATACATAGCCTGAAGCTTATCCCAAATACCATGAGTCGTTATCTCATCAGCGAAGTTGTAAGCCACATTGCGAGAAAGACATAAACAAATTGTACTACATGCTTTCTGATCCATTTTACTCCACTTCTCGATAACCTCAACCGTCGCCTTATCTAATGATGGTTTCCTTTTATCATCTAGTGCATCAATCTGATCCAAACTAACCAGAATATATTTACAATCCATCTGTCAAGCTTTAAAATTGTTCCTACCATTGAATCGAACAATGTCGAACCCATGGACTTTCACATAGCCATCATCACGCGATGAAGAAGACCTTTCAGCCATTTTAATTGACACCTTCAAAACACAAACACCAACTAGCTAGCGCTCTGATACCACTTATAAGGTAAATACCTGTTAATAGAAATAATTCCAACACAAGTCCTGGACCTAGGTGGTGATAGTAAATGACTAAAAATGTTATGCAAGTAATAGCAAACAACAAGCAATATGCGGAAAATAAAGATGACACCGAAATTTACGTGGTTCAGCTTTGCCTACTCCACGGACGACGACTATGTAACTATTTTATTGATATGGAAACACTAACTTGAAGATTACAACGTTGTCAAGCAACGATCCTTGAGATTACCCAATCTCAAGCAAACAATACCACCAAAAGTTTGACGAAACTCGCAAACGAATAACACCCGAAATTACTCGATTCCAATCTTTCAACTTGGCTACTGTTTCACGTTGCACACACACCGATTAACGCCGAACACGCATCTTATTTCACATCGTGCTCGCAGCTGGTTTCACGACGTCTTGCTACTCGTTTCACACAGAATTTGTTGCCTCTTTCACGCTGCGTACGCTGCCCTGTTTTAGCGTTTTATTACTGCTGCTTTCGCGTTGTGTTGCTGATCCTTTACGTTGATTTTCTTTTGCTGCCCTTTACATGTTGTTGTGTTGCTTACTATTTAAACAAAAGAGAACATGAATTTAAGTCTTCGTGAATAAAGGATTTTAACTCCCTCTCAAATTCCTCCCTTAAAATTGGGAGCCAACCCACAATTACACAAGGACTATGAATCCTTTGTCTTTGTCTCACAACAAACTTGTTAAAATAGTGCATGTCTTTCGTCAACAATATGGTGAAAAATAAGTCAACAATAACATGAAACTTGTTTGCCAGGCATGCAAGAGATGCCTATAAATTCACACTATTGGGGCTCAAACAATCATCTCCCTCAATACATTTTAAACTTTTCTTGTGTAGTGAAGATGTCTTCAGTGGGGTTTGGTTATGGTCAAGCTTACTTGCAGCAAAAGCACTATAAGGAGAAGATGTGAAGAATGGAGGAAGAAAGAGATCAGGAGGAAGGGAAGAAGAAAGTGACCAAAGAGAAAAACTACGGTGGCTTGAAGAGTATCATCAAGAAGGTCCATCCAAGCAACAATGTGTCATCAAGTTCCAATGAAAAGCAAGAAGGATAGATGTGGAATTGTACATGTAAATGATGCGAAAATTATTGTTTCTTAATAGGCAAGATGTACTCAATTATGTTGTAATATGTTAAAATTGAATGTATGTATCGTTGTGTGTATGAAAATGGCTTGAATAAGTTGTGTAGCTTACATTTCCTTTAAGTACTAGAATTATCTCATGATAAGCTTCTAAGTGGGTGCCTATAATAAAATAGGAAGAGGGATAGAAGGAACAAAAAAAGGCATTTGCATGAAGTGCGCACATCGATTGAAAGCTAGAAATATATAGTTTAAAATTAGCTGAGTGTCCCAAGTTACATGATAAACCTCGTTTTTTTTTTTTTAGCAAATTGGGATGTTGACCCATTTTATTCATTTAAAAATCAAACGCCTGAAGGCTACATGACTGACCCTATAGGGTTAACTAAAAAGCCGAAACAAACTCTCAAAAAAGATAGGATTCACCAATACAAGCCTAGACAATAAACAAACTCAGTCTTTGTACCTTTTGTTTTCTTTCCTAGTTCTATTGGATTTTCGGGGACAAATGTTGATATCTTTGGTGTGGCGCCTCTTATTCATCTTTCCGTCTGACATAGCCCCTAAATCCAAATCACTGTTCGCTGCCTGTGGACCAAGCTCAGATTCTGAGTTGACTTCATCACTATCCTCACTAGTACTTTCGAGTGCATCGAGATTCAATTTCGGCAGTCGAAGTAGCCTATTCTCTCTGTGCAAAGATATAGCCTTATTCAAGTTGTCTCCTACTCTTTTATATTCCGGGAAAGTTTTGGTAACATATTTGTCAAAATGTCTCTTTAACCTGAGCAAGGACTGAAACTCATCATCCGAGGGTTCCTGCACTTGCTGACCCTGCATAGCATCCCCTGGCTCTGAGCTAGTAGCACCGAGGTGCCCCCCCAGATGAGTAACTGAAACCAATTGTGCCGACTGAATTCCAACATCACCGGGTTCAATATGATGTTCTCCAATTGACCTAGAACTACTAACTACGAGCACTGGAAAGGACCCTGCATTTTCTGCTCTGAGTGGTGTCTGCACTGATCGTAAATCTGCAGATGCAATCGAAACCTGGACTGTCTGAGGCAAGATCACGGCTCCTGGACTAGGGCAGGGCGCTGTCTTGGATGAACCAAAATCCCCTGTTTGGCGGCAAGGTGCTGTCCGGGACGAGCCAACGTCCCCTGTTGGGATGCAGGGCGCTGTCTGGGACGAGACAACGTCCCCTGTATTGGTGCTGGGTGCCGGCTGGGGAGAAAACTCGGCCCCTGTTTTGTTGCATTCAATCACTTTTTCAATCTCAACAGCTGTGTACCCCGCCTCAAGAAGTCCTTCCTCCGTTGTTTCTGGCTCTACCATGTCACTGACTAGATCATTCGCCTTACAAGGCAATTGATTATTCATTAGATTGCTCTCGTCTTCAACTATGTTATCCGTAAGTGACTCGAATTTGTTTGACGACATGACATTCCACGAATCTTTGACCATCGGCCTCTCAGCACCAACTCCCTCCTGGATTTCCTCACCCTGATTATTCTTTACACCACTAGTGCCAGCTTCTGGCTTTGAAACTTTAATTTTTTTAACCACTGGGACAAATTGTTGCTTGAGGACTTTAGCTTCCACCTTTTGTTTCTCAATCTTGTCTTCTTTCACCAAGTTGGGTGTTCTCACGTTACCCTTATGACCTAATTTTTTTCTGCAATAATCCTCCTGATGTCCTAGCAATGAGCGATAATCACAATATTTGAAATCCGGGTATTCAATCTTTTGCCAAAAGCCCCTATTGTTAGATCTATCTATCCAAATTCTACTCAGTAACTTTTTCGCCAAAGTCATCTCCACGCAAACACGGGCATAACCCGGGTGTGAAAGACATCGAGTATGATCATCCATGCGCAAAAAGACACCAAAAGAGTTCACAATTGCTTTCAAAAGAGGGGAATGAAATAAATGCAAAGGCAAGTTAGGCAACTCTACCCATAGTGGAACCGATATCGGATCTGCTATCAGATTGAAACCATCATGCCAGCGAAAAGCTTTGAATCGGACTCCCCGAATCAAGAAAGAGTCTCTTGCCAAGACTTTCTTTGCTTCCGCCTCAGATTGAAGCCGGACAAGAACGTGACGTTGGTCTAACAAACCTAGCGAGAAATCGCCTAGGATCCCCCAGGTTCGATGTATCGAATCTCTAATATCTTCCAATGTTGGTCTGTAGCTAGAGAACTTTAAGACTATCACGTGTTTTTCCATGAAAGCTTCCCCACGTGTTTCATCAGATGCCGTAAGCCCAATGGCTAGCTCTCCTTCTTTACGGAATCTAGTCCCCTCGACAATTGTTTCTTTAACCTCATCAACCAGTATTTTTCCAAGTATTTAGGCGAAAGACGGCTTAGTAGCCTCTACCGCAGGTTCCTTACTCCCCATTGGCGGAGAGGAAGTGTTGACGGCTAGAGGAGCTGGCCTATCACGATGTTCCCTTCCCTAGCCAGGTCTGCACGGCGGAGCAAAGCCAGGCAGAGAGAAGACCAGCGGCCAGTCAGGAGGCAGCGGCCAGGCAGTGGTGGCGACTGTTGGTTCTAAACCCCTTCCTCTACAATTCTTCTGGAAGTGAATGAAGCCAGGCAGAGAGCAGCCGGTCGATCGAAATCCAGGCAGACTGTCGATCGAGAGAGACGGCCTGGACTGGTCGAAAATCAAGGCAGAGTGCAGCCGGTCGATCGAGCGGCCTGGATTGTGGCGGCGGCTGCTGTTTTGTAAACCCTAGAAGAGCTTCATCGCTTGCTCTTCTCCACCCTAGCGGCGGCCGGCCTTGAAGCGTCGGCCAGACAGGCGGCAACCGGTCGATCTAGCGGCCTGGATTGTGGCGGCAGCTGTTGTTTTGTAAACCCTAGCAGATGCTTTCGAGTCCAGTTATTCACTAGCTTAACTATCATATTCACTAGCTTAACTATCATATTCAAACCACTCTATCTAAAACACGTACGCACATGCTTTCGAGTCCAGTTTTGCTATTCTCAGTAAGGTGTCCAGTCAGAGTGCTTCTACCATTTTTGTTCTAACAGATCTTTCGCAACAGCATTAGTTAGAGGTTGGAGAGATTTCGTTGAATTACATCCGGTAGGTGTCATGATGTCTATCAATGGCTGTTCCTCAACCTATCGATTAATATGTTGCCACAAACTTGTTAAAATAGTGCATGTCTTTGGTCTACTTATGGAACTAATCAGAACTAGTATGGGAGGATGAATTGGAAGGTTTAAAATAACAGTTTTAGATTTTACATACAAGAATTAAGTGTCAAGTACAAGTTTAATGGAATTGGTACCATATATTATTAGTAAATATTTCAATTTCAAAAGTCAAGCACAAGTTTAATGGAGTGGCACGAGCTTTAAAAGATGATTGAGTCATTACTTCGCGATTATCACATTACTTGATTTTTTTTACAAATTGGGAACCATTCCAGCTATCATGAAAATAACTTTTTCAAGAATTAAGTGCATAGAACACAGCTCTTCAATCAATTTTTCCAATGGAAGAAAATATTGAATCTTACCAAAACAACATTAACAAAGCTAGAGAAACAGTGTCTGACTGAAATGTGTTTTTAGTGCTTCTCAATTTGTTGTTGATTTGTGAATTGAATGAAGTATGCTGGAACACTGTAATTAGTATCATAAACCCTATATGTATTTGACATTTTTGTGACACTACAAAGTTCCATGTTTCATCACAGTGGGAATTTATGGGTATGGGTTAGTCATGGTGTGGTGGGTTGTAGGAATCTTCACTCACCCTCAGAAGAGTCCTTCTAGGGAGCGAGCCCCTCGAAACAAGCGCCAATGCACATCTCGAGGGGGGGAGATCCCTAGAATTTCCGCCCTCAGAATGAATGGGGAAACTGTGGAGCTTGGCATACTGCATTCAAGTGGATGGAGGTGTCCTGAATAACAATGCTAATGTTCAATTGTTTGTTGGGCATGCTACTTTCAGACAATTTAACAGAGTTTGTATACTTTTATTGGTACGGGCAAGTCTTGCTTTCTTGGTTTGAAATTCAAATTTTGATAGCTTTCTCTCAATTTTTGTCATTGAGCTTTATCATAAAAGAGTGTTGTGGAATTTGCGGAAACTCTTTATGGTGTAGTAAGGGGTGATTTATCTTCCTTGACTCTGTTTGTTCCTTTCGTCGTAATACTAAAGTTCACATAGATGTCAAATTGCTTTAGTGTGCTCGTAGAAATGAGGATGGTAGATCTTATTAGTCGAACAAGAAGAGGTTGATAGTATAGCAAGTTGCGACTATTTAGCAAGCATCTCTTGTGTATGTTTATAATTTAAACTCTTGTCTCACTCTCATCGATGGTCATAGTTAAATATTTCAAGAAATACTCCTTTGCATGCAATTGAATGATATTAAAAATAAATAAATTATAGCTTGGTTGATTCTTGGTGTCTTCTACTGGGGATGTTCTAAGCGGCGCAAGCCAAATTTTTGTGTGCGCATAAGGAATATTTTTGTGTACACTCATATTTAAGAGCCCGAGTGCCAATGGTGTTATAGTTTAGTGGTTAGGGTTGTCTGGATTTGTCCCCACCTCTTAGGTTCGAGGCCCACCTGCAGCATGGTTTCTTTCTTATGATTGTTGACATGTAGGTTGTACCTTGTTGATAGGTTGTGAAATCCTTAAAAATCCAACTCGCTTTCTCAAAAAAAAAAAAAAAAAAAAAAGAGCCCAAGTTCATAATTAAAAATGGCTCACCCTTCCACGTTTATTGACTCGTTGTGTTATGACCAAATACAACCAAATTAACAGAATATAAAACTCTGACCACAAAAAGCCACCAGACCAGTCTTACTTGCTCCCCACACCACCCTTTCAACAAGTGTGTTGCAAACTATGACTAAAATCGTCTGTTGCTTCTTTTTCATCTTAAATACTTGCTCTCCAAGCCATATAGATACTATAAAATCGACTTCTTTCTTGAAACATCGTCACAATCTCACTCACTCACTCTTGTTTGTCTGTGTTTTCACTTTTCAGCAAGAAAACAGCCATGTCATCAGCTGGATATCATTTAGCTGAAGCCCATGTTATGAGAAAACAACACAAGGAGAAGATAAGAAGAGAGAGTGCTAATAATAAGAAGGAAGAGGAAACAGAGGACTCATCACCAAGCAACCCATCATATTCTGTTGGTTGTATGAATATCTTCACTATTATCAAGAAGGTCCATCCAAAAGATCATTCTACTACACCCAAATGAGGTGACAAGGGATGGAGTTTATGGGGTTGGAATTATGTGTAGTTTCTCTTCAAAATGTGAAGAAGACCAATTTGGATTGTAACGATTGTAGAGGAATGTGTATAAACCTCGTAGTTTGATGTCAGCTTGATTGTAAGTTGTATATCTAAATTTGAAGTATGTTTATCATTGTTTATTGGAGTTTCTCTGTCATTCCATGGTATGATCAATCATTTGGGCATTGAGAAAATTTTGTGAGTTTTCATGGACTGGATCGATTGCCTCACTAACTGGCTGCAAGTCAACGGGCTGGGCTGGGTGGGTTGGAAGGATCGCCCATGGCCAACCCAATGCTTTGATATTTTGATTATAAAACCTATTTGATCCTCATAGCACACCACTTCACTGATCTAAAATTAATTAACATACTTTTGGATATTCAGATGGAAAAGTTAAATAAATAAAAAGCTAAAATGTCTTTTAATGGAAAAAAAAAATTTCCGATATCGTTCTCACAAAAAATTATAAGTTTTTGAAATATCTAACTCCATCAGAGGTAATTATCAAATTCACGGTAAACTTGAACTATTGCTAATGCTCCAACTTGTGTACTATATATATATGCTATGGAAATTTAAATTGAATTCATTTTTTTGCGAGATATTCCCATATTCTTGAAAAATCAACCTCGGCACAATCTCTTTATGGTTTCCACATGCTTTGCGAGCCAACTGATTTTGCAAGAAAACACCAACAAAATGACCAAACACCAAACCTCTGCATCCGTGTCCACTTACTAGAAATTTCTTACCTGTTATGTGAGCACACTCACCATGCTCCTGATGAGCATGGTTCTACTCATCTTGGGGTTGTGGCCTGGGTAGCTCCTGGGAGCATCCACAACATGTGAGGTGCTTAAGTGGAGCAAGTCCATAGCTGATGCAGGAGGGTTTTCTAGGGTTCCTAATTTTGGTTTCTACGGTTACTAATTTGCTCTTAAAGTTATTTACTAAATAACTTATTTGTAATCTTTCAATTTAATTATGAGTCTTTTTAGTTTTCTTTTAGGATTAGGCTTTACTTTTTATTTTAGGAATAGACTGTTTGTTATTTTAGTATTTGATTCTATTTTTTCTTTTAAGAATAGACAGTTTCTTTTTAGGATTAGACTTTACTTTTTATTTTAGGAATAGACTGCTTGTTATTTTAGTATTTGATTCTACTTTTTCTTATAAGAATAAGCTGCTTATTATTCAAGTTATTTAAGCACTATAAATAGAATTTTTCCTCAGTATTGTAACAGACCTTTGATTTTGATAATTTGAATTGAACATTAAAGTATTTATCTGTGTTTTGAGCAATTCTCTTGTGTTCTTCCTTGTGAATTATCTGTTAGAACTAGCCTGCGGAATAATCGCTATTCTGCCCGACGTCAGTTGGTATCAGAGCTTCAGCATATTCTTGGGGTGAGATTTTATCAGTTTCTATGGCTGGTGGTCGTGGTCGTGATCGTCGCGGGTAGGTTCCGAACGATGAAGCCCCTCACTGTGATCGTAGCGTTCAGGATGTGATGATTGAGGATTTACAGAGGCAAGTTGCTGAGCTAACCCAGCGTCTAACAGCGTAGGATTTCGGTAATCGTGAGATGGAAGATCACGATTCTGATTCTAGTTTCGAAAATCCGTATCACAATCGTGCTCGATTCTTGGAGCCCCGTGGTCGAGAGGATCGTCATGGAAATCTCGATTTCAAAGTATATCTACTCGAGTTTTTTGGGACGTTACAGGCCGAAGGATTCGTGGATTGGTTGAATGAAGTAGAGCGTATTTTTTAGTATAAGGAAATTCCAGATCATGTCAAAGTGAAATTGGTTCCCATCAAACTCAAAGGCGGAGCATCTGCGTGTGGGAACAGTTGAAGCGATCACGCGGCAGGCAGGGCCAGGCCAAAATCACTGATTGAGAAAAGATGATGAAGAAGATGAAGAATCACTTCCTTCCTTTCGGCTACACTCAAATTTTGTTTCAACGACTTCATTCATTGAGGCAAGGCACAAGATCAGTTGATGATTACACGAAGGAGTTCTATCAATTGGTAGCCCGTAATGACTTATCTGAGACGGAAGAGCAGATGGTGTCACGATATTTGGGGGGATTACGACAACCCCTGCAGGATGTCGTTCTCACTGTGGACCATTTCTGAAGCCTACCAGCGTGCACTTGCTATGGAAAAACAACAGAACAGGAGGCCAATGGTCATAAATGATCAAAGCAGTCGGTCAGTTTGCCATCAAGAATCTCGTCCTACCCAACAGCCACCACAGGTTACTTCTAACTCAAATATTAGATGTTTCAGATGTGGTGAACAGGGGCATAGAGCGAATGAGTGTAAGTAGCCTGCTATTCAAAAAAGACAACAATCTCCTGATTGAGGAAGACGTGGTAAACGAAACTGAGGAGTTTAGAGAGCCTGTGTATGACGATGATGAAGATGGAGATGTGCTGTATGGAGATGGCCATGAGACTCTGATCGTTCGTAAGAGTCTACTAACTCCAAAAGGTGATTCAGGGGACGATTGGTTGAGAACCAATATTTTCCACACGACTTGCATAGTTACAGATAAAGTCTGCAAGATGATCATTGATAGTGGCAGTTGTGAGAACGTAGTGTCTGAAGAGACTGTCCAGAAATTCCAATTGAAGACAGATTTTCATCCCAAGTCGTACAAATTGTCGTGGCTGAATAAAGACAGTGATGTAACAGTAGATAGGTGATGCCTAGTGTCTTTCTCGATCGGCAGGAATTATTTTGATAATGCTTGGTGTGATGTTGTGTCTATGGATGTTTGTCATGTATTGTTAGGCAGGCCATGTCAGTATAATCGCAGTGTTATTCATGATGGGCGAAAAAATATATATTCCCTTAGCATAAAAGGGAAGAAGATTGTGTTGGTACCTCATCGGGAAATGACCACTCCTACCCCGGTAGCCAATAATATTAACCTGCTTTCTATGTCCAGGTTTTTGGGTGAGATTGAGCGTGGAGACGTGGTCTATGCTCTGCTGCCTTATGGGAATAGTGTTGCATACGTGAATCCAGATTTACCAACAAAGGTGCAGCAACAGTTAGTAGAGTTTTCTGACCTGATACCAGAGGATCTTCTTCCTAGGCTGCCGCTAGAGGATTCTGATAAAGTTGTTGTGCACTCGAGGACGAGTTCTTTCCAACCCGGGGCGACTGATGCAGAAGGGTTTCTAGGGTTCCTAATTTGGGTTTCTATGGTTCCTAATTTGCTCTTAAAGTTATTTACTAAATAACTTATTCGTAATCTTTCAATTTAATTAGAAGTCTTTTTAGTTTCCTTTTAGGATTAGGCTTTACTTTTTATTTTAGGAATATACTGTTTGTTATTTTAGTATTTGATTCTATTTTTTCTTTTAAGAATAGGCAGTTTCCTTTTAGTGTTAGACTTTACTTTTTCTTTTAGGAATAGACTGTTTGTTATTTTAGCATTTGATTCTACTTTTTGTTTTAGGAATAGGTTGCTTATTATTCAAGTTATTTGAGCATTATAAATAGAGTTTTTCCTCAATATTGTAACAGACCTTTGATTTTGATAATTTAAATTGAACATTAGAGTATTTTTCTGTGTTTTTGGCAATTCTCTTGTGTTCTTCCTTGTTAATTATCTGTTAGAACTAGCCTGCAGAATAATCGCTATTCTGCTCGACGTCAATAGCATCCCAACTGGGCTGATGTGGATTAAAATAGTATTTTCCAAACCAAATCTCTCTCTCTCTCTATATCTTCCTTGCATCTCCTATCTTAGAACAATACTTCTAGATAGCCAGCCCCTAACGCCAGGGGAGCCTCCCCTGCACGTGAATATCACATATCAACAAAAAATAAGAACGATCGATTTCTTACGGCGTTAAATTCGCGTGCCCCTAAAAAGTGTACTACCCTGTTACAGCAGCCAGATAAAAAAGAAGAAAAGCAACCCTTTCTCCTTTCTTCCTTTTCTTAGATCGAAAAAAAAAAAAAAAACAACCCTTTTTTCCTTTCTTCCTCTTTCTCAGATCGAAAAGAACCCTCCTTTTCTTCATCTTTCTCAGATTGAAGAGGAAGAGTCAGCCCTAGATTCCCTTTTCATCTAACTCGAAGACGAAGAGCCAAGCAGTGTTTCTCCATTTTCATCTCAGTCGAAGAAGAAGAATTGCACCCCATCGATGATCGAAGATCGAAGACAAATAAACCCCTCTCTTCACAGATCCACCTCGAAGAAACCCAACCCATCTCAAATCAAATATGAAGAAACCCACCCCATCTCCCTTTTCAAGGCAGATCGAAGACGAAGGAACCCTTTTCTCTAAGTGTTAAACGACATTCAACGATTGAAGTGTTGAACGAGTGAAGCTTTGCAACCCTTTTCTCTAAGCGTCGCTTCAACGTACGTAGTAATCTTGAGATTTGAATTTCAACAGTACAAATTTTGTGTAGATCTTTTCCTTTTAGATTTGGATTCTACCCATCTTCCATGTTAATCTTGAGAAAATTGGTGTTGGAAATTCTCTATGCTGTTACAATATTTTCGAACTCTAATTACTACCACTGCCTGAAATTCGTATTGAAAGTTATTGTGCTAAAAAAAAGGTCACATGTAGAAGCATCAATAATTAATCCTCGTCTACACGAAATTTGAAAGTTAGTAATCCCCTTTATCGATTCTTTCCATGCAGTGAACTTCACTTCTGGAGGATTTAGGAGTGTAACATTTGCTCATTCATTGAAGGGTCCTAAACCCTTATATATTGAGCAAAGTGGATTCATATAAAAAGGGAACAGTTCGAATCGCACGTACGAAGATTACCGAAAGGATTGTTAAAATACTTCTACGAGAAGGCTTTATAGAAAATGTGAGAAAACATCGAGAAAGCACGAAAATTTTCTTGGTTTCAACTCTGCGACATCGAAGGAATAGGAAGGGGCGATATAGAACTATTTTAAAACAGATCAGTCGACCCGGTCAACGAATCTATTCCAATTATGAAAAAATTCCCAGGATTTTAGGAGGAATAAGTCTTGTTATCCTTTCTACTTCTTGAGGTATAATGACATACCGAGAGGCTCGACTAGAAGGAATCGGAGGAAAAATTTTGTGTTATATATGGTAATCCTTCTAGTATTCGAATTAAAATTGAATCTGCAACTTCCTATTTGTTTTGTGAAGGAAAGAAAAAGGATGGGTTGTCTAATATCATTCTTATTTTTTATTATCTTTAGTTGATACTTAAAGAGGTTTATCTAGAATGAAAGATGAAAAATAGATCTTAAAAGGACTTGTAGTGGAATCACTTTGCAATGGTATGTTTCGAGTTCGTTTAGATAATGACGATCTGATCCTAGGTTATATTTCTGGAAAGATACGGCGTAGTTGTATACGAATACTATCAGGCGATAGAGTCAAAATTGAAGTAAGTCGTTATGATTCAACCCGAGGGTGCATAATTTTTAGAATAGACCCTAAACCCCGCAATAAAGATTCGAACGATTAATAGGATTTATTATAGGGCTGCATTTATGAAATTATAGATTCATAAATAGACCTAACAGTACAAATTTTTTGCTAGAGATTTCTTCGAATCTTACTAATTGGTACAAACATTCTATAGGGTTGCATTTATGAATTGTTTGAGAAGAAACTAACGGTACAAATTTTGTGTTGCTTCTCAATGTGCAGACTTGTCTTTCAACTCCCTTCCAGCCATCCGGTAACTTTGGTCAGGCACAAGCAAATATTAAAAGTAGCCAGCAAACAATTTATACTTAATATGTTGAAAGTTACTTTTTGTTTCTTTCTCAATGTTTTTCGGTAATGTTAGGTTCATTTTGTTACTTTAGTTATCACTTTTTTTGTTACATATATTGTATAATCTATTTGGCCGGAACTGCCTGTATGAAAACTCTAGTGGATCCTTAGTTTCAGCATTGTTCCCCAAAATAGACTATAAAAGGTAATTGTACTAGGGTTGTTATCTATGTCTCTATGTTATAACCGTTGTGGTATATTATAACACATATTTCAGGAATGGATAGTATAGAAGATAACGAATGTATGTTGATGGAAGAAAATTTAGAAGAGATAAGGAAACCTACGGAAGGGATGGGATTCATCAACTTTGATGAGTTCCAACAATATTATCATTATTATGGTAATAAAAAGGGATTTTTAGTGAAAGTAAGGACTACTGAAAAAATGCAGATGGAAAACCTAAATTTCATTTAGCTTTCATGTAGTCGGTCTGGGCAGCAAAAAATGTCTTGGGATTGTGTGGTACGAGTAAATGTGGTTGTTTGGCTAAGATTAGAGGTCGGATACGCCTTGATGGAATAGTTTTAGTGACAAGAGTAACACTTGATCACAATCATGAGTTAAGCCCCGAAAAATCAAGATTTTACCCAACGAATAGAACTATGAGCTCGTATGTCAAGAAAAAGCTTGATTATAATGATAGGGCGGACATTAGACAAAAAAAGAGTTTTTCGGCATGTGTGGTTGAAGCTGGTGGGCATGATATTTTTCCATTTTCCTAAAAAGATTGTTACAATTTTCTGGACAAAATGAGGAAGTTGAGACTTGGTGAGGGGAGGATGCGATGACACTTCATAGCTACTTCCAAAAAATGCAAGCTAATAATATCGATTTCTTTTATTTGATTGATTTGGATGATGAAGGGAGATTGAGAAATGTCTTTTGGGCTAACGCATGGAGCAGAGCAGCTTACAGGGAGTTTGGGGATGTCCTTACTTTTGACACTACATACTTAACAAATAAGTATGAGATGCCATTTGCTCCATTTGTTGGGGTGAATCATCACGATCAATCAATTCTTTTGGGATGTGGATTGATATGTGGTGAGATTATTGAAGAATTTGTTTCACTTTTTCAAACTTGGCTTGTGTGTATGAATGACAATGCTCCTACTGCTATAATCACTGATCAAGATAGGGAAATGAAGAGAGACATTGAAATTGTATTTTCCAACACACGACACAGATGGTGCTTGTGGCATATTATGAATAAGTTGCCTAAAAAGCTGTCCGATTGCAATCAATATGAGGCGATCAAGTTTGCAATGCAAAGAGCAGTTTATGATTCCCCGTCTCATGAAGAGTTTGAAGAAAATTAGCATGGTTTTATTGATAAATATAACCTACATGAAAATGATTGGTTGAGTGGATTATACCTTGAAAGGATGCGTTGGGTGCCAACATTTCAAAAAAATATTTTTTTGGGCGGAGATGTCTTCAACTCAAAGGAGTGAAAGCATGAATGTTTTTTTTATGGTTGTGTAAATTCGAAGACCGCTTTGAAGCAATTTGTAGAACAATATAAGAATGCACTACGAAGTAAAGTTCAAAAAGAAACTGAAGAGGACTATAAATCTTTTAACCGAAGGATTTCTTGCATTACTCCTTATGCAATATAGAAAAATTTTCAAGCTACCTACACTAGAAATAAATTTAGGGAGATCCAAGAAGAGCTAGCAGGGAATATATGTTGTAGACTTCGTAGTGAAGTTATGGATGGGAGGAGTTTTGAGGTATACACTGTTATACAAGACTTGGTGATAGGAGATGGACAACGATTAATCAATTTTATAGTATTTTTTAACGTCGCCGACTTCAATAATAAGTGTAATTGTCAATTGTTTGAGTTCAAGGGAATCTTAGGCAAACATGTATTGACAGTCTTGTTTCAAAGAGGGATTCATGTTGTACTAGATAAATATGTTCTTCGGAGGTGGAGGTAAGATGTTAAGAGGGCTTATACAAAGGTGAAAATTGTTTATTCAGTTTGGGGAATGAAGCCTGAAAATGATCGGTTTGATAGGATGTGTAGTGTCTTCTATGAAATGGATGACTTCGCCGTTGAGAATGAAAAGAAGACATCCCAAGTTAAAAAAAATGGATCACTTTGAAGATGGAGCAACTTAAAACTGTTGATGGTGATAAGTGTGTTGTTTCACAAGGGTTTTTGAAAGTAGGCACCAATACTAGTGGTTCTAGGATCCAAATTCATAGTCCATTGGCAGTTCGTAGCAAAGGTCGACGTTCTAATTCAAGGATGCAATCCACCGTCGAGAAAATATGTAAAAAGATTCAACGGAAAAAAAAAAAAAAACATAAGGATTAGGCTGCTGAGACTAATTTGGTATGTTTTGCAATCTGTGTTTCATGAATATATATTTTCTTAAGTTAAGAATATTAAGTTTTTATTTACACATGTCATTTGTAGGGTCAAAAGTGTATGACACCTCGTGAAAGCAATACACATGTTTGTTTTTTATATTTACATGGGAGTCATCATTAAGTATGCTTGTCCACTTATGATTTGTATGTTTATTGTCGTCAAGGATGATACTCCGGGGTCACACTATTCACAAGGTCTTGATCATTTCTATTCGCTACTCTCACATGTATATAATTTATATGTTTGTCGTCTTGAAGGATGAAACTTATGATTTGTATGTTTGCTTAATATACATTGTTAATCTTTATTATTTATTTTTGCAACCACCAGGTTCAAGCAATGATATGGACTTTACAAACTATAGGTCGTTTTGAACTACTGTATGGAGTGTAGTGAAACTTAGGATCAATGAATTGTTGATCAGTGCTGTATTGACTTGCTGCTACTGTTAGAACTTAGGCTCAAATATTGTGCTCAGTGAATCAGTTTTATGTGAACTCGTGTTATTGAAATGTTGTAATTGTAGTGTTGTAAATGTAGTGTTGACTTGCTGCTGCTGCTGGAACTTAGGCTCAATTGTGAATCAGTTTGAAATGCAACAGATTTTGTTCAGTGAATTAGTTAAATCAAGAGGTTGTTCAGTGAATTTAGGCTCACGGGTAAATGCTGTAATTGTGAATCAATTTTTTGGGGATGAAATCGAAGACGAAATGGGGACGTTAGCCCTTTCAAACTGTTTCACAATTACAACATTTCAATTAGGCTTAGGTAGATTTTTTTATAGGTTTAGTTAGGTTTAGGTAGGTTTAGGTAGATTTAATTTTTTGGGGGAAAGGGACAACGGAAGGGGATAACATCAGTTAGGCTTAGGTAGATTTTTTTTTTTAAACAACCCTCTCTCCCCTAAAAACATGCTAGGGAGGCTCCCTTGGACTCGTTTGTTGCGCCTCACTGGCTCTTAAGAATGATTGCTCTTAGAATCACTTGATGAGCATGTAGGCTTGCAACTCGCTAGAAATATGTTGTTTGATTGTTTTATGATGATTAATACGAGAAGAATACTGTTTCCAACCAAGGGTACAATATTGGGGATGTCATCAAAGAATGCTAGAGGAGGTGTACCAAATCCTTGCTCATTTTATAAACCCCGTGTCTCTCCATTTAGTCAATGAAAACAAGACCCCACAAAGAAAAACCTCCCAACCAAAAAGTTGAATTTCCCTAAACCTAACCATAAAAGGTGTAGATCACAAGGACACTTGTGTAAAACTCACCCAAAATAATTCAAAAATCTCACTCAAATACCAAATACAACACCTGCTTACGTTGTTTAATCTCTGACACAATACAGGCTTTGGCGCCTCCCTTTATTTTAATACACCTTCAAAACTAAACTATTTCATAATCAATCAATTAATCACTCACTCACTCACTCAGATCTCTCTCTCTCACCTTCTTCAATCTCTCAGATCTCACTTCTAGAAAAATTGCTTTATAAAGCTTCTGTTCAAAGCAACTCAAGCACCACCTGTTCCAGATAAATTAGGTATGATTTGATGGGTTATGTGTGTCCCATTCGGTAATTTGAGCGAATTTACTGAAACCCATTTGTCAGTTTGCTGTATATGGTGGTGGGAAGCTCACTGTGTTGTGTATCTTTATTGATTTTTTGCCAAGTATTGCCAGATTTAGTGAGGTGTTTCGTCAAGTATCTGTCCTGCACTTGTTGATTTGTGAGGAATTAGGGCTTGGGGTCTGAATTTATGGTGGGTTTGAGAGTAATGCCGTTATTTTGAAGTTAATTCCAGAGTTTGGGGTTACTTTCTGCAGGTATTAATGCTTTAAAGATACGTATTTTACTACTATTGGGGATGAGAAATGTTGGGTTTTGATGATCAGTCTTTGTTTCAGTGTTTGGTTGTGATTGCATTTGGTGATTTGTGGATTTGGACTGGAATCATGTTGTTTTCAGAGACTTTAATGGTGTTCTCGGCTGTGTTTGGTTGATTTAGCTTCACATATGTGTCATCTTTATCAAACTTCATAATGAGGAATCTGGATTTGTGATTTAGAACTTTTTCTACTCTTTTCTTTTTATGCCCAAAATCATCTTTTATCAAAATTCATAATGAGGAATCTAGATTTGTATTTAGAATCTGTGGTACTGTATTTTTTTGAGCTGTAATGGTGTCGGGTTGAGATCTGAGGTTAGACATGGATTTTCATTTTCAAACTTTTCGATTTGGTGTTAGTTTTGAGAGGTGAGTTTTGTGAAGCTCAAATTGTTGCCCTCACTTATGGGTTTTTGTTTTTGTTGTAATTTTGTATGGTTTTCTTACTGGTGTTGCTGCTGATCTGGTGTTTCAAATCTTATTTCTATGAAGTGCTTGCTTTCCATTGTTAGCCTCTCCCCTTTACATACAGTCATCTTTCACCCCCTTTTCCCTTTCCTTTTCGTCCCAGTTTAGCATAAATGCTGTTCTGCCTCAGTTATTATTGATGGAGTTTTGATTCAGGTTTACAATTTGACCAGCAACTATTCCGGGGAATCTGTTATGCTGCAGTTATTGTCTAGCAGTGTAGCAGTCAGAAAGGTACTTTAGTTCTTTAAGCATCTAATTTGAATCAATCTTTTGTTGTGAACCTTTATTTTATATGATGTTAATCTTCAAACTGTGTCAATGTTTCAAGGACATTAATGTTTTTCTGTCATTTGTGAATGTAAGTTTGAGCCATTGATGTTAGAGTACATTGGGTTTATATTTTTACCATACTTTTGTATATCCATTATGAAAACATACACATATTTCCTTTCTGTCCTCCACAATTTGGTGCAGCATTATTGTCCTGAATTCACTGAAGAAGTTCTTGTAGTGATGTTAGCATTTCAACTCGTCTACATACAGTTTTTTAGGTACAACTGTTGCAGTACTTGTTACAGGAAATATGATAATAGCAGTCGAGCCAAAAGGAAGACAAACAAATCACATACACCACTGAACACACAGATTTTCTTGGTTCAGTCAAGATTGACCAATGTTCCCAGAGAAGATGGCATGAAGATTTATCTATGTGGGAAGAAGATAAAGACGTGTCTATCTTGAGTCCTTGAACACTAATACACCCTTTTTGTTTGAGCTTCATAGTTAAGCCCAAGTTCTATCTCTTGTTTCCAAACGACGATAAACTTTCGATAATATACTAGGTACAAAAATAGTGGACTGGATCAAATATCCATTAACAAATTGAGTGAGGAATGATCAGCATGAATTTAAGGCATGCACAACAATATTTAAGATGGATGTCACTATCTAGACTCTGGCAATTGGCCCAGAAATTCCACTCAGAACATATTGTCTGTAATGTTTTCATCCCCAGATAAACAGCTGGTTGTTTAAACAACTTGTTTGACATCAGATAGAGGACCACAGATCACTCCAAACATTCTATATGCAATATTTTTAGTAACGAGCGCTTTGCGGCCATTTCCAGGATCAGAGCGAAGATAGACTTGACCTTAACCTATAAAGGTCGCTGTATTCACTCATATTGTCATATCTAGTTTTTGACAGTTAGGTTCTAGTTCACAGGCAGAAGGACTTGCCTAATAGCACTCTGCTCTACTCCCAGACGAGCGTGGTAGTAACAGTTCCACAGTTATCCCCTGTGCAAGCATCTTTGGCTTAATAAGGCTCAAAGAGACTACAATGTTTTCCGCACTATTCTCTTAGTCTTAGAACATTATTTTTCTGTATGAAGTTGAGGTTTGATGTGAAGAAAACATTTCTGCACAAGAATTTGTAACTTCCATGTGTTTCTTGAACCATTTATTTGGGTAGTGGCAAGAACTTCACGAGTCTTTTTTCTAACTTGTGGAACTTAGGAAATGTAGGTTTTTGTATAGTGTATTATGGTCGATGTTGAGCTCAAAAGGGCATTCATCTGACTCTGGTTTTTGTTCTGTTAGTACTTTAGGTGTTGATCATTTTCAAGTAAATAATTGTATCTCCTGGTAATTCAGTTTTCTTAACATTTTCTATGAGATAATGTTTTGATACTCATTCAATGGCAGGTGGGGAACTGATGGTCTGTTGCCACCTGTTGATTATATAATCACAATGTCGATAATCACTAAGTGGAAGCTCGAGAAGACAAAAGTAAAAGTTGTTTTCCGGTTGCAATTCCATGCTACACATGTAAGCTTAAATGTTCTATATATATTTCATGTTGCTGTATGGATGTTCATCTTGTGGATTTGTTTTTTGGTAGACTTCGTACTTTACATATCGATTACCATGCAAATGCTATATCTTCTTAATGTAATCAAAGCTTTACCTGGGTGACACCTCCATAGCCTTCCAGTTCCAGTTGATAGGTAAATGCTTTGTAGGAAAAGTACCTTCATTCTAGGTTAGATACAAAATTTTAGGAAGTTCTCTTAAGCAGTGTTCTAAAAAGCGGCCTGGGCGGCCGCCTAGGTGCTAGTAGGTAGAGAGACGCCTAGACTAATTGTTGGGCGGAGGGAAAAATCGGTCAAGGTGCCTAGGCGGGTTCTGGGCGGGTCTGGGCGTTTTTTTTTTCTTTCTCTGGTTGCAAATAACCAAAACCAATCGACCAAATACCCATCGAAATTTTTAGGTTTTGCAAAACAGAGAGAAAAGAAAAGGGGAAGAAGGAGAAGAAGAAGAAGAAGGGGAAATATTAATGTATTATGCTAAATTGGAAGTAATTGATAAAATATTGGAAGTAATTGATAAAATATTAATGTATTATGCTAAATTTTTGTAAATTATGAAAATTATAAATTTATAATACAAAATCTAAAACCGCCTTGGCGCCCGCATTGGCCCCTAGGCGCTAGGCACCTGCTGGCCGCCCGCCCACTGCCTAGCGATTTTTAGAACACTGCTCTTAAGTGACGGAGCTTTATCTATTGAATCATTCATCTAGGTGTTGAATGCGCCTTATTATAGTCTATGTTCTATAACTTCTATTGAATATTTTTTTTTTTCAGTAGCAGCTTCAGTACAAGCTTTCAGTAAGCGTTCTTAACAAATAGGCTTTGAATCACTGATGAGCTTGACTATTAATTTTATAATCTAGTTCACCCTACGGATATTGTTGAGTGTTTCAAATATCATTTGTCCGAATATGATCAGTTGATTAATTTTTATAATCACATTCAGCTTATGGGTGCATTATTGTATGTTTCATTTGTGGTCACCTTATGACATCGCTCCATTAGTAAGCTTATGTTAATTGGCATTTTCTTGTTTAAATATTGATCTTGAGGTAAAATATTCCAAGATGGTTTTACAGTCGCTATAGGGACCACTCTTCCTCCATGTTGCAATGATATGATTGAGCTTATTGTTCCTTGTAACAGATTCCCCAAACTGGATGGGATAAATTGTTTATTTCTTTCATTCCTGCTGATTCTGGAAAGGCAACAGCCAAAACAGGCAGATCAAATGTTCGAAATGGGACTTGCAAATGGGCTGATCCTATTTATGAGACAACAAGGCTTCTTCAAGACATGAAAACCAAACAATATGATGAAAAGCCTTACAAGCTTGTAGTATCCATGGTATTAATCTTTGACAACATTTTATATTTTACTTATTTTATATCAGCATCTTAATTTTATCATTCGGCATTTTGAATTAGTTTTCTTCAGTAGTTTTAACAGAGTATCTCAAGTATATAATTAGCTCGCGACTAAATCAGCAAAACAATAATAAACTGAGATATTTATTAATTAGTGTCTCTGACCCAAATGTCATTGCACCAGGGTTCTTCGCGGTCTAGCCTCCTTGGTGAGGCCACCATCAACCTTGCTGATTTTGCAGATGCATCAAGGCCTTCTACTGTTGCACTTCCTCTTCATGGGTGCAATTTTGGAACTGTTCTACATGTGAGGATAGCGACTCTGCTCATTATTTCTGAAGTTCTTTTCAGCAGCATTTTTATGATTAGAAATACTTCCAGCTAATCATAACCTGTTACTTTACCTAAAAAGGATCTTGTAACTCTAATTAATGAAACTTTATTTCTGCCTTTCGTCCTTATTTGGATCTTGTAGTGTTTCTATCCTAGAAGTGTTGGCTATTGTTAGTTTTTAAGTTTCTTGAGGTCCATTTATCTGATCTTGTATTTTGCTATTTATTTTATGCCAGGTTACTGTTCAGCTGCTCACTTCTAAAACTGGGTTCAGGTACTGCTTTGAAAACCTTCCATGACTCTGATGCATTGGCTGTTTCCACCAACATTTCTTCTCTGATGTTTTCCTTCAGAGAATTTGAGCAGCAGAGGGAGCTCCGAGGAGGGTTAGTGACGAACAACAACCCTACCAATACTCATAATGGATCAGATGAAAAGTTATCAGCTTCGACAGAGATGTCTATGGACCACACGAATAAGGTTTGTTGGTTATATTATTTTGCTCAAGGGGAAAATGGCTTATATATGATTCAGCATCCTATTGGTATTTGAATAAGGTAGTGTTTGGTTTTATTTATTGGCTTAAGAAAAACAGATTGCAGGTAATGCTTGGTTTTGTCTATCGGCTAAAACAAACCAGATTGCGCTATTCAAACCCTGACATAATCTCCTCCTAAAAGTCCTCAAAGCCTAATGTAACAAATGTGATGTTGGAATTGAATATTGAATATTCATTCACTGAAGGTGGCAGAAAACATATAAAAACTCTCCTATTATTTGTATTGAAGTACATTGCACTCTTATCTACAAAAGGAAAGGAAAGATAATTTCCTTGAGTAATTCAGAAGCTTGGAGAGCACTCTGCATAGGTACCATCCCACCCTATATATCCTCATTGCTCCCGATTGCGAATCAAATTGATGCAAAAGAAAGGTGTTGATGTTGTGATTAGGTATAAAAGCCTTTCAAAATTTCCACAAAGCCTAGTCATTGAAGTTTGATATATTTTATCAATTTGGTCATTCATTTAAAAAAAATTAGAATGATGAGGTAGTGAGAAGGCCACATACACTTCAAAAACTTCTATTGATTTGTGTTTCTTTCACCCTTCAGGAGGATTGAGCTTCAGAATGCCCTTCCCAAATGTCGGAGGCGCTAAGGTTAACCCCACCCACCCACCCACCCCCTGTATACGAGGGCTCTAATACTATCTTGTCAATTAGGATAGTGGCATCTTGAGGGTGCTATTGGACTCTTTTACAAATTGTACATTAGTCTAGAATCTAAGTTATGCGACTTAAGAATTTGTAATTCTTAAGTAATATGCATATAATTTGTATAGTGCAATAATGAAGCCCTTCGAAAACATATATCATAGATTACCTCTTATTTGTAACATACATTATATTCAAAACTAGTACACTGCAAAGCAAATATATGCAACTTACCTGGAATAAATTTTGAGATTATTCTTAAATTTTTCCTCGTGTATCTTGCCAAAGTAAAACAGAAAATTATTATAAGAGGGGCATGTAATGTAGGTTCTATTGGAGAGTTTTTCCATTCTCCCATATAATCTTTGATCTGTGAAGTTGAACTTTCATCTTTGCATAGAAAGGGCCATCCTTGTATTCCTGGCCCTTATCTATTCTCGAGACTGTGACTTTCTCCTACTTGGTTAGCATCTGCTGTCTTGTCCAGTCCTTTAACTTTTTAAATTATTTTTAGATTTTTGCTTTACAAAGTACACCCGAAAGGTCCCAAACTAAGTAAAGAGCTTCCAATTTTGACTTGATCAATGAAGGTCTTCCGTACAACAAGACTGCACCCAATCAAGTAAGGTCTTAGTTCTACAAGACTACAACTGTTGCCTCGAAGGTCACCATACTAACCATGACAATTGAAGTTTTAACACGATTCTTTAATTCACATGATCAAGCTCATGCGCCACAAGGCTGTCAGATTCATCATTAGAGTCCATGGAGGTAGCTAATTAACTATCCCACCCATGCCTTTGTCAGTTACCATCTCATGGAGATTTCCTAATCCTACCTTGTTACCCCTTGTCGAAACCGTACCCTACTAGTTACCAAGCTTATCTTTAGTGATAATAGTGAAAGCACTATTGCTTGTTAGGGCACCATGGGGGAAATATATGCTCAAACCATTGTCTACTTGGGCTTCATATCATGCGAGCATTCAAAATCAATAATTTATATCATATGAGACAACTAGGAGCTCTCCTTCACTTTCTCAAGCCAATAGTTGAATCATTATTTTCAGTCTCATCCATCCCATCTTTCATCTATGCGTTTGATCATACTTCTGTAATCTTGCTTGATCACAAACTTCCTTGATTTTAAATTGGGATCCTGCATCTACCAAGCTCATTTGATCTTTTCGCTGCTAAAGGTCCCTCGGCTTAATGATGTCAAACATGTTATTTGTTGTTTCGTGGGATTTCAACCCTTACATTTCTTAAACTCGAGAGGATCTTTGCCCAACATCAGTGTGGATAAAGACTACAAGGGAACCTAGAAGGGATTCCAAAAGCATCCGTGCAACATGGTGTGTTGCACACATGGTAAAAAAATTAATAAAATAATAAATATGCCACATCCTTCTTATGGGCGTATGCCTAAGGGTGTATGGAAGTGTGATAGAATAAAAGAACAATAATCAAAATAAACGAAAAAATTATTAAATAAAACGAAACAGTTTGAAATAACAACGATGAAATTAAAGGGAAATAACTAAGAAATCAAATGTTCTTTCAATAAATCAACTAACTAACAATGGGCAACCTATGCGTTATTTATAACTAACATAACTTCTAAAACAAACCATAAACCTAATAGGAAGCCAATGTCCTAACTAGATTGTTACTAAATATGTCATATTACAATATAACTAAGAAATATTATTCCTAAAGGAAACTTAATTAAATCAACCTCCCCAGGTTGAAGAAGCTCATCTTCGAGCTTAAAGCCGAAGAAGTCCAAAGAAGACAAGCAACCATTGGGAGAGCACACGGTGAAGTCTTAGTAGAAGTCGACCTCGTACTTTCCCTTAGTAGTTGCTCTGATCCCAAACACGTAAATTCAAAGTGAGCCACCAAATACAAAGCCGAAGAGAAGTCGTTGGCATGAAGGAGATCCAATTCAAAAACTCAATGTATGTGTTCACCAATTTCTGAAAATTAACTTCAAAACTCTCCCAAAATGGATCTGAAAATGTGTTAGGCAATATCACAGGTGTTGTCTACTAGTGAGAAATATCCTGATCAGAAACAGCTGATGGTGGTATATATCCATGTATCCAGGATCAATTTACAGATCATAATTGCTATCAATGGCAGAGCCACATACAAGGCCTGTGGGGTAGTTGCCCCCCTAATTTTTTCAAAATTTTTTATACTATATTGAAATTGAGAGTCTCACTTGTACACTTAACTAAATGCCCACCCTACAATTATGTTTTCTTTTTTTCAAGAATTTTTTTATACCTTATCCCACCCAACCCGATGCTGCTGGTCGGGTTCAAACCCGTGATGTATGATTCCATCCACCACACCTCTACTAACTCAGCTGTACACCTTTGCCCCCCCTACAATTATGTTAATATTTTCTTGCCCCCCTTCTTTTCTTGAAATTGACTATATCCTTGTAAGAGGCCTATATGATCTTCTCTCCTTCTCACCTTTTACTCACCTCTCTTCTCTCACATGCAATTATGCAATCAAGTTGATTGTTGATAATGTTTTCAAGGTGTTTGCCATTCAAGTCAATTTCCAAACCAAGGTATTGTATCTCATTCTCCTTCATTTTCCTAACTTGCATAGACTAAACTCTATCCATCAACTTGTTAGTTTAAATCTAATTCCTTTTTATGAAATTTCCAATCGAAAGAATGAATACATCATACATGGTCCTTTTCTTTTCTGTCTGGGGTGAAATTCTGCCAGCTTTATGAATATTCAGTTGTAGCCTGTAGGTTGATTAAATTAATTAGAATGTCAAATTGATTGTGTTAGGTAATTTAGTGATCTTGGGTATCATGCACTCAAATTAGCCTCAAAGGGTATGATCATGATTTGAACTCAACCAAAAGTATTCCAAACCTTGCTTTAAGTACTTTGAATATGCTTAAACTTGAAATCTCTGTCTGGACTCCTTTGTAGGCCATGTAGGAACATTTCTGTTGGCTAGAACTTGTTAAGAAACTCACTTAAACAAGCTGCTCTGTGACAGACAGTAAACACTCCCACAAATTCCAAGTACTTGGATATAGTACTAGTAGTAATGAAGTTTGGATGTGGTAGTAATTAATTTGATTCAATTGAGCACAATACCCATCTCCTTATACATGTTATTTGTAAAAAAGTTTATATGTGTTTTACTTAATTTATGATAAGTTTTACTTTACGTGTAATTGGAATTTTATTTATTTATTTATTATATTTAATTTTTTTTTTTTACATATATTCATTTAAAACGATGTGGTAGAAAAATAAAAAAAATTCTGGAACTATATTTCTTTCACATTTTTTAAATTGCCAGTTAGTAATAGGGCTGGTTTCAATTCATCAGCCACTGGAAATTCTAGTACACTATTGCCTTTATGCTTTTGTCACAATGTCTTTTATTATAAATTATACTCGAGATGATATGGCGATTCATTCTCCAAATGATGGTGGGATAATATCTTTTTATTTATCTGTACACAGGCCAGTTCAAAAGTTAGATTCAAAACAGAGTATCGAGAACTTCCTTCACTTGTTGAAAAGGGGGAGCTAAATGAAGACTATGCAGAGTCATCTGCTGGGATTGATGATTCATCAAACACTTCAGAAAGTTTATATGCAGAAAGGAATGATTCCAATACACATGAAATCGACAGCCAGAAGAGCACAATATCTGGTGATTTAGGTGGAACTCCCCTCAGTCAAAGCCCTCATCCTGAAAAAGGGGACCCCTCTGACCAGCGACTTGTGGCTCATGGAAGCAATGAGTGGGTCCATGGGTGGAGTTCAGACTATTCAATGGATAATGACCTGGCAACTGCTTATGAAGAGAATAGCAGACTGAGAGGAAGCTTGGAGGTGGCAGAATCTTCTATACCAGAACTCAAGCTAGAAATTAGCTCATTACACAGCAATGCAGATGAATTAGTGGCTGAAATGGAGAAGTTCACTCTGCTACTTGCTAAAGAGATTGCATCTGGAGAAGAACTGGGAAAAGAAGTTTCTGTGCTGAAGTCAGTGTGTTCAAAGTTGAAAGCTGACTTTGAACAATTTAAACATTCTAGACGCCCCTTTTTAACCAGCAAGGAACCTAATACTGTAAATCAGGTTCACTTATTTCAAGATCTACGGATGGGATGGCTTCAATGTCTTGTGACTGTGGAAGACAAAGTTCATGAGATCCAAAACAAGGTATGTCTAAAAGATGATGAAATGGTCTTCGGTTTCCTTAAACCAGAACTAGAGGCACTGCAACTAGCCCTGGAAGATTTTAAGCAAAAAACGGCTGAAGTAACTTTCCCTCCAAATGTAGTATTGGCAGAACAAGCAGACCTGAAGAAGATAGAAGTGAAGGGACCTGAACAAATGGTTTCAAGAGATAAGTTGGGGGGTACTGATGCAGGTCAATGTCACCATGAAGGTATCTTTCACTGTTTATGCAAGCACGGTAACCAGGACCATGGTCCTGTTGATGCGATGCTGGCTTTGGAAGGAAAATTTTCTGAACTACAAAGAGAGTTGGAAGAGTCTAATGTTGAACGAGATAGTCTCATGAGGAAAATGGACCAGATGGAGTGCTACTATGAAGCTCTTATTCAAGAGCTCGAAGAAAATCAAAAGCAGATGCTTGGAGATTTGCAGAACCTCAGAAACGAGCATTCCACTTGCCTGTACACGATTACCTCTTGTAACTCCCAGATGGAAAAGATGCATGAAGACATAAATGACCAATTGTTAAGGTTTTCAGAGGACCGGCTTCTGTTGGAGGCTCACAACAAGGAGCTTGAGGAAAGAGCTATAAACTCAGAAACAGCACTTAAAAGGGCCCGATGGAATTATTCTATTGCAGTGGATCAGCTACAAAAGGATCTGGAATTGCTCTCTTTTCAGGTTCTATCAATGTTCGAGACAAATGAGAATCTAATCAGGCAAGCTTTTGCTGACACTTCACAGGCTTGTTTCGTGGAGCACCTGGAAGAGAATTCAAAAGCTTCGGTTGTCTCATGTTTGCATAAGCACACTACGTCATTTCTTCAGAAACAGCAAAGGACAAAGGCACGAGGATATCAAGCAGAAGGTGACATTTCTCAGAGAATGGAGCAAATACTGGTCTCAGATGACAAGTTTTCACTTGAGAAAGTTATCGAGGGAAAGGGCGTGGAAGTACATGCTGATCCAGTTGTGGACATGCAGAGAGGTTTGGATGCTCTGGATTTCAACTCCAAAGCCGGTTCTTTTGCATCTGATGCAGTTGATCTCCAGCATTGCCAGAACCAGAATGCAGAACTAAAACGAAAACTTCTGAATGAAAAGCTCCATATAGAGGACTTAAAAAGATCTCTCCATTTGCATGAAGAATGTTATGAAAGGACTGAATCTGATCTAGGAGAAATCCATTTAGAAAACTTGAGTTTGAATGTATTATCAGATGTTCTACAAGGAGTTTTGCATGAGGCTAACAATAGCATCAAGCTCATGGAAGAGAAGATATTTGAACTCAGATATCAGCTAGCACAGTCAACCGAGTCAAATGAGTTGCTGATGCTTAAGCTGCAGAATGCTCTGGAGGATGTGAACAGACTGGAAGTGTATAAGGTGACTTGTGGCACCAAATGCAAAGAATTGAATTTACAAAATCAGACTCTGCAAGAGAAATGTCAAGGCGTGTCCAATGAAAATGGTTTTCTAACTCAAAAAGTTACAGAATATGAGAAGGTGATGGTGGAATGTGAAAATTACAAGGCCAGATATGAAGATTGTACAGCAGAGAAAACCGAACTGGCGAGTTTATTAAATGAGGAAACTTTAACAACATGCAGTCTGCAGAATGAAGTTAGTTCTCTTCATGAAGAATTAGCTATCATAAAAGCAGATTTGGGTCACCAGTCCTCAGTTAAGAGAAATCTGGAGCAATCACTCCATTCGCTGCAAAATCAGTTGTGGGATATCAGATCAACCATGAGTACTTATCACGACCAAATCGATGAACCATCCATTTGTGCTAAACCTTCGCAACAGGAATTAGAAAAGGTAGACTTTGCAAGTGTAGTTTTGCAGATTCAAGATCTGCATAAAAAAGCACATGAAATGGTTCTTCATCTGACTGAAGAGAAGAAGGAAGCAGAAGCACAAAGAGATATTTCTCAAAGATTATTAAGCAGCACAGAATCAGAAATCTCAGTGATGAAACAGAAGTATGAATCTGATGTAAAAGCTATGGCGAATTGGCTAGATGCTACAAATGCCCTTGCAGTCAAACTCCAGCTAGAAATTGACAATGTTGCTAACAAACTAAAGAGCAGCCTAGAAGCTGAAGAACGGCATGCAGAGCAGTTCATGGAGATTTCCACAAAGCTAGCAGTTTCTGAAGTTCAGCTGCAACAAGTTAATTTGGAGAATAAGGATCTTGCTCAAAAGATTGTAAACTTGGAGTGTATC
Source organism: Berberis vulgaris (assembly GCA_963556465.1). Lineage (NCBI taxonomy): Eukaryota > Viridiplantae > Streptophyta > Magnoliopsida > Ranunculales > Berberidaceae > Berberis > Berberis vulgaris. The sequence continues at coordinate 77,848,206 of OY747131.1, forward strand.
AATGAAGAACTTGAAAGGACCAAGTTGATTGTTGCTGATTCTTCACGGCAAAACCAAGATTTGACGGTGTCGTTACAGGCTGGCAATGAGATGGTTGTCAATCTACAAAGTGAGCTTAACAGTTTGAAGGAAAATTTGAGGAGTTCAAATAATGAATTACTTTCTGAGAGAAGCTTCAAAGAAGAACTGGAGCACAAAATTACTGTTCTCACGTCTGAACTAAATACAAGAGACAATCAGCTGAATTCTTGTGACTTGGAGAAAGCTGAAGTTGTCCATCTCAAGCAGCTGGTATCAGATCTAGAGTTGGAGAAATCAACACTATGTTCCCTTCTAGGCCAAAGTGAGGAATGCAGGAGAAAAGCTGAAGAGAATTCTTCATTATTTCAACTTCAATGTACGCATCTGGAAGCCCATTTGGCAGCCACAGAGGAGTGTTTCTTAGCTGCTGACATTGAACTCACTTGCTTGAGAAGTCACTTCCATTCCAGAATAAAGGAGCTTGTTCAGCAACTTGAATCTCTAGATAGGTGCTACAGGGAACTCCATTTGAAGCATCTTGATTTATTAACCACGCTTAATGGCCGCATTTCTACTGAAGCGCAATATGTTGAAGAAAATGCTAGATCATTGACTCTTCTTAATACATTGAGGTCGGAGTTAGAAGCTACTACTGCCGACAGGATTTCTCTTTTGAACAAAAACCATTTTATGTTATCTGAACTTGAGAATTACAAGGCCAAAGAAGCTATTGCGGCAAAAAGCAGTAGTCAGGACAACCACCAACATGAGCTTGAAATGGAAAGATTGAAGCATATGTTACTGAGTTCTGAAGAAGCAATTGATAATTTGAGGTCTTCGAACAATGATTTAGAAATCATAGTTATAGTGCTTAGAGCCAAATTTGAAGAACAACATGACCTAGTAGTAGCGTTGCTGCAGGACTATGGTAATGAGCTGGTGATGCTGCGGACAGAAAAGAATGAGCTTAATCAGAGGCTTTCCGACCAAATATCAAAAACAGAAGAGCTCAAGAACCTCTCTGACCATTTAAAAGAGCTCAAAGACAAGGCTGAGAGTGAGTGTCTTCAAGCTCGTGAAAAGATAGAATATGTATCATCATTTAATTCTACGCAGGAGTCCTTACGGATGGCTTTTATAAGAGAGCAGTGTGAAACTAAGTTGCAAGAGCTACAGAACCAGCTTTATATTTCTAAGAAGCATGGGGAGGAAATATTGTTGAAGTTGCAAGATGCCCTGAATGAAGTTGAGAATTTGAAAAAAAGTGAGGTGTCTCTCATAAAGAGAAATGAGGAGCTGTCTCTGAAGACCTTGGAGTTGGAAAGTGAGCTACAGGCACTACTTGCTGACAAGAGGGCTTCTGATGAATTGAAAGCCGAACTAGAATGCTCATTGATAAGTCTGGACTGTTGCAAAGAAGAAAAACAAAAGCTTGAAGCTTCCTTGCAACAATGCCTTGAGGAGAGGATGAAAGTTTCAGTTGAACTTGATTCATTAAAAGATCGATACAAAAGTTTGGAATGTACCACTACTTTTTCAGTGAAGAGAGAGCTTAGTTCTAGTTTTCCGAAGTCACGCGAAGAACAAGATGCATGTCTAGGTCCCATACAGGTAAATGTTTCTTTTTGGATCATGCTATATCTATTTTTCTTGCTCTTAAATAGTTGGCAGATGGGTTTTAGTCAAGTTTTAAATATTAAGTGGCGTTTAAATTGTATTCGTTGTAGGGGTAATCTGAGATCTGGCATATTAGCACTTGCTGCAACTAAAGCATCATAGGAGATGCATGCGTCTAGCTATGATCCCGAATGCCCAGCATAGTTCTTATGGTGCTGAGGTCTTCAAATTTGTTTATAAGAATTGAAGTGTCAAACATCCGTACTGAAATAATAATAATAATAATAATAATAATAATAATAATAATAATAATAATAATAATAATAATATATTATTATTATTATTATTATTATTGTTACTATTATTATATAAATATTGCGACCTTTTGTATTCGAGAGCCTTGTGTGGTTTCACCACTTGCATTTCTTCATTGTCGGGCCTAAATAACCTTAAAGACCATCACTCGTTTGTAGGTAGTGGTAACAATGGCGAATCTTGCTCTCACTTCTCCATTGTTCATCGGCCTCAAGGGTCAACTTTTCTAGCCAAATTTTGCATTCTTTAGGCCGTGCCTGGGTTCAGACAGTTAACTCGGAACTTGGTAGCAACTAGGTCAGGGATCGAATATCGAGTCAATCAATTATTCAGGGAGTTTTTAGATAAACCCGAATAGTAATATCAATAATTATTTTTTGTATCCATTCCTAATAACACTTAAATTAGCAAAAGAAATATCAAGCAAACCAACATTCTGATACATATCATATATAAATGAGCATTACCATTGTGAAAGCAAAATTATGATAACAAAAAATATCCCAAACATCTCAAATATATTTACTTAACTACATAACACAATTAAAAAAAAATACAAAAAGAAACCTAGCAAAAAAAAAATAAAAAAATTCAAAAACCAAAATTGACTTTTCCAATTAAATCGTTCGAGTCCAAGTTATTACCAAAACTCTGCCAAGTTCTCCGATTTCTTCACTCCGCTTAGTAGCGATTAAAAAAACATCTCGGTCTAGTGTCTGATATCGATTAATTGGAATTTTGCTACTTAGGTCGGGGTTCATTGTGGAGCAGTGGTGATCATGGAAAAGGTACCCAAACCTTAATAAAGCGGGGTGGTTATTCTGGAACTCTTTCCTTACGTCATATGTTACGACAGTTGGGAAAAATTGGAATCAAAGACTCTTTCGAAGGAACATTACCTGAAGGTATAGGGGTCAATATACTTTAGTAAAGGATAATGACTAGTGGTGTAAAGTATGATTGGCAGGGTGGCGTCGAAGGCTTACACTAGTATAAACTTACTGGTGTAAGCGAGTTCTTTTAGTGATAGTAGTATTAGTATTATTGTAATTGGGTTTATTTAGTAACATCCCATAATAGTTAGGGCGTTAATTTCCAATTAGGTTTAAGGTTTGTTTCTTGCTAGAGAAGTTAGGTCATTATAAACAAGGCGTAGGTTATTCATTGTTAAATAGTTGATTGAAGAAAATAATTATTATTTTGTTTATTTGTTTTATCGTATTTTTTTTTTAATTTCAACATTGTCTTTTAATTCTTTTTTATTTTCAGTTTTAATTCTTTCAATTGGTATCTAAGTCGAAGCGCTCCTTTGCATGACGAAGACAAAATCAGATGTATAGGCAGAAGAAAAGTAGGAATATGGCAGAGGATGAAAGAACAAACGCAATTGAAACCGTGGAAAAATTGAAGGCTGCGACTGGTTCTTTGGATGCAAAGCTTGAACAAAAGTTTGAAAGAGAGAATCCAATGGAAGAACCAACTCGCAAGATTGGAACAGAGATGGTATAAAAGATTGAGACAACCTTACAGACAGTGAAAGCGTGGATGAATGTGGAGATGAAACTGATGATCGCAAGCATCAAAAAATCCATGGGACAGACCCAAACAACACCACCGCCACTAGCATGGCCACAAAGCTCTTGGCCACCACTATCGACGGCGGCAGATTCACTGGACAGTCTGCCATCCAAGTCGGTGGCCTCACTCTTCCTCCTTTCATCCTCCCTCCTTTGTCCAAGTCGATCAACATGAACCACCTTACAGTTGATTGATTCAATCTTCAGACTTCAACAATCAATCGGCCCATGTAGTTAAAATGACGTTATAACACAAATATAACGCTTAATGGGGGGTGAGCCGTTACGTTTTGACATTATCACCCTTTGTTTTCATGGCTCTAATATAATGGCCGTTATTGAGATAACATTTTTTTCAATAACGCCGTTTTAACATTTTATTTTAATACATAAAAAATAAAAAAATTCACTCATTTCATTCTCGATTGAATCAGAACCCTAGACTTAGAGGAAAGATGAAGAAAGACTAGAGCTTGCTGTCGTCGATTGATAGAGAATAAGACCTTGCCGGACGACAGAGAACGAGAAAAGAAAAAGAAGGGAAGAAGAAGAGTCGATCACACTATCTGTTGCAATCTCACTCTCTATTGCAATCTCACTCTCATACGAAGGGAAGATACTTTTTGTTAATGTTTTGATGATTTTGAATTTAATGTTATGGACATGATTTACTTTTTGACTCTATAATACATTAATACTTAGTAGGGGTATAAAAATATATTTAAAAAATATTCCGTTATAACCTATAACGCTCCTGGGTCGTTATGGGTTTGTTATCCATTTTAACTGCATAGCAATTGACAGTCCCAACTCTCACCTCAAATCGATCAAACCTCCTCCCTGCCACAAACCCTCGAACGACCACTTCCATCCTTTGCATATCACCATCAATTTGATCGAATTAATTCAGAGCCTAACCAAGTTGATGGAAACTGTTCCATTCACCGGTCCCTCGATCGACCCATCCAATAGGTCGGTCGACCCCCTCCAACCTCTCCTCCGCCACTCCACAACACCACCTGTCGCCTTCAATCAACTTGCAACAGTCGATTGCCCAACACACACGCCAAGATATTAACATCCCCCATCCTCCATTTGTCCCACCCACCTAACCAACCCCCATCAAGATATTTCCACCCCATTAGGTTATTTGCGTTCCAAGATGCACAGTTACTGAGTATGTTATAGAATTTCGTACTTTGTGCATGTGCGCTAAGCCCAAAGAACCAGAACAACAAACAACCTTATGTTTCTACCATGATTTGGATGCACGACTTTAGCTGTCTTAGCATTGGAGGAATTTATTACAATTTTGGCAGCTGAAAACATCGCTAATTGTGCGGAAACTAAATTATAGTTGCAAGAACGTTATGAGAAGAAGACTTTGGTGCCCCTACCATGCACTTCCACGTCTTATACACCGCGACCTGCTCAAGAAGGCCTTCTTAAGTGCTTTGGGTGTCGTCAACCTGGCCATTTTCGAAGTAATTGTCAGAAGGGGAAGTCCGTGCTGTTGACGGATGAAGTTGATGACCAACCATTTCTAGACCAAGTTTCTCCAGTTGACGGTGAAGGCGAGCTTATTTCTTTAGTGAGAGAAGCTTGAGGACAAGCTTCTTCAACCCAAGGAGGTTGATATCAGCAGGTTATTTTAGTAATATTAGTATTAATATTATTGTAATTGAACTTATTTAGTAACAACCCATAATAGTTAGGACATTAGTTTCTATTTAGGTTTAGGGTTTGTTTCGTGCAAGAGAAGTTAGGGTCATTATAAATGAGGCATAGATTATTCATATAGATAGTTGATTGAAGAAAAGAAATATTATTTAGTTTATTTGTTTTATTGTAGATTTATTTTCTTTCAATTCCTGCCTTGTCTTTCAAATTTTGCTTATTTTCAGTTTTGATTATATCACTTACAAAGTAGGTAGCATCAAGGAGCATCAAAGGAAGAAGAAGATAAGTAGGGGAGGGAACCTCTGGGAGATTCAAAATAGGAAAACCCTGACTATAAATGCCTCAGTGGGGAGAGAATCGAGTATGATATGATTGGGAAGGCTGATTTGAAGGCCTATCCAAGTATAAACTTACAAAGGAGGAGGATCAAGGAGAATCAAAGGAAGAAGAGTAGTGGAGGGACCTCTGGAAGACTAAAAATAGGAGAAATAGGAAAATCCTTAAAATAAATGCCTCAGCAGGGCAAGAATCATACCACAACCCCTCAGGATCAATTTTCTCATAACATGTTAAATTACCATCTTCTCTAAAAGCTTCTCAGCTGTTACAGAAGAAAAATCTATCATGTGTCAAGTGTCACAGCCTATGAACAAAGTGAGTGACTTTCAGTCTCAATTGGAATTCCACTATACAAACTAAAGCAGACAAAAAATAATAAAACTTAAACGTCACTGCCAAACCCTCCCAACAGGACTAGCTTGCCCTTCATTGGATTCCAACAAAGAAGTCATTTTTGAGATTTGCTAGCTAAAAATAGAGTACAGTTAACTAGGAAGACTGGAGAGCTTTTAGATGCCCAAAGGTGACATTATTTTACGATTTATAAAACTTGCAAGGACTAGAAGCAAATTGTGATGAGTTGGAGTCTTGAAATACTTGGGACTCTTCTTTGGCTAAATCACATGAAGAGCTGACTCAAAGATGTATCTCTATGCACGTAGGAAATCATTATTGTAAATTCAACAGGTATCTCATAGACCTCCATGCAAGTATTATTTGGCAGTGTCAGAGGATTATTAATAAAATGATAGAAGAGTTTTGTAACAGACTGTGAACCTGATAGTTTACATGTTATCAGTATCAATACTCAGCAAATTTCCACAAATGTATTTGATCTTTTATTTTAGACTCCGGGTGTCACTCTCTAACTTGTGTATGTAACCATGAAAGGATTGTCAATCTGAGTTTGGAGTTCAAAGACAAAACACAGATGAAAAAGATCTGAAGCAGTTGGCTCGCGTCAATAACAATTCTAATACCAAAATCTTAAGGTCTAGCATGGACCACCTTCACGAAGAGGTATGTGCCATTTTTTATTTTTTTATTATTTTCTTGGGATGATATTTGATGAATAGTTGTATATTTGCAGTTGGAAAAGATGAAAAATGAGAATTTGGTTTCACTTCCACAAGATGCAAAGCATTTTGAGCCAGATCTTCATGGTCTACAAAGGCAATTTCTGCAATTGCATAAGGTTCATATATATGCATATAAGTTGCTCCTAATAGTTGTGATAAGTTGATGACCATCTGCATCTACACTACATATTAGGAAGTCAGAAGTCAAATTTTGAATTTGCTAGTTCTTGTTTTTATCAGGCAAATGAACAACTTGGGAGCATCTTCCCTTTATTCAACGAGTTCTCAAGCAGTGGAAATGCACTAGAAAGGGTGCTTGCGCTGGAAATTGAACTTGCAGAAGCACTACAAGGAAAGAAAAGGTCAAATGTCCATTTTCAAAGGTAGGTGTTTCCTAATTCTTACTTGGGCATAGTAGAAGCACCTAAGAACAGCTCCAACTGTTGGATGACAACCAAAATGAAAAAAAAAAAAAAAAAAAATTCACCCACATTCATGTTTGCACGCAAGGAGTCTCTAACAAGTTAATAGGGGGTATCTATCAAGTCTGACCTGCCCCAGTATCTAGCGTCCCATTGAACTTATGGAAATTACTTGTGGGCCAAAATGTAAAAAACCTATGTCCATGCTTCTGAGTTTCTAATGAAAATATATTGCCTGCACAAGGAAATTTCAAGCTTTTAACTGCCTATCACTAGCAAGCAGGAAAAACAGTTCTTTTTATTTATTTATTTATTTTATTTTTTACAGATTTTCCATAGAGAAAGAATTAATATATATTATTTGTTCTGCTGGTTCAGTTCATTCCTGAAACAACACCCCGACGAGGAGGCAGTGTTCCAGAGCTTCAGAGACATTAATGAGTTGATCCGAGATATGTTGGCACTGAAGGAAAGATACACAGTGGTCGAGTCTGAGTTGAAGGAAATGCATGATCGGTACTCTCAACTAAGCCTCCAATTCGCAGAGGTAGAAGGAGAGAGACAGAAACTAGTGATGACAGTCAAGAATGCCAGAGTGCCCAAGAAGATGTTGCAATTGTCCAACTCTTCACCATCCAACCTAGAGGACCCTTCTTAGCAATATCATAGATAAAAGAAAAAGTCACACCTGTTACTTGCAAGTTCAAAATATCACCTACCATACTGACAGGAAAAAAAAAAAAAAAATCCACAGGCTGACTATTTTTTCTGCTGGGTTAGAATACTGATGACCTTCGGCGTGTCTGTATATAGGAGGATCATAAAGCTTGGTCGAGGGTATCCAAGCTGAGGCAACCTCCTTTTATGTATATAATAAGTGTCAAATCTCCCGTTAATGTAGTTGGTAATCAGATGATAGTATAGGATTAGAAACCCGTTAGTACATTCACCTGTTTGTACGTGGGTGTGTAATTCTCTGTTCTGTATAGTTATTACATTTGTTCATTAACTATTTAGTATATGAAGATCAAGGAGTTTTGCAATGCAATGTTATTCATATTTTTTGCCTTTGCCTTCTTGACTATTAAAGTTGTTTTTGAATGGCAATGGATGTCCCATTCAATTTCTCTTACATCTGTGATCTGGAAACATTTTCATTTGTGGTATTGATAATTTATGACTTTTGTGTTAAATTAGTTTTTGCCTTTCACTTGATTGAACTTAACAGGTTTTGCAAAGTTTCACATGCTGGTAGTTCATAGCTTCGTCCCTTACCATTAAAGCACCAATAGATGTTTTTCATATCCGAGTATTGCATCAGTAGCATAATTCGGGACTAACATCCTTTAGCAACAACCTGTAGCTATAATAACCTGTTTGCAGACTTGAGCATTGCATCCCTTCCTTTTTCTTTTTTTTTGTTTCTTATTTGGAGTCAAACATATATTGAGGTTTCCATTCCTTAGTAATCTGACAGCAGTTTGACGCGAGGCAACAAATTTGTTGATAATAGTGCATAAAATAAATATGATCGGAAATTTATTTATTTTTTCTGTAAATTCATCAAAAGGTGAAAATCGACTGACAACTAATACCATTTTGCTCCATTGGTGAGAATCTGTTCAACTATTCAATCCACGCTTAGCATTTTCAATTCATTTCCACTTTTCACAACCATAAAAATCAAACCACTAAGGTCTACAGAAAGAACTCCACAAAGTGCACATAGACAGTGCAAACAGACAGGACCAACCAAGCTTCCACTGAAGCTGCTTCACACGTGATACCCATTCTGTTGCTCCTGAAATGCGCCATCAGGAGATACATGCTAACTGTTATCTGCAAAACATTACTATTGGCGTTTGATGGTCTTCTCATTAAGTTCACAGGATAGAGCATGCACATCCATTCTTCGAGGAGTCAGCTAGCAGTTTCTCTGTTGCAAACACAATGCAAGTATTAGAAGAAATATCTTGTTAGGGTCTAGTTTGGGTAGTTGGGCATCATATCCTAACCTTCCATCTATGAGTCATCACACACTATTACACAAGTAATTAAGGAAATCTGGGTCAGTAGGAAAATAGAGTTGTTCTTTTTAACCCATGTCCTACTAAAACAAGCCAATATAAAGCATATGTGAAAGAGAATATCTAAGGCCAGTTGAAGTGATGAAAATCAGATAGTTTGTTTTTTCCCTTGTTCTCTGAACACAGCAAAATGGAATTTAATCGTATGCAGGAAGGCGTCTTTACTTCATTCTTCTTCCTCTCTACTCAGCAAGAGCAAGTGTTTTCTCTTCTTCTAATTTATTTGTTTTCTTCTTCAGAGCATCTTTTTTCAAGAATCTCCAATCTCTGGCTGTGGGGTTCAACGTCCATCCTGGTAAAAGGTAAATAGTAAACATCTGCATCTTTGTTCTTTCTCCATTTCTCTACCTTTTCCTTTTCTTCTTCTTCCTCCCTGCTGCTTTTTCATCTTCCACATTTGGATCCTAAACAACCACAGACAAAAGTGTGCATCTGACAATTGGTGTATCAAAGCATAAGCCTCGTGAACTGATAGGTTGAGGCTTATGCCTTTTCAAACGGCTTGCCTCCAAGTCTTAGGAACATTTCAGAGGTGTAGGTCCTCAAAACCTTAAATAAGATAGGAAGGAAAGCAGGCTCAGGTCACTTACTAGTTGGGAAGAGTTCATAAACATAAATCGTCTTTTTTGTTAAGGTTTCCCATCTACCTATAAACTACTTGAAGGGGGTCCAGTAAAACCTACTAGTCTAGTACCATGTTACATCAATGCCATAATTTGCCACTTACAATGTAGACTCTTTCTTTCTTAGTAAGGAATCCACCTGCAAGGCAAAAAAAAAAAAGAAAAAAAAAAAAGATATATCCTCCATCTCATTTCATACCCTCATATGGAATCATATCCTCCATGTCAGTAGATGCTATATGGTAATTTCAGTAGCATTAATCTTCCACGAACCCATTTTCTATCGGGAACTTGCTCCTTTTCCCCCGAAGCTGTTGGTGCCCAAGTGTTTCTTTACAGTCTTTTGTTAGATCAATTACTTTAATAACTTTCTCCAATATGGGATTTTACAGGATTAGAAATCCTATACAAACTAAATTGAAATCAAAATGTGTCTATAAACTAGATGGAAAGTGAGCTTTACTTTTGCTCAGAGCCCTGGTTTAGGGGATACCATATAACTACAAAAAAGAAATATGAAAAGATCGCAACGTTGCCATCTAAACAGTGACTCAACTAAATATTCAGTCTTCTGCAATTTCATAGCACCCATAACTCAAGTCAATTCAGAGGGAAGCAAATCAGTTTACGGTGTTTACAACCAAATTGAGCAAAAATAAATAAGCAAAGATACGTGATGTTTCTAACAGCTAACTATAGCATATGATCTGACCTAGATATTGAATGACTACTTCATCAAGATGTATACAAATACGAATGCATTCTAAGTATGGAATATAATATGCTTTGGCGATTACCCGCTTTTTTGTCTGATAAGGGAGGCTGCACCACAACATGCATCGTGATAACTCCGGGAGGTTCAGCAGCCAGTACAGTGGACTCAGCAAGGGTCCTGCTATTCTCCATTATTTTTCCCGCATTAATAAGCTTTATATCATTTATTGTCTTTGGGCCATTCTCTTTGTCTACCATGAAAAAGGAAATAGGTAAGAAAATTTAACCAAGTTAGTTTAAACCAAAATATCATCATGAAACTACAGAACCAATCAAGAATACTTCGTCTGTAAGATAAACTAGAATAAACCAAAATATCATCATGGAACTACAGAACCAATCAAGAATACTTGATCTGTAAGATAAACTAGATATAGCCTGCATAGATAGGAGACAACGGAAGCAGACGCGATTGAAAAGAAATAGGCTCCTTCTTTGTATACTTGAAAAGTCTGGATGTTCGGAAACAACAATAAAAACAATGCGATTGATTAGAGGTTTATTGTGTGTTATTAAAGGGCTCCATCACAAAACACAATGAGATGGGGAAAATGTTACCAGTCATTTGCAGTCATTAAACAAAAGCAAAAAATAAAAATGAAAATCACCTTCATCTATTCCGTCTCATATTGAGTATATTCTTTATGTGTCTATTCTCCTCTCGCTTTACAAACTACAACCTCTCCTCAATATATTAAACATCGCAGCAGCGGTACATCATTTATAAAAAGCATAATCCAATTGATCTAATGTACCTACTTAAATTATAGAGAACGATCACTATACGGACCACAACCCATCATGTAAAAATTACGTGCTTGACATGGAAAACTTGAAGGAAGCTAGCTAAAAACATCCGTGTATGATGGTTTCAATCCTAATGCACCCATGAAGACATATAAAGATACAAACTACAACTTCGGATCAACACTTCTTTAACTCGATATAAGGATGAAGGCACTCCTAGTGTACCCAGGTCTGACATTCTGAAATGACTAATCGGTGGTTGTTCCTATTACAGACCAGATGAAAACATATGCTTTGAATTCATGAGATGTAACCTATAAATCATAATTAGCTAACAAACTATGAAATCCCAATAAATTGATCTGCAAGCATGATCTTTAAACATTAATTAAAGTCCTAAAACATCGATGACAACAATAAAGAAGCCCACACAGATCCATAATTCATAAAAATTATTTAAAAAAAAACAAAATGATCAAGATAAGTTAAAGATCACTGACCTTGAGGCCATTGAGAAACTATAACTTCTTTTAGAGATCCCACAGTGGTGGTAGGATTATACTTGTTAGGACCAATATCAGTCCCATCAGAAAGTCTGAACTTGAGCTCAATCAAATTCTCCCCAGCCATTCTTCCAAACTATAAACCAATTTCAAACAATTCTTTCCTTCCACAAACAAATTTTTTTCCCAAGAACCCAGATCAAATCTTTACATCAAATCACAGAAATGAATTTGGAAACCAATATAGTTTCAAAGAATTCAGGAACAGAGGAGAACTTATACCCAGTAAAACCCCAGATCAAATTTCTTGATTTTGAGTTCAATAACGTAGAATTGGATGAAAATGGATAGACCCCAGATGAAATCTTCAGTTAGAAAGCATAATTGTTGATCTATCTGACCCAATCTGGGAATTCTGTCAAGAAGAACAGAGAGTGACGGAGAGAGATTTGTAAAATATGGTTTGCTTGGAGGTCTCAGTGTACAGAGTTGAACGTGTCCACACCTTCTCTCTTATTGCTGAATTAAAGTTATATAAGTAAGATATTTAATTTTTGAATATAGAATACCTATCAAGAAGGATCTGATTTGGCTTTTGTTTGAACAAAGTTAGTTGGATTATATTTTTGCGATCATCAGATGAAATCTATGGACAGTAAAAAATGATGCCCATGCACGTACTTTTTTGTTCCCTTTAAATAATTTTTTTTTAGTTGTTGACCATTTGTTTATTTATTAATCATTGCCTCAAGCCTAGGTGATTGATCTTACAGGGTTAACTAAACCAGGCTTAGAGGCTATAATTTTATTGCCACTTAAAATTCTTGTCGCCTCCATTTTGCTTTTGCTCAGGTTCATTGTCTCCACCTTACATGAAAACTTGTCTTCGCTTCACTCCGATTTGACTCGAACGCTTGTCAATGTGAAACACATGTGCTCTTAATACCCGAAGGCTTATCAATGTAGAGCACATGTGTTCTTAATAATCGGACGAAATCTCACAATGTTCTAACCGGTGAATCTCAAACACGCGAATTCTCACAAGAAATCCGACCTACAGCTGCAATTGGTGACCCATGCACAATTTGAAGTAATGGAAAAATAAATATAAGGACTTCCCAATTTTCCAACCCATACATGTTAAGTGAAAAATGCCCCATATTTTCAACTTTTTCATAGAAGCAACAAATACCAGTTAAAATAATGTATAACTTCATACAAGTCAGGCTAGCTATCGTGGAAGCCAGCGAGGAAATCAGCGAGAGGGACCGTCCATCTCCTCTAGATGCGTGCATGAAATCAGACGACACGCATCCCAGAGGGATGGACGATCCCCTCGCTGATTTCCTCGACATTTAGAATTGCTGAACTTCATACTGATTAAAATGAAGAGTTTTTTGTTATTATTTTTTTTTTTTTGTTATGGATAAGATGATTACCTCAAAAACTACGTAACTAAAGTTTCATCTTTGAGAAGGAGGGACAATTGAGTAAATTAAGACGAGGGTTGGGATTAGAGATGAGAGAAAGTGAAGACACCATGGCCATGGCATAACATGAGTTTCATGTTACACCTACACATGTCACTTCACACTCAAAACATGATTAATGTTCCATGGCTAACTACCTTGCTTGATTACAAGGGGACAACCTATCTATTGCTTAACTTTTCAATTTTACATACTGAATTTCTTACATAAAATTTTTAATATAATGTGTTGAAATATAAGTTTGAATTTTAAAAACAAAATAGTTTCTTAATTTTTGAAACTCTCTCTTTATTGTTTAGTCCCATATTCTCTATGTAATTCACTGTGGAGGAGTTAATAAGAATAGTGTTTGGACTTGGGCTTGGATCCCAAGGGGTACCCACTTTAATCCGCCATCTGATCGGCCGAGCCGGATCGGATCGGATAGAGATGAAACCTTTCATTTTGCTGAAATTTTATTTGAAAAGGAAAATAAAATATCTTTATTTGCTGCAGAGAACAAGACTAAGTCAAATGAGACCCAGTCTTTTCTCCCAACGTTCCCCACGTTTTCCCCGATTTTCTTCGTGATTTTCACCGCCTTTAAAAGCACGTTTTCTCTCAAAAGGTACGTTGTTTCGAAATCAGTCTATATTTTGTATTTTAGAGAGTTTCACAGTGTTTCATTACTTTTTTAATTTTTGCATTTATTGTTTTTCGTGATTCCGAGCAAAATAAAGTAATAGGGTGAATAGATTTCCGTTTGTCAACAATGTATGTGATTGAATGAGACAAATACAGAATTTTGGGTTGTTTTATCCTAGGGACGATGGGGCTATTAGACTGCTTGCACAATCTTGGACAGAGTCACGAAACATCTTAAAGAGAGCGACCTGGTCTGCGACTCAACTCAAGAAAATCCGTAACTTCGTTCCTGTTTTAATTTGCAACAACTATATTTCCAACAATTTTAAGACGTTACATATCTGCTATGTCTACTACTACTGAACTTGCTGCTAAGGACCTAAACACGCCCTTTCGTTTTGAGGGTCAACACTTTAAAAGATGGAGACAAAAAATGTTGTTTTTTTAACTACGCAAAAAGTCACTTATATTTGTAATGATGAAAAACCCGAATTGTCTGCTGAACTTGATGAAATCCGCACTAAGGAATTAGATTGTTGGATTGAAAATGACTTATTGTGTAAGAATTTTATTCTGAATGGCCTGTTTGATGAATTGTATGATTATTACCGTTCTGAAAAAACTGCCAAGGATATTTGGGAAGCCCTTAGAAAAAATATGACAATGAGGAGGCTGGCACAAAGAAATATGTCGTCAGTCATTATCTGAAATACCAAATGACTGATGACAAATCTGTGGAAACCCAATCCCACAAGCTACAGAAAATTGCTCATGAAATCATATCTAAAGGCATGACCTTAGATGAGCAATTTCAAGTAGCTGTTGTGATAAATAAATTGCCCCCTAGCTCATGAAATCCACCCCTGTGGCTCTAAAACCCGGTGGAAAGACTATGAAAAATCAGAGTCACAATAAAAACCAAAACAATTAGAATCAGAACTATCAAAATCGGAACAACCAGAACTGCAACCAACAAAATCAGAATCCTCTGCGAAATCAGAATGGACAAAAACACCCCTCAAGAAATGAATCAGCACAGTTCCTATGTTATACATGTAACATGCCATGCCATATGGCCAGGAACTGCTGGAATGGGTCTCGTCCTGCTCCGCAGGCGAACCTAACCGAAAACCAACTTATTGCCATGGTCTCTGAGATAAACTTTGTTGGTGGATCCAAGGGATGGTGGGTTGACACTGGTGCTTTTCGACATGTCTGCTATGATCGAGAAATGTTCAAGTCCTATTATGAAGCTGAGGACAAGAAAGTGTTGTTGGGTGATTCCCACTCCACTATCGTTGCTGAAACTAGCGAAGTAGAGTTGAAGTTTTCCTCTGGAAAGACCGTCATCTTGAAAGATGTCCTGCATACTCCGGAGATGAGGAAGAACTTAGTTTTTGGTTACCTTCTGAACAAGGCTGGGTTTACTCAAATAATAGGGACTGATTTGTATACCATCACTAAGAACAATGTATTTGTGGGGAAATGGTATGCCACTGATGGTATGCTTAAATTGAATGTTGATGCTAATAAAATTTCTAGTTTTGCTTATATGTTGTGTTCTTTTAATACTTGGCATGCTAGACCCTGTCATGTTAATAAGAAAATAATTAAAAACATGAGTAACTTAGGACTAATTCCAAAATTGTCCTTAAATGACTTTGAAAAATGCAACTATTGTAGCCAAGCTAAAATAACCAAAACACCACATAAATTTGTTGTTAGAGAATCTGAACCCTTAGATCTAATACATTCAGATATATGTGAACTTGATGGTATTTTGACTAGAAATGGAAAATGTTACTTTATTACGTTCATTGATGATTGCTCCGATTATACCTTCGTCTATCTAATGAAAAATAAGAGTGAAGCATTTGACACGTTCAAAATATTTTTAATGGAAGTTGAAAATCAGTTTAATAAAAAGATAAATAGGCTTAGGAGTGATAGAAGCACTGAATATGACAACGGTAATTTCATAGATTTTTATAATTCTCATGGAATTATTTAGGAAAAAACTGCACCGTACTCTCCTGAGATGAATGGCAAAACTGAAAGGAAAAATAGAACTCTTACTGAGTTAATAGTTGTCATTCTACTTAACTCCGGTACTGCATCACACTGGTGGGGAGATATTATTTTGACGGTCTGTTATGTGCTAAATAGAGTACCTAAATAGAAAAGTAAAACTTCTCCTTATGAGATTTTGAAAAATAGACAACCCAACTTGTCATACTTCAAAACTTGGGGTTGTTTAGCTTATGTTAGAATTCGTGATCCTAAAAGGAACAAGCTTGCTAGTAGGGCATATGAGTGTGTATTCATAAGCTATGTCGTTAATAGCAAAGCCTATAGATTCTATAACCTAAGTGATCACGTTATCATAGAATCGAACGATGTTGATTTCTATGAACATAGATTAATTTCCTTTTATCTCGAGGAATAGTAGGGGTACACCCTCTAATAACGTGCCTATGATCAGGATGAATGGAAACGATAAAGCAACAAAATATGAGCCTAGGAGAAGTAAACGGAACCAAACTTCTAAAAACTATGGCCCCTATTTCTATGCCTTTACAGTAGAGGAGGATCCCCTAAACTTTCAAGAAGCCTTATCTTCTATAGATGCCAACTTTTGGGAAGAGGCTATTGATGATGAAATGGACTATCTTGAGTCTAATAGAACTTGACATTTAGTTGACTTACCACCAGGTTGCAAGACAATAGGTTGTAAGTGGGTATTTAAGAAGAAAATGAAACCCGATGGAAATGTTGAAAAGTTTAAGGCTCATCTTGTAGCCAAAGGGTTTAGACAGAAAGAAAATGTTGACTTCTTTGACACATATTCTCCTGTTACTAGAATTACATCTATTCGAGTACTAATTTTTCTTGTTGCAGTACACGATCTAGTATTGCACCAAATGGGCGTTAAGACTGTGTTTCTTAATGGCGATTTAGAAGAAGAAATTTACATGGACCAACCTGAAGGTTTTGTATTTCCAGGGCAAGAAACCAAAGTTTGGAAACTAGATATATCTCTTTACGGTTTGAAACAAGCTCCAAAACAATGGCATGAAAAATTTGATAATCTTATTATCTCACATGACTTTAAAGTGAACGAAAGTGACAAATGCATTTATTATAAATCTAAAAATGACATTTGCACTATTATATGTCTATATGTGGATGATTTGCTTATCCTTGGTTCTAATATTCATGTCGTGAATAAAGTGAAATCTTTATTGAGTGCGAACTTTGATATGAAAGACCTTGGAGAGACGAGTGTAATCCTCGGTATTAAGATTACTAGGTCTGAAAAGGGAATTTCTTTGGATCAATCACACTATATTGAGAAGATCCTAAAGAAATATAATTACTCTGACTGTAAACCTACATGTACTCCTAATGATCCTAGTGTAAAGTTGTTCAAGAACACCGGTAATGGTGTTAGACAATCTGAGTATGCGAGCATCATCGGTAGCCTACAATATGCTACCGATTACACTAGGCCCAACATAGCTTATATTGTGGGACTACTATGCAGATTTACCAGTAGACCTAGTATAAAACATTGGCATGCTATTGAAAGGGTCATGAGGTGCCTGAAGAGGACTAAGAACCTCAGATTACACTATCAGAAGTTTCCCGTTGTCAGTGAAGGATATAGCGATGCTAATTAGAACACCCTTTCAGATGACTCCAAAGCCACCAGTGGCTATATTTTCAGTATATCTGGTGGAGCTGTTTATTGGAAATCAAAGAAACAGACTATTCTGGCACAGTCCATGATGGAGTCAGAGATGATAGCACTAGCCATGGCTAGTGAGAAAACAGGTTGGTTAAGAAACCTGCTAGCAGAGATCCCTCTATGGGAAAGACTGATACCAGCTGTCTTGATCCATTACGATAGTACTGCGGCTATTGCAAAGATACATAACCGTTATTATAACGGCAAAAGATGACAAATACATCATAAGCACATTACAGTTAGAGAGTTTCCATCTACTGGAGCTGTTAGAGTGCATCATGTACAAACTGATGAGAACTTGGCTGATCCTTTGACTAAAGGATTAACTAGAGAGAAGGTTTTCAAAACCTCGAAAGAATGAGATTTATGCCCTTAGATTGATGAGTTATTCATAATGGTAACCCGACCTATAGATTGGAGATCTCAATAAATAGGTTCAATGGGTAATAACAAGTCGTGAATGAGATGAAATGAATCACGTGAATGATATGAAATGAATCATGCTGACCTTATAGTAATTCCATTCCTATATTGAAGCATGAGTTCCTGAAGCGATAGTAGGATGAGTTAAAAACTCTTAATGAGATCTATACTCTATGTGCAGTGGAGTACCTAGCTACATGAGTACCCTTGATAGACTCACCTAAGTGATTGTGGAAGTATGACCGCTTCCTATGGAGTTTGTGGGAAAAATTCCTAGAGCCTTCACTATACTGGGATATACATGCATGGCCTTAAAGCACGAGCTTTTTAGACTTCACCCTAGTAAGGTTGTGCGTGTAATGTTGTTAGAGATAGAGTTCAAAACTACGAGTTACTCTAGTATAATCTAAATCATGAATACTACGCAAGAGTTCAAGTTGAAAGACATTTTTGTTTATGCATACACAAAGAATTTTACTTGTTTCGTAATCAGTCTATATTTTGCATTTCAGAGAGTTTTACAGTGTTCCATTACTTTTGTAATTTTCGCATTTATTGTTTTTCGTGATTCCGAGCAAAATAAAGTAATAGGGTGAATAGATTTCCATTCGTCAACAGTGCATGTGATTGAACGAGATAGATACAGAATTCTGGGTTGTTTTATCCTGGGGACGATGGGGCTATCAGACTGCTTGCACAATCTTGGGCAGAGCTGCAAAACTTCTTAAAGAGAGCGACCTAGTCCGCGACTCAACCCGAGAAAATCGATAACTTCATTCCTGTTTTAATTTGCAGCAATTATATTTCCAACATAATGGAATGCTCGTGCTTAGCATAGGCAAAACTAGTCAGTTTAACTAACAAAAATATTTAATACCTGTCAAGATGGATTTGGCTTTTGTTTGAACAAAGTTAGATTTTAATTTTGCTATTACTAGATGAAATCTATAGACTACCTAAAATGATGCCCATGCACACTTTGAAGTGAAAAATTTATTAAAATGAAAATTTTATTAGGGTGTGTTCAATCTCAGAGGATTTTTTTTTTAGAGTTAATGGGGTGTAAGCAAATAAGAACTTGGTTAGTGATTAATGATTTCCATAACAAAGGCAAACAAATTCGAGTTACAATTCTATTTTTATTTATGGCTTGGAATTCAGTGACAAATAGTTTACTGACAACTTTGAGTACTAGTCGAGGCACCTGAATAATTCAGGGATATATTTTGTTATTGTAATCTCTTCATAAGTGAGATCATGCCTACAAAATTTAGTTCATTCCAATGATGGTCCAATGATTTTCATGCAACTCAAATTTGGAATCCGGTCACAACTAGGTTGACAATAATTAACCCTTGATTCACTCATTATTTCTTTATTTATGTTTCTGTTAATGTTAAATAGCTTGGTTGTTAAAGCTTGTGGCAAATGGTATCATATCTCTAAGGTTCTTACAAAATTTGCATCTTCAATGATGGCTTAGGTTTTGTTTGGTTAACCTTGTGGATTGAAGGTTTTTCCAACATGAATTAAATTATTACTTGTTACGTTAGATGATTTCCAGCAATGTTCCCAAAAATTTGTTCCTGAGGTTAATTGATATGCTCTAAAGATAGTGGAACAAGTGACAAGTGCCACTCCCTTTACTACGAGTCAAGCCCATGAAATATATTTTGGATAACAAAACATTAGATCGTAAAGGCACAAACCAATTGAAACCTTATATTTTGGGTGATTTACGACCACCATTGGAGGATTCTTCTATATATAAAACAAAACCCTAGTTTATGGATTTTCAATCTAATACAAGGCCTTTATATAAGGAGCAATTTGATAAGTGTGTTCGGCTATGTTCCTTAATGTACTCAAATAATATCTTAAGGTGTCTGGTATAACCAAGCTATCTAAAAACCAATTTATAAGGGCTTATAATATAAATACACCGAGGTCACCTTGAAGAAGTTGTTATCCATTGTAATAATAATAATAATAATAATAATAATAATAATAATAATAATAATAATAATAATAATAATAATAATAATAATAATAAGACCGCCAGGCAAGTCAAGTAAGTTAGGACCCCCAAGTCAGACTTAGGCATTCAAAATCTTACATGCATGTTAAGTAAGTCAGGACCCCCAAGTCAGACTTACACGCCCGAAATTTTACAGACGAGTTAAGTAAGTCTAGACCCCCAAGTCAAACTTACACGCCCAAAATTTTATATGCGAGCCAAATAAGTCAAGACACCCAAGTCAGACTTACGCGCCCAGAATCTTATTCTAACCAAAGCTTAGTTAGACTTATGCTCAGTCCCTGACAATCCGTCTCGATTAGGCATCATAGCGTTGACTAAGTGTCAACGGTTTAGAGAGTGGCAGCTTAGTCAACGCTCTGATGCCTAATCGAGACGGATTGTCAGGGATCATTGTCCAAACATAGGCAATAGATACCTAACCCGACCAAAGCTTAGTCGGTGACGACCGACGACGATAGCTTCTGGTCTGCTCGAAGCCTAGTCCACAAATAATGGATTTGACGGCCTAGAAAGTGGGAGTCTAGTTAGCACTCTCGACGCCTGATTAAGATGACTTGCCAGGAGTCACTACTCGTACGCAGATAGTGATCATCAAACCTTGACCAAAACTTAGTCAATGGCTGCTGATGGCGATGGTTTTGGTATGTTCGAAGCCTAGTTTGTTGCGCGTGGATTCCAATGGCCTAGAAAGGTGGAACTTAGTCAGTGCTCATGTAGCCTAGTGAAGACGACTTGCCAGGGATCATTGGCCAACTACAGACAATGATCGCCGAACCCCGCCAAAAGTTTAGATAAAACGACTGACGATGATAACTGTTGGCTCGCTCCAATTCCTAGTCTGCCACGAACAGATAAAGATGGGTTGGAAAGTGAAAGCTTAGTTAGTGCTCATGTAGCTTGGTGAAGATTGCTTGCCAGGGACCACCATGGTCGCCTAAACCTGACCCCGGTTTAGTCAATCATAACTAGTGATAACAACCCCCAGTCCAATTAAGCTTGTTCTGCGAATAGTAAATAAATATGAGTCAAACGTCCGGTCAGAGTTCTGAAAGCTTGACCTAGACGACTTGCAAAGACTAATGTCAAATCATCTACAAGGGTGCAAGCGCTAGGACCACAGTCTGACTAATATGCTTATAACAACAACAATAACTGTTGGTCCAACAGATAGCCAAACCGCCAGACAGAGGGTGTATTACACTCCCCGATCTCTAAAAATGAATTTGACCATAACTGCACCAACTATTGCAGCATAAGAAGTCAGAGCTCCCAACAGCGAATCAAGCATGAGCTACCTTGCCCAGCAAAGTTCCTCATCTATCAATTAATGTCGATATAAGACAAAACGGGTACAAGCTAGCAGGAAAACAAAGAAAGAAAAAAAGTGCAAAGTACTATTTATTTGCAAACTCAAGTACATGATTCACCCCTCATCAGGAGGAGAATCAGATACAACAAAACTAAACTTAGCAGGGGAAGAATCAACAAATACATCTGTTGGTGCTGCCTCTTGACCCCCTCATCAGGGTCGCCTTCTTCTTCAGACGAATTGGAGGTCGCTCCAAAATCTGCATATGCAATATCTTTATAATATGAGAGATCCATGTCAGGGTGCTCCTCCTCCATCAGATGCAACAGCTCCATCCTTTCATGCACAACTTTACTGAATTTAAATGTGCCATGGGCCTTAAGAAGCTTCTCTTCTCGCCCTCTTGACTCGGTGAGCTCCCGCTTCAGTTGCACCAACTCGCCCGACATGAATTTAGTATTGGACTGCTCATTACCCAACTTATCATTGGTGATGTTCAACTCACTCTGCACCAGTTGGAACTGCTCTCCAGTGGTATGCGCCCTCTCGGCATGAAATTCAACATTACCCACCGACTGCTGACACCGGACAGTCCACTCGGATTCCTTCTTAATCCTCTTAGCATTAAGAGCCTGCAGTTCAGCTTGCACTCCGTCTACATAATCACGGACAAGCCGCAAATCACGACGGACATGGTTCAGTTCATCCTCAAACCGATCCATCACGGACACTACCCCCGCCAAGTCGTACTCAAGCACTTCCAAGCGAGCCTTCCGAGCCTCTGATCCAATGGACATGGACTTTGCTCCAGTATCTGAGAAAGCTTCAAATTGCTTCCTCAACGACTCAATCTCGTGAAGAGCATCAGAGTATGACTTTTGCAAGTTTGTGAAGACTCGTTCCATGGTATATACCCTCTCACGAGCGACCTCGACTTCAATTCTAAATGCGTCCACTTGATTCATATATAACATCCCCAACACAAGGTGTTTCTGCCCTTTATCTAAACGCTCTCACAACGTCTCTCCCATTGGCTCCAGAGCACAAATTGCCAGCCATTCATTCCACCTACTGATATGCTTCCTCGCAATGTAAGAGATGCCAACCTCCTGATGCCAAGCTTGGTTGCTCATCCTTATACATTTGGAGCAAATAGACTGATCCGTGCATTTGGATGAAGATCATTCGGAGCTGAAATCACTCCAGCACCACCCTCAGTCGTCTTCACTGCATCAGGGCCCTCATCAACAACTTTCCCTTTGCTCGCAACAACAGACTCTCTTTTACGTGCCGGTCTTGCTTCAGGGGAAGAGGGAAGCGAGTTATTCCTCAGACTCGTCGTCAGTTGAATATGAGGACGGGAGCAAGATGGAGCACAATATAGGTGACAAGAATGAGAACCTTCACCATAACGCTGATGATCAGACGACTCTTCAACAGGCTCATGATCCAAATAGAGACGGAGCTCGAAGTCTTTTTATTGAAAATTGACGATCGTTTGAAGCTTCCATACCTGCTTGCAGCAGCATCCTACTCATAAACTCTGCCTGTTTGGTGCTCAGTTTGGTAACATCCTCCATGAACACTATTTGCAGATATTCTCTCTCCAAGTCAGGAAGAGAGACACAGGGGCCACGACTTGAGCATCACGCCCTAAAAAACAGCAGTCTCACCAAGCTCTTGCTTGATAGCATCACTTCCTTCAGATGAGGCCAAACGCTTGCGGACGAACCTAGATAAAGCACGAAATCTCTTCTGATGCACAAGAGAAGGAAACGCCTCATCTATTTCTTCCCTCATTGAAGGGCTTGGAACCTTGAGCTTGAGAAGTTTTCTCTTTCGCAAAACAGATGCGCTTTCAGGCTTTGGCTTCTTCACCCAATACACAATTGGATACACAATTGGAACCATGTGCCAATAAGCCCACAGACTGTTGCGCTCAACATTAGTAGGCTTGAATATATCCTCTACCTCCAGACGAGGCATGTCACGGAACGCATCAAGAATTGCTTTATCTTCAACAGAAAGAGACGAAGTAGAGAATCTCCCTACAAAATTCACAATGGGTCAATCTAATATGTATTTGACACAAGCAAGATAAAAAAAGGAATCAACTTACTCAGTGGTATAAATTCACGCTCGACCGTACGACCAGCAAACTCAAATTGCGGAAGTTCGCAAAAGCCATGATACAATACTTCTGCCACGATTTAAAATCATCAGGCAGTTTGTCGAAGCAGTTCGGCGATGTCAGCACACACACATCGTGCTCGTTTATTCGAGGAGAAGTGAGCAATTACATCGCCCTCGAAGACACTGGCCACCAACGTCTTTAGCCCTAATCAAAATGACGATCAAAGTCCTATATCTGTTTAGCACAAGTTGAGCGGGTGCAATGTCGAAGTACGCTAAGAACTCCCAGATCTCCTAGATAACAGGAAACTGAACACCCGATAACAGCATACCTTGGTGAAGACAAATAAAACCCTCAGGAGGGTACAATGGAGTCAATCAGAATGCAAAGCACCAGATCATTAGGAATCTCGAATGTCGTACGGAGGACTTCCAAATCAGATTCAGAGAACAATCTCTCCTAAAAAACCTTATGGCCCTGGCAAATAGTTTATCAAAAAGTTGATCCCAGCCTGCCATGAACGAAAGTACAATCTTTCGAATGTGAAGGTTGAGCAAAGTCAAACGCACCAACAGACAATATAGCAAAGCAAAATCTTTGAGATCAAAAAAGCAAAGAAGTTATACTCCACAGGCAGGAGATCTATATAGAAAGTTGAGCTCCCGCCTTTCCTGCTTTCAAGCTGGCACCTAATTAATGCAATTCCTCGCTCGAGGAAATCTCTCAGACTCAATCATCATAACTGCACATCTACTTCATGAAACGACCTAGTGAACCGATAAGACGACTCACTAACTCGGGGGGGAGTAGCTAATGATACATCAAACCGTCATCTGATTAGTACCGTACACATGTCATGATAATCTCGTCAACAAAACGAAGTAGACCCGATTGCACGCTCAATCCAGCGAGGCCCAAACAACAACAAGCCCATCATTGGCATAATCTAGACAGTTGGGTCTGAGTTGCAATGAACCAGTAAACGACATCTGGTTAGGTCCAATACTCGTAAGACCTCTAAGGCAAGTATCTGAGAGATCTAACCAAGACAGGCAAGCCAATAACACATTGGATCTGACTAGGAAACATATATTAAAGTATAAGTCGGGCAAGCATGGAGAACACCTAGAAAGGGAAACTTCTCCCGCATATCTAGGAGCACGAGTCGTGTAAGGAAACTATCTCACATGGACAGCTCCCAATTAGGAAAGGATTTCCACAACAAGATCACTTTACCTAAACTACGCCACCAAAGAGCTAGCTGAACGATGACTCATTCACTATAAAAGGGAAATAAGGTCGATGAACTAGAGGTACACAATATAACCCAGTTTACAGTTTTAAGTATCTCCTAACCCTTATCTAACTTAAGCATCGGAGTGCCATCGGCCACCAAAAGGTGGTCCTTTGCTCACATTTGCTACTTGTGCAGGTCTAGGTTATCAGCGAGGAATGAGAGTAAAAATCGACTACATCAGTTCTTATCATAAAAAAATAGGTCACGACACCTAATACTGCAAGAGCCTTAGGAAAGAGATCCAATATTGGGTCCATAAAGAAAGACTGAAGGAGTTTGTTGGCTTTGGGAACAGGCAGCCCCGAGGGGAAAGTGAGGAATCCGTATAGGAAATCGAAGAAAGGACTCCCGATATCATATGCGTCCTTTATGGGGCAAATGAAGAAGGGGGCACTCAAATCGTTCACTGAAAATATCGGGCTGGGAACTCCAGGTCAGATCCCACAGTGGGAATTATCTCGTTCAGCACATACAAGGAGAAAGAACAGTCCCGAACCTGATTTTCATAGAGCGGGGCATGAGGGGAGTCTGCTTCCCTCACAATGACACCTTAGTTATCTCGATAAGGATAACAAAATGGGAAGTAAGAACGTCGCTGGTGGACACGGGCAGCTCCACCAATGTCTTGTTTTTGGATGCGTTCTGTAAGATGCAATTGGCAGAAGAGAAGCTGACACCTGCCAACCAAGCATTTTTAGCTTTAATGGAGAAGCTGCTACTTGATTGAAACGATTAAGTTGCCGGTAGTTGCACGGGAGCCTGACCTACAAATAATCTTGATGACATAATTCTCTGTCGTGGACAACACCAATGTATCAAATGTCCAACGGATGGTGAAGTAGGAACAATCAGAGGAGACCAAACTGCTGCTCTAGAATGTCATTACGCCGCGGCTAGGCAACCAGGAGAGGACTCGCAGCAGTCCGAACAAAGGGATCCAGACAAAAAGGCCCGAGCACGAATGCAAATAACACATCTGTTTTTTGAATGTTTAACCTCCTTCTAGCCCACGATGGAGGCCAAATGCAGGAAAGCTGGAAGAAGAAGCCATCACCGATTCACCATATACCTGGACATCCAGGATAACACCAAAGCCATCCAGATAGACTTCAACCTTAACAGGACGCTGATAGACCAACTAGTCGCACTCTTAATCTTAAAAAAGAATCAAGATGTATTCGCCTGGACAATGAGGGACATGTGAGAATTGACCCCACCATAATCACGCACCGGCTAGCAGTCAACCCAGACTTAAAGCTTGTTAGGCAAAAAAAGGAGGCCAGTGACGCCCGAGCACAACTTGGCATTAACAAAGAAGTTTAAAGCTACTGAATGCCAACGTGATAAGGGAGTCACACTACCCTAATGGGGTCGCAAATATGGTCTTAGTAAAGAAGAAAAATGGGAAGTGGAGAATCTGTGTCGACTACACAGACTTCAACAAGGCTTGTCAGAAGACAGTTTTGTCTCGCTATAATGTGAAAGGGAGATCTTAAAAATAATAACATTAATAATAAAAAAAAAAGTTTAGTCACACCTAGTTATCAGGCCTAGGTTCTTAATGCATGTTTTTAAATCCCTTTACCTCTTAAAACCATTTTTCTGAACGAAGAAGGTTATAGTGGATGCCCTTACAGAATTGACATAAGCAAACCACTTGCTACTTTTGAATTGCCGAGACAAGAAAAGTATCTGTGCATAGGTGTTAATCCCACCTGGGAAAGCACAGAGTGATCGACAACTACAGGTACCAAGTTGATTTAATCATTTAGATTAAGTGCTTACAGATTACGCTTAAACAAAAAAAAAGTGCTTGCAGGTGACAGCCTTATTATAGGAAGATATCTATTTCTAAATGAGGTAGGTAAAGATTTTTCGGATCCAGGTTTGGATGTTTATGTAGAAAGAAACATCTTGTTTAAACAAATGTTCAAAATTAGTAATTAACAAGTTGAAATAAACTAATTTAACAAGTTGAAATAAAGACTTTTAAAGTTTACCAATTCAAAGAAAATAATACATCGAACACAATCAAACAGAGAAAAACATTTTTTCCATCCAACTAGGAGGAAATTATGTCTAGGTTCACTTCCCTCAAGGAAGTAGAATGAGAGCATTTTTTTCTTAAAGTCTAAGCAAAGGAACTGAATATATAATCTCCTTGATAGTGAATAAGATGCCATATACTCTACTACCCAGAGGGGAAACATAATGTCCATATTCCTCTCAATTTAATTCCTTTTTCTCATCAATGGAGAAACAAAGAATCTGATAAAGAAAATTATGTTGAGAGGATAATAAAGAATCTGGAATTTGAGTTATGTTATGTAGTGATTTCCATTATCGAAAGCACCTAGCAAAGTCAATGTTAATTAACAACAAGAATAAAGTGATATAGAATGTGTAAGTGGCACTTAATTGTGGTACTTTAGGTTAATGAAAGTGGTTTAGATTGGTTGGTGGCATCCCACAGAAATTAGCATTTTGGATCCAACCACTGAAATTAAGCCACCATCAAATAGCAGTCACTCGTGTTTGGATGTTACAACTAAGAATAAAGAAACATAATTGATAATCTATATATAATTTGGCTTAGAGATAATTAATTCATAAAAAAGCTAATGTTGCAAGCACTCAAACTAGTTTAAAGGCTTATGTGGTATCGAAAATCTGGACACTCAGGCTTTGTTTTAGTTCCAAGCACTCAAACTAGTCCCTTGGCTTGATTAATTAAGAAGTTACTTCTTAACAAGTATCCAAAAGCAACCTTAATACCTCTTCCTGTTCGACGAAACCTAAAATCTTCTCAAGTTTATGTTATGCTCGATTGCCAAAGATAGTCACACCTGCTAGTGAAAAACTAAATATAATTGAAGCAGTTGCAAATAATATCCAACCTTCCTAAACATTATTCCGCAATTCAGTTTCAGGACAGATATCTGTGCTTTAGGTCTCAATCAAGTCAGCACCATTTCACGAAATCCATCTCCAAAAGACAAGTGGCTGCTATGAAAAAATGCATAAGCAATAGGATGGACCAACAAAAATAAAGGTCTGATGAACCTGGCTCAAAAACAATAAGGAGACCATTGTCATTTTGAAAATTTTTGGTGAGTGAAAATGCAACGAACTTTTCTAAAGAGCCAGGCCAGGCCCAACACCATCCATCATCCTAGAGATGCGCATTTTGAGGATGATGGATGGTGTTGGCGGCCTGGCACGGGACTGGCCTGGAACAGGGGGCTCTGGCAGCCTCAGAAAGAGTCTATAGGTTCAAGAAACCCTGTAACATTAACACACAAATCAACAGAACTTTTAGTTAGCAACAAGCAACATGTTGACTCGCAGTTCCCCTAAAGCACTACTAAAAAAATCCCCTTTTGCGACAACTCGTAGCGCGACGAGGGAAGTTTTGTCGCTCAAACTTATCATGGCGCGACGACATATTTAATATTGTCACGCAAGTACAAAAAATAGCTAACTACTTAACGCGACGAGCGGTTTCGTCGCGTCATAACCTCTGTCGCGACGCAAGTAAAGCCTTCGTCGCATACCTAATATGCGACAACGTGTCGTCGCTTAAAACCAAATATTTCGTCACCCTAAAATACCTAGGGCTACGTGTCGACCACTTTAAACGACCAACTTTAATATCCTCTAGCGACACACTATTTCGTCGCCTAAATATAGCTTACGCGACGCACCTAAAGCCTTCGTCGCCTAAATGTTGCCACTTTGAACAACACCCTAGGGCGACAAACTTTGTCATCACCTAAAGATAGCTTACGCGACGAAGCGTTCCGCTTCGTCGCCTAAAGTATTCACAACAAAAATACCTCCTAAGGCGACAAACTTTGTCGTCGCCTAAAGATATCTTACGTGACGAATTGAAAAGCTGCGTCCCCTAAATATAGCTTACGCGACGCACCAAAAGCCTTCGTCGCCTAAAATATGCCACTTTGAACAACACCCTAGGGCGACAAACTTGGTCATCGCCTAAAGTATTCACAACAAAAATATTGAAGATATCTTACGCGACGAATTGGAAAGCGGCGTCGCCTAAATATAGCTTACGCGACGCACCAAAAGCCTTCGTCGCCTAAACTTTGCCACTTTGAACAGCACCCTAGAGCGACAACCTTGGTCATCGCCTAAAGTATTCACAACAAAAATATTGAAGATATCTTACGCGACGAATTGGAAAGCGGCGTCGCCTAAATATAGCTTACGCGACGCACCAAAAGCCTTCGTCGCCTAAACTTTGCCACTTTGAACAACTCCCTAGAGCGACAAACTTGGTCATCGCCTAAGTATTCACAACAAAAATATTGAAGATATCTTACGCGACGAATCGGAAAGCGGCGTCGCCTAAAGATAGCTTACGCGACGCACCAGAAGCCTTCGTCGCCTACAATTTGCCACTTTGAACAACACCCTAGGGCGACAAACTTGGTCATCGCTTAAAGTATTCACAACAAAAATATTGAAGATATCTTACGCGACGAATTGGAAAGCGGCGTCGCCTAAATATAGCTTACGCGACGCACCAAAAGCCTTCGTCGCCTAAACTTTGCCACTTTGAACAACTCCCTAGAGCGACAAACTTGGTCATCGCCTAAGTATTCACAACAAAAATATTGAAGATATCTTACGCGACGAATCGGAAAGCGGCGTCGCCTAAATATAGCTTACGCGACGCACCAAAAGCCTTCGTCGCCTACAATTTGCCACTTTGAACAACACCCTAGGGCGACAAACTTGGTCATCACTTAAAGTATTCACAACAAAAATATTGAAGATATCTTACGCGACGAATTGGAAAGCGGCGTCGCCTAAATATAGCTTACGCGACGCACCAAAAGCCTTCGTCGCCTACAATTTGCCACTTTGAACAACACCCTAGGGCGACAAACTTGGTCATCGCCTAAAGTATTCACAACAAAAATATTGAAGATATCTTACGCGACGAATTGGAAAGCGGTGTCGCCTAAATATAGCTTACGCGACGCACCAAAAGCCTTCGTCGCCTAAACTTTGCCACTTTGAACAGCACCCTAGAGCGACAAACTTTGTCATCGCCTAAAGATATCTGACGCGACGAAGTGGAAAGCTTCGTCGCATAAAGGCTTCCCAACAAAGTTTCGTCGCTTAAAGCGAGCAGGTTCGTCGCACAAGCTCAGGTCTGCGTTTTTCACAATTTTCTCCTCTCATTTTATTCTTTTTCTCTGCTAGATTGATTTTTGTCACTATATACTCCAAGCTTCCAGCACTTAATTAGGCTTCGTCTTCTCTTTGTGTCGCCCGCGCCGGCCACACCTCCAATCTTCTCTCTCTTTCACTTGGAAAACGGTGAGGAAATTGCTAATTTTTTTATTTTTTGAAATTTCATGAAATTAGGTTGCTATCATGTGGATTTTTGGGAGTGTATCACATTGTTTTCGAGTGCATACTAGATATTTATTAATTAATAATATCTACATCGTCCACTTGAAGAATTGTAATTGAGATGCTGCTGAAATTTTTCCACATTGAAACCTAATCGCATTAGTGTCGTTAACTCTATTTAATTCTCATGTTTTGTTTATAAACTGAAAATAGGCGTAATGGAAAGACAGTGGATACAAAATCAGGACAAATGCTGTGATGAATATTTAAATGGGATCGAGAGCTTCATTGAGTTTGCAAGGGCACATGTCACTGGTACGACAAATCATATCAAGTGTCCGTGTCAATGTTGTAACAATTGTTTGTGGCAAACATTCAATATGGTTCGATATCATTTGGCGAGGTATGGGATGATTCTGAATTATACGAGGTGGATTTATCATGGGGAGCAACGAGAATTTGGTTCTACTTCATCGAATTCCCAGCCACTTGTGCCGCACATTGATGAAATGTCCATGAATGATAATGACCAAGTTATGGGTATAATAAATGACGCTTATCCATATGCATCGATGAACGAAGATGACATTGATGATATAGTAGTAGATACCGTACCTCCCAACATGCTGCAAAGTGAAGAGTTAGAAAACTATGAAAGACTGTTGAAACAAGCCCAACAAGCATTATACCCCGGTTGCACAGAGTTCTCCCTGCTTACTGCCATTGTGGAGTTGATGCATTGCAAAGTGAAACATCATATGTCGAATAAGTGTTTTTCTCATTTAATGGGAATTGTGAAGCGGATGCTTCCGAAGGAAAACATTTTGCCTGAGGATTATCGTAACGCGCAGAAATTGTTGAATGGTCTTGGTTTGGGGTATCAAAAGATTCATGCTTGCAAATACAACTGTGCATTATTTTATAAGGAAATTGAAGGGATGGATGCATGCCCTGTGTGCAATGAGCCAAGATATAAGCCTAATTCTGGTAATAAAACGAAGAAAATTCCACAAAAGGTTTTGCGTTATCTTCCACTGAAGCCCAGATTGCAGCGACTGTACATGTCGACGCACACTGCGAGTCATATGAGATGGCACAATGAAGAAAGGGTTGATGATGATTTTTTGAGACATCCTGCTGATGGAGAGGCTTGGAAAGCATTCGATACTATGTATCCCGATTTTGCAGAAGACCCGCGCAATGTCAGATTGGGGCTTGCAACTGATGGATTTAATCCGTTCGGGAATATGAGCTCTACTCACAGCACCTGGCCCGTCGTTGTTGTTCCTTATAACTTGCCCCCTTGGATGAGTATGAAAAAAGAATTTACAATGATGACTTTATTAATTCCCGGTCATTCCGGAAAGGACATTGATGTTTATTTGCGGCCGTTGGTTGATGAGTTAAAAGACTTATGGGAAAATGGTGTACGTACATTTGAAGGAAGTAAATTTGGCTCTTTACGATGATGAATTATCAAAACTGGCGAGAGGTCCTATTCGATCTGAAACATTTTCGGGTTGTTATGTGAATGGTGTTAAGTTCCTGGTTATCGAGCGAGACAACAATTTGAGCACTCAAAATAGCGGCGTATTAGTACCTGGGGACGGCGACACCGCCGATGTTGATTTCAATGGTAAACTGACATTTGTAATTCAATTACTGTACAAAGACCGTTGCCAGGTGATTTTATTCAAGTGTCGTTGGTTTGATACAAACCCACATAAAGTCGGGAGTATTAAACGAGAATATGGTCTAGTAAGTGTGAACACAAACACACTTTGGTACGAGCATGATCCTTTTATTTTGGCAACTATGGCAAAACAAATTTTTTATCTAGATGATCTTAAAGCCGGTGGTGGATGGAAAGTAGTCCAGACGATCCAACACAGAAATATATGGGACATTCCTGAAAAGGCTTCTGATGACCACAGTGATGACGACACCGCTGATCAAGATAATTCATCTTCAAGCATTCCCATTATCCAACAGCCATTTGAGTTATTTGTCAAACTTCCTCCGATTGATGGCGAATATGATGTTGAGGTATCACCTACAAAAGATGGAGTTTTTGAAGAATCTGAGGCAACCATGTCAGATGAACTTGAAGAAGAAGTCGAAAGTGATTACTCTACTGATTCAGATTACATTTGAAGGATTATAATTTGTTAGATCGTTTACAAAATGTTAATAATATTATGTATTTTGTTAATTCATTTAATTAAATTTGTTAATGTACTATGAATTTTTTACCATAAATTTTTTAAACGAATGTCGAAGTGCAATTAAATAATAATATAAAATTTTCCTCCTAAAATAAGCAAATTTGATGTTTGCGCGACGAAATTAGAATATTTCGTCGCACAAAATGCTCCCCCCTTAAAAATCATGGTGCATGCTTCTGGCGGCAATTTTGAAAAAATGAGCACAAAATTTTGAAAACTAGCACGACGAATTTTGTGATTTATGGCGACGAAATTTTGAAAAGGCGCAAAAAAATTTCGTGAAAATTTGAAAACTTGCGCAAAACAAAATGTGAAAATTTGAAAACTCGCGCGAAGAAAGTGGTGTGAAATTTTAAAAACTAACGCGACGAAGTCGCAGATATATGGCGACGAATCCTTCGTCGCGCAAAACTGGCCATTTTAATTAGAATCCTTTTTCCATTGCTAGCCCATTCAAAGCCATTTTGTTAGATTCAGAGAGGAAGAGATTTCATTTCCTCTACTGTGCGATTGAGCTGCTGTGCGATTGGGAAGGTCACTATACTTGTTGGGGCAGGTTAGTTTATCTGCCAATCGTTTTAGTTGTTTATCTCTTGAAAAAGTTCTGATTTTGAAGTATTGTATTTGGTTTTGGACTTCAGTTTGTGCTTCCATTAGGTTGGTTTTGAAGTATTTGTTTTGGATCTATCAAGAGTAAGGTGAGTTTCTGTAGAATAGGAATGAGGGTAGAGTTACAACTGACAAGGGATCGAAATTTCTGTAGAACTCTCACCCAAATCATAGAATTGCAGTTTTTTTAGCTTTGGGATCGAAATTTGTTGAGAAACAAAATGGGTTTGGGAATAAAATATCTGCTTTGCTCTTGTATATGAACTGTTTTTTGGGGAATGAAGATCTGAAAGTTTAGTTTAAAGTCTGCATTTAGTTGTAATTTATTTTTTTGTATTTGTGAGTTCAATTGGAAGCAAAGACAGGTTTGAGAATTTTTTTACTGTGCTTTGAAATTAATCGGTCGAGTTGATTATGTAGGTTGAGCAAGGCACATGTGTTGGTAAGCGGCATGAAAGGCACATCTGTTGAGGTAATTTAGAACTAGTTTGTATTTCAATTGAAAATTTTTTTTTTGAAGATTTAATTTCATGCTGTTTCTACATGGGGTGTAATTATGTGAAGAAAAAAAAAATGAAAAAAATTGGTGGTGATCTGTTATGCTCTGCTTTCAGAATTATGGAATCCTACATTTCTTCAAGACAAGTTGCCACTTTAACTACTTCAAGCAGAAATGTACCTCTGGTGCATAGAAATCCTTCTGTTTCGCATCAAAGTTCCATGTAACATAGACTGACATGTACTATTCTCTCATCAAATGCAACTTGGGGTCCTCTGTTCTTAAGGTCCTCTTCCACCCATTCACTTGTAACCACAACCCCTCCTTCCCTCACAGAGCTTCCCCTCCCACTATAAGGGTACCCATCCAATGAACCTTGATAAGTGATTCAATCATGTCTACAATTTCGGAAAACATGAACATGTGCCCATCACCATCAAGTTTTGATTGATATATAGTGGTTTTTGATTCCTTCCTATCTACTATCTAATGGTAGATATTCTGATTTCTAAGTAAAGGGAGTGCTATAACAGTTGGTCCCTGACTTTGTCTACTACTAACCTCTTGGACAATGTGTCTAAGCTTCACTCTACTACAAAAAGAGGAATCTATTGATCATTTGGCACTCACTTTCTCACCCCCTCCAATCTCTTTATTTTTTAAAAATGGGTCTAGGATAGATTGTTACATCCCATGGTTTGGATCATTTGGCGGGAAAGAAACAATAGAATTTTCAAAGCTAGTAGGAAGGAAATAGATAAATTGTGGATTAATGTTAAGGTGACTTTGTGTTTTTTGATAGCTTCATTATAAACTCAATATTAGTAATGATGGAATCTTTGAGGTTCTTACATTTCGAGTAGACAGGAGATAGAAATGTTAGCTGGTAATGCATTACTTAATATGTTTACATGCCAATTGCAAACTCAATATTCTATCATGATATTCTCTTCCATTCCTGGACTTGTATTTGATTTAGCTTCAAAGTTATTGTTTTTAAAGCATGTTGATGTTGTTTTACTTAGTGCTCATATGCCCATTAACCACCCAGACTCCCAGAGTCTGCTTGGAAGCAGTAAAAGATGCCCTGATGAAGCATAGTTGTGCATGTTCTGCTGCTGGAAAAATGAGATTACTATTTGTAACCAACATATGAAACTGTAAAATTGTCTTCCCCTGAATCTGAAACCTAGTAGAACATTGTTGATTTTGCTATTGCATGAGGATTCTACCTAAATCCTATCTGAAATAATATATTCAATCAGCACCAAAAGTTCCTTAAATGTTATCAGAATTGTTATTCTTAATAAAAAAAAATGGGAGATCAATAGGTTATTGAAAAAGAGAAGAAATGGGAGGAAAGTGTAGATAGGAGATAGAGAAAGGAGGAAATATTTGAACATTTTCTCTTTTTATTGGCAGCTAGGAACTGTGTGATCTTATTAGGGAGGATTTGCACAATAGTTTCGCTCTGCTTTTGCAATTTGAGTAGAATGTTATCATTTTTGGTAGTTAATAATATGATCTTGCAGTTTTTAGTTGGGTACATTATTGGATCATTATACTGAAGCTTAGGTTACAACTATATAGATTAAACTTCTCATGATCTCATCTATTTAATGTTCTGTTGGTGCAGATCAAGAGCCGATCAGGGGCAGTGAACCTCCAAAGAGGCAGCGAAGGTGGAATTCAGAAAGTGTTAAAATTCCTGAAATAAAGTCCTCAGGTCTCACCCCTTTAACAACACCGAAGGATGCATTCCAGTCCAGTATCTCCAAGCGCAACTTTTCTAGATCGGACTCGACACTTAACGGTGGAGACACACCAAAGGAGCGTGTTGGTAAGATATTATAACTCGGTGTTCTGAATTGTAAATGCACCACATTTATTTTGTATTTTAATCTTGGATTGCTCTGTTTCATCTTGGCAGTTCCACCATCGCAGAAATCTCAGGATTGATAACTTTCTCAGGCCATTTACCCTGAAAGCTGTACAAGAGCTTCTGGGTAAAACTGGTACAGTGCAGTTTTTGGATGGACCACATTAAGACCCACTGCTATGTGATGGTATGCCTTTCTTTTCCATATCCTCTATTTCCTCTTTCCTTAATCTTGTCACCATGTTATTTATTTATTTATTTTTATGTTATGGTGCATTTGCATGAGTGGAAATCAAGTTTGTATATAGAAAGTCTACTCAACGTCCTTCGGCAAGCTTGAATCGAGTAAATTTTTTTTTATTGATAAGCAAGACATACTAGAGAATTGTATTAAAATGGCAACCACGAGTGAGATGCTCGTGGAGCCAAGAAAAGGAGGCAAGAGATATAACCAAAACAACACTTGTATCTTTGTTGAATATTAAGCATATGAAGATCACACCTTTTGCTTTTAAAAAACTTTTGATTTTGTCTTTCTGGATTACCTGCAAACTTGCAACAATCAGCTGGTACTGAATCCAGTTTTCCTTCGAAGATACAGTTCTATTTTTCCAATGGTTGGCCCCCTGAATAAGAGAAATCCCTAGTAGGAAATCTACCCCTAAACAGTAATCACAAGCACTTCATCTCCTCAGAGAAAGGACACAAGAAGAACAGGTGGTTGATTGTTTGTTGATCATACCACAAAGGCTGTACTTATTAATGAGCCACTGACCAGATGAGAAAGTTAGTTCTAGGGGAGAAGATGGAGACATGGAGTTTTGTTTGAGGTAGGAGCTGTCCACTGTCATTCAAATCAAACAGGTTTAAGCCTGTCGTCCAACCGAATCGGGAAGGCAAGCTCCCATTCATACAAACTTGTGCCCATATCATCCGAAGGAATGAAGAACTGTGACATGGCACCAGTCTGCCTCAAGGAGATGCTGATCAGATTTTGGAATCTGACTTTTAATATTTTTTCAACAAACCAAAATTTGAAGCTCATTACCGACGAGTCATCAAAACTCAAGACTGCCTTTATGTTCATAATTTCCGCTTTGGTTTATCCAAAATGTGATAGATAGGTCAATGGAAACCTCGGTAAATCGTCAAGATGAAAACGTAGGGTTTGTCTGACTGTTGATTTGACTTTTTTGGTGCTGAATTCGCTGCTTCTCTTATTTGTCAATTTATATTTTAGTTGAGCACAATTTTACAAAGTCAATTTGGAAATTCAGTATACAATTTTTATTTTTGTTTACATTTGGGTTTACTATCTGCTTATCATAAATAAAATCTTTTGCAGTTTTCTTCAGTGGAAGAAGCTACAAAGACTAGGAATGCTGTATACAACCTACAATGGCCTACTAATGGAGGAAAACTCCTGGTTGCTGATTTTGTTGACCCACAAGAAGTGAAAATACGAGCTGAGGTGCCTCTTCAGTCTCCCATAACTCCTAGTAACATCAAGACCACACCCTCAGCTCCATCTCAACTACAAGCCTCACCCGCCAACATGTCCCCAAGCAACATCTTCCTGCCCCACTTTTGCTCCCCACACCACTAGCACTGTCTGATCCACCTACAACAAGGGAACGTCTTCCTCCACCACCACCAGTAACAAAATCTGAGGCAATTAGGTGGAGTATGTTATTAGGGGCTCTCCAGCAGTCGGTGATTAATTTGTCGAGCCTCCCGCTACTGTCGACAAATCATCATCAGCCACCACATCCCTAAAAAATGTACTGATGTGTTTTTTTAATTTGTAACTATACAGTACGGTTTAAAAATTTTAATTTGTAATGGATACATTGTGATTTTACATTATTAATTTGTAAAGTTAATAGTATTTAAATAAATTAGCAAAACCTTTCTATGCTTGAGACGATTCAATTAATAAATATTTCAAATTTAATTAAAATAAATATTTTAATTAAAAGATTTCAAAATTATTAAACAGAACTTTAAGCGACAAAAATTTTCGTCGCATAAGAATAGATCAAGCGTGTTTGGATCGACGGAACCTGTGTGACAACATTAGAGTGATGAATATTGTTGTCGCGTAAAGAATATCTTGTGCGATGAAAGGTTCGTCACCATTGAGTTAAGCCGACAAAGTCTAACACGACGAAAGGGATCGTCACGATTGAGTTATGCCGACAAAGTTTAATGTGACGAAAGGGATCGTCGCGTAAGTATATTTTGCACGAAGAAAAATTCTATTTCTTGCGACGAAATTAGCGTCGCGCAAAACAACATTACGCGACGCACCCTTATGCAACGATCTTTGGTGTCGTCGCGCAAAAGGATTTCATAGCGACGAAGATTTATTTTCGTCGCGCAAAGATTTGCGAGAGTGTCGTCGCGCAAAAAGGATTTTGTAGCGACGAAGATTTAGTTGCGTCGCGCAAAGACTTGCGAGACAGAGCTGTGGTGTCGTCGCGCAAAAAGGCATTTGTAGCGACGAAGCTTATTTTCGTCGCGCAAAGACTTGCGAGACAGAGCTGTGGTGTCGTCGCGCAAAAAGGCATTTGTAGCGACGAAGATTATTTTTCGTCGCGCAAAGGCTTGCGAGACAGAGCTGTGGTGACAACCTTTGCGCGACGAATATTTTGTCGCCCATTATTTATGGCGACGAAATGTTGTCTATAGCGACAATTTTGACTACGTCCCTAAAGGCCTTTTTTTTTGTAGTGGCTTAAGCTGTTAGGGAAGGTGGTCTCTCATATCTCAAGGGGTCTAGGATCATGGATCATACAATACAGCAGAAAGTTTTATTCTTGCCTTGGGTTCATCAAAAACACCTGCAAGAGCTTCGGTGCTTGCTTCAAATCAGGAGGGGGATTCACACTTTGATGTTTCACTCTGCAATATATTTTGTACGAGCTGTAGTCTAAACAAAATAAAATAGGAAACAATTTAATATATAATGAACTCTTAACCGCACTTAACACAATCAGCACATATCAAAAGAATCTATGGACACTGGTTAAATACCTAAAAGGCGAAGAAACAATGTGTGCCAAACATCATGTGGTAACTTGTTAGCATGCAAGTCTTGTTGCTGGAACTTTTTTTTTTTTTTTTTTTTTTTTTTTTTAACATTCCATTCCACTGTTCTACAAACAAATATAAATCTCATGTAACAATATGTTAAACAAAGTTACATGAATCTTACTTTCTCGCTTTTACAGAAGTTTATTTGAACCAACTTCAGTTCAGCTTTTGGGGGACTATGTTAAATAGGAAGTTTACCGCACAACTTCATTGTTCCTCACACGAGTGTTCTTCTTTGCAAGTGTATCTCCGTAAGAGGGGCTTACAGTAAAGTTTTATATCCTGAGGTATGTTTGGTTGCAATCAAGATATTCTTATCTGTTACATTTGGCATCAAAGATGATTCATTCTTAGAGCATTTGACACAAGAATCACTGTAAAAAAAAATTCGTCATGGTATGTTAGTTGCACAGAATTGATTTCTCAAGTAAACAGGAAATGGAGAGAGGTAAGAAGGGAAGAGGATTAGAGGAAAGGAAGAACGCGAAGGGAGGACGAGGACAAGATTAAAAGAGCTCTCAAGTTTTGCTGGTGCAACAAAGCTCTTGTAATAATGCAGCTTCTATGTGTCGCTACAAAGGAGGTTTAAAATTCATGGATTCTGATTGAGAGGAATTGATTATTTCCAGGTTGGAACAGAAAGTTGAACAAAGTTCATTTCAATAGAGCTAACAACCAGGTAAATTAGGAATTCCTTGAGATGCATGGGTTGTGCATGGGAATGGACATAATGGCAGTGCACCTTTTGACGTAGGATAATGGAAACCCTTCCTGATTCGTCAAAAAGCCAACCACCAAGTTAGTTTTCCTTTTGCTCTTGGTGGTTAAAACTCGACTTTTGCATAGAAAGGGATCAAAAGCTATTAACATAAAGGGTAAATAAAAGCTTGTGATATAGAAGCTATGGAACCAACTCTTTTGTTGTTATGTTCCATATTGTCCTTCCTCTCATTGGATTTGGGAATTCATTATTAGTCTACTTGGGATGGAAACAGTTCTTCACTATGATACCAAAGTAGCTTTCAACTCAGCCTAAATTAAGGGGCATTTGAAGCTTATTTGGGCACTGATCTTTAGGCTACTTGTTGAGTAGCGTGATCAGAAGGAACAAGGGTCTTTGTATATGAGGCAAATAATAATGCAAGTCAGTATAGGAAATTGTGATGTGATTATTTAGCATTGGGAAATTTATTTTAGCTAGTTCCGAAGGCCTAGCTTTTCTAAACCTTGTAACTACTAGCTAAGCGAATATCATCCTTAGATCTTCATGACTCCCTCTGTATTACCTCTTTCTATTTTTCTCCTCTTAATCATGTATTTCTCTCCACTTTGTAATTTTTCTCAGATGTATGATAAAATTCCTTTTATCCACAATCATCAAGTTATTTTGGTCCCTCCCAAACCATTATTAAAAGTTAGAATTTCATCACACTATTCAATTTGAAAAAAAAAAAAAATACAACACAGAGCAAAACTCTCAAAGCGAAATTAAGAGACCAAACTCAGTCCCATTACAACCCCTAGCAGAGAAAAACCTGAGAATTCAACTCCTACATGATGCAGTGCACATACCATACCAAACATACCCTGGAGAATATTAGATTATACATCAAAAAGTTTGGTGTCTACTGGAGGTGGGACAGGGATTGACAATTTTTTGATTTAGAGACGCTTCAAGATTCA
Organism: Berberis vulgaris; assembly: GCA_963556465.1. NCBI lineage: Eukaryota > Viridiplantae > Streptophyta > Magnoliopsida > Ranunculales > Berberidaceae > Berberis > Berberis vulgaris. Next base: position 77,888,432 of record OY747131.1, read on the forward strand.
AATGAGGGGATGTCAGCTATATAAGTTTATTTGAGCATTTGATGGATTATAAGGTGGTGTTAGTTTTTTTTAAGTGGTTATAAGCTATCTTGGAGTAAGAAGTTGTGAATGAGTCAGAATTGTTTTGCGCTGATTATAAGATGTAAAAAAAATTAAATGACATTTGTTTTTAGGTGCCGACTTGAAGTTTTTTTACATTTTTATCCACCGCTACAACTCCCATCACCCACCACAAACCACCAACATTAATGCCCTCTCCACTTGTTTTCTCTCCTACAAATACCATTGAGATCATTTCCCACGACTACCAGAAACTACCTTATATTCCTCTCAATTCCTCATACAATCTTTGATAGAGAGGAAGAGAAAGTGACAAGAGGAATAGGAGGAAGAGGAGGAGAAGGAGGAGGAAGAGGCCAGGGAGGGTGGTGGCGGCATTGCTTGCATACTAAAGAGGAGGTGGAGAAAAGAGGGGATGGTTGGTAGAGAAGAAGGGTAGTAGTAATCATTACAAATTTAGTGTGAGGTTATTATTGAAATGAATTTTCATTAAACACTCAATGCTAAGTGATCAACACCCCCATGGTGCTTACTCCAATTAAAACTTCAACTTCTAATCAGAACTAAAAACAATCACTCTTTTTGTGTCCTGCTTATTATTAAGACTTTTGAGTCTATTCGAAACAAAAAACAAACACCCTCTAAGTCATTGATCAAGACTTGAATGGAGCAAAGGTAAAAATAAAAATTGAACCTCAATCACTTGCAGAAAGATACAAATTGGTAAATAGTTAACACTATAATGAGAATCAATCACATATTACACAGTAATGCATTTTGGTGGTGAAGATCATAGCATGAGTCCCCGATTGCAAGGCAGCTCTCCTTGTAGTTTGTAAAATTTCACAAGAATTTATTCCACTTATACACTCAACAGAAGATACACATCACTACAATTGCTAATTCCTCAATCACTCGAAAACTAACATAATTGTTCTCCCATCAAGGGAGTGCATCACATGACACGTGTATCAACTTCATTAACAATATCTGACACAACTCTAGAATTCATTTCGGGATCAGTATTGCAACTCTATGGTTGACATAGTGACCCAATCTTTAGGTTTAGGATAAAATGATAACCATCTAACATGGACATAAATAAAAAAATGCATCCTTAAAAAGAGAAAACAAGTCCGAACCTGGCCTTATTCAATGAAAGTCGTATGTACAGCTTGAACCTTAAGAGAGAATATTTTCATTTGTACCACTGCAAATTTCTACCACACACATCATCTTTTAGCAATATCAAAAGATGTTCCGAGCCCTTTACCTCTCCCATATCAGAATTCTGGTTGAAACATGTCAGTCAATTCTGCTAGTAATCTTTACCATCTTGACAACTCTAATGCGGTAATAGATTCTGAAGGCAATTCCATTGTAACTGAAGCAGAACACACTAGCCAAGTAGCATGTTAGATATCAAGGACCTGACAGGTCACCAGTTCAGCAGACCCGAAATTCGTAGTGCCAATGACATTCCAAATATCAGCTTCAGCTTCTACCTTTGGGTCAGACTGTTCTTGAAATGAATCATTTGGAGATGACGATGATGATGAAGCCCCAACATTATTATGTGGGTCGGCCTGCAAGATGACAATGTCATGATTGGCATCTTTGGTAATGACATGAAGCCGCCTAAGAAAACCAGCAAGTAAATATGGAGACTCTGAGTCAGTGAAATCGTGAATGGGAACCTTCCCCACAACGACTTTCCAAGCATCCTCTTGCTGATTGTAAATCTTGATTTTACCACTGTCTAAGGAACTGGAAGGATCCAAAGCATACAGGTCCCCATCAACTACAACGCTTAATTTTGTACCTGCCTGCCTCGCGGGCCAACCATCTCCCATGCCACTTGGCATTTCTAACCATGCATTTGTATCAGGATCATAAATCTCTCCTCCAACATCAACAAAAAATGGCCACGAGTATAGACTTTGTGGCACACATAACCTTCCCATGTACGAAGTCATCCCTGTGGCAATAGGCTTTAGCATGTCAGCTAAGAAGGCAGTTGGTAACATCTGAGCTTTCGAAAATGGCATGCTAGGTACTTGAGACCATAACCCTGTATGCGGATCAAATACCTCAGCTGATTGAAGAGGAGTTAGACCACCTCCAAGCCTGCAAACTCCTCCGACAACATAAAGTTTGTCATTCAATACACCTGTTTTACAGTATGCCCTACCAACAGACATGGATTCCACTTCACTCCACATGTTTAAAATTGGATCAAAACACCACACGCATTTAACAGCTGAAGCTTTGGAGAATCCACCTAAGACATAAAGGCACCCATTAACAGCCCCTATGGCACAACCACAAAATGGTAACCTGTCCAAAGGATCCCTCCGTCCGAACCATGTTCTTATGACATCAGCAATCCCAGCCAGAACTTTCTTACCCTCCTCTCCATTAGCAACAGTAGGCATTGGTGGCAACCGTTGCCATTTTCTGGACGAAGGATCGAAAGCGTGCCATAAAAGCTTATCATCTTCAGCCTTAGTCAGTATATAAAGCCATTCTTCAGTTGTTCCAAGTTCTTTTCTCAAATCAAAAAGTTCAGAACTTGTCAGAACATTTCTCCAGCTCCTTGAAACCAACTTCACATTCAGATAGCAAATTCTAGGCAATCTAGCAAGAATTTGAACAGATATCTCATCAGGAAGATTGGGAATCAGCCTTGGATTCCCCACATCAGTTGACATCCTTTGCCTCTTGGAGGTGATGTCTTGTAAAATCTCGCCGTGCTCGTTTGATGCAACCCTGGTGCCAGCCACGCTAAAAAATTGCCCCATCGGAATAGTTCAGATCAATGAAAGATTTGATTACTTCAACCCGCCAATTCAACTTAGATCATTGTATGACACTCTTATCACCAAAAATTCTGCATTTTAGAATAAGGGGGAAAGTATATCAAAAAGAAACGTGGCAAAAGAAAGTGGTTAGTATCGGCTTCAAATCAGAAGCAAATTAACATCATTCGCTAAGAACTTCAACAATGTAAAAGTAATCAAATAGCAGCATAAAACTGGTAAATAAAGCTTCAACTTGGATATTTTATGGTAGAAATATTGCAAACATATCAAAGAAATAAGGGATGTTAATTTTTATAGTTTATTTTATCTTTTGGTATTGAGCTACATTATGTCGCAAAGCTATATAAAATCAAACTCAATGAGCTACATCATTCCCAAAGTTAGCTTTGCCCTCACTAAACAGTTCATGAAACACAAAATGAATCAGTTAACAATGCAAATACTAAAGTTCTCACTCTTCTTTGCAACATGCATCAATAGAACCCGTCAATCAGGAAGTGCAAGAAGAACTAATCATCCTCCGAACACAAAAAAAAAATTGGAAAGCAATAGTGCAGCATCTATTTTAGGGTCTGAAAGTGCTTTTCAAACAGGAGTGAAGATTGAAGGCAGAAAAGTGAGAGTGCGCGCAGGCCCAGCCTAGATTTTCAGTTTTCTTTCCGACATTTCTCAAAAGCTTGAACGAGCAATGGTGGAAATTTCATTTCTTAATTTAGAATCCTAACATTGACTCTCGGTTGCAAAATTCTTGATTAACCTCCTTCTGAATAGCTTAAATGATAAGAATTTGCCCCATTACAGACCTCTCACAGGCTCAGCACTCCCCAAATGAATTGCAAAGTAAACCACTATTTCTCAAGTTTTGCATTTTTCCTCCCAAGCTGAGCTGAGATTAACAAACAAAATTCCCAACAACTTAGCAAACCAAATACTCCCCATTATTCACTATTTCACTCTAATGTTTAAAAATATGTCACTCCAATCATTAAAAAAAAAAACAAAAATTACCAAAATTAACACGATCAATATCAATACAGTCGAACTAAACCCTAGCTAAACACAACAAACCACAACCTTATAAACCCTACTAATAATCCAACAAAAACAACAAGATCAAAAAAAAAAAAACCCATTGATTCATGTAAGCAGTACAAGTAGATCATCACACCCAAAATTTGACGCAAAATTACACTACCAAAACAACAATTGAACCTTCTACAGTAATCAGATCTGCATGTAAAGACTAAAAGAGAAGATCTTTAGACGAAATTACCTCCGAATTGATCCGATTTGAAGACGAAGAGACGAGGAAAAGAGAAATGTTCGATTATTAGGGCTCCTTTTTATCCTAATCAAAGTCTTCTCATTTGTCGTTTAAATTTCCTCCGGTCATACAAAAATATCTCTAGGTAATACAGTACACGTGGACGCGTAAAGAACAAGACACGTGGCCTTTAGTTCTGACGTCTTTGTTATGAGCTCACTTGTACGTTTTGAGGTAAAAATATAAAAATAATATATATATATATTTTGTACAGCTAATGTTGCAGGCGTACAATAGATTTACGCAAAATGTGTGTGACGACTTTGCATCTCTGATGTGAAGAAGATGGTTTGAGTGTGACCTCAATTTTATTTACTTTTATTAATTTTGGCTAATTGGTCCTTGTGTCAATATCTAATTATTGAGATTAAGATCTTGTGTCACTATCTAATTAGGAATGGTTCATGTGGCCATTGAGTCACAGGTTGGCAAACACAAACAATTCTGAAGTCGTTGTATATATGTATAATATTATCGGCAGGTTCCTGTCTTTGTCACATTAAATTGAAGAAGATAGTGAGGATTGCGCGTTTTATTTGTATGTTATTTCTTCTTCTGTGATTAGGGCGTGTTTGTTTCAGCAGAGAATGTTTGTAAGAAACATGTTATAACTAGGGGTGGATAAGAATTCCGGTCTGATCCGAACTAATATAGTCGCGATCTGTTTCAAATCAAGACCAACCGCTTCATGCCATTTTCATCCTAGTCTCGGACCGATTGGAACTGGGACGAAATCATTCCACAAATTCATTCGGACCATCCCTTAGTTATCGCCACAACCGTCATTCCCTCTTGCTCACAACATAACACCGCCACTTCAACTATGTTCTATTTAGTAATCTCCTAATCCATCTCCTCTTTTCCTCATTTGACTCTAATTGTGGGATTGATGGAGGCGAACAGGCTCAAACTGTTACTCGGTTTATATTAAAAAAATGTTGAACCGAGATGACTTTGTTCCATCCTGATTCAAACCGATTTGAGAATTGAATGATTTTCGGAAAATAAGGGTTTTCATAGTTCTATATTCTCACCATTTCAACTTTTAAATAGCCATCATAATGTAGATGCCACCACCACCTAAAACAACCCTACTACCCTTGCTAAATTCATTTATCTATCAGAACATGCCTTTGACCTAGGGTTATTTATTCATGGCAATACAAACATTATCCAAGAAATTATATATGCACACTTTAATAAGTAAAATAAGAATAAATTGAGGTAGTACGCTAAAACATGTAACTAGTCCTAACCTATCGTCGCAGAGTTTAGTATATTTTAGTATGTATTTTTTTTTAATAGCTTGTAAAAGTAACTTATTTTCTTTGTCTACCACATCATTATTATGTGGTTCCCCTCAAGCTTTTATCACCTAACCAAAATGTATATGGATAACTTTTATATTGTGGTTTGTTTGTAAACCCAATAACATAATTGTCGGTGCGATTTTTGTCCTCCACGACATTCATTAGTTATGTGAATAGGTCTATATTGTTCAATATTAAATAATTGATTAATATCTCTATCAAAAAAATTTTATTAATAAAAAATAAAGTGCAAAAATAGATAAAATATATCGATATCAGAGACATCGTGTTTGTTGACAAGATTTTCGAAAATGTATTTGAGTACCCCTCGGGCTCATGAAAGTCGTTTTCATTATGTAAAGGAATATCAATGCAATAATATATGAGTGTTTTGAATAACTCATTTGCTATATCATCACATGACACAGGCTCTTCTTCCAAATTTTATATTTATAGGCCTTTAAGTTAGAATAAAGACAATAAAACGTGTCCAAGTTCATCCCCCGCGTTTCATTGATTCAAGAGTATTCACAATTTCCGCTATTTCAAAATGTTTTAATGTTGATAATGTTTGTGGATGTGTTTTGCTCTTGAGAGGCTCGTTGAATTCTTACTTGTGCCTTCATCTAACTCTTTGATATTCATCATCTTAATCTTCGTTTTGATGTTTATGATATTTGTTTGATTTCCTCGAGATTAGCCTTGATTGGTGATGTTCATATAATATACCTCCTAATTTATATTTGTTAGTGTTTCAAATAGTGTATTTTAGTTTAATTATTTTATTTTTTTATTTTTGTAGGACTTGGAGTTTAAATGACAAAAATGCGTTAGCGTGGCGAATAATGGTGATTCATAGACAAATTGACGAAGTGAAGCAGGAGACACTTAAGCAAAAGATTAAGAGAACCAAAATAATAATAAAGGAAATTAATTTTGAATTTTGGTGGAACAAAGAAGAAATATGGATAAAAATAACCAAACCTACCTTTCAAGGGGTGGAACCCTTTGTTTGCAATTTGTATTTGATTTCAAATAAATAAATTTGTTTCTTTTAACCACAAAAGCAACAGGATACAAAAAAATTTGTTTTCTAATTGAGGAACAGACAATTGGGGAGGAGAGGAGTTTTCTTTTAACCACAAAAGGCAGCAATAGCATATAAGAGAAAAAGATGACATCAAACGAGGTTCTCTCTGGACCAGAAATAAAGAAGCCACGACGCAGCAGCGCAGCAGAGGAACAACAAGGATACGTGCTGTCCAGGAAGAGAGGATGCAACACAGCAGCAGGAAGGCAGCCAAAACGCATAACTGCTGCTCGACGCTGACTGCTACTCGACGCTGAAACGCTGACTGCTGCTCGACGCTATCCAGCAGTGAAGATGTTGTCCAATAGGGTGCGCATCGCGGTCGCTGTCATCACCTTCACCATGCGTCACTAAACCCCACGCAAGGCGAAGAGAAGAACTCCTAGATGTAACACACTTAATTGGTATTTGATTTGTTTTATGCTTTCATGATGAATAATGGTATTTATTAATTTTCACTTTTATTAATATAAGAGTTTATGTTATTTTAGTGACAAAGATTTCATCAACTTCTTCGTAGATTATTATTCCGGTGGTTATATTTTTCTTCTCCATATAAGTTTAGTCACACTTTTCTTATGTGTGAAATTTTTAAAGATCAATTGATTCCGATAGATTAGTTATATGTGATTGTCGTTTATTACGTTATTGTCTCCAGATATATCGTAAATTTTAGGATATCATATATGACCAACCTTTGTGCTTTCTAGAAAAAGTGAAATCTAAAATCCATTTACATTAGAATATATTAACGCATTAAAGATTATTTTTCCGATTATGTTGTTTGGGATGTGAAACACGTAATTGAGTTATCATAACGAATCAATACTAGTTGGCGCGTGAAATCTAAGAGGGATTCTTGGAACCTTGTGATTTTTCTAAACTTGATTTTTATTAAACTAAATTCAATTTCATATTTTAAAATTGCTAGAATTTCTTACATTTAGTTTCGCATAGTTTTTCTTCATAGACCTTGTTTTGTAGATCGTTTTTCCTCGTGGGATCGACACCCCAATCTTTACTGCAATTGACCGCGTGTGCTGTTTGGGCGTAATCAAATTTTGGAGTCGTTGCCGGGGACACGCGTCATTCTACAAGGGAGGTTTCGGGTATTCTTTCTTGCTCATTTTTTATTTTATTTTAGTTTTATTTTTAGGTTTTAGGTTCATTTTATTTATTCAGTTTTTTCTTAAATTAATTGGAAAAAACAAAAAAAAAGACATTGGGGGAGTGTGAGTTGGAATAGAGACCACTTAGGAAGACTAATTAGGGTCCCAAATTTAGAACACCCACAAATTCACATTGAGACCAAATTAAGTCATACTTCTAACTCTAACGCCATGAGTAATCACGAAGATGACCATGTTCGGTTGCTAAAGGACTATTTTCACCCCACGCGCACTGCTACTCCATCATGTATCATGTTTGCACCAAGTACACCAAAGCTAGATTTTAAGCCGGGTATAATACAATTATTACCCACTTTTCATGGCTTAGAGAGTGAGAATTCTTATGTTCACATTAGGGAATTCGAGGAAGTTGTGGTCACTTTCCACAACAAAGTTGAGGCTGCAGACTCGGTTAGACTAAGGTTTTTTCTTTTTTCCCTTAAGAAAAAAGCGAAGAGTTGGCTATACTCTTTGCGACCAAGGTCTATAGGTTCGTGGGAGGAGATGACCCAAGCATTTTTTAATAAATATTTTTCTCACCACAAAACCAACGGTCTAAAGAGACAGATTTCTACCTTCACCCAAAAGAATAGCGAGACATTATATCAAGCATGGGAGAGGTTCAAGGATCTCTTGAATACATGTCCACACCATGGGTATGAGAGTTGGCGCTTAGTTAGTTATTTTTATGAGATGCTCACCAGTAGAGAGCGTCAGTTCGTTGAGATGATGTGTAATGGAGAGTTTTTGCAAAAGGACCTTGACGAGGCCATTGAGTACCTGAATGACTTGGCTGAAAAGGCTCATACTTGGACTGGTCCAAGTGCTACTGAGAGCATGGATAAAACACGCCCAGCTGGAGTCTACCAACTTAGGGAAGAAGACAGCCTTAGAGCCCAATTTGATAGAGTAACTAGGGAGTTAGAGGCACTTAAGACCAAGGATGGTAGGCCCACACATACTGTTGCCAGAGTTGAGCTACGGGTCGCCTGTTTGATATGCGGGGGAGTTGAACACTTCGCACAGGATTGCCCAACCTTGACTGAGATGAGAGGGGTTTATGAGGAACAATGTAACACCTTAGGGATCTAGAAAAAGCCTTACTCACCATTTTCTAACACTTACAATTCTGGCTGGAGAGATCACCCTAACTTAGGCTGGAGGTCCGAAGCAGACCAACCTACACACTCACAGGCACAACCACCTCGGTCATACCATGCACCTCCATACATTGCGCAATCTAACAGAATTTCCTTATCAGACACATTACATGCATTTATAGAGGCACAAGGTAAAACTAATAAAAATTTTGAGGTTGCATTGACACAGTTGGCAGAAGAGAACAAGGAGATCAAAAACCAGATAACTAAGCTGACAAGTTCATTAACAGTACCAGAGCGGGGCCAATTTCCGTCACAGCCTCAAGCAAATTCGAAGGGCCAACTTATGGATAAAACCTCTACTTCAGACTCTCAGAATGTCAAAGAGGTTAATGCCATCACTATTCGGAGTGGTAAGATTTTAGATGGATATCAAGCTCGTCCACGACTATAGGCACCTCCCCAAGTGCAAAGGAGAGCATCCCTGAGGATGAGCCCGACAGGAACATTCCAGTTCCAGTTCCTTTTCCTCAAGCACTACGACTTACTGGAAAGAAATCAGAAATGCATGGTGAGATTCTAGAACACTTGAAACAGGTTAAAATTAACTTACCTTTGCTGCATGTGATTAAACAAGTACCAACTTATGCGAGGGTCATCAATGATCTATGTACCATCAAGAGGAAGCATCATGTCAAGAAGACTTCCTTCTTGACAGAAGGGGTAAGTGCGGTGATTGAGCAGAAGACACCACTCAAGTACAAAGATCCAGGGTGTCCTACAATCACCTGCCAGATTGTCCTACAGTCACTTGCCAGATTGGAACTCATGAGTTCGGGCAAGCCTTGTTGATTTAGGAGCAAGTGTAAATCTGATGCCATATTCTATTTACTTGCGACTGGGTCTATGAGAGATTAAACCCACATCCGTGGTATTACAATTGGCCGGTAGATCGTTTAAGAAGCCAAGAGGAATAATCGAGGATGTCTTGCTGCAGATTGATAAGTTTTATTATCCCGTCGACTTTCTTATTTTAGATACTCATTCTGCGGTTAATATGGAGTCTACAGTTCCGATTATTTTAGGTATACATTTTCTTGCCACAGCTAACGCTCTTATCAATTGCAGAAACGATCTAATGAAGCTGTCTTTTGGGAACATGACTCTGGAGGTCAACATATTCAATATTAGCAAGCAACCATGTGATGATGATGAGTGTCATCATACCTACAAGATAGACACGCTGATATCAGAGGAGGCGCTCCTGAGCGCAGATTCTGAAACCTTAGAGTACCTCCTTTCTTTATCCTGACAATGCTTTTGATATTTCTGTTGTTTCAGGGTTAAAGGATAAAGGAGGATGACAATGGCAACTGTGCTTTGAGGAGTTGCCAAAGGAAAGACAAAAACCACAACCATCCACCGTGGAAACTCTGAAAGTTGACCTAGCTCCACTGCCTGAGGGACTTAAACATGCATTCCTTGGACCAGGTGACACCTTTCCTGTTATTATTTCTTCCGTGCTTGATAGCTCACAAGAAAAAAAATTGATTAATATGTTACGTGAGCACAAATCTGCATTAGGTTGGACTATAGCTGACATCAAAGGTATTAGCCCATTAATATGTTCCCATAGGATTCACTTAGAATAAGGAGCTAACCCCCGTAGAGACCCTCAAAGACGACTTAACTCTACTATGAAAGAGGTGGTGAAAAAGGAAGTCTTAAAATTGTTAGATGCAGACATCATTTATCCCATCTCCGATAGCAAGTGGGTTAGTCCAACTCAAGTGGTTCCCAAGAAATCTGAAATAACAGTGGTGACTAATGATTAGGGGGTGCCTATTCCTACTAAGGTAGTCACAGGGTGGCGCATGTGCATTGATTATAGGAAACTTAATTCTGCCACCCGCAAGGATCACTTCCCACTTCCATTCATAGACCAAATCTTAGAGCGAGTAGCTGGTCATTCTTTCTATTGCTTTCTAGATGGGTCTTCAGAATATTATCAGATTGAGATTGCATTAGAGGATCAGGATAAGACTACTTTCACATGTCCTTTTGGTACTTATGCTTTTCGGTGTATGCTATTTGGTTTTGTAATGCACCGACTATTTTCAGAGATGCATGATGAGTATTTTTAGTGACATGGTTGAAAAATATATGGAAGTATTCATGGATGATTTGACTGTTTTTGGTGATTCATTTGATTCATGTTTACTTCACTTGAAGGTTGTTTTAAGTAGATGTGAAGAGAAGGGTCTGGTGCTTAATTGGGAAAAATGTCATTTCATTGTTTCCTATGGAATAGTTCTGGGACACATAGTTTCTGATAAAGGAATCGAGGTTGATAAAGCTAAAATTGAATTGATTTCTAAATTACCTACACCTAAAAATGTCAAGGATGTGAGATCATTTCTAGGGCACGCGGGTTTTTATAGGAGGTTCATACAAAATTTTTCTGCCATCTCTAGACCATTAAGTAGCCTCCTGGTCAAAGACGTCGTGTTTCAATGGACACGATGTGTGAGGACGCCTTCCGAACACTCATTGATAGGCTCACCTCTGCCCACATCATGCAGCCACCGGATTGGAATTTACCATTTGAGATAATGTGTGATGCAAGCAACTATGTTGTGGGGGCAGTTTTGGGACAGCGAAGGGAAGGGAAGGGAAGCCCTTTGTTGTTTACTATGCTAGTCGAACACTTAATGATGCTCAAAAGAATTATTCGACTACTAAAAAAGAGTTGCTACCTGTAGTTTTTGTTTTAGATAAATTTCGTGTTAAGACAAGATTGATTAGGTGGATTTTACTTCTGCATGAATTTGATCTAACTATAAAGGATAAGAAGGGGGTCGAGAATGTTGTGGCGGATCACTTGTCTCGTCTGGAGTTCAGTGACTCTGCCAATGGCCCACCCATCCGTGATGACTTCCCTGATGAACACCTATTCACCATCACTCAAGTACCATGGTATGCACACATTGTTAATTACTTGCCAATGGCATGACAACTCAACGGTTAGAGCTTGGAGGATGGTACCACTAGGTCATGGGTTCAAACCCAGCTTGCGACATCTTTATGGGTTCTGGGATCCTATAAAAACCCTGCTTGCCTTTCAAAAAAAATAAAAAAAACATTGTTAATTACTTGATTTCCGGCGAAGTTCCATCATCATGGAGTGCTCAAGATAAGCGCAAATTTTTGGTCGAGGTAAGAAATTTTTATTGGGATGATCCTTATCTATATAAGTATTGCCCCGACCAAATCATGAGGCGTTGTATCCTTGAAGGTGAGATTGAAAGTGTCTTACATTTTTGTCACAGTGTAGCTTGTGGAGGCCATTTTTCTATGAAAAAGACCGCTACAAAATTTTTACAGTCTGAATTATATTGGCTTACATTGTTTAAGGACACTAACAATTAGTTCTTGTGATAGATGCCAGAAGTTAGGTGCATTGTCCCGGAGACACATGATGCCCCTTAACCCCATCTTAGTCATTGCGATATTTGATTGTTGGGGGATTGATTTTATGGGACATTTTCCACCTTCATTTGGATATTTGTATATTTTGCTTACAGTGGACTATGTGTCCAAATGGGTAGAGGCTATGGCATGCCGAAACAATGACAACAACACTGTTGTCAGGTTCATCAAAGAACACATTTTATCCCGTTTCGGTACACCACGAGCCATTATTAGTGATCAGGGGACTCATTTCTGTAATCGCTCTTTTGAAGCTTTGATGCGCAGGTATGGAGTTCATCACAAGGTCTCTAATGCCTATCATTCGCAGACAAATGGCCAAGCCGAGCTGAAAAACCGAGAAGTGAAACAAATCTTGGAGAATATGGTGAATCCTAATAAGAAGGATTGGTCATTGCGCCTTCCTGGTGCACTTTGGGCTTACCGTACCGCGTATAAGACAATTCTCGGGATGTCTCTGTATTGGCTTATATATGGAAAAACATGTCATTTACCTATTGAGTTAGAACATCGCGCTTATTGGGCTGTAAAAAGCACTAACTTTGACATCAATGATACAGGTATTCAGCGGAAATTTCAGTTAGCTGAAATTGAGGAGTTGCAGAATGATGCCTATGACAATTCTCGAATATACAAGGCAAAGATGAAAGCGGCTCATGATAAGCAAATTTTGAGGAAAATTTTCGAGCCTAATCAACGAGTCTATCTTTATGACTCATGACTTCATCTTTATCTTGGCAAGCTAAGATCAACATGGACAGGCCCACTCATGGTAAAACAAGTATTTCCTAATGGTTCCATAGAAATTGAAGATCCAAAAGATGGGAGAGTATTTAGAGTAAATGGGCAACGCTTGAAGCACTATGTGGAGCGAGTAGAGGTACCAGAGGAGATCTCTCTGGTTGCCCCTGTCTACTTGATTTGATGTTCTCCACCCTATCTTTAGCTTAGGTTTTTACTTTATTATTTTTTATTTTATTTTATTTTTTAGTTTAGGTTTTTGCTTTTATGTTTTTCTTGTAGTGTTTCAGGTTATTTTAGGTGTTGCTACTGGAGTCAGTCGGAGCCCCTCATCCCATGTGTTCCTTTCCCCCGTTGGTATGATTTTCTTATATTTTGGTGACTGTGAGGACATTGTCTATTTGAAATTGGTAAAGCGTCACCATGGTAATATCACTCTAACCCTCCTTTTCTTTTTCCTTCATTTGTCATGATTATTATTTTCTACATTGAGGACAATGTTTGGTTTAGGTTTGGGGGTGATGGTGGTTTATTAGATTTTTTGTGCAATTTTCAAAAATCTTTGAGCTTAAAACGTATTTTACAATTAAACCGAGTCATTTTTTGTGTTTTACTCAATCTCCATTGAATACGTTGATGATTACGGTAATTGTGCAAAATCTTTATGAAAATGCATTCGAAATCTGAACTCTTGGTGAATTAAAAAAAAAACTAAATAAAAAAGGGGTTTTGAGTCTTTTTAATTTTAGAGAATATTTTTGTTGCCTTTAATTTTGAGAAAACACATACTAACACGTGTCACATAGTTATATTAGTAGAAAACATGATATTTGATATTATCCTTATGTTAGATGTATTTCGTGAGACTTTTCAACTCGACTATTTGTGCACTATAAGCCAAGTCAACATGATTTGAAGTTGATTAGTGAGATATTGAACTAGAAAACCTTAGAATAATAGTGGAGACTTTAACCCTTGTGAGGTTTGAGCCATTCTTTATTTCTTGAGGGTTATTTATTATACTCTGATTTTTCTTGAGTCCGCATTATTTTGTTGATGATCTCATTATTCTTGACTTTCTTATTGATTGCTTTAAGAATGACTTAAAAATTGAATTTTTACACTAGAATTTCTTGATTTACTTAGTTGAGATGTCCAGTACCAACTAGAACTTATAAAGTGATATAGGCATTTCTTTTTTTAAACCATTTTTTCTTAGCCTTTTAGCCTACCCAATAATAAATATCCATTTTTAGCCCTTTGAGCCTTTAAATAACATTCTCTTTGTTATCCCCATTCCCAATACCTACTCCAATCAAGGAGTAATACCTATATTATTTTATCCTTACCCAATTTTTCGAGAATGTATACGGTGAGATATATTTAAGGAATGGGCAAATAGAAAGAGTTGAAAATGATATTCATGCGCCCTCAAAATAAAAGTGTTTGATTTTATAAACGGGGAAAAACATGCAGTGAAATAAAAAAGGGTTGAAGAAGAAAATAATGAAGAAAAAGTTAATGGTGTACAACATTAATTTGTTCTTCAAAGCCCTATGTGTTTATTTAAGGGTGTAGCCATTCTCAGGAAATTTTTGTATCCTTTTTGTCCATTATTGTTTGCCATAATTCAGGCCCCATTACAACTTCGTAAAGACCTAATTGATCTTAAGTGAAAGTTGGTTCAGTAGATGTGGAAATTGAATAGGCAAGAACTATAGTGTTTGATTCAACATTATCAAAAGTAATCAATATTCCTGTCCATGAGATCATATTCATTTCACTCTTTGAAAATTCTGTTTTTCATGATGATTATATGTGAGACGTTTGCATTTTCCATAATTTATATCATTTTCCTGACATATAAACTGAGTGCCCAATCTCTGAGTGTTTTATTTCTGAGTGACATGAGAGATTTGTAGTCGAAGCGTACTTTCTAAAGGTCATTTGTCACATCTTTATTATGAGATGAAGAGTTATGTTGATAAGGCTTCTCACACACACGCTTTGAGTTGAGAATGATTTTTAGGCTATAATTGAGTTATAATATTTTTAGTAAATTACGTACTAAATCTGTTAGATCTTCAGACATTAGACTTGAAACTATTCTCGATGTCGATCTACAAATTGAAAATTTTTAACAAAACAAGTTAGATCTCATAGAACCATCAATTCTCTATACTCTTGTATCACACGAAGTCACTCCATCTTTCTCAACTTGTGATCCTTCGGTCATGCTTTTACCATCGTCAAATCTTTTAAGCGTTTTATGTAAAATAAAATTTAAAGTTGGAAAAACTCAAGACTTTACGGCTATGATTGACACTGGCTGTTGAAAAACACAAATTGACATTAATCTCATACCAGTACAATATCACCAGTTATTACCCAAACCTTCGTATCTCCAAAGTTTCAATGGAGCTTATTCTATTGTTCGATATTGTTTATGAGATTGTCAGATATCTTTTATAAACGTCTTCGGTCAATGGGAAGAAGAGTACTATCCTCTTCCTCAGGTCCATTTACAAGATATCAAACATAATCATAAATGTGTGTTAGGATTAAATTTTCTTCGAAATATGAAAGGAAATGTTATAATTAATAGCGACTATATACAATTTTGTCGCCGCACTACGACAACCCCTACTGATTATTTACTTTCTAGACACAATCTAATCACCTATAAAGACTATCCTGCCATTCTTCCACCTCCTGAGTGTGATCAAAAGCGTGGTGGGATACAACATAAAAATGAACTTGATAGCACTCCTGAAATTCACAACAATATATACATATTCAATCAATCACTATATAAAGAGCCTATCCACGATTTCAATGCCATAACCACGAATTACTTTTTCTTCAATAAACCAAAAAGAAAATTAGCATATAATAAAAAATATATCCTAGATAATATCATACAAATTGCTGAAGAAACACAAGTCTTGGGTGAAGATCCGATAAAATATTGGTCTCGTAATAAATATTTAGCAAAATTAGAAATTAAAAATCCTGATATGTCCATTAAAACTGGAACTATGACTCATACTCCGGTAGACATTGAAGAATTCTCGATACAAATAAATGAACTTTTAAAGCTCGGAGTAATAAGACATAGCAACAGTAGACATAGAAGCAATGCCTTTTTAGTACGAAATCATGCTGAATTAAAACGAGAAAATGCCCGAATGGTAATTAATTATAAAAGACTAAATGATAATACACATGACAACCAATATCTTATACCAAACAAAGACCAATTATGGTATCAAAGCGTTTAAATTATAAGAATGACGAAGTTCCAATCTTGTATAATCCCAATCTTGAAGATTATAAGAAAATATTGGTTATAGTAATTTTTAGTATACATTTCTATTTTTAAACCAATAGAAATAGAAATGTAGTACTGCTGCTATAGTTTAAACTCTATATGTATAAATTTAACTAAAAACCATAATTACAAAACTCTATAAATTGAAAAGAAACTCTATAGTTAATTGGAAAATAGAAAATAACATCAAAGTAATTTTCAATATAAAAAATTGGTATCAGTGCCTCTATCTTGTATAGTTACATTTCAAGAAACAAGTATTAAAACGAGAAAATTGGTTTTTATGGGTTTCTATGATTGGTCTTTGTTTATAATATAGGCTAAACATAATCCCCAAGATTGGTCAGATATAAAAATAGATGGGAATCCGATTCAGTTCGTGCCTGGCATAATACGTCATCCAATGATATGTGGCATTTTCTCGAAACTATTCTAGGAAATAGTGTTGGCCTTCTGTTTAATACTTGGAAAAGAGAACATACTGAAGAATTCAACAAACTTAGAGAATCTGGTGATAATCTGTATATTTTCACAATTATTATTCGAATTCTATTTATCGGTCATGATCCTTCAATGGGAGATGTAATTATACAAAACTCAGCCTTAGCTGATCTCGAAAAAATGCAAATAAAAAGTTGGGATTATATTGAACAATTTTGTAACGATTATTTTAGTACTGCTGCTAAAACTGGAAAAATCCTTGACCCAGAAATAAGTGAGAAATTCTTTCGAAAACTACCAGGACATTTAGGTGAAGAAATTAGTCAAGAATGGTCTAAATTACCTTTAACTGAGCAAACCACAGGAAACCTCGGTGCTCGAATACAATATACTTATAAAATTCTAAAAAGTAAATGTATACAAGTAGAAGTTTAGAAAAATCTTAAAAAGCAACCATATGGATTCTGTAAAAAATGTAATATATACTCCACAAGTATATCAAGAACGAAAGGAACGAAAGAAGAAGAAAGAAAAGAACAAGCAACTAAAGAGAAGAAAATATCTAAGAAAATCTAAAACTTTTAAAGGTAAGAAAAAGGATAAATATGTTAAAAAAACCCTCTCACAAAAAATGTAAGTGTTTTATTTGTGGAAATGACCAACATCTAGCAAATCGTTGTCCTCAAAGAAATAAAACTAATAACCCTCGAACATATTTAATTGAAGACTTAGAAGATGACATTGTCAGTATAGATGATATAGATAGTGATGATGTTTATAGCATTCATGAAGAATACTATCATGAAAATGATAGCAATGATTCTGAATGTTCTAATGACGAAACTTATATGTTAACAGACAATGAGTGTAATCATGAATGGCTTCATAAAACTGGGTTTGACCAACAAAAATGCATACATTGTATACGATACCCAAGTTAATTGTATGCAAGGCGAAGAGAAGAACTCCTAGATGTAACGCACTTAATTGATATTTGATTCGTTTTATGCTTTCACGATGAATAATGGTATTTATGAATTTTCACTTTTATTTAATATAAGAGTTTATGTTATTTTAGTGACAAAGATTTCATCAACTTCTTCGTAGATTATTATTCCGGTGGTTATCTTTTTTTTCTCCATATAAGTTTAGTCACGCTTTTCTTATGTGTGGTTCCCTTCAAACAGATTGGAGACATATAAAGGGAAGCCTCATCGTGGGAGATAATATTCCATGTTTTTTTAAAAAACTGGTTCTGTTTTAAAATTAATGTTTTCTTTTACCAAATTTTTATAAACATCTGATCTTTTCTTGCGACCTCTGAGTAGTCATGTTGACCAAAAGTACCTTTTTCGATGATGAGTTATGGGAAAAATGGCCAGACTATGATTAACATGTCAACGTCTTGACCCGTTGTTTTTAACAAGTTGGTAAAAATACAGAGGTTGTTTCCTATGAAAACATCATAAGAAAAATCCTAAAATAAGATAGAACTGGGTAAGTAAACCTCCAAATCACAAAAAAGGGAAGTACCGAGTAGGATTGAAACAATTAGTAGCTTCAATCGTTTTCTGCATCATAAAACTTTCTACGAACTGTTTTGGGTTGAACATCTCATTATATTGGCCTACGAACCAATATTGGCACAATTCTCTTAAACAGTTTAAGGAAAAACTTTTCTGCACTTGTTAATGGGAACTTCGTCGTTCTTATAGGTTTGCATCGCGCACTCACAAAAAGCCTAAAAATCACAAAAAAACTAAAAACTGGTATCAGAGCCTAAATCTGTGCCAGCCTTCTTCGCAAGCATAATACTAATAAAAATTATAAACAAAAAGATGTACAATTATCTTCTTCATTAGAACCCTACGCAAGGCGAAGAGAAGAACTCCTAGATGTAACTAAACCCTACGCAAGCCGAAGAGAAGAACTCCTAGATGTAATGCACTTAATTGGTATTTGATTCGTTTTATGCTTTCACGATGAATAATGGTATTTATGAATTTTCACTTTTATTTAATATAAGAGTTTATGTTATTTTAGTGACAAAGATTTCATCAACTTCTTCGTAGATTATTATTTTGGTGGTTATCTTTTTTTTCTCCATATAAGTTTAGTCACGCTTTTCTTATGTGTGGAATTTTTAGAGATCAATTGATTCTGGTAGGTTAGTTATATTTGATTGTCTTTTATTACGTTATTGTCTCCGGATATATCGTAAATTTAGGATATCATATATGACCAACCTTTGTGCTTTCTAGAAAAAGTGAAATATAAAATCCATTTACATTAGAATATATTAATGCATTAAAGACTATTTTTCCAATTATGTTATTTGGGATGTGAAACACGTAATTGAGTTATCATAGCGAATCAATACTAGTTGGCGCGTGAAATCTAGGAGGGATTCTTGGAACCTTGGGATTTTTCTAAGTTTGATTTTTATTAAACTAAATTCAATTTCATATTTTAAAATTGCTAGAATTTCTTACATTTAGTTTCGCGTAGTTTTTCTTCCTAGACCTTGTTTTGTAGATCGATTTTCCTCGTGGGTTCGACACCCCAATCTTTACTGCAATTGACCGCGTGTACTGTTTGGGCGTAATCAATCGGAGCTATGTTACATAATTCTTGAGTATGTATATAGGGGTACACAAATCATCTAAGCTCAACAAATGTAAATGACCTCATTTTGTTTTGCAAAGCCAATTTGTTCCATGCCAGATTAAATCTATTTCAGAACTATTTTTTACCTTCTCTATTCAAAACTTATTATCGATTCCTATGATTAATCATAGACATCAAACAATGATTCTGAGACATAAAATCACAAAACGTTGAACCCATAAACACTTTGTTCTACCACTTGGTCTTTCATAAATAAAACAATTGGTTTCCAATATCGGCCTATAGAGTTACAAAATGTATCAATATTACTTTCTTTCATAGCTATCACATGTTATCCTTCCACCCAACAAATTTAAAATCAACTGGATTCACTTGTTAGAGAATTATGGTGGAAGGGGCAATTTCAAATTATTTATAATAGGAAAATGCCCTTCTCAACTTAATAATCTTTAGGCCAATTCCCTTTATTGTCTATTTATTTTGCATCCTCGTTGGTTGACACAAACTTTGAAGCCACTTTCACAACCACCATAGAATTGTTTTTTAAAAATTTTATTCCTTAACCCTCCCACTCCAAATGCCGCCAGCAAGGTTCGAACCCTGAAACTGTAATTCCATCTGCCACAGGCTACCACTGAGATGATACCCTATTGGCGCCACCATAGCGAATTCACAACTATAACAGAAACACCATTACCTCAACAACTACTAAGTACTAACCACTCTACAACTTACAACCATATAACCTTTGCCACAACTACCATACCACAACCATTATTATCAAAATACTTTTATCATCACCTACCACAAATATCGCCATCACCACCAACAACACCATAAAAGACCACAAGTACCATTCTACCGTCGGGTCCGCCACCTTAAATCCACACTCAACCAACTTGATCCCTAGAACCGCTTTTGTCAACATATCAGTTGGATTGTCTTGAGTACTCACCTACTCCAATAGAACTTCGCCATCTTTGATGACATCCCTAAGAAAATGATATCGCACATCAATGTGCTTTATCCGGGCATGATGAACCAGGTTCTTCGCCAAATGGATAGCACTCGGACTATTACATAACACTATCACCCCATCCTGAGTAATACCCAAATCAATAACCAAGCCTTGAAGCCAAATGGCTTCCTTCACCACCTCTGATAAAGCCATGTACTTTGCTTCAATAATAGACAAAACAACTGTAGACTGTAACTGAGGCTTCCAGCTCACTTGACCCATCGCCAATGTAAAACAATAACATGTAGTAGATCGACGCCTATCAAGATCACTAGCATAATCCGAATCAACATAACCTCAGATCATATTTGACACATTTCCACTCTCATATACTAAACCAACATCCAGTGTACCACGAAGATATCTCAATATCCACTTCACTGCCTGCCAATGCTGTTTTCTAGGTTTTGGCATAAATCTACTAACCAGACTGACTGGATGAGCGATATCCGAACTTGTGCAAATCATGGCATACATAAGACTACCAACTACACTAGCATAGGGAATTTGTGACATGTATTCCCTCTCATCCTCTGTGCTAGGAATCAGTACGAATAGTAAAAGGTTTATCTAGGTATAATTTAAAGTGTTCTAATGCATTGATAACACCCAGAATTTCATAGTCTAAAGACGTTAGTCCATTTTCTTTATATTTGCCAGAAGTATATCCACATATTCGTTCTTCTTTTTTAGAACTGTATTCATTAGGTTTGGCTAGTAGTACAGCTCCCCAGCCTTCTTCGTAAGCATCGATTTCTATGATTTTATAATCAGACTGTAATGGTAATGTTAATTATGCAGGTAAGTTTTTGCAAATTTCTTTGATAGCTTGGACAATTTTTATATCTTCCTCATTAAAACTTTTTTCACCATTAGGAGTTGTTTTACTATATAAAGGACCTATTAATTTACTAAGATCTTTAATATAATGACGACAATAATTTAGGGTTCCTAAAAATGATTGAAGTTGTTTAGTACTTTCAATATTATCAGGATATTCTAATATTTTCTTTACTATATGTTCCTGTAGCTGAATTTTTCCTTTTCCTATTTTCATTCCTAAAAAATCGATATAGGTTTTGCAAAGTTCTATCTTTTTCTTTGATATGATAAGTCTGTTGCTAACAAATTCATTAAAAACAAGTATAAGATGATGATAATGAGAGTCAAGGTCTTTGGAAAAGACTAAAATATCATCAATATAGACGAGAACAAAGTGTTTGTACTTACCAAAAATGAGATCCATTTTTCTCTGAAAGATAGAAGGGGCATTTTTAAGACCGAAAGGCATAATAAGCCATTCAAAATGTCCTTCAGGACACGTGAATGCAGTTCAGGGGATAGCTTGTTCGTCCATCATAACTTGCCAGAAACCGCTTTTACAATCAAATTTACTAAAGACAGTATTGTCTTGAATGCAATTTAGTAATTGGTATAAGATATTGGTCGTCAGGTGTATTATCATTCAGTCTTTTATAATTAATTACCATTCGGGCCTTTCCTCGTTTTAATTCAGCATGATTTCGTACTAAAAAGTCAGCGCTTCTATGTCTACTGTTGCTATGTCTTATTACTCTGAGCTTTAAAAGTTCATTTATTTGTATCGAGAATTCTTCAATGTCTACCGGCGTATGAGTCATAGTTCAAGTTTTAATGGACATATCAGGATTTTTAATTTCTAATTTTGCTAAATATTTATTACGATACCAATATTTTATTGGATCTTCTCCCAAGACTTGTGTTTCTTCAGCAATTCGTATGATATTATCTAGGATATATTTTTTATTATATGCTAATTTTATTTTTGGTTTATTGAAGAAAAGTATTCCGTGGTTATGGCATTGAAATCGTGGATAGTCTCTTTATATAGTGATTGATTGAATATGTATATATTGTTGTGAATTTCAGGAGTGCTATCAAGTTCATTTTTATGTTGTATCCCACCACGCTTTTGATCACACTCAGGAGGTGGAAGAAAGGCAGGATAGTCTTTATAGGTGATTAGATTGTGTCTAGAAAGTAAATAATCAGTAGGGGTTGTCGTAGTGCGGCGACAAAATTGTATATAGTCGCTATTAATTATTACATTTCCTTTCATATTTCGAAGAAAATTTAATCCTAACACACATTTATGATTATGTTTGATATCTTGTAAATGGACCTGAGGAAGAGGATAGTACTCTTCTTCCCATTGACCGGAGACGTTTTTAAAAGATATCTGACAATCTTGTAAACAATATCGAACAATAGAATAAGCTCCATTGAAACTTTGGAGATACGAAGGTTTGGGTAATAACTGGTGATATTGTACTGTTATGAGATTAATGTCAATTTGTGTTTTTGAACAGCCAGTGTCAATCATAGGCGTAAAGTCTTGAGTTTTTCCATCCTTAAATTTTATTTTACATAAAACGCTTAAAAGATTTGACGATGGTAAAAGCATGACCGAAGGATCACAAGTTGAGAAAGATGGAGTGACTTCTTGTGATACAAGAGTATCAATAATGTCGTAATCTTTGTCTTTCATTTTAGAGTTAGTGCTTATTTTTGTGATCTGGACTTTTAACGTTAAAATTTCTTCATTTAACGTAGAGATTTTACTATTAAATTCGTACATTAATTTATCGTGTTAAAATTTATGTTTATCTTTTAAAAAGGCATTTTCGAGTTGACTTTGTTCTAATAACGTTTTATATCATTGTAATTCTAAAGTAGAACTATTTTCAATAAGAGATGTTATAGGTTTTGGTTGAATATTGTAAGTAGTGGTCAAACACCATTGACAGATTTCGATCTTACAGTTTTTACATTGATAACGATATTCTCGACTTGGGTATCGTATACAATGTATGCATTTTTGTTGGTCAAACCCAGTTTTATGAAGCCATTCATGATTACACTCATTGTCTGTTAACATATAAGTTTCGTCATTAAAACATTCAGAATCATTGCTATCATTTTCATGATAGTATTCTTCATGAATGCTATAAACATCGTCACTATCTATATCATCTATACTGACAATGTCATCTTCTAAGTCTTCAATTAAATATGTTCCAGGATTATTAGTTTTATTTCTTTGAGGACAACGATTTGCTAGATGTTGGTCATTTCCACAAATAAAACACTTACATTTTTTGTGAGAGGGTTTTTTAACATATTTATCCTTTTTCTTACCTTTAAAAGTTTTAGATTTTCTTAGATATTTTCTTCTCTTTAGTTGCTTGTTCTTTTCTTTCTTCTTCTTTTGTCCTTCCGTTCTTTATATACTTGTGGAGTATATATTACCTTTTTATAAAATCCATATGGTTGCTTTTAAAGATTTTTCTGAACTTCTACTTGTATACATTTACTTTTTAGAATTTTATAAGTATGTTGTATTCGAGCACCGAGGTTTCCTGTGGTTTGCTCAGTTAAAGGTAATTTAGACCATTCTTGACTAATTTCTTCACCTAAATGCCCTGGTAGTTTTCGAAATAATTTCTCACTTATTTCTGGGTCAAGGATTTTTCCAGTTTTAGCAGCAGTACTAAAATAATCGTTACAAAATTGTTCAATATAATCCCAACTTTTTATTTGCATTTTTTTGAGATCAACTAAGGCTGAGTTTTGTATAGTTACATCTCCCATTGAAGGATCTTGACTGATAAGTAGAGTTCGTATAATACTTGTGAAATTATACGGATTATCACCAGATTCTCTAAGTTGGTTTTTTTCTTCAGTATGTTCTCTTTTCCAAGTATTAAACAGAAGGCCAACACTATTTCCTAGAAGAGTTTCGAGAAAATGCCACATATCATTGGATGACGTATTATGCCAGGCACGAACTGAATCGGATTCCCATCTATTTATTATATCTGACCAATCTTGGGGATTATGTTTAGCAATTTCTAAAATACTTCCAAATGTAGAGGCTTTGGATAATTCTTGTGTTTGATCAGGGAGTTGTATTCTTCCCATGGGTTTATAATATTTATTAGTATTAATATTGTCAGTTCCAGGTGGAATTGGATATCGACCACCAGGTTCATGAGGTTTTCCCCTGAAATCTTCATATCGATTTCTAGAAGTAGAAGGTGGAACTGGATTCGAAGATACAATTGAACTACTAGGTTGAGTGTTCAAAAAGGTTTCTTCTATAATAGGTTTTCTTAGTAACATATGAGGAGGTAACTCTTCATCTAAGACGGCTTCTTCATATTGCATATCAAACTCTTTATCTAATAAAGTTCTTATTTCAGGAATTGGTAATTTTCCATGTGTAATTTCTAATTCTGTAGTTCTTTTATTTATAATTTCTATTACCTCATCAAGAGTAAGATCTTCATTGTCAAAAGCCATATGGGTATAATCTATAGATTCCTCATTTATGGTTTCATCATCTTCGTCATTGAAATTATTTTCTTTTGGTATATTAGAATAATTATTGAATCTAAGATTGAGTGTACCATCTTTATGTTTATAAGAGAAAATTTCTTTTGGAACAAGAATAGATTTTTCAAGGAATGATTCTATTTTCCAATCTAGTCCAGCATATTTTTCAGGAGAAAAATATTTAGCTCCTATGGCTTGTATTCCATAATTTTTCTAAGCTGCTACTATCAAGTTGTTATTTTGTTGTACAGTGTCTGATATTCGTCCGATAAATCCGATACATATTAATAAATTTTCTTCGCCCCTTTTCATATCATAGCCTTTCGATTTAATACCAAGTTTAATGTTATGATAAAAAAATTTCGTAGGCAACAAATAGTCGGGAGCAAAATAAATAATTCCACCTTTGTTATTCATGTCTAATTCGATTGATCCCAAAATTCCTTTTTCGATATCAGTAAAGCGATCATCATATAAACATAAAAAGAGTTTGGCTCCCAAATTTGAACGATGTAAACCTTTGACTCCTACTATGATTATTCCCAGATGCATTAAACTTAGTTTTTTGGCTTCAAGTTTTTTCCACGAATCATGACTTATCAAATCTAATTTTATTTGTTGTTCCTCGTGTGTACATGATACTTGTCTTTCACTATAATGTTGATAGATAAAAGGTTTGCTAAAAGGATTTTTTGGTGTTTTATAGAGAATTGATGGTTCTATGAGATCTAACTTGTTTTGTTAAAATTTTTCAATTTGTAGATCGACATCGAGAATATTTTCAAGTCTAATGTCTGAAGATCTAACAGATTTAGTATGTAATTTACTAAAAATATTACCAACTATTTTTTCTCTACTTACTATTTGTTTTCCACGATCCATAATAGTTTCTATTTTGTTTTTTACCGATTGGATTTGATTGTATATTTAGGGTTTTAAATTCGTTTATTAAGTTTGTAATATTATTGTCAGGAGATTATAAGATGTCTTTTATATGTGTCAGACTGTCTTCAATAGTTGATATTCGATCTTTCAAAGATGCAATCTTATGGGTGATAAGTTCTATATTTCTATTTTCCTTTGTATTTTTTATATAATCTAAGTTTTCTATTATTTCAGTGTAAATTTGTTTATTGGTTTGTTCGATGTAAATAGATGCTTTTAAGACTGAAATATCTGATTCTAAATTATTAGCTAAGTTTATAAGTAAATCAGTTATACCGTTTTAACCTTTAGATACTATTAAAATTATTGTACTCTATTAGTATACTATTGTGACATTTTTAGTTTGTTGTTTTTCTTGAATTTAAAGCAATTAGAAAATTACTCTAAGGAAAATAAAGGAGAATGCCTATGTTTTTGCATTATTTTTTTTTTTGAAAATAGATTTTGTTTTATTGAGTCAGTAATGTTTGGGGGTAACATTTCTGGAAACCCTCACGAGACTATAACTCGTAAACTAGAGGTAATCTAGGGGTTTAAAGCCTTGTTGCACGTTAAGGTAAGTGCAACCGTGATTCCTATGAAAGTGAGTTAGGATTTTATTCTTAATTTTGTTTTGCTCGAGGACTAGCAAAATATAGGTTTGGGGGTGTTTGATGTTCACATAATTATTACATAATATACCTCCTAATTTATATTGGTTAGAGTTTCAAATAGTGTATTTTAGTTTAATTATTTTATTTTTGTAGGATTTGGAGTTTAAATGACAAAAGTGCGTTAGCGTGGCGAATAATGGTGATTCATAGTCAAGTAATGTACCCCCGTATTGATTTATATTTGGTTAAATCACGGGTAAAGTCGTAATGTACCCCCGTATTGATTGTAAATCAATTTTTTTGACAAGTAATAAAGGTCTGGCATTCCAGAGGTGCCCCTCCCCACTGGAGGTTTATTTAAAAAAAAAAAAAAATGGTGATTCATAGACAAATTGGCGAAGTGGAGCGGGAGACACTCAAGCCAAAGATTAAGAGAACCAAAAAAATAATAAAGAAAATTAGTTTTGAATTTTGGTAGAACAAAGAAGGAATATGGATAAAAATAGCCAAACCCACCTTTCAAGGGGTGGGACCTTTTGTTTGCAATTTGTATTTGATTTCAAATAAGAAGCTTGCTTCTTTTAACCACAAAAGCAACAGGATACAAAAAAAAAAAAAAAAAAAAAAAGAGCACGTTTTTGGTTTCCAAATTGGGACCAATGGAGAGTTTGTTTTGTTTTCTAATTGAGGAACAACCAATTGGGGAGGAGAGGAGTTTTCTTTTAACCACAAAAGGCAGCAATAGCATATAATAGAAAAAGAGGACAGCAAACGAGGTTCTCTCTGGACCAGAAATAAAGGAGCCACGACGCAGCAGCGCAGCAGAGGAACAACAAGGATACGTGCTGTCCAGGAACAGAGGACACAACACAGCAGCAGGAAGGCAGCCAAAACGCATGACTGCTGCTCGACGCTGACTGCTACTCGACGCTGAAACTCTGACTGCTGATTGACGCTATCCAGCAGTGAAGATGCTGTCCAGCAGGGTGCGCATCGCGGTCGCTGTCATCACCGTCACCATGCATCACTAAATCCTACGCAAGGCGAAGAGAAGAACTCCTAGATGTAAAGCACTTAATTGGTATTTGATTCGTTTTATGCTTTCACGATGAATAATGATATTTATGAAATTTCACTTTTATTTAATATAAGAGTTTATGTTATTTTAGTGACAAAGATTTCATCAGCTTCTTCGTAGATTATTATTCCGGTGGTTATCTTTTTTTTCTCCATATAAGTTTAGTCACGCTTTTCTTATGTGTGAAATTTTTAAAGATCAATTGATTCCGGTAGGTTAGTTATATTTGATTGTCTTTTATTACGTTATTGTCTCCGGATATATCCTAAATTTAGGATATCATATATGACCAATCTTTGTGCTTTCTAGAAAAAGTGAAATATAAAATCCATTTACATTAGAATATATTAATGCATTAAAGACTATTTTTCCAATTATGTTATTTGGGATGTGAAACACGTAATTGAGTTATCATAGCAAATCAATACTAGTTGGCGCGTGAAATCTAGGAGGGATTCTTGGAACCTTGTGATTTTTCTAAGTTTGATTTTTATTAAACTAAATTCAATTTCATATTTTAAAATTGCTAGAATTTCTTACATTTAGTTTCACGTAGTTTTTCTTCTTATACCTTGTTTTGTAGATCGTTTTTCCTCGTGGGATCGACACCTCAATCTTTACTGCAATTGACTGCGTGTACTGTTTGGGCGTAATCAATCGGTGCTATGTGACATAATTCTTGGGTATGTATATAGGGGTACACAAATCATCTAAGCTCAACAAATGTAAATGACCTCATTTTGTTTTGCAAAGCCAATTTGTTCCATGCCACATTAAATCTATTTCACAACTATTTTATACCTTCTCTATTCAAAACTTATTATCGATTCCTATGATTAGTCATAGACATCAAACAATGATCCTGAGACATAAAATCACAAACGTTGAACCCATAAACACTTTGTTCTACCAATTGGTCTTTCATAAATAAAACAATTGGTTTCCAATATCGGCCTATCTATATTACAATTCAAAGGGGGTTTTTGTCCTACGTGGCAAGTGTTTGTCATACGTGGTAGTTTTATGTCTTTGGCAGAACTTAAGTTAAACAATTCACCCTCGATGCTTTCCTCACTCTCTCCTTTCCACTATCTTCCTCTACCCAAACCCCTCCCACCACCGATTCTCGAAGAAGAAGGACGAAAGAAGAAGAAGTTTGAGAAGGTAAGATCCTTCTTCTTCTTTACATCTCCTCCTCTTCTTCTTCTTCAGATCTGAAGAACAATTTGATTTTTTTTTTCAGATCTCTTCACTTTTAAGATCCTTTTTTTTTTCCAGATCTCTTCTCCTCACTCTCTCCTTTCATTCTTCGATTCGGTGGAGGAAGAGGAGGAGAGGTGAAGCCGAAGAGGAAAATGAAGACGCCTTCGTAAATAGAGCTGGTGAGTGATTGATTGGTTGAAGATTTTGTTTTGATTTTGTGTGTTTTTAGGTTTTTGATTTGATTGATTGTTTAGGGTTTTGATTTGTGTGTTTTTAATTGGAAACAGTGGAGACTTATCCACCGGGTATTAGATCTGAGCTCCCATTCACCACATTTGATTTGTTTTGCACTTCATTCATTCATTCTACTTTATTTGTTAACTCATCATTTTTACTGGGTTTTACTTCAATTGTAATGGGTTTTCATATTTCTTTGCTTGAACGTTCAATTACACTGATCTTTTGTGTTGGATCTGGTATTACTTGCAAGTATTAATTGATATAAAAACGAACCCACTCTTTGAAAGGAGATTGGATGCGTGTAATTGACTACTGGAATGTCTTTCACTTGCATTCGATTTATTTATTTATTTTTAGTGGTATTGGTTTTTGTGTTTTAAGCAAATACTACTAAACTGTTCACAATAGGTGTAAAAGGTTCAGATCCTGTTTTGGGTTTGACATAAAGATCATATCTGTAAAATTTCTATTTAATGATCAGTTCAGTGGTGGGATGAACTCCATCGAGCTGAACCCTTTTGTGGAAATTGGTTAACAAGATAGTGGCATCATTTCATACCACTGGAAGTGGATAAAGATGTGGTGAAGTGAATTATGAAAATTGAGGAATTGGGTGTGTGAAAAAATGTGTAAAATGTGTAAAGGGTTTTGATTTGTGTGTTTTTAATTGGAAACAGTGGAGACTTATCCGCCAGAATCGTTGAGGGCGGAGCTGTCGGTGAAATTCGGAAGCAAGAGCTATAGAGTTTGTTGATGCACAGTTAGGGGAGCGTGTTAGAGAAGATGGGCCGATACTTGGGATGGAGTTTGATCCATTGCCACCTGGTGCTTTTGGTGCACCAATAGGTATGACACGACAATTTTCATATTTGAGTTGTTTTGCTTATTGATATCATGCAATGCAGCTTTAATATCTATAGCGTACTGGGTATCGTAGAGATTAATTTGGTGTTGTTTTTTTTAATGGGTTCAAAAAGATTCAATAGTCGTAAGATTCATGCAGCGTCTCTCAATTTCCAATAGTCGTAAAAACCCAATTGCAATTATTCGACAATTCCGTGAAAGTACGATGTACTCTGTAGTAGTGCCAACGGCACGGGTATTACACTAGTATAGTTACAAAATGTATCAATATTACTTTCTTTCGTAGCTATCACATGTTATCCCTCACCCAACAAATTTAATCAACTGGATTCACTTGTTAGAGAATTATGGTGGAAGGGGCAATTTCAAATTATTTATAATAGGAAAATGCCCTTCTCAACTTAATAATCTTTAGGGCAATGCCCTTTATTGTCTATTTATTTTGCATCCTCGTTGGTTGACACAAACTTTGAAGCCACTTCCACAACCACCATAACATTTTTTTTTAAAATTTTATCCCTTAACCCTCCCACCCCAAATGCCGCCAGCAAGGTTTGAACCCTGAAACTGTAATTCCATCTGCCACAGGCTACCACTGAGCTGGTACCCGATTGGCGCCACCATAGCATATTCACAACTATAACAGAAACACCATTACCTCAACCACTACTAAGTACTAACCATTCTACAACTTACAACCATATAACCTTTGCCACAACTACCATACCACAACCATTATTATCAAAGTACTTTTATCATCACCTACCACAAATATCGCCATCACCACCAACAACACCATAAAAGACCACAAGTACCACTCTACCGTTGGGTCCGCCACCTTAAACCCATACTCAACCAACACCACCATTACCACCACAATTAACTCAATCCCTATTGCACAAGAAAAATATAGTTAATACGTCTAGGGAGCCAAGTTTGGGAGCCACTTTTGGGTCAAGTTTTAGTTTTTTTTACACTTTTTACCCCTATTTAAAACACAACCACAAACATCATCTATAGAAGGGGTAGAAGTGTAAAAAAACCAAAACTTGGCCGAAAAGTTGCTCCCAAACTTGACTCCCTAGAATTGTTGATTAAGTAATTTGGATCACTAAAGATAAAATAAAAATAGTATCAAAAAATAAGAATCGATAGCATGTATTTCCTTGAATATTTACTTTTCCTGACAAATAATCTTCCATGAACCCAACATGCGTTTCGAGAAGAAAAAAAAAGTTTCCTGATGGAGCTCACTCCACCATCTTCAATCTTCAGCCCCTTTTCTTTCCAGAGCAGGTAACGTCCTTTCTTCTCTACTTGTCCAATAGGCTTTTACCTCTGTGTTGTGTTTTTTTTTCTCTCACTCTCATTTCTCATTTTTACTCATTTGCATTGTTATTTTCTCTATGCTTCTTATCTAATATTCTTTGAATATTTATAACTAGGGTTTTGGAGCTGTGAATTAAGGCTTCTTTTGTTGCTCATTTTGATGTATGTTCAAACTTTTTTCTTGTAGTCTTTACTAAATTTAATTTAGTTTGCTTTTTCGATATCTTCATTATCACCTAAAATGTGCTTAGTTAAAGACTTAAGAGATCTCTGATGATGGGTTCTGTTCTTGAGGGATGGATTTCATTGTTAACAAAAATGTTATATTTACTTTTTTATTAAGGGTTTATTGTAGTTGTTAATGGATCACAACTAATGGTGATTGCCCGTAGTGATTATCATTGACTCTAGAGCCACTACACTAAATTAGCATTTTTGTAACAACCCCCAAAATTATATCACTTTTGAGCTGTAACAGTCCACCAAATAATTTTACACATTTTCACAAACAAAATGATATGATAATTGTATCACCATGAAGAGTATGGTGCTACAAGTGATATTATCCATGGTGATCCAATTTATTTTATCACTTTTTTTGGGAAACTGTTTTTCATTTTTTGACTGAATTTAGTTTTGACTTGAAATTGTTTGGTGGACTGTTCCAGCTCGAAAGTGATATTGTTTTGAGGGTTGTTATAAAAATGTCAATTTGGTGTAGCGAGGTTATTATGTCAGCATGAGTTCTATGAACATATACTGGCGTTTTTGTAGTTATAAGTTTACTTTTGTTACGGAGAAAATCAACGCTTCTACAAAATTCTCTCCCCCCACCACACGGACATGTCTTTGTAAGAAAATATTTCAACCCTTCAAATTTCAATTATACTAGAAAACTCCTTGTACTTTTTATTTGTTTTTAACCAATATCATAAATTTCAGGGAATTGTTCCTTTTGAGAGGAAAATCGGGGTGCCATTGATCATCCCAAACAATTTGTGGGAACACACAAGAGAAAAAATTGTTGCTCCAACTAAGTATTATTTTCCGTACTGCATTTCATCAAACATGTAAAATTTATTTATTTATGGAAATACCAAATAAACAGACCTGATCCTTAACCCCTAATGCGATCGGGTGAAACTTTCTGGCACGAAAGAAAAATCCTCATAAGTCTCGAGATTTTAGAAACAAGCAAGGGATGCTTAGAAAGGTGTTCTCTTCAACCGAGTTAACCTCTTTGCCATTCTCTCCAAAATTTCATCCTACTTATGCTTACTCTCCAATTTTGTTTCCTGGTGACATTGTCAAATAATTGCAACTAAAATTTCAGACATCTCCATTCGTTTGCACATGCATTTCATTAGATAGTTAAATTAATTCTGAATAATCAGTTTTCGTATAGAAACTTTTTTGTTTGTTTGCTTGTCTTGGCTATGTTTGATGTCCGTGATTTTGTTTTCTTGGTTAGGTAAGAGCTTCTTAAGCAATGCTTCTAGTCGAGCTTTTGTTTGATTTCTGTTTCATATTTTTCATTTGTATGGTTCAATAAAATGATGATAAAGTTAAAAAGTTAAATTTGGTTTATGTAAAAGTTTTGTCTGTGTAAAAGTCTAATTTTGACAGATAAATCCATTTCACTTTAGAACCAATGAAATTTTGGAATTTCGAAAAACTTCTAATCCAATATGAGAATTATGTAGAAAAACCTGAAACAATCAACCCAAAGCAACTATTGCAAGTATAATCAGAATCAACATAACCTCGGATCATATTTGACACATCTCCACTCTCATATACTAAACCAACATCCAGTGTACCCCGAAGATATCTCAATATCCACTTCACTGCCTACCAATGTTGTTTTCTGGGGTTTGACATAAACCTACTAACCAGACTGACTGGATGAGCGATATCCGAACTTGTGCAAATCATGGCATACATAAGACTCCCAACAACACTAGCATAGGGAATTTGTGACATGTATTCTCTCTCATCCTCTGTGCTAGGAAACAACTTACCCGAGAGCTTAAAGTGAGTAGCCAAAGGAGTACTTACCAACTTGGACATATCCATGTCAAAACGATGAATAACCTTCTCTAAGTATTGTCTCTATGACAATGTCAGTCTGTCATTCTTCCTATCTCTTACTATCTCCATCCCAAGTATCTTTTATGCTGAACCAAGATCTTTATCTCAAACTCCATGCTAAGTTTTGACTTCAATTTATCAATTTCTTCCATGTTCTTCGCAGCAATGACCATGTCATCAACATAAAATAAGAAAAATATGAACCACCCATCCTTGAGCTTCTGTGTGAATACACAAGGATCATACTGACTCCTCGCATATCCTTGCTCAATCATAAAAGTGTCAAACATCTTGTACCACCGCCTCAAAGATTACTTCAACCCATACAGTGACTTCTTTAGTTTGCATACCTTTTCTTCCTTACCAACAACAACATATCCGTCGGGCTGAGATCTGTATATGTCCTCCTCCAAATCTCCATGCAAGAAAGACATCAAGTTGCTCGAGCTCTAACTCAAGTTGCGCTGCTAAAGCCAAAAAGACTCGGATAGAAGTGTGTTTTACCACCGGAGAGAATACTTCATTGTAGTCCACACCTTCTTGTTGTGTATATCCTTTAGCCACCAATCTTGCCTTGTATCGTATACATGTACAAGTACCCTTGAAATCTGGAATCCCGTCTTTCACTGTGAAAACCCACTTACACCCAATTAGCCACTTCCCTTTAGGGAATGTCACAAGCTCCCATGTATGATTCTTCTGAAGAGATAACATCTCCTTATCCAAAGCCTCCTTCCACTCATCTTTATGAACACTTCGTAAAGCCAACATATATGTGGTAGTAACATCATCATACCCGTCAAGAACTAAAAATGCGCAAACGGCGTCATCCTCGTAGCCAAATCTAAATGGTGCATGTCTGCCTCTAGGTTCTCTGTCGGTTGCTAAAGATGATGTTTGTAATTGTTGAACTTGTTGTTGTGTAGGTTCCATGTCCCCATCAGTAGGAACCTCATCTTCTGCCACTGTTTCATCGAACATCATATTTGTATCACATATTTCCTCAGTAGAAATAACATCATGCTCTGTATGAGATCTAGGAGCTCCAAGCTCCACCTGCAGAGAATCTCTAGCATCTTCATCATAACTATCATCTCTCCAAATAGGGGAACCATTTTTGCATCTCTCACACTTTGCCTGTAACAAAGCCTCCTCATGGAACTTCACATCTCAGCTGATCACAAATTTTTTCAAATCAGAGCACCATAATCTATACCCTTTCACGTTATCCGGATAACCGAGAAAAATAGCTTTCCTAACCCTTACTCCAATTTTGTCCTCCCTAACATGAAAATATGTTGGACAACCAAATACTTTCAAGTTATAATAATATGAAGAAATAACATACCGTACCTTCATAAGAATCTGAGTCTCAATAGCTGATGAAGGAGAGCGGTTAATGAGATAGCACCCCGTGTTTACTGCTTCAGCCCACCATATTCTGCCCAAACCTGCATTGGACAACATTCACCGTGTTCTCTCCAAAAGAGTATGGTTCATCTGCTCTACTACCCCATTCTGCTGTGGTGTTGACTTCACTGTGAAGTGTCTCATAATGCCATGTTCCAAACAAAACTGCTTTAAGGGATCCTCAGTATACTCATCGCCATTGTCAGAACTCACTACTTTGATCACCCTTCCAGTTTGTTTCTCAATCATAGCTTTCCACTTCTTGAAGATATCAGTGACTTCATTTTTATGTTTCATGGTATACACCCATACTCTCCAGCTGAAGTCATCGATAAAAGACACAAAATACCTGGAACCCCCTTGGATGCAACTCTAGTCTCTAGATGGTCCCCAAACATCAGTGTGGATGTAATCCACAATTCCCGCGGTGCTGAGTAGCATCACCAAAACTGACTCTGCACTGCTTTCCATAGATGCAATATTCACAGAAGTCCAGTTTTTCCATTTTACCACCGCCAAACAAGCAACGCTTGCTTAAAGTCTTGAGTCCACTCTCACCAACATGCCCTACTCGCATGTGCCATAACTGTGTGCTGGTGAAGCTCTTCTCATCAACAACTGTAGAAACCATAGTTCCACCTTCAACTACACTGTCTTGAAGGAAATATAGATTTGCATGCCTAGTTGCTGTCATAAGCAACTTATCACCAAAATAAACATTGCAATACCCATTCTCACCCATATACTTGTAGCCCCGAGCTTCAAGCACCTCAAGAGAGATCGACCCTTTTGAAAGAACTGGAACATGGCGGTCAAGAAAACTGTCTACATGACCCATTTGTCAATTGGAATTTGACTGTACCAACACCCATTGTCTTGCAAGACCGAGAGTCACCCATTTTAATTGAACTGCCTTTAACCTCGCGATAAGTGTTGAACCATTCCCTTACGGGACACATGATATGAAGCTCCCCTATCCAACATCTAACCATCATACAAATGGTCATAAGATTTTTCCATCAATACATGTGCTAAGTCACCCCGATTAAAATATCCTCTACCACATTCGATGACTCAACAATATTCACTATGTCTTTACTCTCATTATCTTGCTTCTTGTGATTATCCTTCCACCTTGGACAATCCCTCTTGTAATGACCATTGCGCTTACATTTGTGACATTCAACCTTTGATATATCTCTCCTTTTGATTTAGACTGGTTCATTTTGTAGTTGTTTACCTTGTAACTTGTCACCAAAAGACCATGTGCTTGAACCTCCTCATTCGAAGTACTCTTTCTGGAAGCCTTTGCAAGTATGACTTGAACAATATCACTATACACAAATTTTTCTTTCTTCAATGTTGTCATCTGATCAACAAACGGTTCTCATTCCGGTAACAAAGAAATTAACAATAATAATGCCTTCTGACTATCTTCAAACTTAGCTCCCAAAGCTATCACAATCTGAGTATAAACATTCAAATTCATTTAAGTGATCACTCATAAGTTTACCTGGCTACAACCTGAAAGTGAAGAGCTTCTTCTATAGGTACATCACACTCATCTAATCATTCTAAAGATACATAGCCTGAAGCTTATCTCAAATACCCTGAGCCATCATCTCATCAACGAAGTTGTAAGCCACATTGGGAGAAAGACACAAACGAATCGTACTACATGCATTCTGATCCATTTTACTCCACTTCTCGATAACCTCAACCGTTGCCTTATCTAACGATGGTTTCTTTTTCTCATCTAGTGCATCAATCTGATCCAAACTAATCAGAATGTCTTTACAATCCATCTGCCAAGCATTAAAATTGTTCCTACCATTGAATCAAACAATGTCGAACCCATGGACTTTCACATAGCCATCATGACGCGATGAAGAAACCCTTTCGGCCATTTTATTTGACACCTTGAAAGTACAAACACCAACCAACTGACGCTCTGATACCATTAGTAGAAATATCTGAAACAATCAACCCAAAGCCAACTGATGCAAGTAAACTAAAACACAAGGTCAATACCTAGTTAGTGAAAGTCAATGACTGAAAACTATGCTACGAAGATTGTCCTGTTGGTGACCTCGGCTTGTCTGTTTGCCTGTGGATTGGTGGGTGCAGAGAAGTGTTGCTAGATATTCAGGTTTTTAGATGGCTCCTTGACCTTCTTGGCTTCGAATTGTTTCCCATTGTCTGTGACAATTATCCTTGGGATTCCGAATCTGCATAATATGTCTTTCCAAAAAAACTTCTCGACTTGGGTTTCTCCTATCTTCGTGAGGGGCTCTACTTCTACCCACGTAGTGAAGTAGTCTTCTGCTACAAGAAGAAACTACTTCTTGTCGGACGCGGGGAGTGGTCCTATGATGTCCATTCCATGTTGCGCGAATGACCAGGAACTATTAAATCAGGTTTTCTCCCAACATGTGAGTGTACGGGGAAAATCTTTGGCACTTATCACACATGCGAACGAGCTTTTGAGCATTTGCTCGCATCGTTGGCCAGTAGTAATCTAGCGTGAGTGCTTTTTGGGCCAACGTTCTCCCCCTTAGGTGATTTCCGCATGTACCATGGTGGATCTCGTGCAGAACATATTCAGCATCTTCTGGTGAAAGGCACCTTAGCAACGGACTTGTGGTAGACCTTTTGTAGAGTCTGTCATTGATCATATGTATCGTGCCACCCGATTTCATAATGTTTGGTCTTCCATCTTATCTATTGGGAGTTATCCGTTTGATATATACGCCAGGATTGGAGTTGTCAAATTGTTTTCTTGATTCGTGGCACATGCTTCTTCCACCTTGTTTTCAAGTATGGAGCTTCCTTGCATCATGACAAGCGAATTGTCATTTTCCTTAGTTGCCGATGCCTCCTTTGCTAGTTCGTCAACTCTTTTGTTCTCCATCCTTGCGCACCGTTGAATGATCGCATTCCAAAAGCCTTCTACTAGTTCTGTGGTTTTTTTGTGGTAGGCCTTCATTCGGGTATCTTTGATTTGAAACTCGTCATTTAGTTGATTGCTCGACTTCATTGTTTGAGGCTTTAAAGTTTAAATTTATCGTTTTATCCAATGTGTTCCCTTCCGAGTTGTACAGGACTAATCCAACTATGTTTCCCACCTCGTTGGATGCTCCATCACAGCTAGGATCCATCCGTCGGTGATTGGTTTGGATTGTTTTCCTTCGCTCTTGCTTTACGTCTATTGGTTGTTGCCTCCTGTGAATTTGACGATGAAATCTGCTAATGCCTGAACTTTGATAGTGGTCCTGGGGGCATAGCTGATATCGAATTGCCCAAGTTCTATCGCCCATTTCACCATTCTCCTCGATAGATCTAGTTTGTGTAGTACCGACCGAAGCGGTTGTTCGGTCATAACCGTGATTGGGTGTGCTTGGAAGTACAGCCATAGTTTTCTTGACGGCACGATCAGGGCGAGCACCAATTTCTCAAGGGCTGGATAATTGATTTCAGCATCCGCAAGTGTTTTGCTGATGTAGTAAACTGGTTTTTGCTCAAAATTTTCTTTCTGTAATAGCACTGAGCTTATCGCGAGGTCGAACACAGATAGATATAGATATTGTGTTTCTCCCGTGTTTGGCTTCGTTAGTGGCTTTGTGCTCCCCCATATACATTTTTAGGCTTTGACAAGCTTCCTCACACTCCGTATTCCACTTGAATGTCATGTTTCCCTTCAAATTTTTTAAGAAAGGAAAACATTTGTTCGATGATCTGGAGATGAATCGGTTCAAGGTTGTTATTCTTCCATTAAGACTTTGTACACCTTTTATGTTCGTTGGTGACTGCATATCGAAAAGCGCATGTATCTGTTTTGGATCGGTCTCAATTCCTCTTTGATTGACCATGTACCCGAGGTTTTTTCGTGATTCTACTCCAAATGTGCGCTTCTTCATATTCAGTTTCATCTTATACTTTCGCAGTTGGGAGAAGGCATGTTCAAGATTTGTGACGTGGTCTACTCGGCGTGAACTTTTGACAAGCATGTTGTCAAAATAAACCTCCATCATTTTTCCATTTTGATTTTTTTTAACATTTTGTTCACCAATCGTTGGTACGTTGCTCCCGCATTCTTTAATCCGAAGGGCATTACCTGGTAACAGTATGTACCCCTTTCCGTTATAAAAGATGTTTTACTTGTTTGAGAGGGTGCATCTATATCTAATAACAGTATGCATCCATGAAGCTTAGCAGCTCGTGCCAAGCGGTTGCATCAACTACCTAATCTATTCGTGGAAGTGAGAAATTTTATTTAGGGCATGCTTTATTTAGATTAGTATAGTCCACGCATACCCTCCATTTGTCGTTCTTCTTCTTTACTAGCACCGTATTTGCCAACCAGTTCGGGTAGTGAACTTTTCTTATCATCCATGCATTAAGTAGGCGGTGCACTTCCTTGTTTATCACGTGATTACGTGCTGGAGCTACCAACCTTCTTTTTTGTTGAACCGACTTCTTGTCTGGGTTCACTTGTAATTTGTGAGAGATGACGGACGGGTCTATTCCTACCATGTCCTTCATTGTCCATGCAAAAACATCTAGGTTATCTTTCAGTAGATGGATCAGTTTCTCGGCGAGTTTGGGATGAATCTTTGTGCCAATCCAAACTACTTTCTCCGCTTCGTTGTCTAGGTAGACTACGATTGCCAATCCAAACTACTTTCTTCTGGTTGTCTGGTGTTAGGTTGATCTCGTGGGCTGGTTGGAGCCATATTATCATCCAAAAAGTCTGAACTCATTTGACCAAGTTGTTGTGAAAGCTCTCCCGGTCGTTGCAGTAATTGTTATTTGTGAGGAGTATTTATTATTGCAAAATAACACTCACGGGCCGCTGGTTGATCTCCTTTGATTATCCCGATACCGTTGTCGGTATGGTACTTTAAGCATTGGTGTATAATTGAGGAGACTGCGCCCGTTTTGTGTATCCAAGGTCTTTCGAGTAGTATGTTATACACAGAAGGAGCATCAATGACAAGGAAGTCTGTCAATAGTTGCTTTCCTGCTTCGACCGGTAGCTGAATCATCCCCAGTGGATGACATTGTTCTCTGCTGAAACCCACCATTGGTTGATCGCTAGGTGAGAGCATCTCATTAGTGAACCGTATCCTTCAAAAAGTTGTCTAGTATAGGAGGTTGGCCAAGTTGCCTGTGTCGACCAACACCCTACTTATTTCCCACCTAGCTATCGTGACAGAGATTAATAAGGCATCATTGTGCGGGAAATTAACCCGTCTGCATCTTCGTTTGAGAAGGTCAGAGTCATATGCATCATCTTTGCACACTATGTTGGTGGCTCTTGGTATCTGATATTTGCTCGCAGGTCTCTGACTACTCATTTTCGGGATCGGTTGGATTGCTCTTTTTCTCCATATGCACCATGCAAGATGTATATTATCTCCTTTGGTCGTTCCCCCGAGGTGATTGTTTCATCCTCGAGTTTGATGAATTCTCTGAGTCATCCTTCTTTGACATGGCATTCGATCTCATCTCTTAAGCTATGACAGTCTTTGGTATCACGGCTGTAGTCGTTGTGGAAGAGGCAGTGCTTGCTTTTGTTCCATTTTTCCGGATCTCTTCTCATTTTTGGTGGCCATCTGACTTCTTCCCTTTGTGATATAGCTTTAAGGACCTCGATTCGACTCGCTATCAAGATCGTAAACGATTTCTCTGCTTGTTCACATTTGGATTTCTTCGGTTGTAGTTTTCCAAACTTCCTTTGGTTAAATTCGAAACTGTTATTGCCCTCCAAGTGATTTCTGTGATTTCTTTTCAAGGTTTGTTGCCCTTCAAGTCTCAGATGAGTCTATCCACCATTTCGATTACGTGGTTCATCTGAGCCACGAGCATCTCTATTCAGGGGTTTGAGGGGATTCCCCAAGATATCAGAGACGTCTAAATTGTTACTTGTTGAAGCTTTCTTCTTTCTGGTGCAATCAGTTCGATGGTTGTCGCTGAGTTAATATTAGGTGACATGTCGTATTATCCATCGCTAGATTGAGAATTTGTAGAGCGTTCCATTGACATTGATACAATTTTTATCGTTAACCAAATTTTAGTGAATTTCGTCACTATGAATTTTCTTTTTAGAAAGGAAACTCGTCGTTCCCCATGGACGGCGCCAAATTGATGCGTCCAAATCTCATTCTCCTATGAGTTTGACCTCCAAAAAAAATATTAGACTGCTGAGGACCACCTTTTTGGTGGTCGAAGGCACTCCGATGCTTAAGTCAGCAACTCTATTTGAAGAAGGAAGTAAATCTGGACAAAGCTCAGTTAAAGTTGCATACCTTTGTCGAGTGCTCCCTTTACCTTTTATAATGGTCGCGGTTAATTCTCTGTGTGACTTAAGCATGTGACGCAACGAAAGGAGATGTTTCTTGTAACAGTCTCATCCTTGATGGAGATGCGTCTGTGGAGGCGTAACTCCCTACATGATTCATTTTTGTGCAAAATCATGTCGGGCCTGGATTTGGGCTTTGACTCATTCTGGCCTGGATTTTGGGCTTTGATTATATCTTCTTAAAGTGGGCCTTGTCTGGGCCTCTATGGTTGGCTTTAACCTTCTTGGGTTTTACGAGCTGGCTCAATAGATGGGACACCAGATCCTCGCGATGGATGTTCTCTGCCATGTGCGTGGCCGTGGTGTCAGTCTATTTTGATGTATCATCATAAATGCTAAACTATGTTCATCTTAGGGTGACATGTGCCACAAGTTGGACGTGAAAAGGTTCTAAAAAGACAATAATTTTTTTTAATGTTAATATTTAAGTTTAAGGCAGGGTTCAATTAGATATTTTATGATTAATAAAAGAAATGCAAAAGAACACAAAATACATTTCAAAGACATTTATGCAACAAATTGTATGACACAGATACTTGATTGGAAATGAAATCATGTGAATAATAGTGTACTCAATTTACGTAATTACTAAATTTCAAAAGCATTGATACTTTCGAAAATCCATAATACAGAGTTGGTCACATGTCCAATACTAATATGGTTTTCAGAGAATCGTACATTAAACATAACGAGTATGGCTAGGATATCGTTCAAATACGATCCAAGATGTCGTCTTAATCTTTTTGTTTATGAGTTATGTGTTATTTTTATAAAACAAGAAGTTGCGCGTTATGTTATTCTAAGACTTGTGACTTATGATATGGAATGATAATGTTTATAAATTTGTTGTTTCTAAGTTATAATATATATATATATTGATGATACATAAAAACGGTCACACCTCGAAGCCACACACGTGTCATGATGATCTAAAGGAAATACAGGTACTAACATCAGCCCAACACTGATTCGGCCCAAGTGGTTCTAAGCCTGCTCAATTCAGCTCGTCAGGCGGACCTGAACTTTCACAGCATGCTAGGCCCACGTGTCTCATAACTATCCTCAATACCCATAAGTCCTACTAAGGCAAGTATCTCAAGGATTAGTTTCGGACGGGCAACTACAGCTGCTCTCTGCTTCCAATCCGGAAGCAAATGCTATAGTACATTCTACACTGGGAATCTTCCTTCTACGGATTGCTCTCGCATTGGGAACTATCTCTCGCATATCTAGGAGCACAAGGCTAACAGTTAACTTTCCTTTTACAGCATGACTTCTAATTAAAAAAGGAACTCCACAAAGATCTCCTTCCTAAACTACGCCTATGATGGCCGGGTAGAACCAGGATTCCTTGCACTATAAATAAGATGTGAGGTTCGTAAGCTAAGGTACACTACAAATTCCCTGTTACAGCATTACACCTTCCTCAGATCCCTGTCTGAGTTTAGCATCGGAGTGCCATCAGCCACCACAATGGTGGTCCGTGGCTCACGTGCGTTACTTGTGCAGGTCAGCAGGAACTGGGTCAAAGTAGGGAGCGGAAAATGACTGCATAAGTTTGGCGCCGTTCGTGGGGACGACATAAAGATGGTGACCACCAAATCCCCGCGATAACGGAGAGTGTGGAAGAACGTCTAGCACTCAGCCTGACGCTGCTTCACCACCCTCCATAACGTGGGTAACACATGAGCACCTAGTTGGGGCTCCCGCAACGGCCATCTTGGCTTTCATTGACAGGCAGCCGAAAAGAAAGTTCCACAACCTTTTGATGCTGTGTCTGATGGAGATTTTATTAACCTAAATTAATAAGTTAATAAACCCTACTTGTAATATCGCAAGTGTACGGCTGTCTAACTAGTAGACAGTGGCAAATATGGGTCGATCCCACGAGGATTGACGAGACAGTCGAATTCTAAGACTTATTTAAACTAATTTAGAGTTGGGGTTACAGCAGATGGAAATTACTAAATTAAGAGAATGAAATTAAACTGATAATTAGATGATAAGAGAGTGGACCGAGACATCGAATCCACCACAGGTTCTTCGAGATTCGTGTAATCTAAATTATTGTTATCAAGAATCAACACGACTAATCTAAAGATTAATCTACATTTGCAATTGATTTCAGCAAAGGCATAAACCCCTAGCATTGCATGTCTTTCTACGACACACACAATCATAGGTTTATTTTAACTAATTCTAAACCCCTAGCATTGCATGTCTTCTTACGACACACACAATCACAAATTCAAATTAATTGATTAAAGCAGACTTCGAATATCAACAAAGAAAATTTCTAACAACCGATTAGTCTAGATAATTATTCCGGATATAATCGGTGAAAGCAAATTATTGGAATTCAGAAATCAACTTTGTTTAACGTTCAAACATATAGAAAACAATAAATTCAAATACGACAAACTCTAGCGCGGGGTCTAGAAGATCATGGTGGCGGTGGTCAGAGCATCAGTGGAGGTGGAATTCATCTCAACATGAACACACATCCCGAGAAATTGTTATAAATGCACTGTGGTGGTTCAAAATAAACACTGGGGTGCAAATAGCCAAACTGATTCAAAAATCAGTTTTCTCCTGCCAGCTACTCGATGTGTTTTCTCTACACTTTCTTCTCCACTGAGCTCCTCGTGAGCTTCTTCTCTTCTTATTCGTTCTCCCTGATGCGAGCTGCTCCAGTACTTGCAAAATAGAGGGAGAGATGGAAGAAGGAAGAGACACGAAGGAGGAAGAGGACGAAGGAGGTGAAGCAGGGGGTGTTGGACTATGCGTTCTCTGTGTCTGGGCTGCTCGATTCTGTTGCGAGGTGGCGTGGGTTTCTGAAGAAGAAGAACAGGTAGAGAGAGAGGGGAGAAAACAGGGGAGAGAAACAGAGTTGGGAAACAGGGAAGCTCATCCTTGTTTCTCGGTCCGGTGATGTTGGTTTGGCCGTGTGGC
This sequence comes from Berberis vulgaris, assembly GCA_963556465.1. NCBI lineage: Eukaryota > Viridiplantae > Streptophyta > Magnoliopsida > Ranunculales > Berberidaceae > Berberis > Berberis vulgaris. The sequence goes on from OY747131.1 coordinate 77,932,395, forward strand.
TTGACAGTGGTGAGGTGAAGAAGAGAGGAACAGGGGTGTCGTGCTCTGTTAGTGGTGGTGGCTATGTGGCGTGATGGAACATAGAGGAAATAGACGTGGAGGACAGGGAGGTGCTCCTTGTTTTGTGCGCAAGGACGTGATGGATGATGGTGGTGCTCAGTGGTTGGCTGCTAGAGAGAGATCAGGGAAGTAGAGGAAGAGGAGAGAAAAGGGTTGTGGTGTGGCTGCTGGACGTAGTTGTGTTGTTTGGCAGTTGGTCTAAAACGAGAAAAAGAAACATAGATTGACAGTAAAGAGAAAGGGGCAGGGGATGTGAGATGGTGAGGATGGCGTGGTTATGGTGGTTGGTTAGTGGCGAGAGACAACAGTCTCTATGTCTCTGCCAAGGAGGAAAGGAGCGGCGTGGAAGAAATGAGAAGGCAAGGAAAAGGAAACGTAGCCAGAGAAGGGAGAGAAGAAACCTAAATAGGGTTCTCCTATTTCCTTGTTAAGCTAGGTTTGGGTTTTTAGATCAACTTTTGGGCTTGGGCTTAGGTTAAATTAGGTGGACCTAGGTTTGTTTGGGTTAGGTTTAGACATGTGACCCGCTACTTTGTACCACCACTAGAATCAACCAACTTATCATTCCACAAATTGTGCTTTAATGCGATTTCATCGTTCACGCTCAAATTCCTCCAAAAACATGAAAACGAAATAATTAGAATAAAATATAATAATTGAAACACTAATATATATAAATTAAGGGATATATTATGTATTAATTACGTGAATATCAAATACCCCCATACCTATATTTTGTTGGTCCTCGAGCAAAACAATAAAAATAAAATTCTAATTGACTTTTGCAAAAATCATCGGTTGCACTTACCTTAAACGTGCAACAAGGCTTTAAACCCCTAGATTACCTCTAGTGGACGAGTTATAGTCTCGTGAGGGTTTCCAGAAATGTTACCCACAAACATTATGATTCAATAAATTTCCAAAACATGGTCACTTTATCTATTATCCTCAGAGTAATAATCTAATTGCCAAAAATTTCAGAAAACAACTAACAGTGTCACAATAATATATCAAAGATTCTAACAACGATTTAATAATACCCAAAGGTTAAATAAATTTCATCAATTATTCTCACTCGAAGTGAATGTGTGCATGGCCTTATCAACATAACTTTTTTTTCTCAGTAAAGATACGACTAGATAATCTTTGGATAGTATGCTTCAACTACAAATCTCTATTGTCACTCAGAGATTGGTTAGTTATCACTCAGTTTATATGTGAGAAAGAGAATAAATTATAGAAACACAAACATCTCATATATAATAATCATGAAAAACAGACTTTTAAAATAATGAAATGAATATGATCTCATGGACAGGAATATTAATTACTTTGAGAATGTTGAATCAAACTCCATAGTTCTTGTCTATTTAATCTCCACATCTATGAACCAGACATTTACTTAAGATCAATTAGGTCTTTATTAGGTTGAAATGAGGCTAAGATTTGGGTGAACAAGAATGGCAAAAGATATGCAAAAATTCTCTGAGACTGGATACACCCTTTAATAAACATGTGGTCTGAAGAGTAAACCAATGTTGTACACAATTAATTTTTCTTCCTTCGAAATTCTTCTTCATATATATATAATTTTTTTTCTTCGAAGCATCAATCTTTTTTTTTTATAAAATCAACGACACGCTTTCCCCTTCTGTACAATAAAACATTTCAGTCCCGAGGATTCATGGAATATTTAGTTTCAGCTATTTTTATTTGCCCATTCCATAAATATATCAACCATACATATTATAAGAGACATTTGGTAAGGATAAAAATTGTATGGGATATTACTCCCTAACTAGAGTAGGTAATGGAGATGGGGTTAGCAAAGAAAAAGTCTATTCAAAGGCTCAAAGAGCAGCAAATGGATATTTATCATTAGATAGGCTAAAAGGCTAAAGAACGGTTTAAAAAAAATGCCTATATCACTTCTTAAACTCTAGTCGGTATTATGACATTTCAACTAAATAAACCAAGAAGTTCTAGTGTAATAATTCAATTGTAACGACATTCTCAAAGCAATTAATAAGAGAAACAAGAATAATGAGATCATCAACGAGATAATGCGGACTCAAGAAATGTCAGAGTTCATTTAATAACCCTCAAGAAAAATAGAATGTCTCGAAACTCACAAGGGTTAAGTCTCCACTATTATTCTAAGGTTTTCTAATTAATATCTTATTGATTAACTTCAAATTTTGCTAACTCGGTTTATAGTGCAAGAGTGGTCAAGTCGAAAAATATCATGAAATTTATTTAACTTAAAGATAATATCAAACCATATGTTTTCCTATTGATATATAAAACTGACAAGTGAAAGCATGCATTCTTCAAATTTAAAAGCATACTTGAAAGCACATCCTCTTCATTGGAAATGAACTTAGATTTTGAATGCATTTTCAAATCTAAAACTTTTCACACAATTATAATTAACTATGTATTCAATGGAGATTGAGTAGAATACAATAGTCAATTGTGAAATACATTTCAGTTCAAAATTTTTGAAAATTTTTGAAAAATTCATACACCTCACCCCCAAACCTAAACCAAACATTGTCCTCAATGTATAAAATGATGATCATGACAAATGCAGGAAAAAGAAAATATGAGAGTTAGAGTGATATTACCATGGGAAAGTTTTTACCAATTTCAACGAAATCGTCCACCAATGAACGCTCAAAAACATAAGAACTGTGGACTCATCATCATAAATTGATAAAAAAAAAAATACAGGACAAAAAAGAATATACAAATGAAAAAAATAAATTACATGCATCAGTTGTAAGTCAACGTTGTTACGGACCTAACGAGTATGAGTGGAATGCAATTAGAAATAACTCGAAAATCAATCCAGACTAACCATAATGACACAACTAAAGCTAAGCTGCCTCCTAGGAGCGCTTGGTTTAACGTCGTCAGCCCGACATATATTCTTCCACATAAATGATGTACCATGAAATGACGAGGAAGAACATAACGAACGCTCCCCCAAACCTAAACACTTAGTCCACGATGTTGACTAGATCATATAGCAACAACCAAAAAAGTTGAAGATCCGTCCAACATATAGTAGCACCCACATGTAGCACAACAGAAACTAACACATCCCTAAAGCGACGAAGACGCCATGCAAAATCATAGAGAAAATGCAAACGAACCCGCGGTCGTAAAGAAGTCATAGGGATCTGGAGCAGAAAGTTGTCATCAACATGGATATCTAGCAAATGACTCTTTCCTACTCCTAAAAAGGTACATCCTATGTCTGGTGTCAAATAAGAAGATTGAATGTGTTGCACAATAGGATGGTCAAAACTAAAATCTTCCCTAAAAAACAAGGGATCCACATAGACAGCGTTAGTCACTATTAAAGGGATGGAAAGAGGTATGTCTATAGATATATCAGATGGTACATGCTCATCATAGGCAGTGTTCTGCCTCCGCCCGCTTCCTTTCGGCTTCCTGAGCCTCCCGTTCAGAAGACCACTTGTCCACAACTACATCCAGAGGCTCTAGCTCGGCCTTGGTCTGCTTCAGATCGGCACAAGTTGAAGCCAAATTGGACTCAGTGCCCTCAACTAAACTCTCATACTAACAACTTCTGCTTCGGTAACAAAGGTTGCAGCCTCCACGCCTCGCGGTTCGTGACAGTGCCATAATCCTACAACCGACCAATCAAGGAGTCTGCCCAATAAAGAGTCTCCGAATATGATATCTGCAGATCTGCGAAGGCCCTATACAAAGCAAAAACCTTCCCATGGGCTTTGAGGTGCAGCAAGACAGGACTTTATGACTCTAGGGCATGAGTAGCTATCCTGAGACCGCGATGATGCAAAACCTCAACACGCAGCCCAACTTCCTCCCCCGCTAAGTCAACAAAAGAAGCCGGAGCATTTGGAGAAAGGTCGCGACCCCCAAGGGTGTCGCCTGTGTAGACCGCGACATACTAAGGGGAGAAGCTGCCCTGACAAAAGTTTGCTTCTTCCTCAGGACAACGACGGGAGGAACATTCGCCTCCAATTCAGTAAGCTCGGAAGGGCTGGGCAAGGCCAAACTTATCTTCCTCATGCGATGAGCAACCACCCCCTTAGCCGGTGAACCTGACACGGGGTGAGCACCATAAGAACATCGCAGCTGCCTGCAACATGCGACATTGCCTGGCATAATGACCTCCTCAACGGAAGTCATAGGGAGCTTGAGAAACTCCCTCTCTATCTGTTTTTCTTCCTCAGTGAGAGACAGAATAACAAACCTCTCTGAAACAAAGGGACAACGTCAGAACCAATATCGCAGAAGGAACATACAAAAATTTGCATGCATCGACAACCAAAAGACTCACCAAGATCAAATTGAAAGTATCGAGACACTCTACGATTCCTGAGCTTGAAATAACTAGAATCTTCCGAAGCCAATAACCATTGCTTCTCCCAAGATTCAACGTTGTTCGCCGCCAGTCACAGATAATAAGGACATTTCAGCACACAAATACCTCTGGAATCCAATCAAGCCTTGGTCAGGTGGTGGATCACCGGCGAAGTCAAACAGAGGCCAGCTTCATGAGACCTCGAAAGAATTGCGAGTAGTATCTTGAACCCGCTCGACACCATTTGAGCGGGAGGCATACGAAAATGGGTAAAAATGCACCAGACATTATCTGGCACTGAAAAGCGGAGCCCAGACTCGAACATGCCTTGGTGCAAGCCAATGAACCCATGAGGAGGTACAGTCGGACCTAAAACTCCAAACGCAGGAACAATTTGCAAATATCCCAAGATGTGGTACAAACTACGGAGCTTGATCAACTCAGCCTCGTCAACCAGACTACCTTCAAAGAAATTGATACAAGCAAGGGATAACGGATCCTTGGAAGAAAGTTTAACATTGTCAGCCAGTAGAAGAAAGAACAAATACTATGGCTCGAAAAGATAGCGCATATAGCAATGGGGAAATCCTCCTCAAGACAGTAAATATTTATAGCGAAGGCAAGCTGCACTTTTCCCATTGAGCAGTAGCGTATCCATTAATGTCATGCACCACTCGAACGAACGCTTCGAATCCAATCATTATGATGGTACAATTGTCTTTTCAAAGAGTTAGTGGACCGACTTCCCCCCCCCCCCCACTAACTCGGGGAGGAGTAGCTGAATATACATAAACAACGGTCACACCTCTAAGCCCAACACTGATTCGGCCCAAATGGTTCTAAGCCTGCTCAATTCAGCCTGCCAAGTGGACCCGAACTCTCACAGCATGCTAGGCCCACACGTCTCACAGTTATCCTCAATACCCATAAGTCCTACTAAGGCAAGTATTTCGAGGATCAACTTCGGTCGGGCAACTACAACTGTTTTCTGCTTCCAACCAGGAAGTAAATGCCAGAGTACATTCCACACTGGGAATCTTCCTTTTACGGATTGCTCTCGCATTGAGAACTATCTCCCACGTATCTAGGAGCACAAGGTTAACATGGAACTTTTCTCCTACAACATGACTCTTAATTAGAGTAGGATCGCCACGAAGATTTCCTTCCTAAACTATGTCTACGATGGCCTGGTAAAACCAGGACTCCTATAACGACCTAATCCACAGAGTACTATATTGTCCGCTTTGGGCCCAAGGCCCGCACGACTTTAAAATGTGTAGTACTTTGTAGATCCAAACTCGTACATATATAGCACATCCCCTTCCCTCACCTAGGTGATGTGGGACTATAATCTCCCCTTGGTAGCTCGCCCAACCCCTATTGAGATCCACGGGCCTGTTGGGCTTCGCCATCACGGGCCTTTCCCTCACCCTCCCCCTCAGGTTCGCCCACATAAGGGTATCACAGTCCATCCCCCTAAAGGAGCCCAACGTCCCCGTTGGCACACTTTCGGCTAGGTCCGGCTCTGATACCATTCTGTAACGACCCGATCCACAGAGTATTATATTGTCCGCTTTGGGCCCAAGGCCCGCACAGCTTTAAAACGCGTAGTACTTTGTAGATCCAAACTCGTACATATATAGCACATCCCCTTCCCTCACCTAGGCGATGTGGGACTATAATCTCCCATTGGTAGCTCGCCCAACCCCTATTGGGATCCACGGGCCTGTTGGGCTTCGCCATCACGGGCCTTTCCCTCACCCTCCCCCTCCTCCTTGCACTATAAATAAGACGTGAGGTTGGTAAGTTAAGATACGCTACAAATTCCCTATTACAGCATTACACCTTCCTCAGATCCCTGTATGACTTTAGTATCGGAGTTCCATCAACCACCATAACGGTGGTATGTGGCTCACGTGCGTTACTTGTGCAAGTCAGCAGGAACTGGGTCAAAGTAATGAGCGAAAAATGACTGCATCATATATCAGCCTTGTTATTGGCTCAACCATACACTTTCCACATAGAAAGTACTCGTGTCTCTGGCACGAGTACAGTATTATGCCTTCAACAGGACACCCTGATCCTTGGGTCGTGCCTTCGGCACTCCTCAAATAGGTCACTAAATTACTAAAAATGAAAATAAATTATTGATTACTAAAACATTGATTGACTATATTTTTTATTCTCATCGATCTATTATTATAATTTATTTATACGCGTCATCATTATATTATACTTCTTTCACATTCTCCTTGTCGGGGATTAGCTCCCTGTCAATTTGATTGTTCCAATTACTACAGCTCAAGAAAACATGTTATTTTAGAGGATAAAAAGTGCTTGCTTTAATTTAATAAGATAATCAAACAAAAAAAATTTGATTACTATTGGATCATTGTCTTCATTGGGCCTAATTTATAGGCTTGTAGGCCCAAAATTTTGCCCATTTTTAAAATTAGGTTAAACTGGCTTTATAAGAGAAAAAATGGGGCATTTTCGGGATTCGGCGAATGGGGAGGGGCATGTTTTCATAATTTGGCAAATGGGATGCACAATAGCATTTTCGGGATTTGGTGAACAGGGAAGGGCATGTTTTCATAATTTGGCGAATGGGATAGGGCAAGAGCATTTTCAGGATTGAGTTAATTTCATAGTTTGGTTTGTGAATTGTGGTAGTTGGCGAGGGCAACATGAGAATCTCTACATCTAATACTTATACACAAAATAAAAAAAGTAATATAATTATTTATTTATTAGATACTTGAACTATATATAAAATTATTTATTATTTAAATTTTTGTTAAAGTTTAAGTGGGGTAAATAATAGGGTGAGGATGTGGAGATGTTCGAAATCCAAATGAGGGAGGGATCCACAATCCTAGTCATGTTTTTGTCTTCTTTATGCCACGTGTACAGCCGTGATGATCGATCTATTTTGATGTATCATCAACTACTCCCCCCTTAGTTAGTGGGTATGTTCACGTATCCACTCACTGTGTGACGGTTGGTATTTTGATTGCGTTATTGCACTGAACTTAATGTTTATAATAACTTTCAGATGGCTGATCGTCTCAATTATTTCATTGTCTATTTGTTTTTGCGCACATTTATGGGAGTTTTGGTGCACCGTTATGGCCGTATTTGCTCCGTGAGATTGCTCTTTGTTTCCTAGTTGTATAAAGGGTATTGTGGCTACTTTCCCTCTTCTTTACGCAATATTTGTTGTTAGTGTTATTTCTTCTCCCCTATTGCTTCTTTTTATTTGTCTCTTCTTTCTTATTCGCGATGTCTGCTAGCGACATGTTAGTCGGTAATCTGCTTTCTACCTGTGAGGCTCATTTTTCCCCAAACAAAGTTACCCTGATTGACTCCCCAAATAGGTCACTAAATTACTAAAAATGAAAATAAATTATTGATTACTAAAACATTGATTGACTATATTTTTTATTCTCATCGGTCTATTATTATAATTTATTTATACGCGTAATCATTATATTATACTTCTTTCACATTCTCTTTGTCGGGGATTAGCTCCCTGTCAATTTGACTATTCTAATTATTACAGCTCAAGAAAACATGTTATTTTAGAGGATAAAAAATGTTTACTTTAATTTAATAAGATAATCAAACAAAAAAAGTTTGATTACTATTGGATCATTGTCTTCATTGGGCCTAATTTATAGGCTTGTAGGCCCAAAATTTTGCCCATTTGTAAAATTAGGTTAAACTGGCTTTATAAGAGAAAAAATGGGGCATTTTCGGGATTCGGCGAATGGGGAGGGGCATGTTTTCATAATTTGGCAAATGGAATGCACAATAGCATTTTCGGGATTTGGTGAACAGGGAAGGGCATGTTTTCATAATTTGGCGAATGGGATAGGGCAAGAGCATTTTCAGGATTGAGTTAATTTCATAGTTTGGGTTGTGAATTGTGTTTGTTGGCGAGGGCAACATGAGAATCTCTACATCTAATACTTATACACAAAATAAAAAATGTAATATAATTATTTATTTATTAGATACTTGAACTATATATAAAATTATTTATTATTTAAATTTTTGTTAAAGTTTAAGTGGGGTAAATAATAGGGTGAGGAGTGGAGATGTTCGAAATCCAAATGAGGGAGGGACCCACAATCCTAGTCATGTTTTAGTCTTCTTTATGCCACGTGTACAGCCGTGATGATCGATCTATTTTGATGTATCATCAACTACTCCCCCCTTAGTTAGTGGGTATGTTCACGTATCCACTCACTGTGTGACGGTTGGTATTTTGATTGCATTATTGCACTGAACTTAATGTTTATAATAACTTTCGGATGGCTGGTCGTCTCAATTACTTCGTTGTCTATTCGTTTTTGCACACATTTTATGGGAGTTTTGGTGCGCCGTTATGGCCGTATTTGCTCCGTGAGATTGCTCTTTGTTTCCTAGTTGTATAAAGGGTGTTGTGTCTACTTTCCCTCTTCTTTACGCAATATTTGTTGTTAGTGTTATTTCTTTTCCCCTATTGCATATTTTTATTTGTCTCTTCTTTCTTATTTGCGATGTCTGCTAACGACATGTTAGTCGGTAATCTGCTTTCTACCTGTGATGCTCATTTTTCCCCAAACAAAGCTACCCTGGCTACTCTGGATAGTATCCATTCCAACTATGTTTTGCCCCACGATCTTGAAATCATTTTTCCTCATGAAAACAACATTCCTTGTTGCCCGAGGAAGGGATATATTGCGCTTTATCTTCGCATGTTCTATGTTGGTCTCTGATTCCCAGTTCCGGAGCTATTATGGTCATATCTAGATTCCTGGGTATTCCTCTTGATCAGATGAGCCTAAATGGTTGGAGGGTTATGGTTTCCATGTATGTCTAGGCCATTCTTTCCGGTGTTCCTTTAACTGCTAGAATCTTGCACTCTTTGGTGGGTTTAGTGTGAAACCCAACCGTACCTATTTCTTGCATTCTTTTGCGTGTTTTGACAATCTTAATGATGACATCAGGTGTTGGTCGCGAGATTGGTTTTATGCGTCTGTCGGCTCTGGCTACTTCAATTTGTGGGGTGTTCAGATAGTAAGGAATTTCCGAGTTTTTATTAAACACCTGAATCTGAAATTAACCATTAAGGAACATGTTATCAGTGAATGCTTCCTAGAGCTTCTGGCAGTTCCGTTGGACACCTATCTTACTGATGATATGGTGAGGCTCAGTGGTCTGCATGAGTGAGACCGAACGGGCTTTGTTAACTTAAAGGCAGGTCGCGGAGATCGCTACCCCTGCTGCCGCTGTTAAAGGTGATGACGTTGTCATCGATCGAAAAGTGAGCTCGGGTGTTACGGATCTCAATGCTTCTGTCAGTAGTGCTACCGATCCTTATTTTAGAAAGAGAAAAGTATCAAGGCCTGTTAATCCGTCAAAGCGATTGTTTCTGCTTTTCGACCGTGTTTTGAAGAAGAAATGACTTGTTGATTTTGTGCATTGCACATCTCTTTATTCGGATTCAGTCGATAGAAATCCTTTGAGGGAAGACCGCTGCTCTCTGCAGGAGGCAAAAGAGATGAAGTTGGTTTGGAGAGGAGTGAGAAAGATATCGTTTGTCCATTGGACAATGGGGAAAATAAGCTTATCTTTGCTTATGGCGGCCTTGACGTTGTCAAGTGTTCTGATGAGGATCATCGGTCCTTAGATGACAAGATGTTCCAATTGGCTGTTGTTGAATCTAAGGAGCTTGGCAGTCGTTAACGGGTTCCCTAGTTGCAGTCTTGTTGTCACGCCCCGACCCGCCACGGGAATCGCAGCGTGCCGATGCGTGAACTACCACGTACACAGGCGGATCGTAACCGGCCACAACATCATAATATAACACATTCTTGATACGATAAACAAACGGAAATAAAACTACGCTAAAGTTTGAACAAAATAGATATATATTTGATTCGCCCCGCCCGAGTCATAGCGACAAAATCAGTATACAAACATCTAGTTTAACAATAGAGTACATCTGAAATACAGAGAAAGCAAAACATACCCGTACAGGGCGGACACAACCAAAAAGCTCAAAACACGCCTACAACGAAAATCGAGGCCTACGCGCCACGATCAGCAGGAACTCCAACACTGCCTGCACTCCAATAGAAGCACACCCCTTGCGGGGTCAGCAAAGCACAAAGCTAGCTGGTGCGAGCGAACTAAATACAAATAACGGAATAATAAACAAGGAAAATTCATGCCACACAACAATGAATAAGCAACAAGTTCTAAAGTCTAAATCACACCGTGTCTCTAAGGATAATGTTTCTAAGTTCAAGCAACAACACAAACATTTCAGATTCAACAATAACTATCAGTTTACGATATATGTCAATCATTACACTTGATTCAAACAGGGTAAATATCAAGCAATGGAAATAAAACAATCTCATAATTCTTCCTAGCCTCCTAGGTATAGCAATCAAGTTGAAATCAGAAATCCTGTAAAATCCTGTATAAGTGTCTCATATCGTAGGTATCCGCATACCCTACGAATGTGTCTCACCCAGACACATCCCACAACGTGCACCAGTACCACTTCGGGCTTGTTTGTATCCTAATGGGGTGCCATCTGCCAGGATACAAACTCAAACGTCCCGAACGACTGGCCTAACACGGCCAACCTAACATAATCAAAATCAAGCGCGCTGGGAGGGAAAGCGAGTAATCTCCAAAGCACGTCCTCCGGGACCCGTCCTACTGCACTCTATAGTGGCAAGTGCGTGCGGGAGCTCACGGCACCTCAGCAAGCTTGCCACATGCAATAGCGTCCACAATGTCAGGTGCGAGTCATCTCAAGCACCATCCAACTCTCGATGCGAGCAAGCTCCTAAGCATCGGCAAACAGGCATTATAGCGGGGTAAAGACACTTATACTACTATCCACATGCACAAATGACGAGTCTGTGCATAACCAAATGTACAAGCGTGCAATCATAAATAATTCGGCAATTTTTATAAAACCACGACTATGCCAAGGTCCCAACATGACCCAATTCACCACAATAAATTTATTCGAGTCGATTATCATACATGCTCAAGACTCGAAAATCCACGGTAAAACATGACAGGCTATGCAAACTAGAAAACAAAGCATACCAGTCTCATGTCATTACACCAAAGCCTAATCACACCAAAATTACTATTCGATTTCATTCAAGTATCATGCTTTCTGAAAATCCAATGCATAATTCATTCACACATAACTAACACAATCCTCGAAATCTGAAAACTCCGAATTTCAGATTTGGATTCAATTCTACACAATTGACGGTATAATGTAAAAATTCCATTCAGGATTTCAAATACTTATTTTTTAAAATAAAAATTATAGTTCCACTCACCTGGCGGAATGGATTTTCAAAACCCAATTCCTACCGGTCGAAGCTCCAAACACGCAAAATCACAAATGCGAGACCACGAAAATTCGAAAACTGCAAGGCGGACTCGGAAATGAGTAAACTAGCCGAAAACTGAAATAAATAAATAAATACAAGCGGCGCGTGACTGAAAGGAAAACTTACAGGCAATAGGAAATCGGCAACCACCCCGCCGAAACCCAAAGTTTGGCGAAAACGCGCCGAAACCCTCCCTACACCGGTCTGATTGCTACCAAACTGCACAACAACCCACAAAAGAGTCTAAGGACACTCAGAGTCACGAAAGGGAGGCTCACCCACGCACCCAAAGCTCGGATTCACGCCGAGGAACCCTCCAAACAAACATGCACCCTGATTTTTTTGAAAAAAATTTTGCCAACCCCAAAACAGTCTTGCATGTCGGTTCTAAGGGCTCCCAAGGACGCCACCAAGGCCCCAACACGGCTGATCGGAGCTATGGAAACCGATCAAACCCAACCCAAAAGAAAACTTTTTTTTTTTATTATTTTTTTTTTGAAAAAAAAACAACTAAGAAATAAATAGGGGGAAGAGGAGAGAACGAACCGAGGAGGAGGAGGAGGTGAGATTGGGGAAGAAAATCCACCAAAAACCACCGACGAAAACTGCCGAGAATTGAAGAGGCGAGTCGCTCGCTGCTGGACGAAAGGAAAACCAAAAAGAAAGAAAAGAAGGAGAAGAAGAAAGCGGGAGGGGGAGGGGTCGTTCTGTTTTAAAGGGGTGGGTGGCTATGTGCCCCCACCACCTTTGCTGAGTACACCCCGCTATAAAAAAACTTTTTTTTTTTTTTTTTTTTTTTGAAAACCGCAGGTCTCACACTTGTTCTTCTTCTTCCCCTCTCGTTGATGGAGGGATGGAGATCCCTCCTTCCATAACTTACTTGAGTTCTGCTCTTGTTGGGACTGTCACCGTTCTATTTATGCTGAACGACGAGACGATGATGGAGGCTCTCATGTCGTTCCTTCTTCTTCCCCGACTGTTGGTGGTGGCGGTTCCTCCATACTACCAGATCCTTGTGTTCTTCATTCGCGGGTTAGTTGGAAGGAACATACTCTTGAAAAGATTCAAGTCAAATCGGATGGGAAGTTCTGTTGGTTTTCTCGTCTTGGCATGCAGAATGACACACGTAAGCTGATTAATGAATGGCACAGACGGTCGGTGGAAAGACCTTCAATGTTCGTACTAAACCCGAACCTTCATCTTGAGGATGGTGTCAGGCTTATAATGGACGGGATGACCCATCTTGCCTATGCAGAAGTGATGAGATTGAGTCATCAAGTTAATCACAATCTTATGGTTTCTTTGGAAAGGAAGTTCTTCGTACTGCTACTGGTATTCTCCAATGTTCTTTACCAGTATGACGCATTTTCGAGATTTTGGTGAATTGGGAGGAGTAAGTTCGAAATTTTGGGAATGGGTAGGGGCATTGTAGTAAGTTGTTGAGGGAGTGACATTGTTGTAATTTCGCTAATGGGGGTGGGAGGGGCGTTGGAATTTGTTGAATGGGGAGGAGCAAGTTAATTGATGAAGGAATTTAGAGGGCAATTTCGAGATTTCAAATGTCACAAACATACAACCAAACACATTATAGATTAGATATATGTATAATATTTAATATTGTGTCTTATGTGTACCGTTTCCATATCCTAGTTTTTGGAAGTTTTCCATCCCAATTTCCATATACAAAAGATCCAACATTCCAAATATATAACCAATGCCCTGCAGTAATAACCCTAAATTACTCCGTGTGGGCCCATTTAGCCCAAAAGAGTAAAGGAATGCGAGGCAGAGTAGAAGACAGACATGCCGTGACCATTCGCCGCGTCGCATCGCATCGCATCGCATCGCATCGCATGCATCTTGAAAAATACGTAAGTAGCCTTGTTTTGAAATTCGAAAACATAATCAAAGAAGGAAAGGATGACAGAAAGAATACAGATAACACACAATCACGATTATCCGCTATATCATCCCTTTATATAAACACAGATTAGAGGACAAGCAATTTGATTTGTCATTGTTCTCTTTCCTTCTTTGCTCTCTGTAGAACATCATGGATGAAGAAGATAACATTGCCGATTGTTTTCCTGACTAGAGAAGTTGGGGGTAATTTTTTTTTTCTTCTAATTTTTTGATTGTATCATCTTATTTTTATATGACCAATCATTGTAGTAGAATTCATCAGGTTTTAGTTTATTTATTGAAGTCACGGAGGATGCTGTTGTCATCATTTAATATGGTTCAAACTCATTGGTTTCTTGATTAAGAGTTTTATGGCATTAGTATTAGGAAGGGTTTTCCCCCCTTTTCTTGAAGGATTTTTCAGATTAATGATTTATTCATTTTTAATAATATAGGATCGATGTTTTTTTAGGTTCTCCTTCATGATGCCTACGGCATATTTTTTTCCCATGAAAGTGCCTTGTTTAGGCCTTCGATCACCATCTTACCCAAGGTGCGACTAAGGCACCTAAGTCACCATTTTTTTTTCCTTCAACATGATCAAACATGTGAAATCTACTTTCGTGTCATGCCTTGCAAAAGGGTTTATGGTACCCTTAGCCCCTGCCGCTGGCAACATAAATAATTTCAGTTTTTGTTTATGTCTTCTTAAGAAACACTGCTTGTCATTTTGGTTTCATTAGCTTGTTTTCTATAGAGTTTGGTAATGTTTTACTTGAAATTTGCAATGAATGATTTTATTCTATTATTTGCAATATAAACATATTTTCTATCAAATATTTAAGGAATTTTATGAGACAAATGAACTGTGGTGGTGTAGATTTCAATTAATGAGCAATAAAGTAGTATCTAAGTTATCTAATTTATGCCCTTTCTTCAGATTTGAAGAAAAAGTGGTATTCATGAACTTCCAGTTTATTTTATTGAATTACATAATATTCCTCTAGGATATGAAGTTGCCAAACTTAGACATAAAGGGATTTTCTGATATGAAGTTGCCAAACTTTGAGCATGAAGTGTTTTCTCTGCCTCCCACAGGCATTAGGTCAAACAGCTGTTTTTTAAGCTGATCAACATTGAATTCCATTTTTATGGCCAACAAACTGGCAATTAGAAGGCTTGTTTTTAGGATTAAAGGATTAGAATAAATTGATGGGTTTTTACTCTTCCTTTTTTTTTTTTTTTTGCTCATAAGATGCCTTTCTAAATCATTGTTCTCCATAAAATCTGCAGAAAGCAACTAGCTGGCCATATCTAGCTCTGAAAGAATGGATGTGCTTGGTCTTGCAACATTTGTGTTTGGGAGCAAATGTTCATCTTTGACAACAATGTGCATACATAACAGACCATTCGAATCAGAACTAGGTCTCAAGGCACTTACATCACCACCATCACCCCATCACCATCTCAAAACATTTTGCATAGTCAACCGTTCAGATATTAAGTCTTCACCTTCTCACATGGATGGGGACAAGAATTTGAAGAGGGTGAATGTGAACACGTCTCACGCGGATTGGGATAAGAATTTGGTGAAGGTGAATGTGAAGACATATCACACGGATGGCGATAAGAATTTGAAGAAGATAAATGTGAAGAGGTCAAGGGTGAAGAAGGAGTTTCCACCACCGATATCACTGCTGGGAAGAACAGAGCATGTACCATGTCACATGTCATCAGTTCTCAAGAGATATTATGAAGATGGACACCTAGTAATACGAGAAGTTCCAGTAGAGCACCATGAGTATTTTCTGGCTGATAGATCAAATGGTCGACTAGTCCTCCATCTAGTCCATCACCGACACCACCACCACCAACATCATAAGGATGATGACCATGCTGTTTATAATGATGATGACGAGAAAGTAGATGATGATGTACATGAGCAGCAGAAGCAGCAAGAGAAGCCTGATATGGTGTTGAGGTCAACTAGTGAACCACTCACGATATTGGCCTCATCCATGCCAGAGGGAAGAGTTGGGTCTCTTAAGTATAGCAAATCATTATCAAACTCTTTCAGAATGCCAATCCCGAAGAGGATTCATCCCTTTCAAGGCTAACTTTGGCTGAGATTTACTAGATTATGTAGCAGTAGAAGAAAATAGTTTGGGTTGCAGAGGATGTAATGAGGCAAGCAATTTGTTGGTTTAGCCTATATTCGATTCTTTTTTTTTAGCGATTGATAGAGTAATATATATTATAAAAATCTTTGGGAAGCATAGGAAAAAAAGGTCCACAGAAATTTAGTTGATATTGCTTGAAATATAATTTGAAACTTGTTACACTGTCCATTTGTTCCAGGAACTAAAATGTGGAAGCCGGTAGGCTAAGTTTTTGTGCATGTACCTCTAGCTGGGTAAACTAATCTGGGGTGCTTGTTGGAGGTAAAATATGAATTTAAAGGCTGAATCGATGTTATGGGTAAGTTTCTGATTACGTCTCACTTCACAGCTTCAGCAATGCCTTTTCCCCAACACTAAAGCATTGACCAAATATATTTTTATTAGAAACAAATAGTAAAGCGATAACGAGGGGTCTCTTATGCATTTTCACAATTAGAGCTAAAAAAACTCAAACAAATCGATTAAATTAATTGTCTAAGCTAATTTGGTTTGGTTTGGATTTGTTTCGATTTCGATTTTGTTCGGTTTCTAACATTTTGGAACCAAAGTGAATGATTCGATTTTCGGCTTTAGGTCAAAAATCGTGAAAATTGAACTGTACCGATAAATATGTTTACTTTTTTATTTGTTCGATTTGATTTAGGTCGGTTTAGCATAGTTATTGTAGTTCAATTTCAATTTAATTTCATTTTGGTTTGCTTTGGTTCCTTTCATTACACATTCGGTTCGATTTTTTTTTTATTTTTGTTAAATAACTGATATAGTTTGGTTTGGAATTTCAGATTGAAACTAAACCAAACTGAGCCATGAACAACTTACTCACAATGACCATTTACATGTGACAGACGAGAGCCCTAGTGGTGGAAGATCATTATAATTGATGATACACCGAAATGTCCTCTCTTTTACACAATACATGTGTCATAATGATCTCTAGGAACAACATGCCCAAACGTCAGTCTAACACCCATGAAGTGCAGTCTGCCAGACGGACCCAAATTACTATAGCCTGGTAAGCCCACACGTCTCATAGCCATCCCCAATACCCGTAAGACCTATTAAGGCAAGTATCTCGGGGATTAGCTTCGGACGGGCAAGCCAGCAATACTTCTCCAACAAGGAAGAAAATACCAGATTATACGTAAGTACATGAAAACGCTCATTTATGGACGACACTCCAATTGGAAACTATCTCCCGTGTATCTAGGAGCACAAGTCTAACATGGAAACTTCCTCCTACAAGACGACTCCTAATTAGAGAAGGATCTCCAGGAAGATCTTTTCCCCCAACGTCACCACTGATGGCCTGATCAAACCAGGACTCCAACACTATAAATAAGACATGAGTTTGGTGAACAAAGGTATGCTACAAATTCTTTGTTTATAGCTTTAAACCTTCCTCGGATCCCTATCTGACTTTAGCATCGGAGTGTCATCGGCCACCACAGCGGTGATCAATGGCTCACGTGCGTTCCTTGTGCAGGTCAACAGGTCAAAGTCAAGCAGGAGCGAAAATTGATTGCATCAGTTTGGCATTTTTCGAGGGGACAACTGAGTTCCTAGCAAAACACTAACATAATCTCTCTTCAGAGTTCAAGAAGATGGTGACCACCAGATCCCGCAACAATGGAGACCAACGAAAAACGTCAACAACAGAGAGCAGACACAGGAGAGTCAAACCCCCGACAGTTCTCACTGGACTAGAGGTGGCGGTGGAGTCAACGAAGGTCCAACCTTCAGGGCAGACAAACCCACCATGCAGAACCCCTTCGCCGAGGGGCTCACGACTCAGACATGTTGTACAGCCTTTATGTTCCCCCGTTCATGAACCACATCATGAATGAAGATCTGCCAAAGAAGTTCAGCCCTCCGAAACTTGAGTTCTATGACGGAACCGGTGACCTGTTTGATCACTTGCGTCATTATCAGCACATAATGACGCTCAAAAAAGGTTTTGAATCGGTGATGTGTAGAACGTTCCCAACCTACCTGAAGAAGTCAGCGCTAACATGGTTCCATAGGCTCCCGCCAAAGTCAATTGACTCATTCAAGACACTAGCCAAAACATTCTTGACAAGCTCTGTTGGCAGTCTACTAGGGCTGAACAAAAAACTGATCAAACCGATTAAACCGACCGAACCGATCTAAATCGAACCTATTGGTTCGGTTTAAATTCGGTTCGGATCGGTTTCGGTTTTAAAAAACTCAAAACCGAAGTGGTCGGTTTGGTTTTCGGTTTCTATGTGATTTTAACCGACCAAACCGAACCAACCAAATATATATAATAAATAATATATATTTTATATATAAATAATACAATATGTTTAAAATAGTCAGTTCGATTTTAGTCGGTTCAGTTACGGTTTGCATAAATTAGAATCGGTTTGGTTTCGGATCGATTTTGTTAATGGTTGGTTCGATTTCGGTTTGAAAATTTTAAAACCGACCTAAGTCGGTTCGGTTCACGGTTTAGGTGAAAAACCGAACCGTCGGTTCGGTTTTCAGCCCTACAGTCAACGGATCAGGAAGGGCCCGCACTATATGCTCTCCTTGAGGCAGAAGTCAAACGAAATGCTAAGGGAATACATCACGCTAATGCTCATTGACGACTGCAACGACGATACCTCTGTTATGGCTTTTACTAAGGGGCTAAAAGAGGGAAAGTTTTACGATCACCTCACCTTGGAACCCCTTTGGATATGGCAGAACTCTTGAAAAACGCCTAGAGGTTCATCACTTTGGAAGATATGAGAACGACCAAAAAGGAAACCCAATCAAAAAAGAAACCCTCCGGTTCTAGAGACATAAGGGATGGAAAGAGACAAGAAGACGAAGAAAGGAATAAATGGAAGCGCAGCGACAACAGGTCGGACTCTGGCCGTGCCATGCTAGAGAAATCTTCCAAGTATGTCCAAACAGGACCATAACCCCCCTCAACTCTAGCTTATCAGATGTCTAATTCCATGAAGAATTGGGAGGATCTAAAATATCCCCCGAAGCAACGCGGAGACCCCTCCAAACGCGACAACAACAAGTATAGCTCATTCGAAAATGAGGGTGGCCAATACACCTACGATTGTAAAAGTCCAAGGTACAAGATCGAGTAATGGATTCAAAAAGGCAAGCTGAAGGAGATCCTGGGTTAGAAAAAAGGCAAGACCAAACCAAGGAAAGGGGAGAGGCGGTCAAAAAAATCAAAAAGGAAGTTTTGGGAGTCATATATGTCCATCACGAAGTCGATCAGAAGAAGAACAGTCAAACAAGTCCCGAAAGAGGACACTCCTTGAAATGCATACACAACCCACCAGCGAGGACCGATGCGTGTATTACTCGCGAGTACCGAGCCCAATCTCGACCTTAACTTTCACAGATAAGGACCTCGAAGGTGTCCGCGCACTGCACAATGACCCTTTTGTCAATTGAGGAAGGTCCTGTTCTTGAACTTCATAGTGGTAGACGCACCGTTTACCTATAACCTCATATTAGGGAGACCCTGGCTTCACCAAATGGAAGCAGTGGTCTCCACCCTTCATCAGTGCGTCAAGTATACCGCCAACCACTCAGAGGGGACAATTCGCGTGGACCAACCAACGACACGGGACTGCCACTATGCTGCACTAAAGCAGATAGAATGTTCTCAGATACAGCTGGAGCCCACCAAACAAGTTGAGCAGAAGGTAGTCACTGAAACTAGGGAGAAGTCGCTCCTCCCAGATAGGGACAAAGGCCTAGCAGCAATGGCTCAACTTAGCCACGGAGTAACGGTCCGCCCACTAGCCCGACAGGACGTCTGGCTTAGCGGAGAGGCCATTGCAAACGGGAGCACAATCCCACAACTGTCAGTGGGTGCAAAAGAACTCTCCCACGCAAGGTTCACTCTTCGGTGACCTCAACGACGTCGGCGAAACTTGACAATATGATCCAAGCAAGAGCCATGAGAATTTACTTCAGGGCCGGATCAACTCTCTCCGCCAACAGTCAATTTATCCAGATGTTTAGCTTTCTTTCAGTAGTCAGTTTAGAGTTTTAATTCTTAGGAACTTATGTGATTTGCACTCATTTGAGAAATAAAAGAGAATTACGCAAACACACTCTATTGATTACTGGAAAGATGTAACAATGATCGCCCAGATGGCGGGTACAAAAGATTACAAACTACAAGCATTCAAATCTGATGCGATGTACAGTAAGGATTCGCTTAAATAGTCCGACTTCAGAAGAGGACTCTGAAGTACCAGCAAAGGTGCCCATGGTAAACTACGGTGCCCTCTAAGAGTTTCGCTCTGTGATTTCTCCAGAGAAGATGATTTGCAAGCAAGAAAAAATGTACAAAAGCGCACTCAATTCAATACTTCGCCGGACCCACCTCTCAAGGATGACCTGAAGTGGTGCAAAATCAACAACTAGAGGCCACGTGACACGCCGGCCGAAGTTACAGATAACTCTCATACTTAATTCGCCCAATCAGCCGAACTTGGGACAAGTATCAGGTTTAAACAGATCGGGTGCACCCTCCTATGGAGGGTTGAAAGGGGCATCTGGGAGTCAATAGCCCACTTCGATAGGCCATGTCAACCTTCACTCCGCCTCGCAACTCTGAGTCCCAGCGCAGCACAACGTGCCAAGGCTAGCTGAGAAGAGAGGAAAGCAACCGCTCCAAAAGTTGGTTGTTGGTGTTATCTTTGAAATTACGCAATTCAAAGCGCCGACAAGGCACCAGCACATAAACGACAGACTCGTCCCTTGAGGGGAAGTCTGTAATTCTTCTACACAATACAAGAAGAAATTACAAGGTCTCAATGAACCAATCTGGCGCTCACCCAGAGTAGGTGACTACGCATAATAGCAAGTCTTATCAAGACTCATCGGCGCAAATGTCAAAACAATCGAAGACTCCAGTAGAAGAGATATTCCTTCAGCCTTTGGAAAACTCAAAGCATATCCTTTAAGTAAGAGCATCTAAAGAGTGCAATCTGTAGAAGATAATGCCTACAACGGTGAAGAAACACCATTATATAGACGAAGTGGCTCACCAAATAGGCGCATCAGTATTAAATACCAACATTGACTATCGTATGGGAAACGACGAGGAGATGGTTCCCAAGGAAACCACACAGGTCCACGTTCAATCAATTAATGACGTTGTACGAAACCCCATTAATTGGGGGAGTAACCGATACTCTACCGCCTCGCAATCTACGTCGTACACATGGCACCGTGCAATCTACGCCGTACACGTGGCACCATGATCCTGCGATAGGACCTAGTTTTTTCTTATATGGGCCCACCAGCTCTGCCCACTATCCGAGCGACACTCTACCACGTGCACTGACACAGGCAGTAGGGGCCCTAGTCACTCTTAACACACGAAACACACCTACATATCGCCAGCTGATTCAATGTACATTTTTTAAAAACTTTCATTGAAATTAGTGGAAACTAATCCGCATAGTGCAATCCAACTTCGGAATTAGGCTCGCATGCCCATAACAGGCGGAGCCCCAACCTAGCCAGGTAAGCTTAGTAAGTTTCGATTGATGACAACGGGTTTTGGATCACCCCGCCGCCTAGTTCGCTACGCCCGAATGTCGATGGCTTAGGAAGTGGGAGTCTAGTCAGCGCTCTCACGCCTGATGATGATGACTCGTCAAGGATCGTCGCCCCCTCCGCAGACGATGGTCACTAAACCTGATCAGGTAAGCCTAGTCAGTGATGACTGACGACAATAGCTTCTGGTCATTTCCCAAACTTGTAGCTCGCTCCGCGCGAGTGTAGATGGTCTGGAAGGTGGGAGCCTAGTCAGTTTCGACTGATGTCGACGGCTTACCACGGGACCACTGCTCTTTTACAAACCATGGTCGCCGAATTTCCAATTCCCAAACTTGTAGTTTGTTTCGCGCGAGTGTAGATGGTTGTGGGAGCCTAGTCAGTTCCAACTAATGTCGATAGCTTGCCACAAGACCACTGCTTTTTTACAGATCACGGTTGCCGAATCTCAAACTCCAAAATCTTTAGCTAGATGAGCACAGGTGTAGATGATTTGGAAAGTGGGAGCCTAGTCAGTTTCGACTGATATCGACGACTTGCCATGATACCAATGCTATTTTACAAACCATGGTCGCCAAATTTTCTCATCTCAAATATGTAGCCCGCTCCGCGTGGGTGTAAATAGCTTGGAAGGTGGGATCCTAGTCAGTTTTGACTGATGTCGACGGCTCGCCACGTGACCACTGTTATTTACAAAGCTTGATCGCCAAATTTTCTCATCCCAAATCTATAGCCCGCTCCGCCCGAGTTTAGATGGTTTGGAAGATGGGAGCCTAGTCAGCTTTGACTGATGTCGACAGCTCGCCACGAGACCACTGTTCTTTCTCATGACAATGGTCGCCAAATTTGATTACAGCTCAAGCAGCGTCTTCACGCCCTCATAAGCTGATATCCCGCTATCAGCAATGGCCACTTGAGCCGACGAAAAAACTAATCCACTAAGCGGGGACGAATGCTACACTAGAGACCAATCCAAGCTTATGAAGTCTAACTTGGGCCAAGTGTTCTTTCTCAACTACAGACGACAATGCCTGTGCTCGATTACAACAGGTCATTCATGCTAACGACTACAACTGACGATCAAATATATAACTTGAGCCTCCAACGGCTTACCTCAAGGATGAGCTGCAGCCTGGGTAGAGTAACCCGCTGCTAAACCATCCGCAGAATGTTCACTATTGGGCATAACCACGCGATAGAAACTCTGAGACCTCATGAAAGTACAAGTCAGAATTACTCGTAGCATAAACGGTCGAGCTCTCAACAGCGGACAGACCATTCGGTTCCTTCCTGACCCAACAGGACCTACGTCAAAAAAAATGACAAGGCATAATGGAAAACATGCAACATGGGAACCAAATAGAACACGAGTACAATGCGTACTCGAAAAGAACCTGTTTTCATTAACAGTCGAAATAAAAGGTATAGATGTACGAAATTTACTCCTCATCAGGAGAAGGTAAAATTAAAGGGGAACTAAGCTTAACAGGAGAAGAAGCTGGAGTTGCGTCCGCACGTGTCTCAGATTGAGCGTCATGATCCGAATCACCCTCTTCCTTTGACAGCTCAGAAATCGCTCTGAAGTCTTCAAAGGACACCTTCTTGTAATAAGAAAGGTCCCGGTCTGGTTGCTCTTCTTTCATTAGCGCTAACAGTTCTAACCTCCCATGCTTGGTTCTGCAGAATTCAAACGTGTCTTGAGAAGCCTTTCCTCGTGCGCCTTTACTTCAGCAAGTTCGCGCTCCAGCAGCTCCAGCTTGCCTGTCCATACATAAGTCTGAGACTGCTCAGTAATCAAGCTACTTTTAACTGCGCTAAGTTCATGCTGCTTCAGGAAAAGTTGGTCCCTATCTTTTCTAGCTTCCCGAGCGTTGAATTTCATGTCGGCCTTTAACTACTGTCTCTGGACAACCCACTCAGATTCTTTCCTGGTATTCTCCTCAGCAAGAGACTGAAACTCAGAGCACACCTTAACCGCAATTATATGTGCAACTTCTAGATCATGGTGGACCAGGTTCAACTCTTTTTTGGATCTGTTCCTTGCGGACACCGCCTCTAATAAATCAGACTCAAGGGCTTCCAAACGAACCCTTTGGGTCTCAGCATCAATGGCTAATTGTTCCAGCCTCCTCTCTTCAATCTGTTTTCTCAGCGATTCAATTTCAAATATTGAATTAGAACACGACTTCTGCATAATTGAGAAGAAGCGCTCCATGGTGTACACCCTCTCACGAGCCGCCTCAACTTTTGTCCAATCAACAGCCACTTGGCTCAGATGCGACATCCCCAGCATAAGATGTTTTAGCCCCTTATCCATAAGCTCTTCTCAAGCATCCTCCTCGAATCTTCAAAACACGGTTCACCAGCCAGCTATAATGTTTGCTAATGCTTCTTCGAATCATAATCAATATCAATTTCCTGGTGCCAACTGATTGCTAATTTTTACAACATCAGGAGCAAATAGACTCATTTGCGCGTCCAAATAAAGCTCTCCCGGATGTGGAATTACACCAGCACTGCCCTTCGTATTCACCGCACTTGGCCCCTTGTCTACCGCTTTCCTATTGTCATCCGCAGTCGACCCTTTGTTGCGAGTTGGCTCAGTGGAATCTGAAGGGAGTGAAGGAAGCGAATTGTCCATCAGGCCCTTCATTATCTCGACGTACAACCTGGTGCGAAACAGAGGGCAATGCGGATTGAAAGAATGACAGTCCATGCTGCAATGACCACTGTCAGACGATCCACCAGAAGGACGATTAACCTCGGGGACCACAGACAAATCTTATCAAGACCTTCCAGCAGAACAGGTTGGAATCGGTCAATATTAGTAGAAGTCGTCACGGCAGCCAGCATCAGCTTATGATTCAAGGCTTCAGCCTGCTCGATACTCAGTGGCTTCAACGCATCATCAACCTCTGCTAACCGCAGATGGTCATTCTCCAAATCAAATCCTACAACCTCCGCCTCTGCGGACAGGTCAGAGTCATGTTCCTCTCTCAATAGAGTGGATCAGTTTGGAAGCAGGCTCAACCCCAAAGCGAGACCTCTTCAAGTCTATGAAGGAAGTAAGCTTATCATAAATCCCCCTTGTGTCTAACAGACTAGGAGCCTTAACTTTAGAAGTCTTCCTCTTCTTGAAGGGAACTCCACCTTCGGCACTCTGAAAATAGTGGGAGCCACATGCCAGTGGGACCATAATCCACTGCGACTAAAATTGGAATGGCAGATAACATTCTCCACTATCATTCGTGGCATGTCACGGAATGCCTTCATAGCAGCTTCGTCCTCCGAGGAAAGAGGAGTAGTGGGGAACCTCCCTACAGAGAACACACACAATGATCAGCATACAATCAGCACAACGAAAACAAATGACGAAATTATTCTTACGAAATGGCCTGAACTCCCATTCAAGCAGACAACCATTGAACTCGAAATACTTCGAATCTGAAGGATCCAAAAAGCAGTGTTCCTACTAGAACTTGAAGTCATCCGGCAGTTTCCCAAAGCAAGCCAACGACTTCATCTTACACACGGCGTGATCGTTTAGTCGAGGAGAAGTCAGTAACTGAATATCCCTCGGAGTCACGCGAACACCACCGTCCTTTGCCCTGATCAATATTAGAAGAATAATCTTGTACCCATTCGGTGCCAACTTGGCTGAAAGGATACCAAGGAATTTCATAAAGCTCTAGATCTCGTCGATCACAAGAAAACAAACACCAGTTTGAAACATGCTGCGGTGCAGACAGACGAATCCATCCAGAGGAAACATTGGCATTTGATCATCACTCAAAGTGTGGAATGGCAGGTCTTCAGATACCCCATATGTCTTTCGAATCTCAGCCAGGCTCGATTCGATGGCCGACCTATCTTCAGAGAACTAAAGGCCCTTGGCAAGAAGCTCATCGTCAAGTTGATTTTTGTGAGCCATGGAAGAAGTGAACAAACTTTCAATTAAAAGCTGAATAGAGCTGAGTCTCTAATAACGAAAAACTAAAATATTCAATCTCTGCAGAAAGGAAGATCTAAATAGAATTTGATTTTCCTGCCTTTTTTCAATGAACCGACACACGCCTAATTAATGGAGCATGCCGCTCAAGTAACGGTTCAGACTCAATCATCATGAGCAGTGTATCTTTTTTAGAAATGACTTAGTAGACCGATACGATGACCTAGTAACTCGGGGGAACAACTAATGATACACCAAAACGTTTTCTCTTCTACACCGTACACATGTCATGATGATCTCTAGGAACAATAGACCCAAGCATTAGTCTAGCATTGATCCGCCCCAAGTGGCATCAAGCCCACAGAGTGTAGTCTGCCAGACAAACCAAATTACTACAGCCTTCTACGTCGACACGTCTCACAACCATCCCCAATACCCGTAAGATCTATTAAGGCAAGTATCTTAAGGATCAGCTTCGGACGGGCAAGCCAGCAACACTTTGTCTCCAACTAGGAAGCACATACCAAAGTATACTTCGTACATGGAAACTTCCATCTGTGGACAACATTCCAATTGGGAACTATCTCCCATGTATTTAGGAGCACATGTCTAACATGAAAACTTCCTTCTACAAGACGACTCCTAATTAGATAATGATCTCCAGGAAGATTTTTTTCCCTAAACTACGCCACCAATGGCCTGATCGAGCTAGGACTCCAGCACTATAAATAAGACATGAGGTTGGTGAATAAATGTACGCTACAAATTCCCTGTTTACAATTTTTCACTTTCCTCAGATCCCTGTCTGACTTTAGCATCGAAGTGCCATCGGCCACAATGGTGGTCTGTGGCTCAGTGCGTTCCTTGTGCAAGTCAGCAGGTCAAAGTCAAGCAGGGAGCGAAAATTGACTGCATCAATAATAACAAAAACCTCTCGTTGGTATCACACACCCAACATTCTAATAACTTTTTTCTAGTGAATTCCAAAAAATTCCACTCTGTAACTAATGAACCTTTATTTATAGGTTTTCTATTTTGTGTCGTATCCCTTGTACCATGAGCCTTCACTATACTTGCCTTCCATTGTAATGCCCCTGGTGTTGGCATTTCATCTTCGCCTGTGACGAAGCTACTCTTGGCACCCTTGAAGTGTCACCCTGATATTCACGTAATTATTACATAATATATCCCTTAATTTATATATGTTAGTGTTTCGATTATTATATTTTATTCTTATTATTCGTTTTCATATCTTTGTAGGAATTTGAGCGTGAACGATGAAATCGCATTAAGGTGGCAATTTAAGAAATGATCAATTGGTTGATTCTAGCGGTGGTACAAAGTAGAGGGTCACATATCTGAACCTAACCCAAATAAATCTAGGTCCACCTAATTTAATCTAAGCCCAAACCCAAAAAGCTAACCTAGAAACCCAAGCCCAACCTAACAAGGAAATAGGAGAACCCTATTTAGGTTTTTTTCTTCTCTTCTCTTGTTCTCTCTCCTTTTCTACGTGTGTTTTCCTCCTCTCTTTTCCAGCCACCACGCCAATCCACCCTGCCGGCAATCCTCGCTCGATAGGATAACCGGCAGTGCGATCATCCCGCCATCACCACCTCATCCTCGTCCTCCACCATCAGCAGTCACCTCGCCTTTCTCCCTCACCCGCTCTTCCTCGCTCGCTAGGGTGGCGCCACACCCTGTCCATCGTAGACATCATCAACTCCTATGTCAACACAACCACGCACAACCACCGCCCCTGTCCCTGTCGCAAACCACCGTAACAACACCGCCCACAACCCCCTGTTCCTATCTTCTTCCCCTGTTTTCGTGTCTCTTCCCTTCCACGCCACCGTCCACCATCAACACCGCCGAGCACCACCATCAGACGCCACCACCTCCTCCTTCCTATTTCCTTCTTTCTCAGCCACCGCCCCTGTTCCACCTCGCAACAGAGCTCCACCGCCCTGTCTCCCTCCTTCATTCTCTCCCTCTTCCTCTTCGGTGTCTCTCTTTGTTCATCCATCTCCCGGACCTCTCTCTCTCTTGCAAGGACCGGAGCTCGTTGGAGGAACAAAGCTCGCAAGCAGTAGCAGAAACAGAGAGCGCCTCCCTGTTTCACCGCCCCTGTTCCTCTTCTTCCTTCGCGTATTTTTCTCTCTCGTTGTTTCCTCCATCTCTTTCTCTCTCTCTCTTTTGCAAGTACCGGAGCCGTTCGAAGGAAGAAGAGCTCGCGAGGAGCGAAGACGAAGCAGCACGAAGAGCGCGGCTCCCTGGAGACGAAGACCAGAGGAACGCACAATTTTTGGCAGGAAATATACACTTGGTGTAATAATAGGCATGAGGGGGAGCGAATTTGGGCTAGGATTGATAGAGTTTTTGTCAATTCTGCTTGGTTAGCTATATCATCTAATCTGCGGGTTGAACATCTTAAACGCACTTTTTCGGACCACGCGCCAATTTTGGTATACATGCCAGTGCAGTCTAGAGTGGGTTTTTCACCATTCAGGTTTTTGAGTATGTGGACCACACATCCGTCCTTTGATTCTTTAGTAGAAACTGTGTAGGGTTCAGATGTTTTTCCTATGAGGCCATTGGACAGGGTGGATCTTTAACTTAAAGCCCTTCGTAAAGCTCTTAGCACATGGAATAGGGAGGTGTTCGGAAATGTTTTTAGTAGACTGAGGGCATTGGAAGATGAAATGAGCCAGTGGGAGAATGTTCTGATTACAGGTTGGGAATCAAATAGCAGAAACGGATTCAATGTAGATGCTAACTGGGATGTCACGGCGTGCTGTAATTTGAGCAGGTGCCAGACAGATTATAGGTTGGCTCTTAGGCAAGAAGAATTGTTTTGGTTACAAAAGTCAGGAGAAAAAGAGTTCAAGGAAGGAGACGCTTGTACCAAATATTTTTTTGCCTCGGTTAAAGCTAAACAAAGTAGAAGGACAATTGCATCTATTACCTTGCTGAGTGGCAGGATAATAACTGATTCGGGGGATATTTCTAGAGCGACCACGACCTATTTTCAGCATCTTCTCTCTTCGCAGGCAAATCAGGCTCATGATAGTGAATTATTGGCTTGCATACCTTCGGTTTTGACGAACGGGACTTGTGAGCTGCTAGTCAAAAGCCCATCTACGGAAGAAGTGAAAAAGGCGACTTTTGATATCCCGGCTAACAGTGCCCTAGGTCCTGATGGATTCACTGCTAGTTTCTTTCAGTCCTGTTGGGAGGTGGTTGGTATCGATATTTGGAAAGCGGCCATCCAGTTTTTCGAAGGTGATGCACTCCCAGTGGCTTTCTCGGCTAATTTCATCACTTTGATTCCTAAGGTGGACTCGCCAGGTGCCTTTTCTGACATCAGGCCAATTAGCCTATGCAATGTTATTTACAAAAAATTTAATAAGATTATGTGCAATAGATTGGCTTTACTTTTACCTGAGTTGATAGCCCAGGAACATGGGGCTTTTGTAAGGGGCAGGTCTATTGTGGAAAACATTGGTTTGGCTCAGGAGATGGTACGCGACATTAATAAAAAGGTCATGGGCGGTAATGTGGTTCTTAAAATAGACGTGGAGAAAGCATATGATAGATTGGAGTGGCCTTTTCTTTTTTCGGTTCTCAGATGATTCGGGTTCTCCAATAGAGTTTGTCATCTTGTGTCTAACTGTATTACTAATTGTGGGTTCTCAGTTTTGATGCAAGGAGTCTTTAATGGGCACTTCAAATCCTCTAGAGGGTTGAGACAGGGGGACCCGCTTTCCCTACTTTTATTTGTTATTGCCTCGGAAGTGCTTAATAGATGCTTGGTGGCCGCTTTTTCTATAGGGGAAATATGTTATTATTATACGCCTAGAAATTGTCGGCCCATCACACATCTTTTGTACACAGATGACACTCTGGTGTTCCTTAATGGGAGAAAGACTTCAATTACTGGCTGTATGAAGTTCTTGGACAGATATGCTAGAGTCTCGGGGCAAAAAATCAATGCGCGCAAAAGCTCGTTCATGATTGATGTACAGGCTGACGCGGACCAAGTGGTGGCGGTTAAGACTTACATAGGGTTTCAGTACACAGGTTCTCCTATGAAATATTTGGGTGTTCCTATTTTTCAGGGAAGATGCAGGGTCATGTATTTTGATGTGCTGGTCAACAAAATTCAAAGTAAAATTGCGGGTTGGAAAGCGAAACTTTTGTCTCCTGGTGGGCGTTTAATTCTGATCAATCATGTTCAGAATTCTATCCCAGTGTATACGTTAAGTGCCATGTGCGACCCTACTCAAGTTCTTACTAGAATTCATAAATTGTTGGCTGATTTCTTTTGGGGAGATTGTAAGGTAGATTGAAGAAATAGATTTCTTGGAATAATATCTGTCTTCCTAAGGCAGAAGGAGGCCTGGGAGTTCGAAATCTTTTTACAGTAGCTAAAGTGTTTCGTTTGAAAGCACTATGGAACATGATTAATGTTGACTCGCTATGGGAAACTTTCATGAGGAGTAAATATTGGTTGAAGGATGTTCCATTGGTCTATCAGGTTATTCGAAATAGTGCCTCACCTCTTATAAAAGAAATCATGAAAGGTAAAGAAGTTTTTGTTGGAAACAGTTTATGGCGGATAGGCAGTGGGGATTCGAGTTTCTTTGCGAATAATTGGAATACTTCTACAATTTTCTTGAGATCAGGGTCCTTGGAGGAACAAAACTATTGGCCTACGGTTGCAGAAGTTCGAAATGGGGATTTTGAATTGGTTTCACCAATGGCTAGAAATTTGGCGAGATATCTTTTTGCAGACAGATTTTAGGGTAATGAACAGAGGAAAGATTTTTGTATGTGGACCCCAGACTCGGTTGGTAAATTCAGCTCTCATTTGGCGTATGAGATTTTTCGTGATAAGCGGAGAAAATCCTTCTTGTTTGGTAAACTCTGGCGGGCCTTTTTGCCTTCCAAAATATCGGTTTTTGTATGGAAACTTCTATTAAGAGGTGTACCAGTTGATGGAGAGCTTTACAGATGTCGGATTAGTCTAGCCTCGAGATGTTATTGTTGTGTGTCTCCTAATGTGGAAACTTTAACTCATCTTTTCCGTGATGGCAATCTGGCTCAAGGGGTTTGGAGACACTTTGAGGGGATTTTTGATATTCATGTTAGAAGGCCGGCGAAAGTTAGCGTCGTTCTGAAAATCTGGTTTAGGAGAGCAGATACGAAATCTCAAGTCGGAGTACTTTATTTTTTGACGCCTATGCTCATCATTTGGGAGATTTGGAGACAGCGTTGCAGAGGTGTTTTTGAAAATGAGACACCAAGTTTGTTGGCTGTTATTTTGTTTGTTCGAAAGAGTCTTCGTTTGGTCGACTCCTTTTTCTGTCCCACACGGGTTAGTGAGAATAGAAATCCACTTATGTCCCTTGGATTTCCTATTGTCCCGATCGCCAGGTGAACCAATAGAGTTTTTTATTGGAATTTCCCGCAGGAGGGGTTTGTGGCTCTTAATGTTGATGGTTCTTCAAGGAAGAATAAGGCAACAGCTGGCATTATTATCAGGAATAACTTGGGTTATTGTTTAGCGGCTAAACAAGTGGTTCTTGGTGACGGTAAAAACAACTTTGCGGAGGTCCGAGCTGTTTTTGAGGGCCTCCTTCTGTGTAAAAAAAATGGAGATTAGAAAGGTTACCTTGCAAACAGACTCAAAATTAGTGTGGGGTTGGTTTTATGAAGATTTTAAAATCCCGTGGTTCCTGGCGAACGTTTGGCGGGAGATCATGAATTTGACTTCTCGCATGGATTTTAGTTGCGTCCATGTTTATAGGGGGGCTAATGCGATGGCTGATGCACTTGCGAATTACGCTCAAAAGGAGGGAGTTAGTAAGGAATACAAAACAGTTGACCTCCCTCCCAAGATTAGAGGTTTGGTACACCTAGACAAGAACAATACTCCCTATATCCGTCATGATAGATGAAGGGCAAGTGCGAGGAGTTGGGAACAACATTTCAGCTGGATTGCAGGATGTGTTCTGCAAGGAAACTGAATTGAAGGATGTGTTCTGCAAGGAAATTGGATTGCAGGATGTGTGCTTAAGAATTTGGAAAATTCATTGGTTTGGGGCGCCATAACTACGGAGGTGCAGCCGTGCTGCTTGCAGGCATGCGTGGTGGTCTGTCTAGGCTATGAACTGGACAGAGTGCTCTGTTTTTACAGAGTACTTTGTCTTGACGCTGTCTGGAGCACCAAATATTACTGCCTTATTTGACAGTGGCGAGTTTCAGACGTGCAGGGTGCTGCTATTGCTGGTTGGGCTTGTATTGATCGCACTTTGCTAATTGTGACTACACATTGATGGCAATTTGCGAGTTTGCATTTTGCAATTTGCAGTCTTTATTAGTGAAAGATGCAGGGAGCGTATGGTATCTACTTCGAGGTGCTCAAGTTGATTCTAGTGAGTTTGATCAAGTTGCTCAAGTTGTTTATGCGGTGGTTGGCCGAGTTCTTAAGATCTAAAATGCTTTGGTTTAGGTATTTTTAGGCCATATCCTTTGGTTTTGAGGTTGTTTTGATCTAGGAATTTTTTCGGGTTTTTTAGGATATATGTCCATTTGTTTATTTTATTATCGGGTAAAGTCGTCATGTACCCCCGACTTGTGTACAAGATTTTTTCAAGTAATAATGGTTCGGCATCCCACAGTTGCCCCTCCCCACTAGAGGTTTAATTTATATAAAAAAAATGTTGTTTTTCAAACAGTTCCGCTATTGGCACCCCGAGATCCTGTAAGAGCCACCACAGCCCACCAGCAGCCTTTTCTCGGGATTCGTGTTCGTGCAGAGATGAATTCCACCTCCATTGATGTTGTGACCACCGCCATCATGATCTTCTAGACCCCGCGCCGAGGCGAAGATGAAACTACATGGTTTCCTAGAGTTTGTTGTATTTGAAT
The DNA here is from genome assembly GCA_963556465.1 of Berberis vulgaris. Lineage (NCBI taxonomy): Eukaryota > Viridiplantae > Streptophyta > Magnoliopsida > Ranunculales > Berberidaceae > Berberis > Berberis vulgaris. The sequence continues at coordinate 77,964,744 of OY747131.1, forward strand.
TTATTGTTTTCTATATACTTGAACGTTAAACACATTTGATTTCTGAGTTTCAATAATTTACTTTCACCGATTATATCCAGATTAACTATCTAGACTAGTCAGTAGTTAAAAGTACCCTTTATTGATATTCAAAACCTGCTTTAATCAATTAATCTGAATCTGTGATTGTGTGTGCCGTAAGAAGACATTCAATGCTAGGGGTTTAGAATTAGTTAAAATAAACTTGTGTTTGTTTGTGCCGTAAGAAGACACGCAATGCTAGGGGTTTATACCTTTGCTGAAATCAATTGCGAACTTAGATTAATCTTTAGGTTAGTCATGTTAATTCTTGAAAACAATAATTTGGATTACACAAATCTCGAAGAACCTGTGGTGGATTCGATGTCTTGGTCCCCTTTCTATCATCTTATCAGTTTAATTTTAGTTGTCAATTTCATTTTCTTAATTTAGTAATTTACATCTGCTGTAACCCCCAACTATAAATTAGTTCAAATAAGTCTTAGAATTCGACTGTCTCATCAATCCTCGTGGGATCGACCCGTATTTGCCACTGTCTACCAGTTAGACAGCCGTGAACTTGCGATATTACAATAGGGTTTATTAGCTTATGAATTTAGGTTAATAAAATCTCTATCAAGCTTTTGGCGTCGTTGCTGGGGATTGTAACGGTACAATCGAAATCTAGGGTTTTTTTTTGCTAGTTTATAAATTAGGTTTAATTTTCTTTTTTTAGGAACAGTATTACGAGTCATTTTCTTATTTGTTTTATTTGCTTGAGTTTGAATTTTTTTTTTGCATTTATTTTGCAGTGGTCACACATATAGGAGCTCAAGTGGGAACGAAGTGAAATATTGTGATTCGCGAGGAAACTCTCAGAAATCGAATTCTACCCGGCGTCGTAAGTAACCCGAAAGAGGTTCACACGGGAGGTAACTTCTACCCACTGCATCTGCACACGGTTTCTATGTGATCACTTGTGTTTAGCTTGTTCTAAGTAGTATTGCATGCGAATTTGAATAGTGGCAGGATTGAATTGAAACTTCTGTGCCCTTTCCCGCGGATAAGTTAATCACCATCTATTTTAGGGTTAGGAACCTAGGCCTTCACTATTTAAAATTTGTAGCAAGATAATTATCTAGGACAGGTGTGACGCTCATAGGGACCCTTCTTTGGACGTTTGATAGCTTAAAGTGGTCGAGTGAAGGAACATATCCCATCTGGGAACGGTTCTTGAACTGGCATTTCACTTTGAGCTAGAGAGTGAAAAAAGAGGTGGGAGCAACTCTGTAGTGGCGGATTGATAGGAAATTACCGTGCCTCTCCCACGGTTAGGTAAATTGAATTGAATTTCAGCCCTATATTAGTAACAAAGCTCTAGGGTCGTCTGCCATTCATTTTATTTGCGCATCATTTAGGTGTCATTCTTTTTATTTTTTATTTTTTTTTAAAGTCAAGTCATCTTCATATAGTGGTTAGGCGTGCATATATAAAAAAAAAATCTTGAAACCAAGGAAATGGCTGAAGAAAAAGACTTTAAGGATTACTTCTCCCCTTCTACCTCGAGGTTCGAAACAGTTCTTATGACGATGACTCAGAAATTAGATGCACTTATGAATTTGACTCAACCCCTACCTCCCACTAATGTTTCATTTGAGGGTTGTGTTCCATGTTCGAGTCCTAGTCATTCTACAGCTGATTGTGATTTGCAATATGATTATCCTGAATATTTCGCTGAGCAAATTCATTCTTTTAATGCTAATTGGCGACCTGGTTATAATTCAAAGTCCAACTATTACAGCCCTGGTTTTGCCAATAATCAAAATCTCTCCTGGGCTCATAACTCACACCAAGGGGGACATATTTTCTCTCGGGCTCCTCAATACCCTAATCATGTTATGCCTTAATTTAACCAAGCTCCTCCATCCAACACATCAAGTTTAGAGGAAACAATTAACCGTTTTATGCAGCGCACAGAATGACTGCTTGAACATGATTCTCAAGCTATGTTAGAGTCAAAAGCCATGATTCAACACCAATCTAAAGCCATCAATAGACTTGAGATAGTTGTGGATCATATTACTGAGGCATTATCTGAAAGTGAGTTAGGAAGAGTTCTTAGTCACTCTGTTCAAAATTCAGAGGGTCAATTCATAATTGGTAACACATCGGAATCCGAGTCAGATGATGTTTTTGAGGATAATGTGATCGAAAGTACTTTGCTTCATGACCCATTTCCTTCCCCACATTTTCATGATAACCCACTCGACATATGCCTTCCTAGTGACTCTTACATGAAGTCTAATTCTCAATGTTTTTTGGAGTCAAGCATCGACTATTTTCACGATACGAATGACCCCATAATTCAAGAAATAGTCAAGTCGTTATCGGAGGACGCATCTAATGAGAGACTACATGCCATAGGTAGTGCTAATTCTAGGTTTGGGGGTGTTGTTGCGTTGTCTAACTCATCATCTTGGTGTAGTTCATTTTATTATGATGAGCCTGTACCACCCGATATATCTATAGACATGCCTCTTTCCATCCCTTTCATATTGACTGATGCTACCTATGTGGATCCATTGTTTGTAAGAGATGATTGCAGTTTTGACCACCCTATTGTGATACATATTCAATCTTCTGATTTGCAAGCTGACTTAGGATGTCCCTTTTTAGGAGTAGGTAGGAGTCATTTGCTGGATATCATTGTTTGTGACCCCTTTCTGCTCAAGGTTCCAACGGATTTTCTAAGAATGCGAGTTCATTTGCATTTGCTCAATGATTTTCCATGGCTCCTTTGTAGCTTTTGGGATGTGTTAGTATACGTTGTGTCGTATGTGGTTGCTACTATTTGTTGGACGGATCCTCAACTTTTTAGGTTGTTGCTATATGATTCCTTGCCCTTTTTTAAGGAGAGTGTTTGATATGTTCTTCCTCTTCACTTTATGGTACATCATTTGTGAGGAAGAATATATGTCGAGTTGACGACGTTAAACCAAGCGCTCCTAGGAGGCAGCCTAGCTTCAGTTGTGTCATTATGGTTATTCTGGATTGATTTTCGAGTTCTTTCTAGTTGCATTTCACTCATACTCGTTAGCTCCGTAACAATTTTGACTTACAACTGATACATGTAATTTTTTTCATTATTTCATTTGTATATCTTTTTGTGTCCTGTATTGTTTTTATCAATTTATCATGATGAGTCCATAGTTCTTATGTCTCTGAGCGTTCATTGGTAGACGATTTCATCGAAATTGGTAAAAATTTTCCCATGGTAATATCACTCTAACTCTCATTTTTTCTTTTTCCTGCATTTGTCATGATCATCATTTTATACATTGAGGATAAAGTTTGGTTTAGGTTTGGGGGGTGAGGTTTATGAGTTTTTATGCATTCTTCGAAAATTTTTGAACCAAAATGTATTTCACAATTGACTATTGTATTCTACTCAATCTCCATTGAATACATAGTTAATTATGAATGTGTGGAAAAATTTTCGATTTGAAAATGCATTCAAAATCTAAATTTCTTTCCAATGAAGAGGATGTGCTTTCAAGCATGCCTTTAAATTTAAGGAATACATGCTTACACTTGTCACTTTAATATATCAATAGGGAAACATATGGTTTGATATTATCTTTAAGTTAAATATATTTCATGATATTTTTTTGACTCGACCACTCTTGCACTATAAGCCGAGTTAGCATAACTTGAAGTTAATCAGTAAGATATTAATTATAAAACCTTAGAATAATAGTGGAGACTTAACCCTTGTGAGTTTCGAGACATTCTATTTTTCTTGAGGGTTATTAAATAAACTCAGACTTTTCTTGAATCTGCATTATCTCGTTGATGATCTCATTATTCTTGTTTCTTTTATTAATTGCTTTGAGAATGACGATAAAATTGAATTATTACACTATAACTTATTGATTTATTTAGTTGAGATGTCATAATACCGACTAGAGCTTAAGAAGTGATATAAGCATTTTTTTTTTCTTTGAACCGTTCTTTAGCCTTTTAGCCTACCTAATAATAAATATTCGTTTGCAGCCCTTTGAGCCTTTAAATAAACGTTTTTTTGCTAGCCCCATTTCCATTACCTACTTCAGTTAGGGAGTAATATCTCATACTATTTTTATCCTTAACCAATGTCTCTGAGAATGTGTATGGTTGATATATTTTTGGAATGGGCAAATAAAAAGAGCTTAAACTAAATATTTCATGAATTCTCGGGACTGAAATGTTTTATTGTGCAGAAGGGGAAAGCATGTAAAAAAAAAAAATTTGATGCTTCGAAAAAAAATATAAAAAGAAAATATGAAGAATTTCGAAGGAAGAAAAATTAATGGTGTACAACATTGGTTTATTCTTCAAAGCCCCACATGTTTATTAAAGGGTGTATCCATTCTCAGAGAATTTTCAAAATCTTAGCCTCATTACAACCTAATAAAGACCTAATTGATCTTAAGTAAAGGTCTGGTTTATAGATGTGGAGATTAAATAGACAAGAACTATGGCGTGTGATTCAACATTCTCTAAGTAATTGATATTCCTGTCCATGAGATCATATTCATTTCATTCTTTTAAAAGTTCATTTTTCATGATTATTATATGTGAGATATTTGTGTTTCCATAATTTATTCTCTTTCTCACATATAAACTGAGTGATAACTAGCCAATCTCTAAGTGATTCATTTCTGAGTGACAAGAGAGATGTCGAAGCGTACAATTCAAAGGTTATCTAGTCGTATCTTTGCTAAGAAAAATAAAGTTATGTTGATAAGGCCATGCACACACACACTTCGAGTTGGGAATAATTGATGAAATTTATTTAAACTTTGGATACTATTAAACCGTTGTTAGACTCGTTGATATATTTTCTGACATTGTTAGTTGTTTTCTGAAAATTTTGGCAATTAGATAATTACTCTGATTAGAATAGATAGAGTGACTAAGTTACCATGTTTTGAAAATTTATTGAGTCATAATGTTTGTGGGTAACATTTCTGGAAACCCTCACGAGACTATAACTCGTCCACTAGAGGTAATCTAGGGGTTTAAAGCCTTGTTGCACAGTTAAGGTAAGTGCAACCGATGATTCTTGCAAAAGTGAGTTAGAATTTTATTTTTATTGTTTTGCTCGAGAACTAGCAAAATATAGGTTTGGGGGTATTTGATATTCACGTAATTATTATATAATATATCCCTTAATTTATATATGTTAGTGTTTCAATTATTATATTTTATTCTAATTATTTCGTTTTCATATCTTTGTAGGAATTTGAGCGTGAATGATGAAATCGCATTAAGGCGACAATTTAAGAAATGATCAATTGGTTGATTTTAGCGGTGGTACAAAGTAGAGGGTCACATATCTAAACCTAACCCAAATAAACATATGTCCACCTAATTTAATCTAAACCCAAACCCAAAAGGCTAACCTAAAAACCCAAGCCCAACCTAACAAGGAAATAGGAGAACCCTATTTAGGTTTTTTTTTCTTCTCTTCTCTTGCTCTCTCTTTTTTCCTACGTGTGTTTTCCTCATCTATTTTCCAGCCACCACGCCAATCCACCCTGCTGGCAATCCTTGCTCGATAGGATAATCGGCAATGCGATCATCCCGCCATCACCACCTCCTCCTCATCCTCCACCATCAGCAGTCACCTCGCCTTCCTCCCTCACCCGCTCTTCCTCGCTCGCTAGGGAGACGCCACACCCTGTCCATCGTAGACATCATCAACTCCTGCGTCAACACAACCACGCACAACCATCGCCCCTGTCCCTGTCGCAAACAACAGTAACAACACCGCCCACGACCCCCTGTACCTATCTTCTTCCCCTGTTTTCGTGTCTCTCCCCTTCCACGCCACCGTCCAGTATCCATACCGCCGAGCACCACCATCAGACGCCACCACCTCTTCCTTTCTGTTTCCCTTTTTCTCATCCACCGCCCTGTTCCACCTTGCGACAGAGCTCCACCGCCCTGTCTCCCTTCTCCATTCTCTCCCTCTACCTCTTCGGTCTCTCTCTTTGTTCATCCATCTCCCGGTCCTCTTTCTCTCTTGCAAGGACTGGAGCTCGTCGGAGGAACAAAACTCGCAAACAGTAGCAGAAACAGGGAGTGCCTCCCTGTTTCACCGCCCCTGTTCCGCTTCCTCCTTTGCGTATTTTTCTCTCTCGTTGTTTCCTCCATATCTCTCTCTCTTTTGCAGGTACTGGAGCCGTTCGGAGGAAGAAAGAGCTCGCGAGGAGTGAAGACGAAGCAGCGCGAGGAGCGCGCGATTTTTGGCGGGAAACAACTGTTTTTTTCAAACAGTTCCGCTATTGGCACCCCGTGATCCTGTAAGAGCCACCACAGCCCACCAACAACCTTTTCTCGAGATTCATGTTCGTGTAGAGATGAATTCCACCTCCATTGATGCTGTAATCACCGCCATCATGATCTTCTAGACCCCGCACCGAGGCGAAGATGAAACCACAGGGTTTCCTAGAGTTTGTTTGTATTTGAATTTATTGTTTTCTATATACTTGAACGTTAAACACATTTGATTTCTGAGTTTCAATAATTTTCTTTCACCGATTATATCCGGATTAACTATCTAGACTAGTCGATAGTTAGAAGTACCCTTTATTGATATTCAAAGTCTGTTTTAATCAATTAATCTGAATCTGTGATTGTGTGTGTCGTAAGAAGACATGCAATGCTAGGGGTTTAGAATTAGTTAAAATAAACCTGTGTTTGTGTGTGCCGTAAGAAGACACGGGGGTTTATACCTTTGCTGAAATCAATTGCGAACTTAGATTAATCTTTAGGTTAGTCATGTTAATTCTTGAAAACAATAATTTGGATTACACAAATCTCGAAGAACCTGTGGTGGATTCGATGTCTCGGTCCCCTCTCTATCATCTTATCAGTTTAATTTTAGTTGTCAATTTCATTTTCTTAATTTAGTAATTTACATCTGCGGTAACCCCCAACTCTAAATTAGTTCAAATAAGTCTTAGAATTTGACTGTCTCGTCAATCCTCATGGGATCGACCCGTATTTGCCACTATTTACCAGTTAGACAGACGTGCACTTGCGGTATTACAATAAGGTTTATTCGCTTATGAATTTAGGTTAATAAAATCTCCATCACACCCTCCAAGCAGCTTTCAGTCAAGTTCTTCCCTTACATCCTTCATACTTGTACAACCATTATTCATTGCATCTTTAATAGGATATGCCATAACACACTCGATTTACAATTTATGTTAATACAATTCTAATGAGGCAAGAGGACAAGACTTCTGTTTTAGTAGTTTTCCAAGACTGAGAGTGACGGACTAGGTGAGGAGAAGGAAAGTAGTGAGACAGACGACAAGGGAGATGCATCAGCAAAACTAGTGGGAACCCTAATCCAGGTTACTGCAGAGAAAGGTAAAGGAGTCGAAACAGTTACAACAATTGAGCATGTAGGTATGAATGGCAATGTTGTTGACAACAGTAATAACAACTCTGTTAATGGACAGAATCATACAAAACCTAAAAGGTGGGTTGAAATATTATCCAAGAAGAAGGAAACTAGCTCAATCAAACTCAGCTATAAGGCTCCTTCAGTTGTAGGTGGGAAGACAGTTGTGCAACTGAAGTCATTAGAGTTCAAAGATGAACAGAAGGAATGCGAAGATTTAATTATAGGGAACTTTGTAGGCAAGAGACTGGCTTTTGGGTTTGTTAAAGAGACACTCATTAGGACCTGGAAGCTTAAGGGAACAGTCGACATGAAAACACATGGCGACAACACCTTTGTGTTCAAGTTTCAGGTCAAGGAAGATAGATAAAGCATTGGAGCTTGGGCCCCTCTACATTGCAAGTAGATTGTTTATTATAACACCTTGCAGATCCTTTTTAGAAGAGGATGCTACAGTTCTCAACACAATTCCTATCTAGATTGCTTGAGAAACATTCCATTGATGTTTCGGAACCGAGAGGTTTAGAGGCCATGCAAGTGCAGTTGGTACGCCACAAAGACAATGGCCACCTAGGTGTGCATCAAAATTGATTTGAAGGAAGGCATATGATATGATTAGATGGAAAGCGATTGAGCATACTCTCACAATGATGAAGTTTCCGACTCAGTTTATTCAAGGGATCAAGGAGTGCATTACCACACCGAAATTCTCTCTCAATATTAATGGGCCTCCAACAAGATATATTAGAGCTACAAAGGGCATTCGACAAGGGTGCCCCGTGTCTCCCTATCTCTTTGTCACGGTGATGGAAGTACTAAAGTTGTTGCTCAAAAGGAGGGTGTGAGATGAGACTTACAAACTACATTACCGATGTTCTAATCCAGCCATCACACGTACACTTAAGTTTTGCGGATGATCTTATAGCTTTTTTCCATGGGGATGTAGGCTCAGCCAAGGCTTTGTATGATACGTTACAAGAGTTCAAGGTATGCACTGGTTTAGAAGTCAATTATGATAAGAGCACATTATTTACAGCATGGATAACTACAAGTGACACAGACCTCATCAGTGAACAGTAACAATTCAATGTAGCAAGTTTCCAGTCAAGTACCTTGGATTACTGCTAATTACCTCGAGCTTATCTCATCAGCATTTGTCTACCCATTATAGAGAAGATGAGGAAAAGAATTAACTCCTGGAAAAGTAAATTTTTATCTTATGCAAGTAGAGTAGAGCTCATCAAATCTACTTATAAGCATGCAGGTGTACTGGATTGGTTGTTATAGTCTTCCAAAACAAACAATCAAAATTATAATTGCTATGTTCAGAAACTTCTTATGGTCAGGTGATGATGTTGCCTCCAGAAAAGTAATGGTTGCGTGGAAAACCATCTACCATCCATACCAAAAATGAGGACTAGGAATAAGGAATATTGTGGTGAGTAATGAAGCGGCTTGTATGAGACATATATAGCACATTGTTACTAACAAAGACTCATTATGGGTTAGTTGGGTTAAGAAACGTCTGATCAAGCATAAAGATTTCTAGCTAATGAACACTTCAAAAGAAACATCATGGTGTTGGCGCAAAGTTATGGATTGTCGAACCAAACGCATTGAGTCTAGTTTTACGCTCTATTAGCAATGGGGAAGCGACTAAGTTCTGGAAAGATCCGTGGCACCCACTTGGTGTACTGATGGACAAATCCCACAGGAGTTAATTTATGGTACTTTCATGCATAGAGATGCAAAAGTTAACAATTGATCATGGACGGGAAAATGGTATGTTCCTCAGAATAACATCCGTCAATTTCACAAATTGCAAGTTATCTTCATGATGTCAAGATTGATTGTGACAAAGAGAGTGAGATACTTTGGAGCACGAGCACTGATGCAAAGTATAACCTGAAACATATGAATGAAGCACTAACACTGAGCACCACCAGTCATGTGGGCTGGACTAATAAGGTTCAAAGGTAATACACCTCGTCATAGTTTCATCACATGGCTAGTAGCACATTTAGCTCTCAAAACAATGTCGAAACTTAAGGAATGGGGGGAAGTAGGCAATGATATATGTTCTTTATGTTCAGCTGAAACAGAGATGGAGGCACGTCTCTCATTTGAATGTGTTTATTCCAAATTTGTGTGGAATTATATTCTACACGTATGTTATAGTAGGCAAACTCAAGCATGGGATCAAGATTTGGCTTGGAGCAAGCAAGAATTCAGTGGTGACAGACCGAGCACTACATTGAAGAAACTAGCTCTCAATGCTATTATTTATCATATATGAGCTGAGCGGAACCTAAGTCTATACATGCAAGAGAGGTTGCTAGGTGTTCAACTAGTTAAAAAAAATCTACCAAGAACTCATAATAAAGCTTGTAGGTCTTGAGATGAAGGTAGAGGACAGTGCAGATACCAGAGAGTTATACAACAGGTAGCATGTGAATGTTCAGTTTTATCATAAGCAACTAGTTAGGTGCAAGTGGCTAACGCCTGAAGAAGGATGGCACAATTTGAACTTGGATAGGTCCTTGCGAGGACTTCAAGGGGGCTATGGCAATGGAGATGACAATGGAGAAGCAATCATTGCGTGCTCGGGAGACACTACATGCCATTCAGTGATCAAACATGAACTATAGGTTATAGAAGCAGGGCTGAAAATAGCGCATGTGCAGGGCTTCTCAAAATTGATAATTAGCTGACTCGCACAATGTGCATACATACTAGACAAAGCATGTAGACATTCCATGGGATCTGGGATCTAAGGCACTTAGTAAAGCACATCAAGAGATAGCTTGCCATGCTGGAAGATCATAGAATTGAACATCACTTCAGGGAAACAAATTAAATAGTTGATCACCTTGCTGGTCTCTACCCTAGCTATGAATTTGTTGTATTTAATTACACCTAGTTCATTTGCGGAGGACCTTAGGAAAATTGTTTTTGAAGATAGAATAGGGAAAATATACCAGAAATTGTATATACCTGAGATTGTAACTGATGATACACCAAAGCGGTCCCAACTCTGCGCCACACACGTGTCATGATGTTCTCGAGGAATAACAGGCCTTAGCATCAGTCCAACACTGATCCGGCCCAAGCGGTTCCAAGCTCACCCAATGCAGTCCGCCAGATGGACTCAAATTCTCACAACCTGCTAAGCCCATGCGTCTCACAGCTATCTCCAATACATGTAAGCCCTATCAAGGCAAATATCTCAGGGATCAGTTTCGAACAGGCAAGACAACACTTTGCTTCCTAGTACTAGAATATACGCCGCACATGGAAACTTCTATGTATGGACAACACTCTAATTGGGAACTATTTCTCGCGTATCTAGGAGCACAAGTCTTATAGGGAAACTTCCCTTTACAACACAACTCCTAATTAGAGAGGGATCTCTACGAAGATTTTCTTCCCTAAACTACGCCACCGATGGCCTGGTCGAACCAGGACTCTAGCACTATAAATAAGACACGAGGTTGGTAAGCTAAGGTACGCTACAAATTCTTTGTTTACAACATTACACATTCATCATATCCATGTCTAACTATAGCATCAGAGTATCATCGGCCACCACAACGGTCCTTGGCTTATGTGTGTTCCTTGTGCAGGTTAGCAGGTTTGTAGATCAAGGTCAAAATGGGGAACGGAAAATGATTGCATCAGTAACTATATTCATTTAAATTGTTTTAAAGGTTTGGGAATCCTAAACAACCTGGCTCATTTTCCAAAATATAAAAAATTCTAATGAGGCTTTATTCCTTTAGAGTATAGCATGATTTCCTCTTATCTCATGAGTTATTTATGAATCCAACTCTAGATGTGTGTTATATCTTTTAAAAGGGGACATGATGTTCAACTTTCATCTCTATTGTAACCATGCTAGCCCAACTTGCGGACATAAATCTCAACTTTTATCTCCATGTTGTTGTTATTATTAGTTTATTATTTATATTTTGTGTGTGCTATTGGTAACAATAAGTATATTATCATTACAATGTGTCTTGAAACTTATGGGTGAAGCGACTCTCATTTGAGATGCTCTTAACTGAGTTTGTGCGAGGGCCTAGGGTGTAACTAGCCCTATTAGCTGGGGCGAGTGGCAAATATGTAGTTGTTTCAAGAATTTAATCTATCCGTAAATAAAAAGAAACACTTCAATTTTGAGCAAAATAACTTCCCCAAAATTGGAAATTTTGGAGTCCTGAAAAAATTGAGTCACCAATCCGCAGTTACAAGTAAAAATGTTGTTTTGCTTTTCAACATGTTCCCAAACATAGTATGTGACTTTTCAAACAATTAAACATTCACTTCCGAAATATAGTAAAGTTTGATTCTAGACATTTGTAGTTACATTATATATCTTAAGGTTTGTTTGGTAGGATAGAAAATAAACATGAGAATTAAAACCATTTCTGTGAAATCCTTTCCGAAAGGGAGACTACAGATTTGGATTCCCTCAAAAGATGGGAAAACTAGGCGCATGCAAAATTCTTTTCATGTCATTCAATACACAATCAAACAACGAAAAACCACTTGACATGGGAATTAGATCCATTTCCCACGAAAATTAGCCAACCACATTACCCTTAAAAAATAAAATTGTTTTCCTTTGACCAAACAAACAATTTGGGTTGATATTTGTATTTAGCGAATCTACTTTGAAAATATGTAAGAATTACTAAAATAGTCAGCAAACTTACTAATGGTAGCGGATGATACATCAAAATAGACCGATCATCACAGCCGTACACGTGGCATAGAGACTCGTCACGAGAATATAGCGTACAATCTAGTGGGCAAGCTCATAAAGCCCAATAAGAACATAGCCAATTACATGGGCTCGCCATCGAGAAAACATAAACGGACCCGAATCCAAGCCCAAACGAATCATAGCCAAAAGCCAAACCCGACAGAAGTTCTCTCATAAATAAGAGGAACGTTGCACCAATAAAGAGTCGCAGAGGGAGTTACGCCTCCACGAGCGCATCTCCATTAAGGAATAGACTGTTACAAGAAACATCTCCTTCCGTTGCGCCTCACATGCTTAAGTCACGCAGAGAGTTAACCACGACCATTATAAAAGGTAAAGGGAACTTTCAACACATGTATGCAACTTTAACTAAGTTTTGTCTAGATTTACTTCATTCTTCCAACATAGTTGCTGACTTAAGCATCAGAATGCCTTCAACCACCAAACAGGTGGTCATTGGTAGTCTAACAATTGTTTGGTGAGTCAAACTCACAGGAGGATGATTTTTTGACACTTTAGTTTGGCACCGTCTGTGGGAAACGACGAGTTTCATTTCTAAAAACAAAATCCACAGTGGCAAAGCGAGTATGTCACCAGCAGACATTGCAAATAGGCAAAAAAGATGAAAAGGGCAATAGGAAAGAAGAAATAACACTAATAGCAAAGATGGCGTAAAGGAGGGAGCAAAGTAATCACATCACCTTTTATACAACCAAGTAACGAAGAGACCGCTCATGGAGCGACATATGGGACATAATGGCACGCTAAACTCCCATAAAATATGCTAAAACGAACAGACAACAAAATAATCGAGACGATCAACTGACCGAAAGTTATTAACAACATTAAGTTCAGTGCAAAAGTGCAATCGAAATACCACCGTCACACAGTTAGTGGATACGTGAACATACCCACTAACTAAAGGGGAGTAGCTGATGATACATCAAAATAGACCGATCATCATGGCCGTACAAGTGGCATAGAGACCCATCACGAGAATGTAGCGTCCAATCTAGTGGGCAAGTTCATAAAGCCCAAGAAGAACAAAGCCAATTACAGAGAGTTAACCAAAACCATTATAAAAGGTAAATGGAACTTTAAACACATGTATGCAACTTTAACTGAGTTTTGTCCAGATTTACTTCATTTTTCCAACAAAGTTGTTGACTTAAGCATCCATTTGTTCTTGAAATCCTGTCTAACATCCATTTTGTGAATTGACTGTTAAGTTAATGAGTTTGACTACCGGAAACATTACAATTTTTTAACTGTCTGAAATACCCTCACGTGATGGGTATCTAACAACAATCGCTACAATAATGTGGGTGTTAAATGGCAAAGTTTGGCTTCTAAACATGGCTATTAGTTAGTTGATTCTTTGTCTGGTTATGAGTGTTCTCATATGAAACACTAGTATAAGAAATCTCTTGAACAAGGGTGAATATGAAGAAGAAAAGATGTTCAAAAACAGTGGTGGTGGCTTTGGAGGTGTAGGCAGTGGTTGCTTTGGATGAAGGGTTGGAGGTGGCTTCGGTGGGGGTGTTGGTAGTGGACTAGGAAATATAGGAGGGTTCATTGGTGGTTGTGGAAGGGGTTTTTGGGGAGGAATAAGTGGTGGTTCTATTTTCGATGGTGATGGAGGGTTTGGTGGTGGATATGGAGGTGGGTTGGGGAAGGGTTTGGAGATGGGCTACATTATTTTTGTAAGGGTATGGAGCTAGAGAAGGGTATCGAGCCATTATTTTTGCAATTCTCCTCCCCCGACAACTGCCGACCATCCCCAACCCATCACCATCCACCTGTAGGTGAAAGCCAAATATCTCGTTTTAATGTCTACATAACAACAATCCACCACCATCACCTAATCTCTTTCTGATCTGCTTTTCTTCCAAAAATATAATAGCAGTATTTCAATCTCTACACCAACAATAATAAAATCCTTAGTTCTTTTTTACGGTTATACTTGAATGCAGTGAAAAATAAAGAAGATAGCAACAAGGGAGATGATGCTCGCCCTCTCCTCCTCTCAAATTGCCATTTCATCTAAGTTCAAGAAGATTGATGATCAAATTAAAGTTCTTTCCCCTCTTTTAAAAGCCCCTACCCTAAAATTATCATCTTTATTTCTTTTCCATTATCAATGGGTGGTGGTGGTGTGATGGTTGGAGTGGCAGAAAAATAGGGATGAATTTGAAGTTTGTCGTCGTATTTGGCAAAGATCTGGGTAGATGGGTAGGGTGTTGGTTCAATTGCATACAGTGGGAATTTTATAAATTATGAGGTATTTGTAGCATTGAGAAAAATAATAGAAGAGGAGGTGGTGGTGGTGGAACGATGGGTGTGGTTTTTGTGCAGAGAAGAAGAAGACAGGGAGTTTGAATGTTTACCTTTGGTGTTGATAGTTTGGGGTGGTGAATGTGGATTTGTTGAAAAAAGGGTAGTGGTGGCCTTCATCGACAAAGATGAGGAGTTTGAGGAGGATGATACTAGTGGTCAATGTACTCTCACTACTATGTTCTCTTTTGCTCTATTCAGTTCTTTCAACTCTAATGGAGGAAAAACTACACCAAAATAATAATGCAACGGACCTCAACAGTAATACATATTCATTTATATAAAAGAAAATGGTGGTGGTGGCCTTCATCACATTCAGAATCGACACTGGATCACTGTAAAGAAATTCGCCAAAATGGCTTGCCTGATCCCAATCAATTTGCTATAATTCCTCTTACTTTGTTGCACTTTACAAATGAGGCATTAGTGGCTTCGGAGGAGGTGTTGGTGCTGCTGGTAGATTGGGCAAAGGTGGAGGAGGAGGATTTGGAGGTAGTGTAGGTGGTGGTTTGGGAGTTGATGTAGGAGCTGGTGGAGTTGGTAGTAGTACAAGACTTGGAAGAGGTGTTGTTGGGCGTAGTAGCGGATGAGGTCGACTAGGTAGTAGATTTGGAGGTGGAGCTGGTGGAGGAGTTGGAGGTGGTCTACCTTAAAAACTTTTCAGTAGTAATAAATTTATAGTTTTGATACCCACACAATTCTAGCAATTACTATTTGGTACCCATCACATGAGTGGCATGTGAGGGTACTTTAGAATTTCAAAAATTGTAATGATTTTTTGGTAGTCAAATCCATTGACTTAACAATGAATACTAGGGCTGGGCAGGTCCGGTTAATCGGCCCGTGTAGCCCAAATAGAGGACCGCCCCGACATTTGAAAGCCCGAAATTTTAAGGACCGAGCTCGAATTGGGTTAGCCGGTTAACCGAGGGTTCGATTGAACAATTTTTCGAGCCGGGCCAGGTCGGTCTCGATCCACCGCAATCTTTTAAGACAATTTTAGAGTCAAATTTTCAAAATAATCAATCCCACTTGTTCATATTAGAAAAATGAGGCTATAAAGAAAGATGTTTTCTGACAACCACATATCCTATCATGATTCATGACCATATTTTTTGTTTTGGAAATAACGATGTCAACCCCTCTCTCTCTATTGCTTGAGTGAGTGTAATGGGTGGGACCCACAAATTGTGTTAATGTCACATTGGGAGAATAAGTTGGGTTTTAGCCTTTAGGGGTAGGTTCAGGTTGTAGGCATAGTTTGGGTTGAGCTTTTGATATTAGAGGGGTATGTTTAGGTTGGGTTTTGATGTTGGTGGGGATAGTTTGGGTTGGACTTTGGAACAAATTGGTACTCTATTTAAACATTCGGGCCGGGACCGGTTAACTAACTGTTTAGGATTGCTGAAACCGAGGACCGCACCGAAATTTTTTTGCCGAGCCTAAAAACCGAACCGAAGATTAAAAATCTATTGTAAAACCGAACCAATCAGTTCGGATCAGGCCGGTTCTCAATTTGGTTCAATTTTTCGGTCTCAATTGCCCAGCCCTATTGAATACACATAATGGGTATTATATGTAATTTCAAAAACAAATGACATCCATCTAGAGTTTTGCATAAACTAGTGGGCGCAAAAAGGTAAATAACCCATTCATACACGTGGTTGACCGAGTCGATCCCAAATCGGTGGATTTGGACATAAACTCACCAGTATCCCGATTCTAAAAGACCAAAGGAAGGTTAAATGTCACTTTCGCTCTCCCTTCTCCCGAATTCAAACCTCCGAGCTCTGCTAAAACCCATTCTCTGCCTCTCTCTGAAAACTCTGTTTTCTCTCTCTCTCTGCCATTTCCACTCTTAAAATGCCATTTGTTCTTCAAAAGCTTCATTAGGGTTCCAAGTTTCTGCCCTTGATAATGTCGGAGAGGAAATTCAGGTAAAAAAAGTTCGAACTTTTGCACTTTTTGTCTCCGAAATCTCCCCCAAATTCGAATTTGTTTGGGGTTTCCTGTCTTTGGGGTTCTTATTCTGTTTGTGTTGTCTTCGTTTTCTGCTCCATTCAGGAGATTTCTACTTGTCTATTGCAATCGGGGCTTATTTTTCTACGTTTTTAGGTTTGAAAGATCGAATTTTTATTTTGTAATCAGGGGTTTATGAGAATTGGAGGTCTGGGTTTTGTTAATTTCTCGGTTCAGTTTCTTCTTATAGGTGTAGAACGACGAGATTTGGATTTGGATTGGATTGGCGGCTTGAAGGGATTGGAGGATTTTAGGGTTTTTTTTTGGTGATTTGATTTTGAGTGGTGACAAAGGGAGGAACTTGTGAGCTGGGATGAATAGTGTGTTCAGTGAGCAGATACTTGCTGACAAGCTTTCGAAGCTCAATAGCACTCAACAGTGTATTGAAAGTATCCTTTCTTCCTCTTCTCTTTTTCTTCTTCAGTTTGAACTTCATTCTTGTTTGTATGGTGCTTTCTGCATACGCATTTTTATGCACAGAATTTTCTGCAATTTTTTATTTATTATCAGCAAAGTTTTAGTTTGAACTTCAGTCTCTCATGCTACTTGTTTAAACTGATAAATTATAATAAGAAAGGAATCCGAATAGTTGATGCCTTTGATATGCATATATATTTTCCTTTTTGCCAATTTAAAGGGATCTTGCAAGTTTGAAAGGAAGGCCATCACATAAGCTGGTAATATAACTTATGGTTTCATGTTAGTCTTTTTTTTTTTGGGTTCTAAGACAGCTGCATTCAGATGTATAATGATTTCATATAAAAATATTGACATGAATGCCCTATGGTCTTGAACTTTTGCGGGAAGGATATAGCAAGTAAAGTTGTCAATGTATAGACCCGTGGTTTTGAGTTCCTTTTAGGAACGTCATTGTTGGATAACTAAGAAACAAAGATGAACTGTGAAGTTAGTTGTGATCTATGCTAGTGATTCATACCAATATAAAATCTTTGAAATTTGTTTAAGAGAAACTTGAAACTATCTATAAGTAGATTTTGCAAATTTGATTTCAAGACATCAAATAAAGGAACTTTGACTCTTGAGGCTACTTTTGATCCACCTTTCGTAATAATGATTTTCATTAGATATGGGTAGATGTATTTGTAACTTACTAGATCGTGATAAGTATTTCTTCCACTGCTTGCATGCAAGGTAGTTACAGTGTTGAGGGGAGGTCAAGGTGACTAACCCTCTCTAGCTCCTAGGTGAGAATTACTAGGTGAAGCAACTGTTGATACACGGGTATCTTTCTTTAGGAGCTTAGTTATTAATTAAGGAAAAGTTGCCTATTTGGATAAAGATTCCTTAATTAATTAGACAAGGAAAGTTTCCTTGTTGGACAAAAGTGTCTTTCTTGAATTAGGTATCCTTGTTAAATTAAGAATTGGAAAGTTTTCTAAATCAATTAGGAAATTAGAATAATGAAAGTTTCTCCTCAAGGGACAAGAAAAGTAATATAAACATTTTCCTATTAGGAGTAGGTTTTCTTATTTGGTTAAAACATTATTTGGTTAAAACAAGAAAGTTAGGGACAAAAAAAGTAATATGGATTCTTGAGGGACAAGGAAAGTAATATGGATTCCTATTAGGAGTAGGTTTTCCTTGTTTGGCCTATATATTGTGAGTTTTTAATTTTTTTTAATTTTTATTATTATTTTTTTAATGTAGGTTCAAGGGACCCCAAAATTTAAAAGAATCCAAAAGATCCACGCTTGATAGATGTAGATTCATATATTGTTCAGCAGCTCTCAAGAGTTTTTTTTTTTTTTTTGGAGAGAAAGCCTTAAAAGAGTTTTTTCTTGAGACGTTGGAGCCTCGAGAATTTGTTCTCGTGAGTATTATAATCTTTGTTAGATAACAAAGGTTTGTAATCTTTGTTAGATAACAAAGGTTGAAGTTTCAAGAGAGTTTGTTCTTGAGAAGTTGGAGCCTCAAGAGAGTTTGTTCCTGAGAGGTTGGAGCCTCGAGAGTTTATTCTCGAGAATATTGTAATCTTTGTAAGATAGCAAATGTCGGAGCCTCAATAGAGTTTGATGAAAGGCTGAAATCCTTATTCTAATAATAAGATAATAAAAGGATTGGGGAAAAAAAAACTTCTCTTATTTTATTATTGCATTCCGCATTGGTTCATCGGAGCACAGTTTCACCATCCGTGGGACATCATTGTGGTGTACGGTTTTGACGCGCAACCAATCTAAGCGAGTTGAAGCAGTTCTTGAAATTGCAATAGTGTGATTTCGTGATTGAAGATATAAGTTGCAACAATGGAGGAACAAATTGTTGTCTGAAAAGGAAAGTTCAATAGGTGGGAATTTTGTTTCCAAGTATGTCAGATTTCAGAGAGAAGTTTGCAGCGTTCGTAAAGGGGTTTCAAAAAGTGAAGGGGGACGTCTTAGACCAAAGCCATGATCAACGATCTTTCTGATAATGAAGAGTAAGAACTTTCTATTAAAGGTGATGACAAAATTTTGATGCCACCTGTTGATGACTTGTGGTATGGATAAAAAAGCCATTGAAGGAAGACTGCATTCTGGAACGAAAGGTGACTCAGACACATGGGGGTGAGCATGGGCTTTGGACGTGTTAATTAGTTTCCAACGAAGTCTAAATGATTCAGCAAATTAAAGGGGGCTCATGAGTTCCCTAAGCTCTAGTTCAACTTGAACGAGAATTCAAGTTCCTAAAAGGGGGAGCCATGATACATGAGTATCTTCCTTTAAGAGCTTAGTGGTTAATTATGAAAAAAAATTCCTATTTGGATGAGGATTCTTTAATGAATTAGGACAAGGAAAGCTTTTTTGTTGAACAAAAGTTTCTTTGTTGTTAAATTAAGATGTGGAAAGTTTCCTAATTCAATTAGGAAAATAGAATAAGGAAAGTTTCTCCTTGATGGATAAGGAAAGTAATATGGAAACTTTCCTATTAGGAGTAGGCTTTCTTTGTTTGGTGAAAACAAGAAAGTTCTTCTTGAGGGACACGGAAAGTAATATGTAAAATACTTTACTATTACGAGTAGGCTTTCTTTATTTGGTTTGGACTTGTTTGACCTATATATAATGACTTTGTATGTAGCTTCAAGGGATCCAGGAAATTTAGAAGAATCCGGAGGATCCAGGCTAGAGAGATGTAGATCCATAGCTTGTTCAACAAAGCTCTCAAGAGATTTTTTAGAGAGGAGAGCCTCAAAAGAGTGTTCTTGAGAGGTTGAGCCTCAATAGAGTTTGTTTTTGAGATGTTGAAATATTTGTTCGAATAATATAGTGGAAGGATTGAAAAACCTTGCATTTAGGTCCGAATCGTTTATGCGTATCAATTGCCTAGGTAAACAAAACTAAAAGCTATAAAAAGTACAATTAAAATACAAAACGAGCAAGTATGCCATTTCCTAATTAACTAACAAAAAGTTCTACTAAGATTTGTCACACTATTGCGACAAATATAATGGAGAAGCAATACAAATGAAAAAATAATAATAAAGACATAAGAAAGTTTGAAGTATTGATAACGATTAAAGGAAAAAAATCAAAATTCGTTGGTTATGTGACTATGCTCAAGGATTGATAAAGAAAGAAGAAAAGATGCACACTATCTTATTGACCAATTTCCTCCAAACTCAGTTGCTAGGTGATGCCTTAGGAGTTTCAAACACCACCCGAATTACAAGCATATGTGTAGTGAGAGGGAGAAAAGGGTCCATTACTATGGCGAGCGCCTTGATGAGCCTTAAGCCATTTAGTTCGCTTTTTGCCTTAGGCGAAAGGCGGTGAGCGCGTCGGCTCTCTTTATTGAAGACATTTGCCTCACCTTGCCCTACCTCCTCAGTTTCTCACCTTGAGCGAAAAAAGGTATCCATGTTGACAACAAGTGTTTATATAGTTGGGTTTCACATATAAGTATTCCTGATTAGTATTGGGTGAAAATCTTTGCTTGATTAAAGTACTAGCGACTTGTGAGTGATTCCGTATGAATGTTATGGAAGCTTTAGTTTATGAGGCGGACTGATTGACTTCATACCTAAACTCAAGTTGCTAGATACCCTCAACGGCACGTTATAAGTACAATAGCGTTGCGTACTTGCTGGGCGCACAAACTGATTTACCAATTTTTAGTTCAATGTGGACAGAGGTTCAGTTTCAGCTGGAATATCTGATTATACTCAAATAAACACTTGTCTGAGGTTGATATGTTTCTGTTATATTCTCAAACCAAGATTATTAATGCTCAAGTAGGAGGTATCATTATGTTTAAAAAAGATGTGCAAACCTCCAGCTTAAATTAATGGAAGCACAAATCACAACATAGCATTTTGATTCCTTGTGCTCTAGAATATCAATCATTTTTGTTAAGTTTCAGGACAGCAGAATTTACCATAATTGGTGATTTTGTCTTGTCGAGATGTCAGAAGTATTAGGTTGTTGAATTTGAAAATACATATATGTTTTCTATGTATATATCTATGCAGTTAAAACGGATAACGGATCCATAATGGTCCAGGAGTGTTATAGGTTGTAACGGGATATAACGTGATATAACAACATATAAAGGAAAATTTAGTTAAATATATTTTTAATACCCCCATAAAATATTGATGTATTATAGAGACAAAAAAGTAAATCATATTCATAACACTAAATTCAAAAACATCAAAACATTAATAAAAAAATATTTTCTTCATATGAGAGTGAGATTGCAATAAACAGTGCGATCAACTCTTCGTTTTCTTCCCTTCTCTCGTTCTCTGTCAACCGGCGAGGTCTAGTTCTTTGTTGATCGGTGACGACGAGCTCTGGTCCTTCGATCGAGAATGAAATGGGTATTTTTTATATATTAGAACAAAAAGTTAAAACGACATTATTGAAAAAAAAACGTTATCTCAATAACGGCCATATAACGGCATTATATCGGAGCTGTGATACAAAAACGTGATAATCTCATAACGTAACGGCTCACCCCCATTAAACGTTATATCGGCGTTATAACGTTGTTTTAACTGCATATATATATTCATGCAAAGTTGATCTATATATATTTTTTGATACATAAAATGAACTTCAATTTGCACTAGTGGTAAAGGACAATGAGACTAAAAATAGCGATATTTGTGTTCAACCTTTTCACAATGTTAACTGTATCAAATGGACCTCTTTATGTATAGCACATGTGGACTTCATGGTTGATATAAGCCATATATCTAGGTTATTAGACATGGCATTCAGACAGGCACAAGTAGCATGAGTGCGAAGTTGGTTTGACGAACTTGATTTTTAGAACATGTAAATGCATGACTAAAGTTTCATTTTTAGTTTTCCAAATGACCTGATGTTCACATTGACTTAATTAGTTTATTTCTTCTTACATTATTGGAATATTGTGGTGAATGGTGATCCTTTATGTTGGTTAATTATGTTTTATCTTAACTTTCCTATAGCTCTTTCACATTGGTGTATTTTTCACCGAACAAAGGCAGAATTGGTGGTTGCTACGTGGGATAAACAATTTCATAGTTCGCAGACAGCTCAGAAAATTCCATTTTTGTATCTTGCAAATGACATTCTACAGAATAGCAAGCGCAAAGGAAATGAATTTGTCTCTGAGTTTTGGAAGGTTCTTCCTGCAGCAATTAAGGATGTTTTTGAGAATGGTGATGACCATGGAAAGAACTCAGCCTCCAGATTGGTACGTCTGGCGCATGTCTGGCACTTGTATATCATGATAGAGTATGCTTATAATCATTTCTTTTATTGCGGATTGCATCAACTAGTTCAGTGCAGCTTATTTTAATGGTCATTTATTTATATTTATATTTTGTCAACATTGTATGTCACAATGTTGAGTATATATGAATCTCATATGCAACTTTCCTCTGTGAATATGCATTATATAAAATGAAGATTTTGGATCTACCCCACATGTTATGTTGTTTACCCCACTTTTGATTCTGAATATTTTAGAAGATTCCTTGAATATTGGGGAATGGAAGTATCAGGTTACCCCACAAAATGATTGAAAATGCTATAACACAGTTTTCTTGAAAATCATTAATTCTACAAGGAAAACCAAAACTGATTGACAAAACATTAAATTTTGAAATTTAGCTTCTTGTTTCTTACAATCATAATTTAGAGAATAAACCCTTCTTGGTTAGGAACTGACATGCTGAAATTGCAAATGGAATTTTTTTTGTCTTCCCACGTTCTATTGGTTTTCTGTATTTTCTGTTGGGCTTGTTATATCCCATCTCGAAGTTTGAAATGATTTGGTTGTTGGACATGGAAATAACTTTTTTTTTTTTTAATCAATGTATGAGTTGGTTTAATATGATTATCTGTTTCAGATTCTAGACAAGTCAGAATTGCAGACCTGTTCTATGTGTTATGTTATTATTTTTCGAAAACTGTCGAGCAAAGTAATATGAACCATCAATCATATAGGTCGATATTTGGGAGCAAAGGAGAGTGTTTGGATCTAAGGCCCAAGGCCTGAAAAATTTAATGCTTGGAAAAGAATCCCTTCCTCCATTGGAGTTCAACAGCAGGAAACGCTCAAGAGCTGTTAAAATTGTAAAGAGGGATTCACGTTCTGTACGAATAGTAAGTTACTCGAGCGTTCTGTTCTCTTCTTTTCCCTCTGTGGTGATTCTGTTTCATACTGGTTTCTGGCTTCTGTAGCTGCTTAATGCTATCATCTAGTCTTAGGTTACATCTGTGTCTTTCAATTTTGCAACCAAGTTTGACATGCATCTGACTACCTGTGCCGTCACTTTCAAACAGAAATTGGCAACTGGAGGCACTGCAGAGAAAATAGTCTCCGCTTTCCACACCTGGCTCAGTGAAAATTTAACTGAGGATTTGTTTATGGACAAGTGCAAGTCTGCTGTTCATCGAGTAAGGAAGATGGAAAAAGATGTTGACAGTGCTTGTACAAAAGGTATTGCTGCCCTATGAAGTTCAACAATCGCAAATAGGCACCTGACCACTATCATCGTCTATCTAAACTCCCTGTTTAGTTACTTGCATATGATTTCCTGTTGCTGGAATAAAAGACAAACCATTGATAGCTGAAGAGTTAATTCTCTGAGCTACTCATCTCTTATATACAGTCATTTCAAATTTTGACGAGTTTGAGTTCGGCTAAGTTTGCTTTTACATCTCTTCAGTGGGAGACCCAAAGCGGACAGTGTTGGCCAAAGAACTTGAGGAGGAGGAGACCCTTTTAAAAGAGTGTATTGAGAAACTCAAATCAGTGGAAACAACAAGGGTAGCACTTGTGTCTCAATTAAGAGAAGCACTACATGAGCAGGTACTGACTGGGTTACATGTTGGTTCCAATTGATATGATGAAATGAAAAATGGTCTACTTGTTATCATGCTGAATTCATTTGTAAGTGTTGCAACTGCATGTACTTACTCTTTAACTTTTTCAGGAGTCCGAGCTGGAGAATCTTCGCACCCAATTGCAGGTCAGCCTCTTTTTCATTGAATGCTATTTTTATTTTATTTTATTACTATTTTCACATGAAATATGCTATGGAGTTTGTTTATTGTTACTCGCTGCTGCGGTTTACTAGTGCATACGTTGTTATTTTCTTGCTTATAGTTTTTCATTCATTTAGTAACTAGTAGACCACAAAATTGCTGATATTGCTGCCTGATTGGTTCCTTGGTGTAACCATGTTTAGATGTATGTTGGCATTTTATGTGAAACTTTGTAACCTGTTGTGCTGGTTACTTTTTTTGAATTGAATCTGCTGCATCTTTGTCTCGAGCTATGAATAAGGACGAACATCGAGTTAGGTGGGAACATATATAACTTATGCTCTAGGCGATAATTTCGTATGGTCACCGTGTCAGCTTTGTGGAGCCAGAGTGGGGCATGGGTGGAGTTTCACACACTCCCTACTTTTAGGCTATGCTACCTTGGCACCATAGGAGAAAATTCTAGCACTATGCATGTCAGTTTTTATATTTATTTATCTTATATTCTTTGCACTATCCATGCATATACATAAACTATCACAGGGAGCGTGCAGGAAAAAAAATTGTGCCAAATAAATAGTTTTGAGATGAAAAGAACAAGTTGAGATTAGGGAAGTGTAAGAAAGAAATTATGTGAGGTAATCATGTCTCGATTCTTGAAATAGCATGGCGTTGGTGGCGAAATGGCTCCTCCAAGTGATTGAGATGACTGCAAAGCCCAAACTGTGCATTATAGAATAAAATTATGCAAACTACAAATTGTCCATTTTGTGTCTTTTAATCAGGAATACTGATTGGGTTGGAGAAGTTTTGGGGGCGGTTGCAAGGCTGAAGGGGTAGTAGGAACTATACCTTTGAAACTTAGGTTTCGTGCTTGAAATCTTGAAACGATTGTCAAGTTATCAGCTGCTGCTAGAATACTACCTTGTGGCCAAATCAGAGCTCCTTTTTTGTCACGATGGGGGAGAAGGCAACAGAATGGAGCAATATGCAAGGGGGTTATCCATTGCCACGCACATCTGGAGGCTATGTTCAACAGATACACAATTATTCATTAGAGCAAAAGATAGATGGGTGATTGGGTGATTTCTTTATACTCAACTTCGTCTATGGAGCTAAATTTCTAGTGTGTGGTTGTGGGAAATGTTTGGACATTCAATATTATGTGGTGGATGAAGAATCTTCGAGTAGAGTTGCAGATCCAAGCTGCAGAATTGTTGGGAATGCAATTTAATTAAATCGTGTATAGATGGCAAGCTATATAGTTAAATCGTTGATCGGACCTAATCGGTTTAGGAGCGATATGAGATATATAGAGATTAATCAGAATTAGTCGGGCTACATTTTTATGTACATATTTTTTCTATTCATCTATAATATGTTTACTACGAATATTTTTTTAATTAATATATATTGAATCAGTAGACTTAGATAAATGCGCTTTTCCATATTCTTTAACTTAGCTTGTTATTTTCATTAGGTCGTTTTTCTCCCTTTTTAGATTATATATATATATATATATATAGATATTTATGTATGTATATTGATTTTTCTTTCTCTTAAACCTTTTCACACATTTGTTATTGCTTCATGGGTTTGAGTATTCATGAGGTTAAGGAAAACTTAGAAAAATTAACAATAATTTTTTTCTCGTTTATTTATAGTATTTACTGTAGACCTATTAATCGGTGAGTTCCGTTCTTTAAAATCCGCACTTTTCCAGTGTTAAAAGCGATTAATTTGCAAATGAAATCATCGATTACTCGGGTTAGAGATTGTTGAAACGATTAATTCAAAAATTGTAATGCTCTACTAGCAAGAAGAGATTAGTCGTCGATTAATCACCGATTTAACAACACAGATGACAAGTTCTTGCTTTGTGCCAAGGGTGATCCTTGATTTATACTAGCAAGAGGAAGAAACCTTGCCGCAGTGAACGATAAGAAGAGTTCTTAAGTGACGATGGAGGAAGAACAACAGGCTTATAGGGAATATTCAACCAAGAAGGAGATTTAAGTTTGAAAAACTGAAATTTTGTATGCTGTAAGGAATAGTACGAGCTCCGCTTAGTTCAAACTAACTAGGTTACCAATACTTGGAGTAGATAGGTGTGGGGTGAGGAGTTGAGGGGAGCAGTATGGTTTATAAAATGTACTAATGGATACAACTTTCTTTCAGTGTTTTGTCCAGTGGTCCTGGAGTTATTACCAGTATATCGGAGGAAATATCATAGAAGAGAAGGAGAAGAGGATCCCAGGACAACCGAGTTGGAGTTGCAATCTTGTAGAAACATGCTGTGAGATGTGATAGTTGAAGGCGATCTGAAAAGAATATGGCGATAGAAGCAAGCTGCTTGTGGAGGTCTGTCTGTTGAGGAGAGGTCAGTTTTGAAAACTTGATCATATGCATCAAGAAAGTGTGTGAGCTCAGGTTCGATTTAATGGAAATAGGGTAGATGAGGATTGAAGGGAAACCAAACAGGTCCTACAATACTATATTGAAACATAAAAGTGGACTTAAAGTTCATTTTGACAGAAACTTAGAATAAACAATTTTAGAACCCGGTGGTGGAAATCAAGGGAAAATTGACTTGCAATTATTAGGGGAGACTGGTGCTTATTAGGAGTGCTTTGTCTAACATGCCTATTTATTATGTAACTTTGTTCCGCTCAGTGTGCAAAACAGACTGTGAGGATGATTAGAATTTTTTGTGGTGTAAGATGGTAAAGGAATACATGCTTTTGATTGAGATTTGTTGTGTACGCCAAAGAAGGGATCGCCATCAGCCCTGATTTTCCTCCGCGAGGAACCAAATATACCCATATAAAGCCAAAGATAATTCTGGGTTGCAAAAATACAGGTATGTGTCTGACACAAACACAAGTGTAGTGTTTGACACTGAAAAGTCATAAAATATGAATCTGGTAACATGGCAGTATATTTCAATATTTAGTAACTAGTGTTAACAATCTAGTAATTTATATAAGGTAGTTATTATAACTGGGAAGAAAATACCTTATGTTAACATAAGATCATGCCTCCATAAAAATGATTTATTTTAAATAACAAGTGATTGGGTTTTCCTAAAACACAGCTTATACTTGTTATTGCTTGAATCCACAATGTCAAAAGTAGGCGTGTCCTAAGCGAATCGTGTCTGAATGTGTCCGCACGCGATTCGTCTAAATGCCCCAAGTATTGGCGCAACCCAGCCATGAAATATATCCTTTCCACAAACAAGGATTTATTTTAAAATTTGTGAAGCTTTGCAACTCTTTACTACTTGGACTTATATAAAGATCTTTGTTGTTCGTATAGGTGATGGGGGATTACTATTGTTTTAAAATATAGACTAAAGCCACCTCTGAAAGCGAAACCCATATTATGCCGATAAGTTTTACTATCCAAATATCATCCATTGAGCCCCATCTTGGGCTTTTGGGTGTGGTTTTTATCTCGAAAGGCCTCGGTACAAGTGATGAATAGACAACCAATTATAAACTAGCTATTAACTCCTCCCCCACATGATGAGACTAATCAACTCAACCCCATGTGCCCATCATCACCTTGGTCGGCTGCCTAAGCATGTGGGACATGCACATCCCGGCCTTCCACCTCCGCGGGAGTCGAGATGCCAGAAATACAGTGTCAATGCTCTTGATATTGTTCACATATTAGTCCCACATCTTAATAAAACCAAATAATTTTTGTTTTTGTTCTATAAAGACAAACCCCAACTTGAGTTTGGTTAAACACATCAATAAATGTCTCATATTTAGACACTAGATCTTGTTTTGAAATTCAAAACTTGAAATTAAAGTTTTTTTTTTTTAGTGGGGCTCTGGAGGGGTGGGTAGGGATCCCCTTAAAAAAAATCATAGGACACAGATGTGGGAGTGCAATTATGAAGAGGGGTTGGGGGTTGTGAAATCCGCTGTGCCCATTGCCATCCCTGTGCCTAAGAAGTAGGTGGTTTAGCATTGGGCCTCTTTTCGACGAAGAAAGCTTTGCTTTGTAAGTGATTGGGGAGATATGCACAAAGGGGAAGAAGGTGGTATAGTACATTTGAATTGACTTCCAAAGTGCTCAGTGTGCTCATATTGAACGAGGACGTAGATTACCATTTCAAATCACAAGGATGAATTTATGTAAGGGATTCAATTGCTAGCAAGGATGCACGGACTCAGACTCGGACACGGATACGACACGACGATTTTAAAAAAAATAGGACTCGGCGACACGGTCAAACTTAATTTTTTAATATATATTTTTTTGTAACTTATAAGAACATAAAATCATAATAATAATATTGATCAATCCAAACATATCAAAAAAATGAAAAATCAAATGCATCATAAAATCAATCATATTGAATTTAGCAAACATATGTCACTTGCTTAACCTCCAAATATCTCCAAAAGAAAAAATGTATAATAAAATAATATTTACTTAGAAAAGGACCATGAAATGTGGGAGGTCAGCAATTGCATAGAGCATTTTGCACCACAAACTCTCTGTCCGGGCCGCCCCTATACAATAGCTTACAAAAACCAACCCTTCCTTCCCATCATTCAATTCCTAGATTGGTTTTTGAAAGTGAGGATAAACAAAGCTACTGCAAGCTCTCCACAAAAAGAGAGGATTTGCATCTGTCCCTCTCGATCGATCTGTATGTAGAAGAAAGTGATCGAAAAGAGGATAAACAAGTGATCGATTTCCACACTGGAGATAGATCTGTTTCTAAAAAGAGGATAAACTTTCTTCTTCTACAGAGGATAAACAAAGCAAAACAAAAAGAAGAAGAAGAAGAAGAAGAAGAAGAAGAAGAAGAAAGTGATCGAAAAACCAACTTTCTTCTTCTACAGGGAAGGAGGTTGAAGGCGAGTGGGAGAGACAGAACGATCGATCTACATCTCTCCCTCGATCGATCTATCTCTCTGTCGACCTATTAAATTGCATCGCTCTGCAAGCTCCCTCTCTGTCGATCGATATATCTATCCCTCTCGATCGATCTACATCTCTCCCTCTCTGTGACGATCGATCTGTCGAAATCGATCTCTCCGATCGATCTGTCGAAATCGATCTCTCCGATCGATCTGTCGAAATCGATCTCTCCGATCGAAATCGATCTCTCTACCCCTACCTCCGTCCAACACTGTCGATCGATTGATCGAGTCGACTCTCTCTCTGTCTTTGTTCTCTCTGCTGCTGCTCTCTCTGGATCTAATGTGTCTCTGCTCTCTGGTTTGTGGGAGGGAGGAACTGAACAATCGAAGAGGAAAATGGATTATTTGCACCCGACCGAGTCCAGACTGAGTCTGGCCGAGTCTGGACCGTGTCCAAGTCGGTCAACGAATTTTGACCGTTGACCACGTGTCCAATACGTGTCGGGCGCGAATCCGTGTCCGACACGTATTTGACGCGTGACTCGGAGGTTTTCCGGAGAGTCGGTGCATCCTTGATTGCTAGTGGTAAGGAATAAACTTTTGGCTTGATGTGTGGAAAGGGGATGTGAGTCCTAAAGTTAAGTTTTCTGAGTTGTTTGCTCTTTGTGATAGGAAAACAAGGACTGTTGATTGAGTTTGGTGGTTTGGATTGGTAATTTGTTTGCGGTTGATATGGATTGGGATTTTCACTTTAGAAGACCTATTTTTCTTTGAAGAAGCGGCTGAGTTTTGGAGCCCCACTGATATTTTGGAAGGATTTGGTTTGTGGGATGAGGATGATGAATGAGTTTGGAAGGACGACAGACATAATGGTTTCGCAGCGTATTTGTGTTATGCTAGTTTGGCCACAGAGAATATGCTCATTGTCGTGGTAATAATTTTTCGATAATGCTAATTTGGAATAAAGGAAAGCCATCTATGGATTCTTTCCTTATGTGGCCAACAGCGTTGAATAGAGTGCCTAAAAAATGATATACATTTCTGTTCATCAGGCAAAGCATAAATTTTATTAAAAAACACTCCTTTAGTGAGAGAGGCTCACGAAAGACAACAAACAATCACATAACAGAGAGCAATACACGAAAATGAAAATGAAGCTATCCCATGAGAACATGAAATCCTCCTGGAGGATAGATATTGGAACACAGAAGAGGAATGGATCTGATTTGGTCACCCTTTGCACACTACATTGGAGTGCACGACCTATCTTCCAATTCTCTTTTGGTGGCTTAGTAGTTTGTGAATGTATATCATGAAGAGTTTCAGGTTGTGTATTGGGTGATGTCTGCGGTCTTAGTGCTGTACTTGAAAAATTATGTTTTTCAGAGTTTCCAGATGTGTGTTTTTTTATCTGTTGTAAACATTAGTTAAACCCTTTTGGGAGATGATTGGCTTACTGATTTAAATCTGAATTTCTAGCATTTAGGATCCAGTTTTTTTTTTTTTTTTTTTTTTGTTTTTTGTTTTTTGTTTTTCTGATGAATATAAATTTTTGTACAGCAATTTAAGTTGGAAAAAACTGATTTTTTTTAAATGACTTACTGAATCTTACTCTAGCATATGCATTTAGGAACCAGTTTTTTTCGATGGATATAAATTTTTGTACAGCAATTTAGGTGAGAAAAAACTGATTATCTTAAATTGAGTTGCTGAATCTTAATTTGAGTCATTTTGTACCAATAAATATAGAGTAAGAAAATATTTTCTTCAGTCCTTTAATATCTGCATTCACTTCTGATGACTAGGTTGCTCAGGCTCAGTCAGAAGAAGCTAGCATCATGCGGAAGCGTCTCAACAATGAAACAGATGTGTCGGTTCCCAATAATTTGGCTTCTGCTGCTTCTCTTCAAAATTCTAATGCGAAGGCAGGTGAAACATCCAAGAAGTCGGCAGCTGACATTGCCGCAGAGGTTGCGGACAGGCTGGCTGCTTCAACCTCATCACAGCAAATCATGACATCCGTCCTATCAACCTTTGTAGCTGAGGAGGCAAAGAATGCTGGATTGGTAACAACATCTGCCCAATCTAATTCATTACTACCCGTTCCTGCTAATTCTTTTGGTGACTCTAGGCCGAGATTTGAAAACCAAATGGCAGTGTCGGATTCCAATGTTTTCATTACTTCCCCGAGTATAGCAACTACTCCATATCAAACAGTCCTGGTGCACCAACAACCCATGCAGGTCCAAGCTTCATTGTCACAACCCCAATATCAACTACTTCCAAATCCAGCTTCCCAACAGTACCTCCAACCATCGGGTGGGATCATGACGGGGATATCATATGGGTACAGTAATATGCAACCACCACTGCCAGCTCCGCAACCGGCTCCTCTACACATGAACATGGCAATGCCATTGACTCAACAACCAATGCAGTTGATTCAGCAGCCTCCAGCACCTCCTAGTTTCCGTCCCCATCAGCCTCCTGGGATGGTGTATTATACCCAACCCCGTTAACTGACAGTGCTCAGTTATTATTATTTTTTTTTTCAGATACAATTTTAGTCGAGGTAATCAATTATTTTTGCTACGAAGAGACTTTTCATGGAACTTAATTTAATCAGTTATTTGCAAAGCTTGGATGACCATAGGTGTAAAGTAGAAAATGGCTTGCGGTCTGAGTTGTGGTCAGGTTTGGAGGCCCCTATTGTTGTGGTTTTGGTGTCCCATACTTTTCCAGTGGGATAGTGAGTATCGTGTCCCTTTTATCTTGGATATACTTCAATCTTCTTCTATAGCGCAGGGAATCAAAATTTTGGAGCTTGATGCTTTCTTTATATTTTATACTTAATTTTAACAAAAAATTTAAGTCTTCTTTACTAGTATATTCACCTTAGGGTGCTTTCCATGCTGTCAACAATACAATGGGATGAAAATATCAGGAGAATGCATATTCCACAGGATTGCTGCTCCGGAATGAGAATGAATGCAGTCGAGCCTGGATTTACTGTTTGGTAATACTCTTTAAATTGGCTTAGTGCTACTTTACAGGAAATGGACGGCAACACCTGTTTTTGATTCCTTTGTTTTTTGTATGGATACATCGTAGTCTTGAGTTGAAGTTTTTGGAGAGATGGCGAGATTGAGGGCTATATTGTTACTTTGATAAAATGTTTTCTTTTAGTTATCCTCGTGGATTATGGTTTTAAGTTCTACAACAGGGATTGAACCTTTGGGGTTTGGTGCTGCTTGTATTGCTGATGTTCAAAATTGGTTTCGGATCACAAAATCTCTATCCACAAACTCATGCATGTCAGTTACAGTTGAACTCATTGTAAAATTCATGTGTAGTTGCTGTGTATATTGAGTTTTCTAATTGAGTGAGGCTAGGTAATCAGGTTCTGCAATCAGAAGCATCATTAGAGGAATTTTTTACAATTTTGACACATAAACAATTGGGGATTTAATCATTCTTTCAAGATCATGCCACATCACCCTGTTTGCAAAATATGATTGCAAAAACTTGGTTTCCTAGTATTTTCATTTCCAATTTAGTGACTTAGTATCATCATCTTTAGCATTCGAATTGGAAATTGTTACCATCTTTGTAAAAGGCTTGATGGTGTTAATCATGAGGTTCCATGTCCAACCAATACAAAAAAGGGCGGAATTTTGAGTCTACCCCATTTATTATGTAGTTTATGCCACCTTTTGTTTTAAAATAGATTTTTTTTCAATTATATATTGTTTTTCTTTTTAAGGGCGAACAAGATCCTAGAACAATTTTACAAGAGAAATTTAATTGGCAGTAGTAGTAAAAGAAAATAAGGGGGCACTCAATTTTTCCAAGGAAAACATAAAAAATAGTGGAGATCAGATAGCAATTGGGAAAAGTTTTCATCCTAGGATGTTAAAAATAACTTTGTTTCTTGAGCTTTCCATGGAAAGGTATTCTTAGCTCCCTCTAGAATTTGTTTTTTTTCATTAATATTGGGAGATGTGAAGTGGAAGGTCACAACTTCTATACCCACTCCCCCCCAATTCTAGGCAGCCATGCTTTAAAATTATTTTTTGACATGACTTAGACATTTTTATGCTTTTACACCTCCTTTTTAAAACACATCCTCAAACATTATCTATTGAAGGGTTAGCAGTGTCAAAGCCCAAAACCTGGTAACAAATTGGCTATAAAGCCCGACCGCCTAGACAAACTCCTCACTCCCTCATTTCTCTCACCTCTTCCACCGTGCCTCAACATGTTTATGATTTTTCATGGAAAACAAAAGACATACACACTAAGAAATATACAAGTCTCGTTGTAAATTTTGTTTACATAAACTTATAACACATGTTTTGCATTGTAAAAAATTTGACTTTTCTTATAAAAAAAAAAAAAAAACATATATAACCTCCTACTACCCCATTTGATCTTAAAATTTGAGGAAAATTTCAGCTTTCCTTAAGACGTGTGAAATTTCAGTGAAAATACTTGGTAACCCGAATTTTGCATCCAGGGTGACATGACACAATTTGGAAGATGATGTATTCCACCATATATGTGTAAACCTTTGCAGATTATGACACATCACTCTGGTTGCAAAATACTGGCACAACTTTCAACCCATTTTGATATATATATATACACACACATATATATAATTCTTGTTGAGATGCAAAATACAATGTGATATTAACTACATTTTCCATTGAATTTCTCTATCATAATCACGAACAGAGTTGTTACTCACCTTGAGATGTACATAGGCAGGCCAAAGTTCAAACACTGTCGATTGCTCGAAGGGTTAGTCCTTGAACACTGAGATAGAGCATTTTCAATGTGTTTCCTTGATTAGAACATCAGATGAAAATGTGGTTACATAATATTTTTGCAAATGTGAATGGTTTGTATAGAAAAATGGTATGTATAGGTTAGGTTTTAGTGTTCTTTTATTTATTTACTTATTTTATATGTTTGATTGCACATGATAAAAGGGGACAAAAATATTATTAAAAGATACAGTATCCAAAATGGTCGCTAATTATACATATTAAGGACCAGAAAAGTAATCCCCGTATCTATATATCTCTGGTATTCTATTAAAGTAGAGAACAGTAACATCTTTCCTATGTAGCATTCTCTCAATTGAGAGTTCCATCTTCCATGTGCATGCCATGTAAGCAATTTCTTTTCATCTCTCTATGACTAACAAACTCTCATCATCTCCCCTAAACCAGGTAAAAAAAAAAAAAAAAAAAAGGGTATTGTAAAAATTTCACCAAATATCTGCTTGAGTGAGGCTAGGAAATCAGGTTATGTAAACATGTTTTGCAATCAGGATGATGTGGTATCGTTAGAGGAGTTTTTTACAACCTCAAGATACACATAAAATCTTTGGAGATTTCATCATTCTTTCCAGATCATAACACGTCATCCTGATTACAAAACATGATTGCAAAAACCTGATTTCCTAACATTTTTGTATCTGCTTTTCATAATTTCTATTGCATACAAAACCTCAACGTTTGTCGAATTTATCAATGATAATCGATCCTATAAAAACTCCCTGCGACTCAACTCTTAAAAGTTCGCCACTAAAATCTCATTTCTATATTTTCAGTTACCTATAATCTCTCTCACATGATCTCATCTTAAATTTCTCTTTGAAATATCAGCTATAAAATCTTTTTTCATAAGCTTTCGATCCCTGCATTTCTTAAATTTCTCCTTAAAATATTGCATTCCTATTCATGGCATTTTTTCTCAAGTTGTCTTCCATTTGCGTCATGGCTTTCATTTTATCGACGAGGTAAGTAAATTGTTCATAGAAAGCATTATTAGGTTTTGTTATTATGTTTATCTTGAGTATGAAGCATGAATTTTTTCCTGCTTTCATAATTTATACTTTTCAAGGATTTTAGAACATTGAACCAGATTGTTTGGCCAATTAGAATTAGGCCTTACATTGCAACATATCTCTTAAGCTAAATAAGAAATGATCACACTATGCCGACTTCAGAAAAAAAACATTATTTGTGATTATTCATATTTTCTATGTTTTCCCAAAATTTTGTTTATAATTTTTTTTATCATTGTCCCTCTTTTTATCGTATATATATAAGTGTCATCCAAATTCATTTGAGAACAATTTTTTGTAAACGTGTCATCCAAATTCATCTGAGAACAAATTTCACTCCTTTTAGAAGCCAACGATAATGCAGCATGGAAAACTAAGACATGCACCTTCCCTCTTTGCAAGTGCAAAAAATATTGTTGATTATAATCTTTGAAATTTATCTAAAAAAACTGTTTGGTTTCAAATAAAATTTGATTTTTACCTGAATTTTTATTTAATGTCATGTATAAAGGAACACCCATATTAAGGACGAACTTATGCAACCGGCATACATAGAGAAAGAGAGAGAGAAAAGTCTGAGACACATCACATTTTTTGACACCTTATTGCTTGCTGATGTGAAGAGCTTTAACATATTTGGTTTAATATTCAATAGAGTTTAGCCCTCATTTTAATTTTAATTGAATTTAACCATATTTTATAACAGATCTGTTTGGTCAACTACATCGATTAGTCAATGTTAATTTAATGACTACAGTACCTCACTGTGAATGCACATGCTTTGCATGTAGAAACTCAATAAAATGCATCCAAATGCTTAGATTTTTACTGTTTCTCTCGAGGTAATCCTAGGGTTGAAAATTGGAAATTTTCGATTACAATTAATGGAATTTCACTTTTCGAAATGATTTTGGAACTTTTTTTTTTTTTTTTCATTTCCTATTTCCAAATATGGAATATATTACCTCAATTCTGATTAGTGTTTTTTGGAAATTTCATAAAACTTTGGAATTTCTCATTTCGAATTCAAATTATAATTTTGAATTTTCATTTTCTGTAAATATTGAATCTCTCTCTCTCTCTCCCTCCCCCACAACCCAACCAATATATATATATATATATATATTTAATCAAGTGTAAAATATATATATATATATGAAAAGTCGAATAAATTTTAATGTTTATATTGAAATGCATCAAATAAATGTTCTTATTAGAAGTAGCCCAAAATTAAAAATAAGAAATAGATGGGAGAAGGAATAAAATAATCAAAATTATAATTTATTTATTTTTTATCCCTTAACCCCTCCCACCCCAAATGGGGCTGGTAGATTACGAACGTTGTACCTGTAATTTCATCCGCCACAGGTCTACTGCTGAGTTGATACCCCATTGGCCAAACTATAATTACAATTCATAATATATGTCATCTTATTTAATTGGTACGATGACATTACAAACATTTACTTATAATTTACAAATTATTATACAAAATTATTGTATTAATATAACAAATGCAAATATATTATTATAACTTGCAATATAATATATGAATTTTTTTAAAAGAAATTAACCCTTGGAATAATCAGAATATTTTCTGCAACTTTTGGATTGGAACACATTCGACAAGTTTCAAAACTATTTTGATTGGAATTGGACATTTTAGAGACATTCCAAAAAATTTTGAAACTACTGAAAATCGATATTTTTGGATTCAAATAGTTCGGAATTATAAGAAAATATGATTCCGACCAATTACGAAATTATATATATATATCATTTTGTAATTGGTCGGAATCGGATTTTTCTATCCAACTTGCAACTCTACTTTGAAGTGAATGACTAGCCCCATAGCATTCGAGTAATTTTCCAAAAATACATATAAATTTATGAAAGGAGCCTAAATTCAACATTAACATTACTATTTATGATAACGATAAAATTTGGTAAAGCTTTTTGTAGGTTTCAAGTTTATGAAAATAAAACCAAGCAAACATCCAAGAATGATGCTTGACGACTCAATTATTTTTTTTTTTGATTTTTAAAGTAACCTTTAGCTAATTCGGCATTAGAAGATTTTCTAAACAAAATTTTGTTAAGAACTTACATTTGTAAGGGTAATGTATTACTTAAATGTAAAAAATTTCTATCTTTCAACGATTTTGCATTGAATCTATATGCATCGAGCAAGTTGTCGATTGACACAAAAATGAAATAGTGCTAATACTTAAATTTTGTGTATCGTCTATTTGATTACACGTCAGTTGTATGATATATATATATATATATATATATATATATATTTTTTTTTTTTTTTTTTTTCTTTTCTGAAGTGGATTGTGTACTGATTAATTATCAATTTATAAAATTAGATTGTTGATTTGAATAGTGGTCTAAAAAATAAATTGAATTTAATTTTGTGTGCGCTACGCATGCTATTCACACACCCTTAAATATTAAATGGTTTAAATCAGTATATCAAGTTTTAAGTTTCTTCAAAATGCAATAAAAAAATAGAAAAATTAAATTCATGAATAATAGAGGCTTAAAATAATATTATAGTTTATATATAATTGAGGCTTAAAATATGTTATATTAGGGCATAGGTATAACCATATAATGTTTGGCCGGGGTTGGATTTAAATGTAAATATAATTAAGTTGGGAGGGAAAAATGTGGATGGAAAATCAGGTTGAAAACAACTTTTACTGTTCATGCACTATTCACTTGGGCGAATTCTTGTTATAACTATTCAAATATTAAAACTCTCCCTTTGAAAAGTTTGGCAATGCGGTACTACCTCAGTTGGTAGG
Organism: Berberis vulgaris; assembly: GCA_963556465.1. Lineage (NCBI taxonomy): Eukaryota > Viridiplantae > Streptophyta > Magnoliopsida > Ranunculales > Berberidaceae > Berberis > Berberis vulgaris. Next base: position 78,002,349 of record OY747131.1, read on the forward strand.
CTTCTGGCGGATGGTATTACAAGTTCAGGGTTCGAACCCTGTCGTTGGCATTCGGGTGGGAGGGGTCACGGGATTAAAGATAAATTTGGCTTGAATTTTCATTTATTTATTTGTTAATTTGATTTACAATTCATTTTGAGAGGGTTTTAGGAAATTTCAGATGGATTTATCCAAATGTATTTGACTTTATTTGATTTGGTTTATGGAAAAAAAATTATATGCCCTTTTTTTTTTCTACTTTTTCATTTATCAAAATTGCTAAAACATATTCATAGTTTCTAAAATGGTTCAAACGAATAGGTTTGCCTAAAGTAAATAAAAAAATTATAAGTTTTTCTCATGGTGAATTTGTATTTGGAATTACTAAACAAAAGAAGAAAACTATTTCTCACACACACATAGGTTCATATTAATGTGTATATGGTTTATATTAAGGGTCTGTTTGCTTAAACAAAAAATAGATATGGAAATTGAAATCGTTTCCCTATGAGTAGTGGCAATCCATTGTTAAAATAGATCATCCCCTTCATATTCTAAACAATCCACTTGTTAAAATAGATATTTATAACCATAAGATTGTTTTGCTATCAATCATGGTTTATATTCATAAGACTTGTTAAGTGTTCTAAAAATCGGCCTAGGCGCTAGAAGGTGGAAAATCGCCCAGATTAATGGCTGGGCGGTTCTAGGCAGTCTGGGTGGTTCTGGGCAGTCTGGACGGGTCTGGGCGGCCTAGGCCGGGGTCTAGGCGGTCTGGGTGATTTTATTTTTTATTTATTTTTTTAATTTTTTAATTTATTTTAATTTTTTAATAAGGCTGATTGTGTTCTTATTTTTTTTTCTTTCCTCTTTTTTAGAAATAAACTATTTAATTATTTTTTATTCAGTATATGTTTAAATGTAGCATTTATTCAGTATATGTCTAAATGTAGCAAATGATGATTACTTAATGGAATTCTCAAAGGATCTGCCGGTACCAATTTTATTAATATAGATTTTATCAAACATGAATGAGGTTATTCATGCAATTTGAAGAAAAATAAAAGAGTAGGTTTGGATATTTTTCTACAAATTCAATTTTATATAAAGTACCCATCATGACCAACTTCAGTCATTTGAGTTTTAATAAATTTTGTTCATGATTGTTAATTTTTCATGTGTTTTAAATTTTGCATATGTATATTGGCATTAAATTGGATGTAATTGATGAGGTATTATGCTTAACTTTTGTAAATTATTAAAGTTATAATACAAAACCTAAGACCGCCTAGGCCCCTAGGCGCTAGACACCTGTTTGCCGCCCGGCCAGCGCCTAACGATTTTTAGAACACTATAACTCATCCACTTCATTTTTTTTTCTAAGAGTGATCTATATGGTTAAAATAGACCATCCCCAGAAAATATCAACGTATTCTGAAATTTCTAGGTGGATGAAATAAGTGTGTGAAATAGACATGTGTAACTTTCTTTGTAAAAAATCTTTCTCCCCTAATCCCGCCTTAAATATATGTGTTGCAAAAACAAGTTTTCTTATATTTATCTAAATAGATATTAATTGGGTTAAAAGAGCCCAATTTTAGTTGACTGCTCATTTAGGATTCCATTAGTTTGATTTACTTAAAAGGACCCTAGTAAATGAAATTGTTGTTTACTAATTCCTTTAAGCTAGAAAAAATGTGATAAAGTTTCACCTCGTTTCAACATGTGTAATTTGAGATATGTGTTAAATGGGATAAAAAGAGATTTATCTATTAATATCACGAAGTGAGCAAGGGCCCACCTTGAGTGTGACCTAGGCCGACTAGTAGGTCAGGCAACGCCCATTATCGAAGATCATTCGAAAATAGTGGTCCCTAAACAACCACAAAGACTATTTATCAAGATATTTAATGGCGAAAACCTACACGTGTATCTCGAGGAATGTGTCGAAATGGGTTGAAATTTTTAAACAACGTTTCTAATGTTAATCTGTAATTTTATTGAAAATTTCTACTCTAACGAATTAAGAAACAATTTTTTTTCATTTTAGCCTAATGGCCCTTCTAAAAACGATATATATTTTGTGATGTGGTTTAACAAGAGTGCAACTTCAATCAATATTTTTTAATATATGATTCACCACTACTATGACAATGGATGGTTTTAAAAATAAAATATGTTATATTTCTATTAGACTCCTGATGATTGTTGTGATCATATTTGTATGTTGTAGTTATTTGGCTGTTGGCGGGAGAAACCAGCCAGAGACGAAAAAGAGGAGTCACCCTTACTTGGGCAGAATACATGTGTTCATAACAAATGATTTGGCTAGAGGTGCACCTTTGTACCTCAATTGCAAGTCTAAAAATGACAACTTGGGCCCTCAAGAAATCCAGTTTCACAATGTTTATACATGGAGCTTTAAGAAATGTCTTTTTTGTATGACCCTTTTTTGGTGCGACTTGCATTGGGTTAATGGAAAACATCAACTTATGGTGATTAGGGGTCTCTACGCGTATGACGTCCAATCAACTGGATTTCATTGTGGCAAACGTTGCTACTGGTTAGCAAGGTGGGATGGCATGTATTTTTCCGACAACAATCAAACTTGGGAACGCCAATACGCATGGAAACTACATTTGTCTTAGGAGTTTTATAGATGTTTTGGTCTGTAACTGTTAAATAGATTGTTCTATTTTACTAGTTTGGAGTTTATTTATTTCATTCATTTTTAGAAGTTTCAATGCTTGTGTAACACATGGTCGAGGTCAATAACAAAATTTGTGATGTGTGCTCAGGTTCTAAGATAAAATCGTGTGTGATCATCTTGGTAAACAAGTTGATATTAGGAGATAAACAATCTATCTTTAAAGTTGCACTTGCCATAGTTTGCTCCAGCAACAATCTGGATGTCCTATAACACGAACCAAATAGTTGCATATGTCCTTGCTCGATTAAATTTTATGATCCAAGATGAGATATATATCTTTCATGATTTGTTTAAGGGAAAATTCTAGAAAAAATATTAGAAATTGCATAAATTATTGATTTGATACCCAATAGTAAACCTTTCTTGAATTGATACCGAGTGACATTTTACCCTTATCGCCATTTGCTATTGAGAAAAAGGTGATTGATTAGTAAACCTTTCTTGAATTGATATTGAGTGACATTTTTACCCTTTTTGCCAATTGTTATGGAGAAAAAGGTGATTGATGGACAATTATTTCTCTTACATATATGTTCCCCTTTGTACTATTTATGCCAACTACTTGCAAAACTTCACTCATTTATCTTTTTCTATGCCAAAAGTTAAAAACTTCATTCAAATGGAAGCCATTGCATTTTCCCTCATTCTCTCGTTCCTAGAAAAACTCCATTAACATGGAAAATATTGTAGTCTGAGTTGTTGGTTGCTGAAGAAGACCGAGTTTTTGGTTATTGTTCATGCCCCTCACCATCTGTCCATCATCTCTCTCCATTTCTCTTCTCCTCATTACTCGACCATCTAAGTTTCAACCTAATAACTAACAACACGAGTTTCAAATGGATCACCTTCATGTGCTTAACTTCCTTGTTCAATCCCTGTTAGGTAATATGCACTTTAGTTTTACTTTAACTTCTCTGTCTGATAAATCATATGTTGGCATTTAATTACTTTGATTTGTTCTTGTTATATCTAATTAGTTTGTTTAAATTTATAGGCGGTCATGACATGACAATTGGTTTAAAATTGGAGTTGTCAATTGGATTTGATTGGAGACATCTAAGTTTATACAATACACATCGAAGTTAATCTCTAAAATCCGAATTTTATGTTCGATCGTTGTAGTACCCGCCTAATAACTTGCAAATATACTACTACTTATTTCATTATTTGGTAATATTTACATATATATAAAAACTTTATAATATTAATTGGGACTTAGGGTTGTGGTAGGTAAAATAGTAGAAGTGGTGGATGTATTTAGTGAAGATTAGGCAAAACCCTAATTAAAATCCTTTAAAAGAAACCCGAAAAAAAAATTACGTAAAGGAAAAGTAAGCGAAAGAAGCAAATTAGCGTTGCTTCAACTTTGGGGTTTTTGCAAAACTGTGAGTAAAACTGTATCAATTGTACTACTTTTAGTTTAGTTAAATTTCTATATAGATATTGCTTTAGCTTTTTCTATCTCCGATGGCAGTTCAATAGTCGGCTATACTTGAAGATCTGTTTGAATGTACAAATGTAGTATTTTTCCTGTAAATGATACAAAAGAAGTGATATTCATGAGAAGACTGAAAGTATGGAAAGATATGGTGAGAGGTGAATAGTAGTTATATTATAAGATGGGATAGTATCTGTCTTTTTATTGACGTTTTAAACTATATAGTTTATGGTGGTAGTGGTGGTGGGGATCACCCATGTTGCTTTCTTTGTTGTTTTACCAAAACCAACGATTACAAATATTGATTGGTGCCTGCAACTTTCAGATGCTGTTAAAATGTATGCAGGGTTACTTCTTTTGAAAATCATTACTGTTTTTCTTGGGTATGAATAAATTAAATATGGTTGTTTTGGGTTTGATGTTGGGTCTTTGTAGGTACAAGAATTCTTAGATTCCTAATTAGATGTGTATGAGAAAGATGGTAGAATAAGGCTGGGCTGGATAGTTTGTTTGTTTAAATGACTATTCAGGTCGGGTTAGATAATTAAGCCCAAATCTGAAATAAATTGTTTAGTTGAATAATTGGATTGAGTTTATCAAATTTTGGAATTTAAGTGAGGGAATTTGGATTGGGTTTATCAAAATTTAGGATTTTACTGAAAAGGGTTATGGATTGGAAATGTATCAATCATGTTTTATGATATTTATAACTTATATCATAACATTATTTACAATAAGGAGCTCCTAATACAGAGTTTAGTTTTTTATTTACTCAAATTAAATTATGGATGGTGTATGGTTCTCGAAATGAGACCGTGATGTTATTGTTAATTGATTTGGGAAAAGCAATTGTGTAATTTCATAAACTTGACAAGCATGAGACATGTGAATAAATATTTAGTAATACTTTTTTCCATAATTCCAAAAAATGTTGTAGTATACAGATTTGCTTCTATACGTGTGATATAATTTTGCTAAACAGACTTGCTTGCATATCGGGTACGCCGTTCTATGTGAGTTAGGTGGCATGTGTAATATTTAATAATTACTTGCCATGGATCAGACTTCGGGTGAGATGATATGACCCTCGATGTGGCACCCCACTTGGGTAACGTACGCTCCGAGTGGTTTCGAATGCAAGGGAGGCACACTTGGGTGAGGTGTGTTTGACATAGGAGGAGAGTGCGATTGTGGAAAAGAAGCTAAAAAAACTTGAGTAATAAAGAAAACCTTGACATTATCATCATATGAAAATTTGCACGTATTATAATGCTAGCATGTATTTAGGATTGCCTTAAGGGAAGAAATTAAAAGTTCATTCAATCATCAAATGAGAACTACATGTCTTCTTTAAGGTGAAATGTATATTATTTGAATGTTATTTAATTGTGTAGTTGTGTCTTAATTTGAAGTTTGTTCACACCAGTATTGATATACTGACCTGAATTTTGTATTGTTTTACAAATTTGGGTGCGTCCCTAATGAGCGCAGCCCTAAGGACTTACCAGGGTTAGTTGGAGCATGGAGGTGGTTCTAACTTCGTGGCGGTAGTTGATGACTTGACTCCTTCAGTTAGACTTTGGTTTATTGTTTTCCTAGGTAACTAGATGACCTAGTTGTTATTGCTCGGATTCCGAGTTAAAGATTTATTTGGGATTGATTAATTAATTACTTCTTATGATTTATTTTGTTGGCTTAGGCGTGATAAATGTTGACCTCATTTTAAGTTGAAGAATCGTAAAAAAAAAAGTTATTATTTTATTTATTGCCTAATGTCTATACCATTTAAATTGTTCTCGGCGCGCCTTGATTTTTAGACAATCTAATAGTTTATGTTGTTTAAAAAACGGGGCGTGATACTCGTGGCCCCCAAAAGAAGAAATGTAATGTTATTCGGCTCAAAACTATAATAATGGAATGAGACAAATCTCCAATTACATTAGTAATTGTAACTAAAGTGATGACTTATTTGTCGACAAAATTGAAGTCGATGTTATCTCAAATTGGTGTTTTTGTAGTAAATTGATAAAATTATGAAAATTCACCCTCATCATCATCATCATCATCAAAGCCCATTCCCGAGATTTTCGGGGTCGGCTACATGAATTTTGGTTCTCCAAGCAATGCGATCTTCCCACATTTCCTCACCTAATCCAAGCTCAATGATATCTTCATTCACCGTCTTCATCCAAGTTTTCAACGGTCGTCCCCTCCGTCTACACCCTCCATTAACTTGCCAATCTAAACATTTTCTAATTGGCGCCGTGCTCGGTCTCCTCCGCACATGACCAAACCAAGTTAAACGTCTTTCTCTAATTTTTTCCTCTATGGGCGCTACACCTAAGTATCTCCTAATTCTTTCATTTCTAATCTTATCCTTACGAGTTTTACCACACATCCACCTTAACATACGCATTTCTGCTACTGCCATCCTATGCGTATGTTGTCCCGTAGTAGCCCAACATTCTGAACCATATAGCATGGCTGGTCGAACAATTGTCTTATAGCATTTCCCTTTTAGCCTTGCAGGCATCCTTCTATCGCACAATACTCCTGACGCCATTCGCCATTTCAACCAACCAGCTTTAATCCTGTGGTCTACATCTGCTCCAATAGCCCCATTCTTTTGAATTATAGACCCTAGATATCGAAAAGCCTCACACTCTGGGACCTCGACACCTTCGATCTCAATTGCATGACTTCTCCCTCTTGGTTCACACCCAAAGTTGCACACTAGATACTCCGTCTTCGAACGGCTAATTCTAAAACCTTTACTCTCTAAAGCCTCCTGCCACTTAACTAATTTCTGACCTAAACCTGCACTAGTCTCATCCATTAAGACAATATCATCTGCAAATAACATGCACCAAGGTACATCTTCTTGCAGATGTCTCGTCAACTCATCCATGACCAAAGCAAAGAGATATGGACTTAACGCCGACCCTTGATGTAGTCCTACTGTCACTGGAAATTCACTAGACATCCCACCTACTGAGCGAACACTTGTTACAACCCCTTCATACATATCCTTAATGATATCGACATAACATTGAGACACTTTCTTCCTTTCAAGCACCCACCAAATTAACTCCCTGGGGACCCTATCATATGCTTTCTCCAGATCAATAAAAACCATATGCAAACTCTTACGTGCCTCTCGATATTTTTCTACAGTTTGCCTAAGCAGGAAGATGGCCTCCGTAGTAGACCTACCTGGCATAAATCCAAATTGATTCTCCGAAATCGTGGTTAAACTCCTAAGTCTTTGTTCTATAACCCTCTCCCAAAGTTTCATCGTATGACTCATAAGCTTTATCCCTCTATAGTTCGAGCAATTCTGGATATCCCCTTTGTTCTTATAAATTGGTACCACAATGCTATGCCTCCATGAATCTGGCATTTTTCTAGTTTCCAAAATCCTATTAAATAGCTTAGTTAGCCATTGAATCCCAACTTCTCCCAGACATTTCCATGCTTCAATTGGTATATCATCCGGTCCAACGGCCTTCCCTGTCTTCATTCTTTTTAAAGCTTCTCTCACTTCTGTGGCACTAACTCTGCGATGGAACACGCGATCTCTCCCTTCCTGTGAAGCATACCCCTCCAAGTTTAACTCCCCTACATGTGTTCCATTGAGTAGGTTCCAAAAGTAATCCTTCCATCTATCTAAAATAGCTTTATCCTGCATTAAGACTCTTCCATCCTCATGCTTAACACACTTAACATGACTCAAGTCCCTAGTTTTTCGTTCTCTAGCCTTCGCTATCTTGAAAATATCCTTCTCCCCTTCCTTCGTACCTAGCCTATTATAAAGAGCATCATACGCTCTCTTCTTAGCTTCCCCTACTGCTCTACTACTCAACTTCTTAGCCTGCTTATAAAGCTCATAGGACTCTAGGCACCTATCTTTTTGCCACGCCTTAAAGCATTTTTTCTTTTCCGCAATGGTTTGTTGCACATCCGCGTTCCACCACCATGTCTCCTTACCATAGAAACCTCCTCTTTTGGCCTGTCCTAACTCTTCCTTCGCACATCTTCTTATTCGGTTTGCCAAATGTTCGAAAAGATCCGCGCTACTAGTCTTATCCTTTGGTTCTAGATTCTCCCCACCCTCTGAAACTGACTGGCCACCCAAAATCCTCTTTCGAAATCTTTGGCACACATCTCCCTGTAAGGTCCACCACTTAATTCTCGGTCTAACCTGTTCTATAGCAATACGACCCCTACTCTTAAGACAAAAATCGAGAACTAACAGCCTATGTTGGGATGTCAGACACTCTCCTGGTATAACCTTACAATTTTTACACCTACCTAAATCGTGTCTCTTCACAAGAAAATAATCAATTTGACTTCTATTATGCCCACTCGCAAAGGTCACCAAGTGATCTGCCCTCTTCTTATAAAAAGTATTTACGATCCCAAAATCCTGAGCTAAAGCAAAATCTAGAATAGAAATCCCCGCAGTGTTTCGATCCCCAAAGCCTTGACCTCCATGTACCCTCTCATACCCAACTCTATCCTTACCGACATGGCCATTCAAATCCCCGCCTAGGAAAACCCTATCGGAAGAGGGAATTCCAAAAACTAACTCCTCTAAAGAGTCCCAAAAATCCTTCTTAGTCTCCTCGTCCAAACCCACTTGGGGTGCATACACACTAATAACATGCACTATCTCTAGTTCTAAAGCTAATTTAATACTTATGATTCTATCCCCAAACCTCCTAACGTCGACTACTGCATCTTTAAAAACTTTATCTACCACTATTCCCACCCCGTTCCTAGTGCCATCTTTACCAGAATAGAAGAGTTTGAACCCTCCTCCTAAATCTTTAGCCTTGTTCCCCTTCCATTTTGTCTCTTGAAGACAAACTATGTTTACTTTCCTCCTACGCATGACATCCACTAATTCTATTGTCTTTCCCGTCAAGGTTCCTATGTTCCAAGAGGCTAATCTAATCATTCTATCTCTAGCTCTAACCTGGACTAGCTTCTTTACTCGCCCCCGTCCAGAAAGGTGCGAGAACCCTTGCCTATTTAACACTACAGCCGGGCGCCGCTGTAGCGCGCCTTGCTCATTTGTCACTACACCCGAGCGTAGGTGCAGCGCGTCGCTTATAGCGGGGGACGCCCTATCCTTCTGCATTAATCTTTTTGAACCAATATCCATGAAAAGGGATGTGATGGGTTTTTTACGGTTGGCTATCACAAGCCTAACACCAACCCTCCTCCTTTATCCGGGCTTGGGACCGGCCGTTGCAACGGGCGGAGTTATGAAAATTCACCCTAATGCAATTAATTAATGTTGGTCATGAAAGGATCTGGTTGGACTATTATTTGGTATGTAATCTTTATTGTTGTCAAATATTTATGAATCAACATTACAACAATTAAGGCATTTTTCAAGAAAAAAATTTCCTTTAAAAAATCAATTTTTTGTTGAAAAAATACATTTAATAAGGGAAAAATCGTTACCAGGTTTGTGGAGGCATCCCCGTCGCTAAAGGTTTTTACCAAAGAATTTATTTTTTGTTGGTAAAACGGATGGTAAATCAAGAAAACATGGTGCTGGTAATACTGACAACTACCAAGGAATCTTGTTGGTAAAAATCAAATATCTTTATCAATAAACAGTTTTGTTGCAAAAAAAAACTTTTAATTACCGATGATTTTTTTCTCGAAAAAAGCTTAGAATCATTATGGAAAATTGTTGTGGGAAAATGTAATTATCTTTATCATAGAACTTTTTCGTTGGTAAATGAATGTATATCAACGAAAGTTGTCATAGGTACCGTTAATAATCACCAAGAAAATTATTTCCAATGAAAAACCATCTATATAATAAAACAATTCATCATTCTCGTGACCTATGGTTTAGGCTCAACAGGGTTCGAACTTCTGACCTGTAGTAAAATCTATTTCAATATTTACCAATTGAATTATTTGAATAATTGTGTTGTGTGAAACAACTTTATAACTTATTAAATCAAATTACTCTTCTTTTGCAATAAAAAAAATCATTGATACGTATAATAATAGGGACCAATAAATAATATTTTGTCATTATAAATTATGACTAAATATTTTAACGACTATAAGTTTTATGTGAAACATTTACCTCTTTTAACAGTGAAGAGAAATCCACAATAACACCATTATAATTGCAACAAAATACTAATAGCATTTCATTGCTAGATATGTTATTAAAATTGGTTATATCCCCAATGAAATAAAATTAAATTATTGTAAATAAGAAAACGAGCTTTAGAAAGAACAAAATTCATGAAATTTTTTTATCAATCTTTAGCAGTGAAAAATTGCTGCCTATAATATTATAATTAGCAATACAAAATTGGTGCCTATAATATTATAATATTAAGGAAATGTAATTCGATTTTATAGATGATATAATATCATTACTAAAAAAAATTCGGAAGAAATAATATTTTTCCATTGTGAAGAAGTTTGGAGGTTTACATATAAATAAATTTCGTGGAAAAAATTTTCATTATAAGTAACTAAACAAATCGTTTTCTCATTCTTCTATTTTCTTTTCTCTTTTCTCTTTTCTCAAGAGATCATTCTTCTACTAAACATGAATAAAAAATGTTTTGTAAAAAATATCATAATATTTTTCTATCTGAAAGCATGGGTGTTGGTCGATAGTTGACTATCATCACTCATGCTTGTTTTAGAAATCTAATTGAGTGTTTTCCAATAGACTTTTTGCCTCGCATGTAATGCATATGACTCTGAAACATAGCTAATTAATAGTCTATTTTTTATCCTTATAAAATAATTTAATTTAGTACAATTAGCAGTGTTGAACTTAAAGCTCCAATCAAACAACACTTTTAGTTGGAAAAAAAAAAAAAAAATCTGTAAAACACATTTCTTTTCCCTGGATTCCTTGAATTATCCTTGTACAATATTTTTGCAAAGAAATAAAAATATTTTTCAATAAATAAATTTGTTGTCACATAGTTCAACGATTTCCAAAGAAACAATAATGAATTAATGAGCTTTATTGATAAATAAATTTTCATGGAAATGATTATTGGTTTTCAACAAGGAAAAAAGTTGTTACCAATAAGGTTGTAATTGCCAACAAAATTTTATTTCCTTGCTGTAGAGATGTTATTAAAATAGATATTATTTCAAAAAAAAAATTTGTTACTAATAGTATACCAATTTCCAACAAAATAGTGATTTGTCGGTAAAAAACTTAGTGAGCTTTAACGAGAAATAAATTTTCATGAAAGTTTATCAGCGAAAAGAATTTGTTACCAACAAGGTTATAATTACCAACACATTTTTTTCCTTACTACAGAGATTTCATTAAAAAAAAGATATTGTTTCCAAGAATATACAAAAGTTGTCAATAGTGTAACAATTTTAAACAAAATATTACTTTGTTGCTAGAAATTAGTAAACGAGCTTTAACAAAAAAAAAAACTGAAGGAAAAAAATTATCAATCATTATTAGTTAATCAAATCATTACTAATAATGTGATTATTATCTAGGAAAACATATTTCCATACTAAAGAGAGATGGATAAGTGTTAATATTTCATTAACAAGGAAAGTGATTTGTTGTTAAAATTAGTCTTCATTAACAACAAAATATTTCATTCCAGATAATGCCATAATTACCAATGAACTAGTATTTTGTGTCCATAATTTTTTTTCCGTTGTAAATCAATTTGGCGGTCACTTAGTTTCGGCGGAAATGTTTTCCGCCACCTATTTAACAAGAAAAGTTTCCAACAAAATATATTTTGTTGGAAAAATAACAAGTTTATGCCTTTTTCAAGGAAAACAAATTGTTGACAATGATACCATATTAACAAGGAAATTAATTTTCGTAGATTTTTTTTTTTTGGTAAATGATAAATTTCTTGTAGTGCAAATAGTTGATTTGGTCATGAAACGGTTGCCTTTTTCTCTATACTGGTGTTGAAAAAAGTACTGTAACTATCACTGGTGTTTACAAAAGATTAACCAATACGAAGCATTTTAGTATCACAGACTATGTTAAGAAACTCGCGTTAATTCTATAAACACAACCTGCATTTTTATATTACATGAATCAAAATATGAGCAACAAATGCACACCCTTTACCAATAATTGATCGTAGTAAATTATAACCAGTAAAGTAAAGAAAAAGTGTCATGCACTTTGGTTCGAAAATAGATATGCAAGAGTGACACGTCCAACAAGCTATCTGTTATCAGTTTATTGTAGTCATCATTGAAAGAAAATGACTTCGTCACTCAATTCTTGATTTAACTAAATTCGATTTGTCAATTGGATTGAATTTGAGAAATCAAAGTTAATCTCTGAAATTTGAACGTATATCCTTCGTGATTGGCCGCCAAAGAATAAGTGTCACGCTCTTTAGTTCTAAACTAATATGCAAGTGGGACAAGTTTAACAACCTCTGATGGATGGTTCACAACCTCTGGTACCTTTGCACAAGTCTTGGGGAAGATCAACAACGCACCAGTAGATGACAAGCCTATGGATTCAAAAAGTTTTAGGAAGGAAGGTCAGACTCTTTCATTATCTGATTCGGATGTGTCAAAGGAGGGAGTCATATGTCGCAAACCATGTAGTGATGTTGAAGTTGCCTAGTTCTGTCCGTCTTTGGATGCGATCAGGGATTCGATTCATCGGTTTTAGGGGATTTCAAGGAAGTTTACAATGGGTTTTCTTGATGTGCGACATGTTCTAGTGAGATTGTAATCTGAGGTGGAGTTGAATAAGCTTCTTTCAAAAGACGTGTTCATGATCAGAGAAGTTACACTTAAAATCTTTTGTTGGCATCAAGTCTTTAGCTTGCGGGCGGATCCAGAATTGGCACCATTGTGGGTAGAACTACAGGAACTCCCTTTGGAGTAATTTCACCCGATGATTATGAAAACCATTGGGAATTCTCTTGGGGTGTTTTTGAGAATAGATGATAGTACCAGATGCTTTGCACGACCTAAAGTTGCACCTATATGTGTTAAGATGGAGGTAACTAAGCCACTTCCTTCTAGGATTTGGATTGAGCATCCTAAGAATGGTGGGTGACGTTGCAATGATTGGTCATGACGTTGCGGTGTGTAAAAGAATTCTAGGAGTCAAAGAACGAGTTGAACAAAACAAAATCTTTGAGGTACAGAAGAAAAATGGCAAAGAATTGGAGAGGAATAAGGGTGCTCATCAATCTTTGAAGCAGGTATGTACTTGTGGTTTAACACAATTTAGAGGTTGTTAAAGAGGGACATGGTACGAGTTGGGTTAAGAATAATCGAGGCATTGAAATCAACAATGCGTCGCTGGGTGATGGAGAGACAAATTCAGCCTGTGCAACATGTCTCTGGCCTTTTTAGTAGCAAAACCTAGCCTATGCAACACGTTTTGCCCACAATACGCAGCCTTTGGAACAAAGACATTATTCACCAAATGGAGCCTGTCCCTGACCATCAAAGTGGTATACTTCACATTCCACTTTTTATCATGGTATCGTTTGTTGTTCCTTTGCAACCTAATTTCCTAAAGAACAAAAAGGAGGGTTAACTGATAAAGGCACTCAACTTGAGTGTTCTATTGCACTCTTCTAAACATGCAAAAGTGAATAGACTTCATTTGGTCTTTGTATGTAAACTAAGAACACAATTTCAAAGTGCAACCATGCCCTATTTTCCAAATCTCCTTCTGTAAACAAGTGCTTTATTGTTTTCCATCCGGCACATAACAACAGCTACACCGCGAAGCCAAAGGAATCCAAACGGATTGGAGCTCTCGATCGATAAGGAAGGCGCATTTCAATATCTTCCAAACAAAGACGGAGAGTTTCGATGGTGGTAAAGGATCCCATAAATTCGAGAAAGGAGGATCCAAATCTCATCTTTCCTTCATAGTGTCATAAGCAGAGCCAGCAAAAACGAACTGTTCGAGCTGGGCATCCAAACCCGTTCGTCTAAACTGTCAAAATTGCACATAAGCCTTTGTTCGTATTCAACCAAGGCACATAAACCATCTTACGGGTACAATTCACGGCTATGTCGTGACGTATGGTGGATTTTAGGCGTTTGAGATCGTTTAGGTTTTCAAACCGCACTTTACTGTTTTGGAATAAAATTTCATTTTTATTTTCCAAATAGTATTTTAATTTAGTTTCTGATAGGATTATAGGTTTTATTTTCTAGTAGACCTTGGATTTCCAAAGGCTACTAGGACAATTCAAGGTTGAGTTAGTTCTTTAAATTTCCAAACCTTTGTGTTCTATCTTTTCTGGTGGATTCCACAACGTTTCTAGTGAATTACAGAATGTTTTTGCTTATGCTTGCGTCAAATCCAATCTTGTATGCATGATCACTTAAACACGTATATAAAATCATGCATTCACATATATCAATTTTAGAAAATTAACTTCAGTATAGTGTAAATATATATAGCATAAATTTTTGCATGAAAAGGGTTGTCTCCACTCCACAACAAAATTGATGTTTTTGTGTTTTGTCAATTATTATTAAATATATATATATATATATATATATTTTTTTTTTTTTTGGGAGGCCTAAATGCTGATATTTTCGCGTATCATTGCTTCCTTACATAAATACATGCGTGGGTAGTATTATTTACTCGCAGAAATTTCTATGTGTACATGTTTATGGTAAGATTAAGAGATATTTCATACTTTGAAAGGGTTCGAGTCCAAAAATTCGGAAAAAAAAAAAAAAAAAAAAAACAATGTCAAAGTGCAATCAAACCCTCTTTTCAAAATCTCTTTTTATAAACAAGTGTTTTGTTGTTTGCCATCTGGCACATAACAACAGCTACACCTCGAAGCCAAAGGAATCCAGACGGATTGGAGCTCTCAATCGATAGGTAAGGCGTGTTTCAATATCATCCAAACAAAGACAAAGAGTTTCGATGGTGGTAAAGGATCCCAAAAATTCAAGAAAAGAGGATCCAAATCTCATCTTTCCTTGATAGTGTCATACACAGAGCCAGTAGAAACACACCATCCGAGCTGGGTTTCCATAAACTGTCATAACTGCACATGAGCCTTTGTTCGAATGCGACCAAGGCCCTCGCCCTTGTATGTTGATTCAGTAAGTTGAAATCCTCATTAACGAAAGTTGAAACAACATCATGGATTTCGGGGCTCTTTTGGGGAAGAAAGTTTGAGAAATCGCTCTGACTTAGAGGCGATTTAGGGTTGAGGGGCTCTTTTGTCTATTTTCTTTTATTGGTTGTTTTTAGATCGTCAGATTGATCTCGCAAGAGATCTGAAATGTTCGTACTAGGGCATCTCGCCTCCTTCTCTGGGTTTCCATGGCGGCTACACCAGCCGACCATGGATTCCCTCCCTTTAGGGAGGGTGTAACCTCGAGCGAAGCAACTCAATCCGCTCCCCATTCGTTCTTGCAAGCCTTGGGAGTGGTGAAAAACAGTTGTCATTGACAGAGAACCGTTAGAAGGAAATCGTTTTCGAAAAGAAGGCAATCTTGTTATCTCGCTCACAAAATCGGATGCCACCTGCCTTGATAGATATGCTGAAAAGTTTATCATGGTTCTTAAGTTTTCTAGCTTTCGGCCTTCTCTAGAAGCCATTCTTGAAACTATTCACGTGTCTTGGGGGGTCAATGGATATTTTACAATGGGATTGCTTGACCTTAGACATGTGATTGTGTGATCTTAGTCAGAAGAAGAAGTGAACAAAGCCTTGTCACTTGACTCTTTCTTGATTCGTGGAGTGAGGTTCAAAGCCTTTCGCTAGCATTAAGGTTTCAGTCTAAGGGCTGATCCGATACGGGTCCCTCTCTGGATTGATCTACCAGTCTTTCTGCTTCGATACTTTCACCCTGTGTTTCTTGAGGAGATAGGAGGGTCCATTGGGACATTTTTACATATAGAAGAGAGCACCCAATGCTACACAAAACCTAGGAACGCACCAATATGTGTGGAGATGGATCTTTCGATTCTTTTCCCTCCCAAGATCTGGATTGAAACCTCGGGTAGCAATGGTTTCTGGCAAAAACTCATCTATCCGGGTTTCAAATATTGTGAGCATTGCTCTATGATCGGGCATCAAGATTCATACTGTCGTAAGCTTCTTGGTTAGAAAAGGGCGCAACCGCCGGAGTCTAAGGATCAAACAAAGGTGCACTGTGAGGCGGAGGAGACCAAAATGACAAAAACAATTAAACAAGTCTTTAGACTTGTGAACAAGTTTAACTCAAGCACCAGTGGTTGAGGAGAGTGGAATAAGTGGTGCTAAGGACTTGAACGGCAAGGAAATTAGTGGCGAAAAGGGCAAGGAAGATGGACGTGTGCAATTGAATGTTAATGGAAACAATTTTTCCACAGGGACTGTTATTCCTAATGACAATAGGAACGTGGAAGATGAGGGATTGAATTAGAGAAAGAAACTGTTTTTTCACAATCCAAGGAGCAAGAGGGGTTAGCTGCTGGAGATAGCATTGTTCACAAGGCTGAGTTCAATGAGAAACTAAACCCAGTCATGGTGATAAACAGTTTTGACATCTTGATGTTAGAAGAAGGTGGGTTGGAACAGGAAATCAATGGTAAATTTGAGGAAGACAAGGACTCAAGTTTGCACGAGGACAACGAGCAGCAGATGGAACCAACTCAACATCCAGAAAATGATAGGGAGGGCCTAGTACAGGTTGGCTATACTCTTAGTGACATTGAAAGAGTGGTAAAATCTGCCTTGAGAGCAGAGTCAATGAGCTCTGCCTCCAAATAGACTCTTCGAGTGGTCAAATATAGAAAAGACTCTGTTTCTAAGTAGACAACACCTGTAGTGGTGGAGGACTCGGTCCCGGCGACTGTTCCAGGCGAGTTAAAGGCTATTGAAGAAGCTGCTGGCAGTTCTAGTAAGGTGGAAGGATCAGATGCTTATAATGTTAGCGATCAGATGCTAACTGTTAGCAAGGAAGCGCCCCTAGCTGCCTGTCTGTCTATTAGTTTAGGAAATCTTGATGAAAACGATTTGGTAAATGATGGGGGTGAAGCTGCGGTGAACAACGTAGAGTTGAACAGTCTGTGTGACAGTTATAGAGGGGCAGAAAGGCGAGGTTGTTGATGGTATTGGCGTAGTTTCAGTCTCACCTAAAGGTGATGTGGGTAATGCGAAACTTAGGTTGGATTTGAACACTTCAAACTCGGAACCGAGTACCCGTGACAAAGCTAGGATTTTGATTAAGAAAGGTTGCAAATTAAAAAAGAAAAAAATTAATATAAATACATTGGAAAGTATCAGTGATGAGAGCGATGAGGTAGGGTCGGATTTGGGATTGGGTCCCCAAGCGACGAGCATCAATGATGTCGAGATGGGTGCAAGCTTAGATGGCTCTTGCAGAAGCAAAAGGAAGAAAACTGCCAAATTGGCGATCCCTCCGGGGTTGCGACGCTTGGCCAGGCAGGGCGATTCATCTCTCCAGGTTTAAAATGATTGACAACATTCTATTTTTGAACGCTCATGGAGTTGGAAATAGAGCCACGTGAAGTAGACTAAGAAGAATGGTAGCAGAGTACAAGGTTCAGATTCTGATGTAAGCAGAACCAATGATAGAAGTAGTCAAACACTCGGAGATTGGTAATAAAGTTAAGTTAATTGGCTTCGTGTCGAATGAAGAGGTAGGAGGCAAGATCTGGGTTTTTTGGTCAGCGGACCTGGCGGTTTCGGTGATGGAGATGACAGATCAGATTATTCACTGTAATGTAATGGATTCAAATTCTCGTATTTTTTTTATTTCCTTTGTCTATGCTAAATGTTCGGTTGAAGAAAGAAGGGATCTTTGGGGCGAATATGGAGAGTTTTGCGTTGCATTGTGATATACCTTGGATGGTTATCGGGGATTTTAATACTTTTGTCAATGATCAAGAGAAATTAGGGGGTAATTCTCCTTCTATAAGTAGCATCGCCAACTTTTCGGAATGTATCGAGAATTGTGGACTGCGTGATGGCGGGTATACTAGCCCAAGATTCACGTGGTTTAACAATAGGCGGGGGAGCGAGCGAATTTGGGCAAGACTGGATAGAGTTTTGCTAAATTTGGCTTGGATTTCTCAGATGACGAGCATTAAAGTGGAACATTTACAACGTACATTCTCATACCATGCTCCTATTCTGGCTTCGTTGCCTTTACAGCCTAGATCAAGTTTTTATCCATTCAGGTTTCTAATATGTGGACCACGCATCCGACTTTTGAGGCATTGGTGGACTCGGTGTGGGGAGGTGATGTGGGTAGCATGAGGGCATTGGATGTGGTTGATGTCAAGTTAAAACTTACTCGTAAAACGCTGATTAAATAGAATAAAGATAGTTTTGGCAATGTCTTCAGCAGAATTAGAACATTGGAAGATGAAATGAACCAATGGGAAACTATTCTCTTTTCTGGTTGGGAAGGGAATGGGAGAAACAACTTTAACACGGAGGCTAACTGGGATGTTAATGCGTGTTGTAATTTGAGTAGGTGTCGGACAAAATATAGACTAGCTCTTAAACAGGAGGAACTTTACTGGATGCAGAAATCAGGAGAGAAAGAGTTTAAAGATGGGGATGCTTGCACAAAATATTTTTTTCGCTTCAGTGAAGTCTAAACAGAAAAGAAGTGTAATCACTTTGATATTGCTTTCGGGGGGTAGGGAGATTTCGGATTCAAGCAAAATTCTACGAGAAGCTAATGGGTATTTTCAACAATTGCTTACTACTCAGAATCTGCAAGAAATGGATAATGAACTCCTTGAATGTATCCCTCCAGCCATTTCTAGCTTGAGTTGTGAAGAGCTAGTCAGAATGCCGTCATTGGAGGAGGTGAAACAAGCTACCTTTGGCATTTCGAGAAACAGTGCGCCAGGACTGTATGGATTTACAGCGGGTTTCTTTCAGACGTGCTGGGAAATGGTTGGCATAGATATATGGAACGGGGCTATTTAGTTATTTGAGGGGGAATCTCTTCCTTCAGCATTTTCAGCAAATCTGATTGCTATGATTCCTAAGGTGGACTCTCCAGATTCTTTCTCTGACTTCCGCCCAATTAGTTTATGCAATGTGATTTATAAAATCTTTAGTAAATTACTTTGCAATATACTATCTTTATTGTTACCTAATATGGTGGGCCAAGAACAAGGGGCCTTCGTGAGGGGGAGATCTATTGTGGAGAATATTGGGCTTGCTCAAGAATTGGTTAGCAGGATCAATAGAAATGTCATTGGCAGAAATGTGGTCCTAAAAATTGACATGATAAAGGTATATGATCGACTAGAATGGTCTTTTCTCTTAACGGTTCTTAAACGGTTTGGTTTTAAAAATAGGGCGTGCCATATTATTACCAATTGTATTTCTAACTGTGGATTCTCAGTGTCGCTGCAAGGAGTTTACAATGACTATTTCAAATCCTCGTGGGATCTTAGACAAGGCGACTCACTATCCCCTATGTTATTTATTATTGCTTCTGAGGTTTTAAACAGAGGACTGAAAGGCGGCTTTTGAGAAGGGGGAGATTTGTCATTATTATACTCCTAGAAATTACGTGCCAATCACTCATCTTCTCTATACGAATGATACTCTCATTTTTCTCAATGGCAGGAAATTTTCTGTGACAGTGTGCATTAAAATCTTAGAGAGATATAGCAGAGCCTCGGATCAAAAAATAAATACTTACAAAAGTTCCTTTATGGTGAAGAAAAAGCTTCTGCAGAAAGGGTGGTGGCTGTGAAAACATATACAGGTTTTCAATATAGAGGCTCTCCTATGAAGTATTTAGGGTCCCCATTTATCAGGGAAGATGCAAAATTATTTTCTTTGATGAATTAGTAGCAAAATTCAAAGAACGATAAACGGGTGGAAGGTGAAACTTTTGTCTCCAGGAGGCAGATTGATTTTGATCAAGCATGTGCTAAGCTCGATACCAATTTACACGATAAGTGCTATGTGTGTTCTCCAGAAGGTTTTTTCGACTTATTTTGATTAAGCATGTGCTAAAGCTTTGTGGAACCTTCTTAATTCAAAGTCGATGTGGGCTAATTTTATGAGATGCAAATATTGGAAGACGGGGGTTCCATTGATGGGACAGAAAGAGAGAAGTGGTGCGTCGCCGTTCATGAAGGAGATTATGAAAGCTATGCCAATTTTTGGCGGTAACTATGTATGGCGCATTGGTCATGGAAATTCCAATTTCTTTGTTGACAACTGGAATGATATGGTGATTTTTAAGAGACCAAAGAAGTTGGAAATCTTAGAAAATTGGCCAACGGTCAAAGAAGTTAAGGATGGAGAATTTGAATTGGTCTCCCCGTTGCTTAGGGACTTAGTGAAATTGTCTTATGATGAGAGAATCCAAGGCAATGAGCAAAGGGAGGACTCTTGTTTGTGGACTCTTGATGCGGATGATATTTTTAGTACACGTTCTGCCTATGATCTATCTCGGGTGAGGGGTAGTGAAATTGCCTTATTTAAGAAGATTTGACATCCCTTGATACCGTTTAAAATTTATGTTTTTGTGTGGAAGTTGTTGCGAAAATAGGTGCCTATAGATGGGGAGTCACATAGGTGTGGGATCAGTCTTGCCTCGAGATGTCTTTGTTGCGGTTCTCCGAACTCGAAATCTTTGAAGCATTTATTTTTAGAAGCAAGAATGGCTTCTGTTGTATGGAGGCATTTTGACTCCATTTTTGATATCCATGTGTGAAGACCGGCGGAAATCTCAACCATTCTGAAGGTTTGGTTTCGAATAGCTAATATGAATATGCAAATAGGTACGCTTTACTATTTGGCTCCTATGCTTATCTTTTGGGAATTATGGAAGTTACATTGTAAATTTGTATATGAGGATGTTAAACCGAGCGCTTTGACGATAATTCTTCTTGTCAGAAGGGGTCTGAGGATGGCTAATTCCCTTGCCACACCCAAACGCATAAGTGATAATAAGGAGCCTCTTATATCTTTGTGGCCATTAATGTTGATGGGTCTTCTAGATCAAATAAAGCTACAGGTGGAATTATTGTTAGAGATGATAGGGGTAAGTGCATAGCGGTTCAACAAATTGTGTTTGGCTCTAGTACAAATAATAGAGTGAAAGTTTTAGCGGTTCTTGAAGGAGTTCGGTTATGTTATAGGCTGGGCTTCCGAAAGGTGATTATCCAAATCGGAGCTTGTTCATGGCTGGTTCTATGAGGTCTACAAAATCCCTTGGTGGCTTGAAAACAGTTGGAGGGAGATTAAAAAGTTGACCAAGGATATGGTGATTGGTGTTAAACATATTTTTAGAGAAGCTAATGCAGTGGCAGACGCATTAGCAAATAAAGCGCAAAAGGATGTAATCTCACATGAATTTTCAGTGCGTAAATCTTCCTGCCAGAATAGCAGGGTTGGTTAGGTTGGATGGATGCCAAACGCCCTACATTCGCCTAGATAGATGAAGGAGCTGGACAGTGGTTTTGCGGTGCTGCAGTATTACTGTGTGGCTGTGTTGATGCTGGGCTGCTGCTGCTGTAGCAGTTCGGTCAGTGTTTGTTGAGACGTGCTGCTGTTCGTTGTTGTGTGCTACTGCAAGTGCTGTCTTGCTGCTGTTTTGATGTTGTAGCAACTCGGTCAGGATTGAATCAGCTGCTGGTTGATCAGTTATTGCTTGGGTATTTTTCAGTTCTTGGTGCATTTGGGCGGAAGGTCTTGGCAGCAAGGAGCTTGGTAGTTGGTTTTTGGGCAGCAAACGAGGGAGGACTTAATTGCTATTTGCAGTAAGTTTTCCTTTGTGATCCGTTTTTTGCATATTATTTCGCTGAATTAAGCCTAATGCACTAGCCTATCTTTCGGTGAATAAGATCAAACTATTGCTTAGCTATTCCTTGGTGAATAAGGCCTAGTTCTTGATGAATAAGGCCTTGTTCTTGGTTACTTATTTTGCTACTCTAATGTTTTTGGTGAAAGGCCATATGAAGGTCTCTCTTTTTGTTTCTTAGTTTTTAGGCCTTAAACCTTGGTTAAGGCTTCAGACTCTATTTTTAATTTTTCGGGTAAAGTCGTCATGTAGCCCCAACCGTTGTAAAATCTTTTTGATAAAGTAATTAAGGTCTGACATCCCATAGTTGCCCCTCCTCTATGAAGGTTTATTTAAAAAAAATCCTCATTCACCCGCTGCCTTATGCTTGGCCAATGAGTATTATTGCCAATATAATTTGGGTTTTCAAACACTTATTTTTACCCTTATTTTCTATTTTTGTGTTGGGTTCTGTAATCAATCCTTTGGGTGTAGAATATATTTCCCATAAAGAATATATAAATTAACTACAGTAAAAAAAATTAAAATAGGTTAAGGAAGAAAGTGGTGGAACTAAACACATTTTTACATGGAGGACACGTTCGCAAATTAATAGGGTTTAACAGTGATTATAAATAAGTCTCACTCCTGACACACACTCTCCCTGTGTTTCTTCCCTAGGTTTCATCGGTATCACGGCCGCTCCATGCAAAACCCTACATTCTCCCTCTCTCTTTCTCTCTCTCATAGAAGGAGAACGATGAGATCTTCCTCCATCTCCCACATCTCTGCAATCAAACCCAAATCATTTACTTACCTTCACATCCCTGACCATTCTTTCAACTTTCATTTTGGTTTTATTTCCATCGACCGAGGGATTTTTCACATTTTCCAGTATTTGATCCTCATCATTGGACGTGACAAGTTTTCGAGAAGATCCATCCAGTCAAACCTAAGGAATACAACTTCGGTGAGTTCACCTTTATTTCTGGTTTTTCATTGTAAAGTTAGGTTTCATTTGACATGCATTTAACAATATATCCCATTTGTTTTTTGTATTTCCGTTTCATTTTGAAGAATTATGATGAGTTTCGCCTTGGTAATTGGTCGAATCGGAAAATAATTAACAAGGTAATAATTTACCCATTTGATGGTGATCTGTAGAACATCCACAGATGTCGTTCGGTCTGTAGAGCTAGCCTTCATAATTTTTCTGTACACGCTTGGATTCTGTATGTATCTGTGTGTACGGAAAGCCTCCATCAGTCTGAATCAAACTGTTTGAGGGCCACTGTACATAATTAAACAATCCATGTTCAAATTGAGCAATATGTTACCTTGACTTTTTAATGTTTGTCATCCTTGTTCATCCATATGATGATACGTTCAATATCAGAAAAAAAAAAATTTTGGTTGATGTTTTAGATTATAGTTTAAGTTGTTATGTTAACTAGATTTCACATCTTAGGTCAGAGAGAAGCCAACAATAAATTTTGGTGCTGATGTAACACAACCCAATGCAAGGGAGCATTCAAGCCCTTCTATAGCAGCTCTGAGTATGATCTACATTTTGTTGCTTAATTTTATTTTTTTTTTGTTGCTTCATTCCATACAATGTTATTTTATCTTAGAGGAGCTTGTTTCCCTTCTATTGACATCTTAAAATCACTCACAAGTCTTTGCCACTTGTCTGGTGCGAAAAAACTCCCAGTCCTTGTACGTTTGATTTCTAAGATTTTCTTATATAAGAGTTTACTCACTTTTCCGCAGGTTATGGCTTCTCTATGTTGGCCATACACAAAATACATTCCGGAATTTTCTGCTCAAGTTGGTCGTAAGGAAATAATCCTAGATATGGATAGAATGGTCAAGTAAGTCAGTTTTCTTTGAGTAAGGTATTTCTTTGCTATGATGAGTAATATTTTGCCCACAACATTTCACAGTCACTGCTTGATGAGGTAACTAATTAATGAGTTACTGATATCAAGGCATCAAAATTTTAATTTATATATGGTCTGCAAAGTATTTTTGTTTAGGCTTGATCATGTTCATGATTTGTTTCACAGATTGAGCGTTTCAAAAGATTCTAGTGGGACAACTCTTCTATGTTGGTGACCGTTTCAAAAGATTCTATGATGAAGGTTTGGGGTACAACTCCAACAACTGGAAGCTGTTTGGGGACACTTTCATTACCTACTGTACAATATATGTTGGTGAAAAAGGTCTAGAACCTATTGGTGTAAAATGTCATGAATCTATGATCTATGTCGCTCCGGTTGACTATGTCCCTGCAATTGATCAGAGAAAAATGGAAAAATTTTAACTTGTGCATTTCAGCCACAAAAATTTTACTCATTTGAGAGGCTGCCTTCTGAGTTTTTAATATGTTCTGGTGGAAGAGACAAGGCAATGCTATGGGACACTAGGAAAAGCAGCAACAAATATATTTCGGAACCTGTAACGGAGTATAAACATAAAGGTCGTATATGTCACTTACATATGGATAGGTACAAAGTAGTCGCAGATCCCCAACTAGTCTTGACATAAATATTTTGGAGCCAAACATTGGAACATTAGTAAATTCAATAGAATCTTATGCATACGATATGATGAACATTCCTGTCAAGTTCTCAGCTATGGCTGTAAACGAGGCTGTGATTGTTACTGCAAGCATGAGCAATGGACACCGGTAAATTTACTACCGGGATTATTATAAGGATTCTTTTCTTTGAACTACAGCTGATTAGACTTGTTATAATTGAATAGTCAAAAGGCATACATGCTTATATATAGGGTATTATATACAGAGTTGCATAGAGAGCATGAACTTGAAAACTAGTATCGGGTACTTGTCTATTTTGTTTCTTTAGTTGGGAGGTTGCTTTTGCGACTTATTTCTGTTTCCTTCGCTTTAAAGCTTCTATGTTTGAACATTATATGTTGAGCATTTTTTATATGTTCCGATGCACGTGAAACGCAATAAAAGTTCATGCAAAGAATAACTATGTCGACATTGGATTTTCGTTAAGATAATTAATTTCTTGTTCGATGTAGATGGTGAATTTCCCAAGAAGTGGGGTTGCAGTCTAATGTAAATTTGTAAATATTTTGAAGCTTTTTGTTGTAAAAGTGAAAAAGAAATTATAACAACACGAGTTTTAGTCTGAGTTTTTGGTTACTGTCGTGCCCCTCACTATATGTTCATCGTCTCTCTCCATTTCTCTTCTCATCATTACTCGATCCAGTGACGGAGCCAGGATTTTTGTTTAGGGGGACGAAGTGATTTCATAATTAATTAAATCTAATATAAAAATTAGTTACTTTAACATGAATTTTTTTTTTTTAAATACAGCAAAAAGGGGAGTACAACAAAGACAGACATTGAAGATGATTACTACTATATTCATTGAAGATTATTACTATTTCTAGAAACACAACACAAGATAAGGGTTTGAATCGTTGATTACTACTATATGAAGAAAAGGAGGAGGAGATTGGGCTGCTTACGATTTTTTTGTGGAGATGATCAACACAATGATTAATGAAGGCACCTGGTACCTAGAAGAAGAAGAATAAGGTGGTTTGGACACTACTGGATCTTGTGAAGATGAGCTCAAATAACTCAATAGTTATAGATCTTTGAAGATGATGAAATATGAGGGTTTCGCTCATCTTATCCAATCGATGGAGTGTGAAGAAGATACTGTGGATTTTTTTATTTTTTTTTTGAGAGATTTGAGGGATTTAACCTCTGTCTCTAAAAGTAGAGTTTGGATTTGATATGTACATGATTTGAAGGATGAAGTGAAAATTGAGAATAGAGGGGCAAACAAAAAACTAATTGGGGGACAAAAAAAAATAAAAAATAAAAAAATTCTCAAAAGTCAGCGGGGACAAGTGCCCCCACGTGAATCCGTTCCTGACTCGACCATCTAAGTTTCAACCTAAAAACTAACAACACGAGTTTCAAATGGATCACCTTCATGTGCTTAACTTCCTTGTTCAATCCCCATTAGGTAATATGCACTTTAGTCTTACTTTAACTTCTCTGTCTGATAAATCATATGTTGGCATTTAATTACTTTGATTTGCTCTTGTTATGTCTAATTAGTTTGTTTAAATTTATGGGTGGTAATGACATGACAATTGGTTTAAAATTGGAGTTGTCAATTGGATTTGATTGGAGACATCGAAGTTTATACAATACACATCGAAGTTAATCTCTAAAATCTGAAATTTATGTTCGCTTGTTGTAATTCCCGCCTAATAACTTGCAATTATACTGCTACTTATTTTATTATTTGGTAATATTTACATAAATACATATAAACTTTATAATATTAATTGGGACTTAGGGTTGTGGTAGGTAAAAGAGTAGGAATGGTGGGTGTGTTTAGCGAAGATTAGGTAAAACCCTAATTAAAACCCTTTTAAAAGAAACCCTGGCCACTTCCTTCCTTTGCATACACACAGAAAAAAAAATTACGTAGAGGAAAAGTAAGCAAAATAAGAAAAACGTTGTTTCAACTTTAGGGTTTATGCAAAACTGTGAGTAAAACTGTATCAATTGTGCTACTGTTAGTTTAGTTAAATTTCTATATAGATATTGTTTTAGCTTCTTGTATATCCAATGGCTATGCAATAGTCGACTATAATTGAAGATCTGTTTGAATGTACACATGTAGTATTTTTCCAGTAAAAGATACAAAAGAAGTGACATATTCATGAGAAGGCTGAAAGTAGGGAAGATATGGTGAGAGGTGAATAGTAGTTATATTATAAGAAGGGATAGTCTCTTTATTGAAATTTTAAACTATAAAGTTTATGGTTGTAGTGGTGGTGGGGATCACCCATGTTGCCTTTCTTTGTTGTTTTACCAAAACCAATGATTACAGATATTGATTGGTGCCTGCAACTTTCGGATGGTATTGAAATGGAGGTATGCAGGGTTACTTCTTTTGAAAAATCATTACTATTTTTCTTGGGTTTGAATAAATTAAATATGGTTGTTTTGGGTTTGACGTTGGGTCTTTGTAGGTACAGGAATTCTTAGATTCTTAATTAAATGTGTATGGGATCAAGATGGTAGAATAAGGCTGGGCTGGATAGTTTGTTTGTTTAAATGATTATTTGAGCCGAGCTGGATAATTAAGCTGAAATCTGAAATAAATTGTTTAGTTGAATAACTGGACTGAGTTTATCAAATTTTGGAATTTAAGTGAATGGGTTTGGATTGGGTTTATCAAAATTTGGGATTTTACTAAAAGGGATTATGGATTGGAAATGTACCAATCATGTTTTATGATATTTATAACTTATATCATAACATTATTTACAATAAGAAGCTCCAAATACAAAATTTAGTTTTTTATTTATTCAAATTAAATTATGGATGGTGTATGGTTCTCGAAATGAGACCGTGATGTTATTGTTAATTGATTTGGGAAAAGCAATTGTGTAATTTCAGAAACTTGACAAGCATGAGACATGTTAATAAATATTTAGTAATGCTCTTTTCCACAACTCCAAAAAAAAAGTGTTTTAATATACAGACTTGTTTGTATATGTGTGATATAATTTGGTATGCATACTTGCTTACATATCGGGTACCCCATTTCATGTGAGTTCGGTGGTACGTGTAATATTTAGAAATTACTTGCCATGGATCGAACTTCCGGTGAGATGACATGACCCTCGATGTGGCACCTCACTTGGGTAGTGTACGCTCCGAGTGGTTTCAAAGGCAATGCAGACACACTTGGGTGAGGTGTAGGTGTCTTCGACACAGGAGGAGAGTGCGATTGTGGAAAACAAGTTTAACAAAAAACTAGGGTAATAAAGAAAACATTGACATTATCATCATATGAAAATTTGCACGTATTATAATGCTAGCATGTATTTAGGATTGCCTTAAGGGAAGAAACTTAAAGCTCATTCAATCATTGAATGAGAATTACATGTCTTCCTTAAGGTGAAATACATATTATTTGAATGTTATTTAATTGTGTAGTTGTGTCTTAATTTGTAAGTTTGTTCACACCAGTATTGATATATTGACCCGAATTTTGTATTATTTTACAAATTTGGGCGCGTTCATAATGAGCCTAGCCCTAGAGACTTATGAGGGTTAGTTGAGTGTGGAGGTTGTTCTAGCTTTGTGGCGGTAGTTGATAACTTGACACATTCCTTTAGACTTTGGTTTATTGTTTTTCTAGGTAATTAGATGTAGGACCTAGTTGTTAATGCTCGAATTCTGAGTCAAAGATTTATTTGGGATTGATTAATGTAATTCATTCTTATGATTTATTTTGTTGGCTTAGGCATGATAAATGTTGATCTCATTTTGAGAGGAAGAATTGTTAAGGAAGTTATTATTTTATTTATTGCCTCATGTATGTACCATTTAAATTGTTTTTGTCGTACCTTCTTTTTTGGACAATCTATTAATTTAGGTTGTTTAAAAATTGGAGCGTAACAATCATGGCCCCTAAAAGAAGAAATGTAATTCGGTTCAAAACTAGAATAATGGAATTAGACAAATCTCCAATTATGTTAGTAATTGTAACTAAATTGATGACTTATTTGTCAACAAAATTGAAGTTGGCGTTATCTCAAAGTTGGTGTTTTTGTAGTAAACTGATAAAATTATGAAAATTTACCCTAATGCAATTAATTAATGTTTGTCATGAAAGGATTTGGTTGGACTATTATTTGGTATTGAAAAAATAAATAGTGTAATCTTTGTTGGTATCAAATATTATGAATCAAATAGTTGATTTGGTCATGAAACGGTTGCCTTTTGCTCTATAATGGTGTTGAAAAAGTACTGTAGCTATCATCGGTGTCTACAAAAAGATTAACCAATATGAAGCATTTTAGTATCACAGACTATGTTAAGAAACTTGCGTCAATTCTATAAACACAAGCAACATTTTCATATTACATAAATCAAAATATGAGCAACAAATGCACCCTTTACCAATAATTGACAGTAGTAAATTATAACCAGTAAAGTAAAGAAAAAGTGTCATGCACTTTGGTTCGAAAACAGATATGCAATAGTGACATGTCCAACAAGCTATCTGTTATCAGTTTATTGTAATCGTCATTGAAAGAAAATGGCTTCATCACTCAATTCTTGATTTAACTAAATTCAATTGAATTTGAGACATCAAAGTTAATCTCTGAAATTTGAACATATATCCTTCGTGATTAGCTGCCAAATAATAAGTGTCATGCTCTTTAGTTCTAAACTAATATGCAAGTGGGACAAGTTCAACAACCTCTGACGGAGGATTCACAACCTTTGGTACCCTTGCACAAGTCTTGGGGATGATCAGTTACGTACTAGTAGATGACAAGCCTATGGATTCAAAAAAATTTAGGAAGTTATAAGGTTCAGCTCTTTCATTATCAGATTCGAATGTGTCAAGGGGAGAGTCATATGTTGCAAACCATGTAGTGATACTGAAGTTCCCTAATTTATGTTTTTCTTTGGATGCGATCAGGGATTCGGTTCATAAGTTTTGGTGGATTTCAGGGGAGTTTACAATGGGTATTCTCAATGTGCAACATGTTCTAGTGAGATTGTGATCTGAGGTGGAGGTGAAGAAACTTCTTTCAAAAGATGCGTTCACAATCAGAGGAGTTACGCTTAAAATCTTTCGTTGACATCAAGGCTTTAGCCTGCAGGCAAAACTAGAATTGGCACCATTGTGGGTATAAAACTTAGGGGTGAGCACGATCCGGAACGGTCCGGGATTGGGCTTATCCCGGTCCCAATCCGGGTTCTACTGTAACGAGACATAACGGTTCGGGATAGAAAATTTTTGGGGGAAAAACCGGTTCGTCCCAAGCCGATTTGAACCGGGACGGTTTGGGATGGAACCATGCTATCCCGGTTGGAAAAACAATTTCCAACATATATGAAACATCTAGTGTTAAAAATGAGAGAAAAATCATGAACAATTGAAGCAAAACTTCCGCCATTAGTAATTACCATCAGCCAGCCCAGCCTGATCTAATCATCATCATCAATCATGCCTTCAAGAGCAAAGAAGAGAAAAGTTTCCAAGAAAAAAACAAAACCATAACAACAACAACAATTTGTTTTGTTGTTCCCTCTTTGAAACAAAGACAAACCAGAGTTTCTTAGTTGCAATTTACAACAGACAAATTGTCAATAGTGGCCAGTTAGCTAATGACTAACTTTAGAATTTCTTTGAAGTCTCCAGAGATTCTTTGCAAGCTGGTTTTCTACAAGGCTTTCAAAAGTGTAAACTAGGTATCCATAGATGCATTAATAGAAAGCTTCTTTAAGAGCATGACTATGATCTACAACTAGAAATAACACCACCACCACTAGTTGTTGTCGTTGATGAGAAAGAGGGCGAGATCAGTAACATTAGTAGTGATGCCACCAATGATTATCCTAAATCCGACCGACATCACCATGACCAAAACCTTAATAGATTTGAACCAAAATCAATTGAACAAGGATATGCTAACAATAACGGAGGAAGCGTGATAGGATCCGATACCGGAAGCTAATATAATCGATCTTTTGATTGGAGATCGAACCACCTATCGATCTTTTGATTGGAGATCAGCCACCAAAGTTTAGAAAAGTTATTTGATTGATTGTTCTTCTGATTACAACTCGATAGACTTTATAGAGAATTCTACGTCCTAGATTCCTAACCAAACTCATCTTAATATAGAAGTTCAACTAAAGTAGGACTCTCACCTACTCACTTACCTAAACAAGACTTCTTACTAAAATAGGACTTGTTACTAACAGGGTAACGTACTGGAGCAGGGTTCCTAACATCTCGGGCCCCTTGAAACACGGCTTGTCCTCAAGCCTGAAAACTAGGAAACCGACGACGAATATCTTCATAGTCTTCCCATGTAGCCTCTTCAACTGGGTGATCTTTCCATTTGATAAGCCAGAGAGTAACAGCTTGATTGTGACGGTTGACGAGGCCTCGGTCAAGTAACTATTCAGGAATCCACTCATCAACATCAGGACGAGTAGGAAGACTGGTTGAGACAATATTACCCATGCCTAATATTTTCTTTAAGGCGGAGACGTGAGACACTGGGTGAATGCGATAACCTGCAGGAAGGTCTAATTTGTATGCAACTGAATTGATCCTTTCAATGATGCGAAAAGGTCCATGAAATTGCGAAGAAAGCTTGGAGTATTGCTGAGAGGAGACAGTGGACTGTCTGTAAGGCTGTATATGCAGAAATACCCAATCGTTAAGATCAAAGTGGCGTTCCGTTCGTTTGCCATCGGCATAAAGCTTCATCCGAGCTTGGACAGCGACCAGGTCATCCTTTAAAACTTGTAGAGTATGATCACGGTTACGTAATGCGATGTCGACGGCATGCACAACAGTAGAACCAGGGACATAGGCTGAAATGGATGGAGGTGGTCGACTATAAACTGCCTGAAAAGGTGTCATCTTAATAGCAGAATGGTAGGTGGTATTGTACCACCATTCAGCCCAAGGTAGGCATTGCACCCAACTGGAAGGATGGTGTCCGGTAAAGCAGCGTAGATAACATTCCAGTGTGCGATTTGTGCCCTCAGTTTGACCGTCGGGTTGAGGATGATATGCGGAGCTTCTGCACAATTATGTCCCTTGTATGTCAAAAAATGACTCCCAGAAGTTACCAATGAAGATGGGGTCACGATCACTAACAATTGATCGTGACATGCCATGGAGTCAGACAATATCTCGGATAAAGGTCTCGGCGACTATTGAAGTTGTGTACGGGTGAGCTAAGGCGCTGAAGTGTGCATATTTAGATAGCCGATCCACAACGACGAGGATCACTGTCTTCCCCTGCGAAACGGGCAAACCATCAATGAAATCTATTAAGAGGTCGAGCCAAACATCCTCTGGTATAGGTAGAGGACTAAGCAGGCCAAGCGAGGGATAGCCTCAGCCTTGTTTCGCTAGCAAACATCGCAATGGGCATTAAATGTTTTGATCGCACTCTTCATTCCAGGCCAATAGAAATTATGTTGGAGCCGCTTATAAGTACGCAGGAATCCAGAATGACCCCCTGCTGGCGACGAGTGGAACTCTTGCAAAAGCTTAACACACCATGGTGAAGGAGTGACTACAATATAGCCTTTATATCGCAGGATCCCCTTTTCGTAAGAGTAATGCTTTCGGGCCGAAGAATCGTGTGACACAGCAGTAATAATGGTTCGCATAGCTGAATCTGCATGCCACTCTTTACATATCTCGTCGATACTGTCAAAGGTTGGGGATGTTATGGCGAGCAAAGAGCCAGTGTTAGGTACTCGTGAAAGAGCATCAACGACCTGATTACGAGAGCCAGAGTGGTGTAAGATTTCATAATCATATCCCAACAGTTTGGTAACCCATTTCTGTTGTTCAAGATAAGAGAGTCGATGTTCCGAAAAATATTTGAGACTGCGATGATCAGTGTAAATCTTGAAATGTCTACCCAAGATATAGGGACGCCATTTTTCAACGGCAGCGACGATGGCCAGCATCTCCTTATCATAAATTGAGAGGTTCAAGTGCTTGCCTGAAAGAGCCTTGCTGAAATAAGCTATGGGACGTCCTCGCTGCATAAGAACGGCACCGATGCCATGACTAGAAGCATCTCTTTCAATGCAGAATGGTAGTGTGAAGTCAGGGAGGGCGAGCACCAGTGTGGCGGTCAACGCTGCCTTTAATGTGGTGAAGGCCAGAGTAGCATCCTTAGTCTACTTAAAAGAATCTTTCTTGAGAAGTCGAGTCAGCAGAGCGCTTATCCTTCTGTAATCTCTGACGAATTTACGGTAATATCCTGTTAAGCCTAAGAATCCGCGAAGATCCTTTATAGAAGATGGAAGAGTCCAATTCATCACCGAAACAATTTTGTCGTTATCAACAGATACACCCTCAGCCGAAATGATGTGCCCAAGGTAAGCAATGGAAGATTGGGCAAAGGAGCACTTAGACTCCTTAACAAATAGATTGTTGTCTAGCAGTATCCCCAGAACCACTGACAAGTGATGAAGTTGATCGTCATTATTGGCACTGTAGATCAGTATATCGTTGAAGAACACCAAGACAAACCTGTGGAAAAAAGGGCTAAACAGATCGTTCATTAAATTCTGAAAAGTGGTCGGGGCATTGGAAAGGCCGAACGGCATCACCAAGAACTCATAGTGGCCATCATGAGTATGAAACGTTGTTTTGGAAATATCCTCGTCATGCACTCTGATTTGATGATAGCCGGAACGTAGGTCGAGTTTAGAAAAAATGGTCGCGTCTTGTAGTTCGTCGAGTAACTCATCCACGACTTGTATAGGAAAGCGATCCTTGATAGTGATTTTATTAAGTGCGCAATAATCTACACACATGCGCCATGAGCCATCTTTCTTTTTCACGAGTAACATCGGAGAAGAGAACGGGCTCAGACTTGGTCGTATAAAACCAGCATTTCAAATCTCCTTAACCACTTTTTCAATTTCTGCTTTCTGAAAATGGGGGTAACGGTATGGTCGAACATTTATTGGGGCAGCGCCTGGTAAGAGTGGTATGCGATGATCATGCTTCCTTGGAGGAGGAAGCGACTGAGGAAGTCCAAATACATCGGAGAATTTGGAAAGAAGTTGGGTGACAACGAAATGGTCTTGTTCGCTGTTCCGAAACAACGACTTGGCCAAGCTCCCCTGGGCTGCTCGCTGCTCACAAACAACGACGTGGTCTAGTGGTTGCTTCAGGACGTCGAGGTCCCTTATGTGGAAAAGGATGCCCTGTTGTTCTTGACGTAATGTTCGAGTGATCTTCTCGCTGTTCATAAACATAACCATAGGAGAATTGTTGCCCACCAACGTATAAACACGATCTGGGATTGTGAATTGCATGACCAACTTGCTGAAGTCCCAAACAATGCGACCCAATGTACGAACCCACTGAGTACCCAATACCACATCGCAACCCGTGATAGCTAGTAGCGAGAAGTCGTCACAGAGCTCGTAACCCTGAATAGTCATCGCGATATTCTGACAAGAACCGCGACTAGACAAATAGCCACCATCAACGATCATGACTTTAAAATCATTGGTGTATGCAATTGGAATACCACATTGCTTTGCAATACTCGGATGGAGAAAATTGTGCGTAGAGCCAAAGTCTATGAGGACGGAAATCTGGCGATGCGTAGAGCCAGAGTCTAAGAGGACGGAAATCTGGTGATGCGTAGAGCCAGAGTCTATGACTTTAAAGGTTTCGTCGCAGTTAAAACATAAACCTTTCTCGCGCCGTTCTCGTTGTTCGGTCCAAGTGAGTCACTTCATGCCAAAAGGCAAGGCGGGAGTTGGGACAGGGGTCTTAAAATTAGGCTGAGGAGCCACAGGACGCGAAGGTTGTTTGTAGTACCCTTTAGGCGAGGAATAAGTCGTAGTCGCAGTGATAGCGTCCTCTTGGCACAACGCTAAATCAAAAGCTTGGGTCAAGCTCGCAGGTTTAAGCAAGCGCACTCCCGACTGAATATAAACACGTAATCCTGAGAGGAACTTACTGACTTGATGAGGTTCGAGCAATCCCAAAACCAAATTGATGAGATTCTCAAAGGCTGTAATAAACTCACGAACCGTCCCTGTTTAGGTTAATTTCGAAAGAGAGCTGCACGAATCAATATGTTTGCGGGAACCAAATCTGGAACAGATCGCCTTGGAGAATTGTTCTCAGGTGCGTTCGCCGATGGATTGTCGAATCCAGCGATACCAAGCGATTGCGTCGCCTTTAAGGTGAATCGCAGCCAAGGTGACCTTCTGATTGTCGACGACCTGGTTAAGCTCAAAAAATTGTTCGGCTTGGAAAAGCCAACCTTCGGGATCGCCGCCATCAAATTTAAGGAAATCAATACGAAGGGGTTGTCTATGTAAATTGGTGCTTAGCTGATGGTTTTGGCGATAAGGTTTCGATGGTGGGGACCCAGTGGATTGGAGAGATTGAAGAGTTTGTAATATTTGGGCATTGGTCTGTAACTGAGCTTGGCGATCTTGGAGAAGGGTGTGGATATGCGAAGCCATTGATCCCAATTGGGCGTTAATGACAGCAACTTGTTCTTCGAGGTCTTTGACAGTCATAGTGTAGAGATGGGTGGGAGGGAAGAAAAATTTGAAGGGATGGGTAGGGCAGAACCGATGCTCTGATACCAGATGATAGGATCCGATACCAGAAGCTAATATAATCGATATTTTGATTGGAGATCGAACCACCTATCGATCTTTTGATTGGAGATCAGCCACCAAAGTTTAGAAAAGTTATTTGATTGATTGTTCTTCTGATTACAACTCGATAGACTTTATAGAGAATTATACGTCCTAGATTCCTAACCAAACTCATCTTAATATAGAAGTTCAACTAAAGTAGGACTCTCACCTACTGACTTACCTAAACATGATTTCTTACTAAAATAGGACTTGTTACTAATAGGGTAACGTACTGGAGCTGGGTTCCTAACAAAGCGATCATCATCAACAGCAGATCAGATCGTGGATAACAAGAAGAAGTAGCAAAAAAAGTTGAAAGAGAGGAGGCGATGATGAGAGGAAAAGACTCAGAGGAGGGCGAGGAAGTGAGGGTGAGGAGAGAAGAAGACTGGAAGAGGAGGAAGGGCGAGATCGGTCTGTGTGGATAAGAAGCAGCGGCAACAGAAGGAGATGGAGAGGGATAGGGTGAGGAAAGGGGGGAGATTAGATGCTTTGGTTAGGGTTTTTATTTTAGGCCCAATTCTTGGGCTTGGGCTTGAAACAGGTCCACTATACTAAAACGGAATGGTTCGGGATGCAATGGGACTGCATTTGTGAAATCGGTTCCGTCCCTTTTCCAACCGGTTCGGGACTGGGACCGGGACAAAAATACCTAAAACTGTTTTGGCATGCTTTGAAACAGTCCGGAACCATATCACAAAATGGACGCGGGTGCATTTACTACGGGGATTATTATAAGGTCTCTTTTCTTTGAACTACAGCTGATGAGACTTGTTATAATTGAATAGTCAGAAGGCATACATGCTTATATGTAGGGTATTACATACAGAGCTGCAGAGAGAGCATGAACTTGAAAACTAGTGTCTGGTACTTGTCTATTTTGTTTCTTTAGTTTGGATGTTGCTTTTGCGACTTATTTCGGTTTCCTTCGCTTTAAAACTTCTATGTTTGAGCATTTTTATATGTTCCAATGCATGTGAAATGCAATAAAAGTTCATGCAAAGAATAATTATGTCGACATTGGATTTTTGTTAAGAAAATTTCGTGTTCAATGTAGATGGTGAATTTCCCCAAGAAGTGGGGTTGCAGTCTAATGTAAATTTGTAAATATTTTGAAACTTTTTGTGTGTGTGTGTTTTTTTTTTTTCTTGAAACTTTTTGTTGTAAAAGTGAAGAAAAGAACTTGTGAAGGATGACCAACACAAGCATTGAAGGAAACATTTTGTCAATGCTCTGCCATGAGTTAATGCAACATATTTTGTCCACGTTATGTTTTATTTTATAACTAAAAACAAAGTCCACCAATTGTCGCTCGGTTAGTCGCACATGTACTCTCCTTGTGAGAGGCCTCAGATTTGAGACTCAATAGATGGGCAAAAATTCTAGATGTCGAGGAAATGAGCGAGGAAACCAGCGAGGGAAATGAGGTGGAGGGGGTGGAAACCATCCACCCCCCTCGGGATGCGTGCATTGACTTTTTGCGCGCTCATCCCGAGGAGGTGGACGGTTTCCACCCCCTCCACCTCATTTCCCTCGCTCGTTTCCTCGACAGCTAGCAAAGCCCATAGATGGGATACTATGAGATTTCGCACGTCATTTAAAAAAAATTAACCTCCTGGAGGGGAGGACAACTATGGGATGCCTGACCATATTACTTTATCAAAAAGATTTACAAACTCATCGGGGGGTACATGACGACTTTACCCAAAAATTATTAACCCCTAACACTAACAAAAAGAATTGTAACCAAACCTACAAACTAGTCTAAAAACAAACTAACGCAATTTTGAAAGCAATTCCAAACTTTATCTTTTTAATCCGACAATAGAGCAGCAAACCACATCTACAACTACTATCAGTATGTCCACCAATTGCAGCCCAGTTGGTCGGACATCCACTCTCCTTGTGAAAGGTCGCAGGTTCGAGATCACCAGTTAGGATTTTGTGAGTTTTCACCCGATCATTAGGAGCACGTGTGCTTCGTCGTTGATATGCCTTCGGGTATTGAATGTAGCTGCTTAGATAGACTGGACCGGAGGGAAGCGAATGCAAATCTTCATGCAAGGTGGAGGCGATGGACCGGCGAAAGCAAGTTTCCATGTGTGATGGAGGTGACGAGAATATTAAGTGGCAACAATATTATAACCTTTAGGCCTGGTTTGGTTAGCCCTATATGGTCAGTCATGTAGCCTTTGGGCATGGATTAATAAATAAAAATGGTCAACGACCCAATTTTTAAAAAAATAGATAAATAAATAAAACTACTACCAATATCCAAACAACAAAACCGTTCATAACCATTCACCGTGCAACCTCTAACCAGTACACAAAAACAACGCCCAAAACTAATTAACAAAACTCGTACAAAAACGCCACCCCTCCTACACTAGAGATTATCTCATCCAAAACTACTCCAACCTTCATCTTTCCTCAGTTTTGAAACTTCTTTATAATAAACTCAGAGACAGCTTTGTTTTGCCTACAAACTTCAAGCAAAATTTCACCCTTGCTTCTATACACCAGCCATTAATATTTATAGAATGATTAAAAAAAAAACACCTTCCATTCTTTTAACAAGCCAAAAACAGAGCCCCAACGATGAACGAGACAACCCCATGAATCTGCCAGAAACATGGCATCTTGATATCACTTCGTGCACCTTCCACACTTGCCACACAACTGACTACTGTACAAAAATCTCCATACCAAAAATTCAATGATCCCTACCGATGTAGTCGATTTCTGCTCTCCCTCCTCGCTGTTTACCTAGACCTGCATAAGTAGCACACGTGAGCCAAGGACCATCGTGTGGCAGCCTATGGCACTTCGATGCTTAACTTAGATAAGGCTTAGTAGAGGCTTAAAGTTGTAAATTGGGTTTCTATAGCGTATTTTAAGTTCATTGACCTTATCTCCCTTTCATAGTATGAGAGTCCTTGTTCGGCAAGGCATTTGGTGGCGTAGTTGGGAAATAGATCTTGTTGAAGATCATTTCCTAGTAGGGAGTTGTCCATGTGGGATAGTTTCCCTACACGACTTGTGCTCCTAGATCTGCGGGAGAGGTTTCCCTTTCTAAGTGTTATCCATGCAAAGAATCCTTGCCCGATTTATATTCTCATTTTTGTTTCCTAGTCGGAACCGATGTACATCTGGCCTGCCTGTCTTGGGTTGATTCCTAAGATACTTGCCTTATCAAGGCTTACAAGTATTGGGTTTGACCACGTGACGTGTGGGCTTAGTGGCACGTTGCAATACGGGTCCAACATTTTGGAATCTATCAATAGTGGGCATAATGTTGTCTGGGCCTCGCTGGATCAAGTATGTGATCCGACCTGTTTTGTTCTTTTGACTAGATTATCATGATACTTGTACAATGCTGACCAGAAGACGGTTTGATGTATAATTAGCTACTCCCCTCGAGTTGGTGGGTCGTCTTATCGGTCCACTAGGTCATTTCATGAAGCAACCGTGCAGTCATGATAGTTGAGTCTGAGTTGTTTCCTTGAGCGACGTGTTTCTTTAATTGGGCATGCGTCAACTTGAAAGAAAGGCGGGAGTTCAGTTTTCTATGTAGATCTTCTGCCTGTGGGATGTAACCCCTTTACTCTTTCGATCTCAGAGATTGTGCTTTGTCGTGTCGTTTTCTGTGTTTTTGGCTTCACTTAACATTTGTATTCGAAAGCTTGTACTTTCTTTCATGGTAGGCCGGAATCAACTTTCTAAATAACTGTTCGCTAAAGGCCACAAGTTTTTTTAGGAGAGGTTGCTCTCTAAATCGAAAGTCCTCAGTAACACATACGAAATTCCTGACGATTTGGTGTTCTGCACTCTGGGCATCGATCTGACGTCATTGTCCCCTCTTGAGGGATTTCTTTGTCGTCACTGAGGTATGTTTCAATCGAGTGTCCGTTTTTCTCTTATCAAGATTTGAGAGTTACTGGCATACCTCGGCATTGCACCCACTCAACTTGTGTCGAACGGGTATAGGATTGTGATTGCCATTATTATTAGGGCTAAGGACGCTAGTGTCCGAGTGTATTCGAGGGCGATGAAATTTCTTACTTCTCCTCGAATAAACGAGCACGTTGTGTGTGCTGACGTCACCAGACTATTTCGGCAACCTGGCTGATGATTTTAAATCCTAGCAGAAGTTCTGTTGCATGGCTCCTGTGGACTCAACATGCTTTGAGCTTGTTGGTCGTCTGGTCGAGCATGAAGTTAGACCACTGAGTAAGTTTGACTATTTTACTGGTCTTGTTTGTGTTAACTGCATATTAGATGAGGCATTTTCTTCTCATGTGCATCTTAAAAGGTCTCGTGCTTTGCCTAGACATGTCCACCTTTCTCTAGATCATGAACTCGTTGAAGAGTCATCCGATCATCGACGTCATGGTGAAGGGTCCCCTTCTCGTCGCTCATATTGTGCTCCATCTCGTTCCCGTCCTCATATTAAATTGACGACGGGTACAAGAAATAACTCGCTTCCCTCTTCCTTGTCAACTGATTCTGAATCGACGCGTGAAGAGAGTTAATTGTTGCGGGCAAAGAGAAAGTTTTTTATGAGGACCCTGATGCAGTGAAGAGGGCCAAGGGCGATGCTGGGGTGATTCCAGTCCCAAAGGATCACCACCTGGATGCTCGGATAAGTCTTTTTGCTCCAGACGTGGTAAGGATGAACAACCGAGTTTGGCATCAGGAGTGATGATACATCAAACCATCCTCTGATCAACACTGTACACGCATCATGATAATCTCGTCAACAAAACAAAGCAGGCATGTTTGCATGCTCAATCAAACGAGGCCCAAACAGCACTAAGCCTATCATTGGCAGAATCCAGACAGTCGAATCTGAGTTGCAATGAGCCATTATGCCCACACATCACGCGATTAGGCCCAATACTCGTAACACCTCTAAGGCAAGTATCTGAGAGATTTACCTAAAATTGGTAGGCCAGCAACACATTGGATTCGACTAAGAAACATATATTAGAGTATAAGTCATGCAAGAAAACTTCCTTGCATGGACAACACTCAGAAAGGGAAAACTTTTCCACATATTTAGGAGCATGAGTCGTGTAGAGAAACTATCCCACATGGACAACTCTCAATTAGGAAAGGATCTCTAGCAAGATTTCTTTCCCTAAACTACGTAACCAATGACCTAGCTGAACAAGGACTCTTACACTATAAAAGGGAGATAAGATCGATGAACTTGAGGTACGCTGCAGAATCCTAGTTTACAGTTTTAAGCCTCACCTAAGCCTTATCTAACTTAAGCATCGGAGTGTCATCGGCCGCCACACAGTTGTCTTTGGCTCACGTTTGCTACCTGTGCAGGTCTAGGTAAGCAGCGAGAGATAAGAGCGGGAATCGACTACATCAGTTTGGCGCCGTCCATGGGGAACAACAGAGTTCCTCAGAAAAAATAGTAGTACCACTTTTCCCAAATAATCAGTAAGATGGTGACAACGATGGAGATGCTACTGAGCCCTCGAATGCTCAAACCGACAGAGCACCACCACCGCCATGGGAGGAACCTCCTCAGACCCCTACGCTGGTGGCAGCTGCAACAGACCCAAGAGTGGACCTACTTTCAACACAGATGCAACAAATATGATGGATTATGTGATGTGATCAATATGGATGCTTACCATATTTATTGGGTCATCTTTGGCAATATGTTGTGGTTACTACATCGAAGGGTCGTGACATTGTTGTGATTTTTAGTTGAAAAAATTATAAAATTGATATGGCTACTATGTCTGAATCCGGGAGTTTGCCTAAAGGCAAAAGTTCTGGCTTTCTGACTTTGACTGACAAGGAGCGTGAGATTACTAAGTCAATCAATGAATTTGATGGTTTTTATCCAGTGATAGTAAAAGGATTGTTGGCAATAAACAATAAAGAAAAGACAATTCCTATTGAAGTGCAGCAGTTGTTGACTTTTTGGGTGAATTTGAGGAAATTATTTCAGAAGAGTTGTCTCAAGGGCTTCCACCTATGAGAGATATACAACATCAAATAGATTTGGTCCACGGCGCTAGCCTATTGAATCTGTCTCATTACCATATGAGCTCGAAGGAGAATGATATTTTGCGAGAACATATTGAAAAACTATTGTGGAAGGGATTTATAAAAGAGAGTGTGAGTCCATGTGCAATACTTGTCCTTCTAGTTTCGAAGAAAGATAATACTTCGTGAATGTGTGTCGATACCCAAGCAATCAGTCAAATCACTATAAAGTACATATTTCATATACCTCGTCGTTAGATGTGTTTAGGGGTTCGAAGATGGTCACAAAGGGTTCGAAGATGGTCACAAAGCTAGACCTGCAAAGTGGATATCACCATATTCGAATCAAGCCTAGATTTGAATGGAAAACAACTTTCAAGAATAAGGATGGATTGTACGAGTGGTTGGTGATGCCATTCGAATTGTCCAACGCACCTAGCACTTTTATGAAACTTATGAATCGGGCTCTTCGTCATTTTCTTGTTTCCTTTGTAGTGGTTTATTTTTGATGATATTTTAATCTACATCAAAACCAAAATGAAACACCTAGTTCATTTGAGGAAAGTCTTAGTTTTATTGAAAGAAAATAAATTGATTCTGAATTTGAAGAAGTGTATGTTTTGCACACAAAAGCTACTGCCTTTGGGTTTTGTTATTTATGGGGATAGAATACAGGTGGATGATGAGGTGAAACCAATCCGTGAATGGTATCACACCCCTATTCCAAAGACATCAAAATATCTAGGAAACTGAGACACGATGCAACCTAATTTTTTCCCATTTACTATACTTGCAATGGTTACATCTACTAGCACACGTAAAAAATAAACTAAATCAAACAAACCTGGACCTGAGAGTTCAACTTACCTCTCGGCGGTCTGACCACATAGGAAATCATATGATCTCCTAGCACCGCCATCAACAACACAACCACCTACACCTGTGTAGGAGTACACCCATTTGCCACAAAAACAAGCAAACGGTTCAACACTAGCTAGTATGAAGAGAACCAAAACATCTATTCTCCAATTAATGCATATTATCAAATAAGATGGATAAAAAATGATAATGAATAATGATGCACCACTACTTTTCATCTTAAATACTCAATCATGATGTAAATATGCACATGAGATGCAATACTCAAATGTGCATGGACAGTACTCATTTCCCTAACACTCAAGTAGTTGTCGGCCATACCCCACCCCCCGGACGTTGGCGCCCACTCTGAGCAATCAAGTAGTTGTCGGCCATAACGCCCCTGCTACCCGCCACTCCGAGCCAACTGTGGTATATCTCATATAACAAGGAGTTGCCAACCATAGCCCCTCACTGCCCGCCCACTCTGGTATATCTCTTATAGGACTCAACAGTCTCGGAAAAAAACCCAAACATCCTCACAATCGTACTAGAGATCTCAACTCATCCTCATCTATTTGGCATCACCTGCAATGCAATAGTGACTAGAGGAGCGACGATGTACTATAGGAGTTCCTTATTTGGATGTGGGGAGCGACGATGTACTCAAGGCCAAGTGCTACCCCCTTTTCCGGTTTGGCGTAGTTCTTCTATCAAATGGGTG
Source organism: Berberis vulgaris (assembly GCA_963556465.1). Taxonomy (NCBI): domain Eukaryota; kingdom Viridiplantae; phylum Streptophyta; class Magnoliopsida; order Ranunculales; family Berberidaceae; genus Berberis; species Berberis vulgaris. Next base: position 78,045,106 of record OY747131.1, read on the forward strand.
CCTCATTTCTCAAGGCTAGGTGCCACTTCCTTTTCTAGGCTTGGCATAGTTCCTTCTTTCGAAACGAGTATCCTCAAATGCTCAACAACATAAGTGTTCAACAGTACCAACATCATAATATCAATCTCATAAACATGTCAATATACAAAAGCAGGAGAGTATTGTCTTGCTAAATTTCACATGAATTCTCAAATACATGCCATGGATGTTTAATTATGCAATCATTTTCAAATGTTATTCAACAACTCAAGCAGTAAATCAGTCTATGTTAATGATGATACACCAAAATGGTCACATCCCTGAGCCATACAGTTTCATGATGATCTCGAGGAATAATGGGCCCCAGCATCAGCCCAACACTAATCCCGCCCAAACGGTTCTAAGCCCGCCTAATGCAGTCTGCAAATGGACCCCGAACTCTCGAAGCTTTCTTAGCCCATACATCTCACAGCTATCCTCAATACTCGTAAGCCTTGTTAAGGCAATTACTCTAGGATCAACTTCAGACAGGCAACTATGGAAGCTCTTCGCTTCCATCTAGAAAGTAAATACCAGAGTACATATCACACAGGGAAACTTCCTCTTACAGATTACCCTGAGATTGGGAACTATCTCCCGCGTATCTAGGAGAACAATGCTAACAGGGAAGTTCCCTTCTACAACACGACTCCTAATTAGAGTAGGATCTCCATGAAGATCTCATTCCTAAACTATGCCATCAATGGCCTGGTCAAACCAGGACTCCTGCTTTATAAATAAGACATGAGGTTGGTAAGCTAAGGTACGCTAAAAATTCCCTATTTACAGCATTACACCTTCCTCATATCCCTGTCTGACTTTAGCATCGGAGTGTCATCGGCTACCACAACGGTGGTCCGTGGCTCACGTGCGTTCCTTGTGCAGGTCAGCAGGACTAGGTCAAAGCAAGGAACGAAAAATGACTGCATCAATTTGGCACCGTCCGTGGGGACAACAAAGTTTTTAACCTTTCACTAGCATCATCTCCCTTAGAAATAAAAAGAGATGGTGACCACTAGATCACGCAACAATGGAGAACAAGCGGACACGTCAAATGTTTTGACTGGTACTATACCCCCACTTTCCGTGGTGCCGGTTAAGCACAGGCAACAGACTCACGCCCCCACGCCATCAACATCAATGATGGACCCCATGATAGATATGTTGTCATCTCAAATACAGCAAATTGCTAAAACGGTGGAGGCTCTCGCTCGGCAAAACCTTCCACCTGCCAATGGAGATCAGGAGCAGCACATGCCTCTATCTCCTGAGGACGACAGAGAGCAGGCACAGGAGAGCCAGGCCTCTGCTTGTTCTTACTGAACCAGAAGAGGTGGCGCAGTTAATGCGAAACCGACTGCCAGGGCAAAGAGGCTCGACCCTTAGAACCCCCTCCTCAAAGAGCACACGACCCAGGTCTGCTATATCATCTCTCAGTTCCACCTTTCGTGGACTTATTATGAATGAGGCCCTTCCGAAGAAGTTCACGCCTCCAAAGTTCGACTTCTACAACAGGACCACCGACCCATTCGACCACCTACGCCATTACCAGCATGTAATGGCCCTCAAGGAAGGATCTGAATTGGTGATGTGCCAAACTTTTCCCACTAGCCTGAAGAAGACAACACTAATGTGGTTCCACAGTCTCCCGCCTAGGTTGATCGACTCCTTTAAGACGTTGGCGAAGGAGTTCCTGACGCTAAGTCAGCATTTTCGAAAAGGCCCACACTACATACTCACTCTAAAACTTGGGTATGTTTCGAATGACAAAGATAACAAGTTTGACACAACAAACAAGTTTAGTTGTGCTTAACATAGATGCAAAGGTCATTTCAATGTTGTAGGCTTAATTGGAAGCCAATTTTGTTGCAATCAAAGAGTCCAAGGTTTTGAGTGACCAAATGGACTTTGTTTGACTTCTAACCACTTGGGTGTGTTTAGAATGACAATTTCAACAAATTTGACTTAAGAAACAAGTTTTGTTGTGCTTAACAAAGAGGGAAAAGTCGTTCCGAAGTTGTAGGCTCAATTGGAGGCCAATTTGGGTGCAACCTGATACTGTAAGGATTTGAGTGACCAAATTGAATTCGTTTGGCTGCTTGGGTACGTTTGCAATGACACCTTACAAAGTAACACAGAAATTTTTGCGTGAAAAGGGTTGTATCCACTCCACGACAAAATTGATGTTTTTGTGTTTTTTTTTTTTTTTTTTTTGGGGTGGGGGGGGGGGGGGGGGGGGATAAGGCCTAAACGCTGATATTTTTGCGTATCATTGCTTTCTTACAGAAATACATGCATGAGTAGTTTATTTACTCGCAGAAGTTTCTGCGTGTACATGTTTATGGTAAGATTAAGAGATATTTCATACTTTGAACGTGTTCAAGTCCAAAAAAAAAAAAAAATTAAAATTGTTGTTGTTTGGGTTCCCATACGCATGTCGTATGGGTTGTCGTCTTCATTGAGCTTTAGATGAGAGACTTAGAGGAAGCAATTGAAGAACATATGAGAGAGGAGAGGAAATATAGCATATTTTGTTTGCACTTTGAAGTTTTCTCATGGGGAAACCCTACTTGAAATTTGTTAAAGCAGGGAGACAAAGAGAGTAAGAAACAATTGATCGGAGCAATGAAAGCAGTCACTACAACACAAATGCTCATTAATAGCGTTTCAAAAACGCTATTGTAGGATATCATAGCGTTTTAGAAAACGATGTGTCTACCGGAGCTATAATAGGTACAGGGTTATTTATAGCGTTTTAGAAACGCTATTGTAAGTAAACCATTTATAGCGCTATTGTACAGTATACAATAGCGTTTTAAAAACACTATTGTTTAGCTTGTGACAACACTTAAAAAACGCTATTTTATAGTTACCAATAGCGTTTCTGAAACGCTATTGTATGGTTACCAATTGTTTCAGAAACGTTATTGTCTTCCCTCACGTAACATTTAACAAATGCTATTGTATTAGTTTCTATAGCGTTTCTCAATGCCCTTTTTTCTATAGCACTCATTAAGTGCTATCAAATGACTTTTTATAACATCTTATAAGTTTTATTTCTAGAAAATAAAAACCTAAATGTGCCAAACACTTGAACATTTCCATGAACGGCAATGTAATTAATAAGATAATGTATTACATCGAGTCACAAAATCTATCAAATAATAAAGATCAGATTACATTGAATGACATTCTTGCTTCTTTGAATGGCAGGGAATATGGAATGGGATGATAACTGGAGTAGGCTTGCAGACATTGATCCTAACAAGCATAACATTTGGCACAAACTGGAACAAATAAGCTCAGTTAGCAGAGTCCAGACCAATAGTGGTGCAGTTGTTCTCAGCAAAGCAGCCTAATAGCTCCTCAACCAAGCAGAGGAATGGTGTAATTGGTTCTCGTTAAAAACCATGTTGCATTTGCAATAAGAGGGAACTCAAATTGAATACTTCTTGAAACAAGGTTTATATGAAAGCCACAAATTTTATAGATGGTCACTGTATGTACCTTAAAACTTCACTTTTGCATTTTGCATTTGACACTTTAGCAGCCTAATAGCTCAACTAAGCAAAGGAATGGTGTTGTTGATTCTCATTAAAAACCATGTTGTATTTGCAATAAAGATAGAACTCACATAAATGCTTGAATACTCCTTGGAACAAGGTTTTCACTATTGCATTTTGCATTTGAGCCTTTGAGAAGTTGACTTCCGATTGTTTTCTTCCTTAATTAGTGTAAAAAAAACAGCTGCATTCAGAATAACATCACCAAAATCACTCTCTCATAAATATATCAATTTTTTTATGTTAAAAAAATGTTTATAAACAAAACAATTTCACTGGAACACAAAAAGTTAATTTTGCTACGGGGAACATGATCTCACCTCTTCCAGAGATATTTCACTCCTTCACTAAGGTCATTTTAGAAGTGTGGCCTTGCAACTCCATCCAACTTAGAGACATTGGAGAGTCTCCAAGAAGTCAGTGGTCATCACCGTGTCCATGAAGAGCATCAATACCATGTCTAAATGATTAACCTGACTGAAACATATGACCATGTACAATTGAAACAATAACTTTCAGTTGACTCACTTGAAATTCCCTACTGAAATTCTAGTCACTTAATTGAGTTCAGTAATGAGCTTCCAGTTTCAAATACAGCTAGTTGCTACAAGATCAGCAGAATAAGAAGCAAAAAATCAAGTCAGTTGGTAGAATGCCAATTAAATGACCTCCTAACTTCAATGACAAATGGATTGAATGAGAACCTAAATCCAGTCAGTAGCTCCTTCAAAGAGACTCATTGTCTTCAAGGCTTCATCGTGTCTCATAAAGAGCATCAAATCATCTAAGTAGATATACCTGTTAACAAGATCTGGAACTTAGTAAGTGACAGCAACCAAGAAAACATACCACAATCAATGGCTAGGAGAGAAAAATGCATAATCATTCTGAACTGTAGATCTTTGATGTACGAGTGTGCCCACATGAAGACCCATGACAACTTAATTTTAGTATTTTGGCCTACCATTTTCTGCAAGTTCATATATGCAACTCGATATAATTTTATTTATTTCTTTAATTTTTATAAGTATTATTGCAAATAGAAACAAAAGGCATAATCTACCAGAGATACTTCTAAAATCACGACCTGTTGTCCTTAATCAAGAAGCAATGCATGTTTCCTTCAGTTATCACCACTTCATAAACATGGAGAGTAACTGATTATTGGTGATAAAAATCATACAATTCTTCATTCAATGAGAAAATTATTATACCAATTGAAAGAACTCAGAAGATATGTCTCTTTATCTAAAAATAGAAGAGAAGAAGAAGTGTCTCCATAAAGGAATCGAAGAAAAGATAACTTACTTTGATCCAGGCTTCGCGTCATTGGTAAAAATCTTTCTAGCAGCACACTTTGCCTCAAATTCACTTTTGATCTCTTGGTTTGCCGCCTCTTCTTCATCAGTTAATTCCAGTATTCACTCATCCAATGTAGACAATTTTCTCAGGTCTTGTATTCCATAAATTTCAGTTTTAGAAAAAGCAGTCAGGTCTTGTATTCCATAAATTTCAGTTTTGTGAATTTTGTTTTCTTTCTACAACCTGAAAATTGTCAAAGGCCCGAGAAGGAATATTGTCATCGAACTTGTGCATCATATCCCAGGGTCCATCTCCAACCCCAACCAAAACAATTGATAATGGATAACCACTACAACACAGTTATATATAAACAAGTGAAAATCCTGCACAAGTAGTGACGACTGAGCCAATAAAAAAACTAAGTTACCTTGCTTGAACTATAGCCTCGAAGGTGGCCTGCTCTTGCAGACTTAGTTGATCATTTTTCGTATCAACACTTCGTGTCACCTTATCCATTAGTATTACCGTAATCAGATTCCGCAAGAGGTTAATATGAGATTACTACTACATACATAAAAGCAAAAGATAAAAAAACTGACCTGACCATCTGCGATGATCAGAAGAATGTGATATTGGCCACCACTGTTGTCAATGTTGGAAAATTAAACTTAATCTAGATGGTCTTCAACATCTAGATGGTCTTCAACAACCATGGTTGTTGTACCAACCATAGCCACCATTGTTGATGGTTGTTGTACCAACCCTAGCCACCATTGTTGATGGTTGTTGCCTCCTTTGTAGACTTTGTTGTATTACCATTTACCTATAAATAGGTAGAGGATGTGTGTGTTCTAAGAGTGGAAAACAAAGAGAGAAATAAGAGAGTAGAAGTGTGAGATTGTTCTCCTTTCTCTTTGAATAAAAACAGTGTTTCCTTTGTTGTGTTTTAATTCTCTCTTAGTGATTGCAAACCACCATAAGTGGTCATTTCCACCAACAACTGGTATCAGAGCTAGGCTCTCTGCAAGTTTCTACTCTCTTCAAAATTCTGATTCTCTGTAAGTTACTGTTCACAAGACGACGACACTGTTCACACTGTACTGTTACAGATACTGTTTACTATACGGTATTGTTCACTGTTCATACAGTACACAACTATTCATATATACGGTAGTGTTCATAAATACATTACTGTGTATACTTTTGCTCCAATGGCAAATGGAAGTGCTCAAGTCCTTATCCCGAAGCTGACCAAAGAAAATTATGACAATTGGTGTATCCAATTGAAGGCATTACTTGGCGCACAGGAGTGTCTAGAGCTCGTAGAAGATGGCTACGACGAACCAGTGTCCAAAGAAGAAGAAAAAAGCTTGCCAGATGCAGAGAAGTTGGTCCTCAAGGCCAATAGAAAGAAAGACTGCAAAGCAAAGTCTATTCTTTATCAAGGTCTCGATGAAGCCACGTTCGAGATCATTGCTTCCGCAGAAACGTCAAAAGGCATATGGGAAACTCTACAAAGAGTATACCGGGGTGCCGACAAAATAAAAAAAATTCGCCTCCAAACATTGCGAGGTGAATTTGAATCATTGCAGATGAAGTCCTCAGAATCTATTTCCGATTACTATACTAGAGTTATGGTAATCGTTAATCAGATAAGAAGAAATGGAGAAGCTCTCACAGAAAGTCGAGTTATTGAAAAATTCTTGAGATCCCTAGATCCAAGATTCGACTATGTTGTCGTGGCCATTGAAGAGTCCAAAGATTTGGACACGATGACGGTAGATGAGCTTGTGGGTTCATTACAAGCCCATGAACAGAAAATTGTGAAAAGAGGTGAAGACAAGGCAATGGAGCATGCCTTGCATTCCAAGCTGTCCCTCAGGAATGATAGCTACGAACAAGGAATGACATCACAAAGAGGACGAGGACAAGGACGAGGTCATGGATCTCGTGGACGAGGATCTGGGAATACAGGACCCAGAGGCAATGGCGGTAGAGACACTACCAAAGGAGGACGAGGCCAACAAGCTTATGCTCCTAGAGGAAGATCGAAAGGAAGAGGAGGAGGTTACAATTACCGTGACAAAAGAAATGTACAGTGCTATAATTGTAATAAATATGGGCACTATAGCACAGAATGTCGTGGAAATCCTCCAGCAGCAGTTCAAGAACAAGTCAATTATGCAGAGCAAGAGACTACCATAAAAGGTCCAGCTGCATTATTTGCCCAGCAAGGTTCTGGACAGAACCAAAATAATGTTTGGTATCTAGATTCTGGAGCCAGCAATCACATGTGCGGACAACGGGAGCTATTTGTTGATCTAGATGAGACTGTGCAAGGACAAGTCTCATTTGGTGACTCCTCGAAGATTCCTGTGAAGGGAAAAGGCGACGTCCTAATCAAGATAAAAAATGGAGATCATGACTACATCTCAAATGTGTATTATGTTCCAGCCATGAAACACAACATGTTGAGTATGGGTCAACTCCTGGAGAGAGGTTATTTTCTCTACATGAAGGACCATCATCTTACAATCAAGGATGCCAATGGAAGACTGATTGCCTATGTGAAAATGTCCAAAAATAGGATGTTTCCACTAAACATTCAATATGATGCAGCAAAGTGCTTGAGCGCCGTCGCCAACAATGAAGAGTGGCTCTGGCATTTGAGACTTGGACATCTGAATTTTTCAAGTTTGAAGATGCTAGTTAGCAAGAAAATGGTCAAAGGTATGCCCCATATTGACCATCCAGATGAAATCTGTGAGCACTGTGTCCTCAGCAAGCAACACAGAGCTAACTTTGTTAAAGAAGTAAACTGGCAATCAAAGAAGCCGCTGGAGTTAGTGCACACTGACGTGTGTGGTCCATTGAAGCCAATGTCAACTGGACAAAATAAGTACTTCCTTACATTCATTGATGACTGTAGCAGAAAGACATGGGTGTATTTTTTAAAAAGGAAGTCAGAAGTAATGAATTGCTTTAAAGAGTTTAAAGCATTTGTTGAGAAGCAGAGCGGCTACTACATCAGAACCTTGAGATCTGATCAAGGTGGAGAATACACATCAGATGCCTTCGAAAACTTCTGCAAGGAACAAGGCATCAGGCATCAGATGACACCAGCTCATACGCCGCAGCTGAATGGTGTTGCAGAAAGAAAGAATCGAACAATTCTTGATATGGCAAGGAGTCTGCTCAAAGGAAAAAGTTTGCCCAAGCAATACTGGGCTGAAGCTGTGTCATGTGCAGTATATTTACTGAATCGCTGCCCAACCAGGAGATTGCAAAATGTCACTCCAGAAGAAGCATGGAGTGGTCACAAGCCAAGTGTTACTCATCTCCGAGTTTTTGGCTGTGTGGCTTATACAAAGATACCTGAGGCGAGAAGGTCCAAACTCGACGACAAAAGTGAGAAATGCATTTTTGTTGGATATGGTGACAGAAGAATGGGATATAAGTTATATAATCCCATCACAAAGAAGGTGATCATGAGTAGAGACGTCATCTTTGAAGAAGATAAAGCTTGGCACTGGGATAGTGATCAAGAGGAAACTAGATGGATCAATACTGATTTGATCCTTGAAAATGAAGAAGGAGTATCAACAATACCTTCAGAAGGTCCGATAGATGAGCCACAAACTCCGGTACATGGATTTCCTACACCAACATCGGTGTCACCTTCGTCATCAGCAATTTCATCATCAACATCCTCACCAGAAGGACCAAGAGGGATGAGAAATTTACAAGATTTATATGATGCCACCGAAGTCAGCGAGGATACAAATTTATTTTGTTTCTTCGCTGATTGTGACCCACTCAACTTCACTGAAGCTGTCACAGAAGAAAAATGGGTGAAAGCAATGGATGAAGAAATTCATGCCATTGAAAAGAATGACACCTGGAAGCTAACTGATCTACCAGAAGGAAAGAAAGCTATTGGTGTAAAATGGGTCTACAAAACAAAAAAGAATGCCAAAGGTGAAGTACAAAGGTACAAGGCAAGACTAGTGGCAAAAGGCTATAAACAAAGAGAAGGCATTGACTACGGAGAAGTATTTGCTCCTGTAGCCCGACTGGAAACAATCAGACTGGTGATCTCACTAGCTGCACAACATAAGTGGAAGATCTATCAACTTGATGTGAAGTCAGCATTTCTGAATGGTTTCCTGGAAGAAGAAATCTATGTTGACCAGCCGCTTGGATATGTTGAAGCCGGCAACGAAACTAAAGTGTACAAGTTGAAGAAGGCTCTTTATGGCCTAAAGCAGGCTCCACGTGCTTGGAATACCAGGATTGACAAGTATTTCCAAGAAAATGGATTTGCAAAATGTCCATATGAGCACGCGATGTATGTGAAGAAAGAAGCTGATGGAAGCATGTTATTTGCATGCTTGTATGTCGATGATTTAATTTTCACCGGCAACAACTCAATCATGTTCGAGGTTTTCAAGAAAAGCATGGTGCAAGAGTTTGAGATGACAGACATTGGTCTGATGGCACACTTTCTTGGCCTCGAAGTGACACAGAAAGAAGATGGGATTTTTGTATCCCAAAGTGGTTATGCCAAGAACATTCTTGAGAAATTCAAGATGGACAAAAGCAATCCGGTCTCAACTCCAGTTGAGAGTGGACTGGAATTGAGGAGGAAGAATAAAGTGGGAAATGTTAATCCAACATACTTTAAAAGCTTAGTAGGAAGCTTGAGATACTTGACATGTACCAGACCAGACATACTCTATGGAGTAGGACTGATCAGCAGATATATGGAGACACCAGATCAATGTCACTTGAATGCAGCCAAGAGAATTCTCCGCTACATCAAAGGAACGGTGAATGAAGGTATGTTCTATACTTCATGTGAAAATTTCAGTCTTACTGGTTACTCGGATAGTGATTGGGGTGGAGACTTGGATGAAAGGAAAAGTACAACAGGGTTTGTCTTTTTCATGGGAGATACATCGTTCACTTGGTCATCCAAGAAGCAATCGATAGTGACGCTATCGAGTTGTGAAGCTGAATATGTTGCTGCTAACTCAGCTGTATGTCATGCAATATGGTTGCGAAATATGCTAAAGCATTTGGGATTTCCTCAAGAAATTTCCACAGGGATTTATGTTGATAATCGATCAGCAATTGCATTGGCGAAAAATCCTGTGTATCATGAAAGAACCAAACACATCGATACACGTTATCATTTCATCCGAGAACACGTGAAGAACAAAGAAGTTGAACTGATATCCTGCAAGTCAAATGACCAAGTTGCAGATATCTTTACAAAGCCACTGAAGGGTGAAACATTTACCAGATTGAAGTACTTGCTCGGAATGATATCCCTCGATTAAGTTTAAAGGGGGAATTTGTTGGAAAATTAAACTTAATCTAGATGGTCTTCAACATCTAGATGGTCTTCAACAACCATGGTTGTTGTACCAACCATAGCCACCATTGTTGATGGTTGTTGTACCAACCCTAGCCACCATTGTTGATGGTTGTTGCCTCCTTTGTAGACTTTGTTGTATTACCATTTACCTATAAATAGGTAGAGGATGTGTGTGTTCTAAGAGTGGAAAACAAAGAGAGAAATAAGAGAGTAGAAGTGTGAGATTGTTCTCCTTTCTCTTTGAATAAAAACAGTGTTTCCTTTGTTGTGTTTTAATTCTCTCTTAGTGATTGCAAACCACCATAAGTGGTCATTTCCACCAACAGTCAACAATGTCTGTTGCCCTTTCAGTTATAGGTGCAAATGATGTCGGTCCTATCAAATGGTAAGCAGAATCAAACCTCAATGGTGGTTCCTAAACAGACCAAATGAAAACTAACCGTAAAAGACCATGTTATACGAACCAGCTAAGTGAAGGTCTGGAACTATTTCTCTGTAACGCATCAGTGCTTCCTGAAAACCATTACAAGGCCGATCATTCGGATAAAAGCTGAATACATCTTCATCATGTGTTGTTGTTGTAGAACATATCAAATCAAAACTCCCTTGTCAAACCAAACAGATTCAGTTCCTTTAGTGATGAAACATATAAGGATATTGTATTAGATGCATAAATCATCATATCAGTAATGATTAATATTTGTAGATAATATGACATGTCCTCAATTATTTGTGAATTTTTTCTGCAAAGCTAGCGCTTACAGCATTAGTAATTATACTGCATGTAGATAACCATTATGAAGAAAATAATAATAAAAAGAAATCAATCCCCTAAGTGCATGTCAACAGACATGTTTTGAACAGGTGGTTAGTTGATAAATCTCTGGTTTTTGGTGTCTAATTAGGAAGGGTCTGCACTCTTACATTCTGATTTTACGATATTTCAACTCAACTGAAGTAAAACTTACACAAATAAATAACTATGACTAGTTATACTATAAATAAAAATATTATGCATACCAGAACAATTGCCAAATGCTTATCCTCCTTTGGTCCAAGCATCTGATCTGTAACAGCCACTGCTGCAACAGCCCCAGCAGTTGCCGGCATGGCATTCTAACAATTAGTTGAAGAGGTGAGAGTATAAGAAGCAGGTTCAAAATACTAGCAAATAGCAAGGGAGTAAAAATATTAGCGTATGCTCAGGAGGATTAGGTGAAAACCAACCTTAGTTTCAGAGCCCAGTTTAAGATCGCTAGCAAAGGAGGTTCCACAAGTCGATATCACAAGTCTAGGAGATCCTACACCTCTATCCACAAAGGTGCCCATGTGACTATCTTGCTTTTGAAATGGTGAAAAGGTCCCTACTGATTTGGATTCAACCATGCCAGAACTTGGAAAAGTCTTTGAAAGATCTGGAATTATTATTTCTATTTCCTACATAAAGGGCCACCATAATCATATCCAGAAAATGAGGAGAATAAAAGTTTTAACAACGAGATGCAGCAAGTAAAACTTCATAGCTAGCAAACAAAATTGAATTCAAAATTCAGAAATGGTACGATAAGTGATTCCTGTTAACATGGAGTCATGCACATGTGTTTAGAGTTAACGCATCTGCTTGCGTACAAGCACTGAAGTATCACAGATTAAGATGACCTTGATATTACCAACAATATTTGCCATTGAAAAATAACTTGTTTGACACTCTGTGCAACTCATTATCAGAATACTTGGGCAATTAGCTGGAAATTTCAAATGGAATTTTGTGTTCAAAGTGAAGTAGAAGTCTAAGTTTAAGCTAATACGAACATAATCCCACTGCATAGGGACTGACAAAAATGATAACTGATTTTTGTTTTGGAGTTATAAAAGTACAAAAGTATTTCTCAAGACTTTTATAAGAAAAGCTACATTACAAAACTGAGATCAAAGGTCACCAACTTTTCTATGTATAGGTCGATCGCCAGAAACACCAGCAGCACTATTTGAAGACTCGTCGTAGGAATAAGTGCCTCCGTGTGTTATTGATCTTGGAGTCTCTGTCAAGCTTACACTATATGGATATAGTTAAATAAACATCAGTTTGCATTGATAAACTTGCTTGATTTTCAGATAAAAGCACAACTTAAGGGGTGTTGATGTTGCTAATTGATCTAGTTAGAGATCTGAATTTCGTCAAGAGTATTCCATATTTTGCAAATTTCAGACCTCTAATTAGGTTTAGAGACAAAAACAAACACCCCTTGATAGTCGTTGATCTGGTAAGAAGAAATACAACAATTTCTACAAAAGCAGAATGTATGAGCCCAGTTTTGAAAATTAGACTGCTTGAATAAACCAGTTTATATGTGACCTACTTCATTGCACCCTAGCAAATTAACCAACTATATTATCTTTCATTTTACTTCTATTTCTGTTTAGATTTCAAAAGAACTTCAAATCATTATTATATAATAATTATAGCTAGATTTTGATCACAATTGTTAAGAAACATAAAGAAGTGAAAAGAACCTTTGCTACAACCTTTGGCGGATAATCGTTGTTTAACTTGGGATCTACACATGAAAATCAGTAAAATGGAGCAAAAGGATAATCATACAAGTCACCATATCCAGGTTGTAGTTAGATTCATAGTTGTGAACATTTTCCCATCACTTCCTTAGCAAACCACATACAACTTAAATACCAAAAACAGCCCAAAAACTAATTTGTACATATGAATCTTAATATACTTGCAGACACATGGAATGCATCTTATTGTTCCGCTAAGAATATATTTTATACATAGGGTGTTATTTATTTTATTTTTATAAATAACTACTTCAGAATATATTGAATACTCTCATTTATTCATATTGAATCCCAAACCAATATACAGGAAGTAGGCAAAGTAAAGAAATTTTCGAAGTTTAAAGTTATTATGACTGATTCAAGACCAACCCTTCCTTTTTCCCCTGAAACTATCATTCTCATTCAAGTTTGAAAATAGTAGAGTGAACTATCAATTAGCATAAGCTTACTCAGGAGCATGATATCCTGTTGAGTCGGGTGACTGATTGGTCAAATTGAACTCGGAGATTTTCGCCAAGTATTCGTCAAATAGGAACACATTGCTCGATCTAACATCCCAATGGACTATTGGTGGTTGGACTTTTTCATGAAGATACTCAAGACCTCTTGCTGAACCATAAGCAATTTTTACCCGTTGGCTCCAGCTAAGAACTGGGCCTGGTTCAGCCCCTTGCACTCCCTTCCTCCCTGCGCCAAATAATTTATGAATAATTCAGCTTTCAGCACATGAAAACTCAAACGGATCCTAGGGACTGACACTCAAAGTTGATAATAAAAGGAATGACGTTGGAGTTACCATGTAAAGTGTCATGTAAAGAACCTAAAGTAGCAAATTGATAAGCCAAGATGCGGTTATTATTCTCCAGACAATAACCAACCAACTCAACGAAATGATCACTCTTAAGTCTTGAAACCATTGACAACGCAACATCAAAGAACAAAAAATGCATATGAGTTTGTCTCAAACATTGCGCCTATAATTAAATCTTTTTGTCAAGGATACTGACCTGAATTTAAAAAAAAACCATTATACCATAATTATTTAGGGTAACTGTTACCCTTTAGCTACCTGAATCTCCCATATGAACAACTTTAGCAGGGCAATCTATCAGTAAATGAAATTCTTCTAAAAAAATTTCTTTTTATATTGTGAAATAAAAAAGTTACTCAAATCACTTCAAAATCATAGATTATGAAGAAGATAAGCTGCATAGAGTGTGAATGGAACCTCATAGTTTTCCATCTCTTTCTCCCATTCTTGATGGTTCAAATGCTTAGTATGGCCGACGTAGGTCTGAACTTTAAAATCAGTTGATTTCGTTATGACGTTCGCTTGCTACAAAAATCAGGGATGAAATGTCAAGCTTTGCTGAGAATTGTAGTTATAGGAAAATAACTGCAAATATTAAACCCTTATCTCGAGCAGATGAAAAAAATAAGGAAAATGGCAAACAGAATTGTTCATGGTGCAAGGAATAACTAAACAAAGAACTATAAATTGATCTCTTCTTTCTCAGTTGTCTTCTATTTTTGTCTATGCTAGAGCACTGATTGCAATGCAACCTGTGGTTCAATTATAAGATTTAAATCACATGATGCTAAGGTTGTTCAATGAAGGGGACTCATTAGGTTACGAGTGTACCAAGATATATGGATGTTAAGCATTTAATACTCCTTTCAGCAATGAGATAGTTTCAAAACTTAGTGGAGTCTGTTTTAGAATCCTATGAGGACGACATGTATTTAAATGAGCCAACGACGGTCAGAGGTGTGTGAAAATTAAAGTGTAATGTCAAATGACCCGGTAGCTCCAGTCCAAGTTAAAATATTGTCACCGTTTTTAGCAGAGTGGTGAAACTAATGTTGTAAGTAATAACCAGTATTAGTCCAAAAGCATGTACACTTTTCTCACTATCTTGGGATGGTGATTTTACATTTCCTACAGATTCCAGTCATCGTCGTTTCCTTTATTATTGTTCTAATTTGACCAAATGGGATTCTTAAAAAAAAATATGTGTTTGAAAAAATGTGTGTTTGACTTCAGTAACACTGGTCCTTCTAGAGTGTTTTACACAGTAAAAAAAACAGAATTAATTTGGCCGAAACTCACACTATGAATTTTTCTGCTGAAGGTATAAATGGAAAGAAGGTAAGAATGGTGCTTTTTTTAAGAGTCAGTGATTTATCCACCTATGTATTAATCGAATTGGACTCGTATAACATTTGGTTTCAAATAGAGGTACCAAGTATCAAACTCAATGATCACAACAGGACTCACGATATCAACAAATCTTTGTAACTTATTACGATTTAATGATTGATATATTTCCTTAAACATAATTCACACATAAAAGGCATTAATGAATTATAAGCATGCAGTAAATTATAACCACATTGAAGTCATGATGATAAAAATGCTCATTTCTGGCACGAAACTTAACATTTTAATGACATTTATATATCATCAATAAACTCACACTAAACAACTCTTATTTTTCTTATTGACTAGAAAATAACTCATCAATCGCAAACAAGATATCCAGTCAAAGAAAATCTAGAGGCATAAATCATTTGCTTCTCTGCCTCATAAGAGCCTCATTAATGAAGAACTCGAGCAAATAAATCCATCCCTCAACCAAACCACAAAATATAAAAGCTTCTCTAATTTATAAAACATAAATCATCAACCAATAGCAAAACACATAAATCTATCATCAACCAAGAACACAACAACCGTGCGTATTTCCTCGACCAAACTACAAAAATCATCAATCATTACTTTTACATGTCATCAATCATCACTTAAGAACACAACCAAGGCGCGTGTTTCCTCAACCAAATTTCAAAATCATCAATCAAACTTTTCCAAAATCACTTATCTTACCTGTCATCATATATCATAAATAAAGAACGAGTCAAACACACTTATTTACTCAATCAAAGTTAAGAAACTAAAAATAAACCTCGCCTGATGAACCAACGAAACTGTTGGAGCCAAGAAAAATACACACATTTTTTTTCCGATTTCCGGATCAAATGACCAAGTTCCCATATCAACAACACGGCTATATGAGTCTTTCCACATCCAGTCCCTAAATACACAATAACATTCTCTTCTACAGCTTTCTTGGCTAATTCGAGTTGATATCTTCAAGAAAACCAAGAAACAATCAAACAAACAAACAACAAGCAAGAACTCAACATCCTCTCCAAAAACACAAACAATGTATATCAAAACACACAACTTACTTTCTTGCCATCGACCTAGGATCCTTCACTGTTTGTTCCTCGTCACCTCCTTCTTGTTGTTCAATTGTTCAAAGCCTTCAATCTACCAATCCATAACATATCCATTACTTCAAAAACTGATACAAAAAAAATTGTTAGGGTTTGTGGTGAAAGCAAAGCAAATCAAGAGAGAGTGAGTGTTGAGAATCAGAGACCTGAAACCTGAAACAGGGAGGGAGAACACGGCGACAAGTAGAGCACGTCGGAGAGGGAGAGCACAGCGAAACAGGTAGTCGGAGAGGGAGTTGACAGCTAGAGGGAGAGCATATCGGAGAGGGGGAGCAGAACGGAGAGGGAAAGGGAAAGGGAGATGATAGCAGATAGGAGAGGGAGACAGGGAGGCAGAGGGAACGAACTTAATTTGGCTTCCTGCTTCCTTCCTTCTTTCTTTGTTTTGTTTTTTTATTTTTTTTTGATCGAGCGGGCAATTTGGCGCCCTGCGAAATATGACTCCTGCCCAGCCCATTTCGATAGCATTTTCATAGCATAAGCAAAAAAATGCTATTATTAAGGCATAGTGTCAGTCAATCATAGCACTTTGGTCAAAAACGCTATAAATATCTATCTTACAATTCATAGGTCTTTTGTCCTACGTGGCAAAATTGTGGTTGTGGCATAGTTCAAATTTCAAACACCCGATGCTGTCCTCTTCCTCACAGTTTTCTCTCTTCTCTCAAACCTCTTCACTCTCTTCAATCTTCCCTCTCGAACTCTCACCCAAACTTCTCCCCGCATACACAAACCCCTCTACAACTTCTCCCCTCGCAAGGGTGTTCGAAGCAGAGAAGAATAAGGACGAAAGAAGGAGAGGAAAACTCTGACCGTTTCATCTCTCTCTCTCATATCTTCTCTTCACTCTCTCTCTCGCTCTCTGCAAAGTGCCTTTGCAGATCTTCTTCTTCTTAAAGTGGCGCGTGATCTGTTCAATTTGATCTCTATAGTGACTGATTCTTTGGTTCTTTGAATTCGATGATCGGCAAGGTGAGTTTTTTATGCGTTCTTTGGCTGCATCTGTCTAGGGTTTTGTTTTGGGAAATTGTTTGCAAGATTTGGAGTATTTTTGGTTTTGGTGAAGCAAAAGGGGAAAATTTTCGCCTTTCACTTCCATTTTCTTATTCTCCACAAGGTTTTGACCTTCTCCCCTGATTCTTCATCTCACTCTGCCAAAGGGAGAAAAAGGGTTTCTGGTTTGGTTCAACACTACACTCTCATCCATCTCCCCCCAACAACACTCAACTATTCATACAAATACTCCCAGTGCAGCAATAGTCATTTTAGTCTGACTCATCCAAGCATTCTCTCGAATCTCTCTCATGGATCTCTCCTCACGATTTGAGGTTAGTTTCAGATCTCTCACAATTTCAGTTTAGTTTGAAGTCTCTCTCACGATTTCTCATTTTTTAGTTTCAGTTTTAGTTTCGGTTGAAATCTCTCTCACGATTTCTCAACCAAGTTAGTATGTTGTGATCTATCTTCGATTTGGTTAAAATCAACTCTATTTCAGCAGAAGATGCAAATTAGTTTGATAAAGCCCTTCTTCTTCTTAAACTTATATTGTTGTTGTTGTTGTTGTTGTTGTGGGTTTTCTAATTGGGTGCAGCAATTGATGGTGTCTCAAAAGAAGATTACAAGTTCTAAATGAGAAATTGCTTGGTTAGAAGAGGAAGCCTTCAAGATGTGCTCATGCTTCTTCTGCTACCTCTTCTCCAGGTCAGTCACTCTAGCTTTCTCCTTTATATTGTTTTCTATCTTTCTTCCAAAATTTGTTCATAACTATTAACAATCAGCAGAAGATGCAAATTAGTTTGATAAAGTCCTTCTTCTTCTTCTTCTTAAACTTATATTGTTGTTGTTGTTGTGGGTTTTCTAATTGGGTGCAGCAATTGATGGTGTCTCAGAAGAAGAATTGTTGATTACAAGTTCTAAATGGGAAATTGCTTGGTTAGAAGAGGAAGACCAACAAGATGTGCTCATGCTTCTATTGCTGCCTCTTCTTCAGGTCAGTCACTCTCTGGCGTTCTCCTTTATATTGTTTTCTATCTTTCTTCCAAAATTTGTTCGTAACTATTAACAATACTTATGAACATATTGAAATATTATGGTGGGTGTTTACTTCTAATTAATGAAGGATTAGATTTGATTTTTAAATGAACATCTATTTACACTTTTGTTATTGAATTATGCTTCTTTGAGTTATTCTCTAGAGTAATTAAAAATCATGCTCAGTGAAGATGATAAGTGATTGCCTCCCCTGTGGTTGAATTTTTCTTGAAGGCTTTCTCTTGTCTAAAGATGGCCATCTACTATGGATACTCTTGGTGGAAAATGGTGATAATGCCGGAGAGCGCAATCCACACCCCAACGTATTTTAACGGGAACCACTTCTCTCAGCCTTCAATCCAATCGCCATGTTCAAGTATCCCTTCTTTATGTTTTGTTTTTATTTGAGTTTTTAGTTATGGGGTTTGTTAGATTTGGTTATTTAGATTGCTTGCTTGCAGTTTGCTAGCTTAATTTGCTACTTGCTTAATTTGTTTTAATTTCATGTTATTGTCATTGATCATGACTTCCTAATATTTGGTTTTAGAATAATGTCAATTCCACATATGGTTCTTTATTCCACCTTTTTATAGTCTTCGCTTTTAGTTAAATGGATGGTTGGATTGCTTATTGAATTGATGGTTGCTCCAAAAAGATAGCTCAATTGTAAAGTTTGGGTTGCAATTTAAAAACATTTCCTTTTTCTTTTCAGGGATCGCTAACCTTGCATTGTGCCTGACCGTAATTATGGACAACTTAGTTCAAAAAGCTTCTCATTGGGAAGTCCCAAGTAAGTTCTTCCTACAAATGTTTCATCTATTTAGATTATATGCATGCCTTAATTAAATGATAATTTTGGTGTGTGGAGATATTATGTGGTGTTCATGGCATTGATTGCCATTATAAATTTTTATGACAGGTTAGACAGGTTTAAATATTGAAAAATACAGATGAAACTTTGTCAAAATTTTGATTTTTTAATTGTTCATGACATTTATTGTCATTTTAGTCACTTATGTGAAGTATAATTTCTTATGACATGTTCAGATAGATTACTTTATTAAAAAATGACATTTTTTTTTATATAATGATATTGTGTGCATGTCTCTTCGACTGTTTTTAACCTGTTTCCAAGTGATTAAATTTGACCAAATTTGACTAAAATGTTTATAAAGTTTAATTGAATTTAGAATGCCTTGAAACCTTTTAGCTTACATGCTAAAATACGACTTTCATTGGAGATCTAATTTAATTGATTTAGATAAAATATATAGAGTAATTTAGAGACATAAATAGTCATATAAGAAAAAAAATAATAGGAGTGTCGTAGGCACGGGTAATAATCCCAACTTCCTGATTGCGAGATTTGATCGTATTGGTTTCAGTCATGCATATTCATTTGTTAATAATCCCAACTTCATGACTGCAGGATGTACAGTAATGTGGTTTGCTTTCTTTTGCCAAAATTTACAAACACAAACCTCTCCCTTCTCCTCTCACACAAGCAAATCTCTCACACAAATCTCTCTCACGCAGCAAAAACATCCATCTCACGAAATCGTCTTTGTTGAAGGAATTATGGGGTCTAAAGATGCTTATCTCATGGAAGAAGGTGGTGGTGGTGGGATTTCATTTGGTGGGTCTTCGGTTTCGTTCCAGTGGTGGTGGTGGGATTTCATTTGGTGGATCTCATGGAATAAGCAAGGTTTAATTCCAGTAGAGGTAAGCAACTCTTCTTCACTGTCCCTCTCCAGTTTTTCGATTTTTTTCTCTGCTTTAAGTATGTATACAGTGTTTTACTAAACTGAATGTAGCATCAATTGCAGCCAAAATAACATGGGAAATTTGTTGGAGATTAAATTCCTTAGCACATTGGTTGCATTGATCAGTGTTATTAACTTTTTTTGCTTTTAATGAGTATTAAAATTTGTTTCAAAGTTAATTCATCGTAAAGTGTTTTTTAAAAAATGAAATAAAAATCCAATTGCGATTATTCGAAAATTTCGTGAAGGTACAATGTACTCTGTAGTAGTGCCAACGGCACGGGTATTACACTAGTATGCTATAAATGAAGACTTTTCTTGTAGTGAGTGCGGAGGAATTGTTTTGTTGAAGAAGGGATTTTCGAGAGGAAACACTCTCTCTCTCTTTATGCAAAGACTTTGACTTCTAAGGGTCTCTGAGCCTTTTATATGTGGTTGTGTGAGTGAGTTTTTTTATTTTTTTTTTGAGGAAAAATGAAATGTTTCATGTGGATGTGGAAAAAGGAAAGTGTCGGTGCAAATAGTAACTCCCTTATGTAACATGTTCTTGAGACAAGTGGGAGCGCATCCCTTAATGTAATGTCATGTATCTTCATGTGAAAACCAATGGCTGCGCCTCAACCTTTTACAAAAAACATGTTAGCAGGGATGCCACTGATATTTAGCGAAACTACATTTCAATTAAAGTGAATAAGTTTGAGCTTTTATGCTATTTTCGTTATGTTCTTTTCCAAACTCTACAGATTGCAGACATTTTCATCGACCAGAATTTAGTTTCTGCCAAAATCTGAGACATAAAAGTGAGACACTCCAAACTAAATAAGACTAACAAATGAGCTACAACAAAATCATTGTTCAGGGAAAAGCACACCCACTAGTTACATATATTCTGTATAGAGCAAGAAGAGTCTGCTCTTCTTGCAAACTGTTCAAACACCCGAGTACCTGATGAGGAAGGACCAATCTGAACAGACATAGAAATTATGGGGCTTCAACTTGTATGGTCCTGCGAATAATCCAATCTCTAATGAAAAGTGGCAGGTGATACAATATGGCCGCAACTCCCGAATATTGGCCATATGTAAACCATGATGGTGGATTCTTCTTCAGTACAGCAGCGACAGTCTTCTTTGCAAACTCGTCTGCAGGGGTAGCTTCAGGGCCTTGAGACAAGTATGTTCTTTCACGGATGATGTCAGAAAATGGTTTGTAG
The DNA here is from genome assembly GCA_963556465.1 of Berberis vulgaris. Lineage (NCBI taxonomy): Eukaryota > Viridiplantae > Streptophyta > Magnoliopsida > Ranunculales > Berberidaceae > Berberis > Berberis vulgaris. The sequence goes on from OY747131.1 coordinate 78,066,247, forward strand.
AGCTTCCATTCAGGCAACCGGTCATAATTAGCTGTGGAAGCATTTCCTATGTTTGATTTAATTGCCCCAGGGACTATACTGATAACATCAATACCAAAAGTTCGTAGTTCCAATCTGCATAAAGATGATTGTTCACTACATTTCCTATTCTGAAATATATTACACAATGTAAAAACAGAGTGTTTATCACATATAGTTTAATTTTTCAATAGAAAATAACACTCCACAGAGTTATGCATGTTCAGGAGTTTTAAGTAAAAGAAACGAAAGAGTGAGATAGCAAATAGCAGGATAAACAGATAATAGTGTTTCTGTAACTTACAACCAGAAGCACTAGACGTGTAGAACAAAAATGAAGAATCGAGCAAGAAGGCATTTACAAACCTCAAACTGTCAGTCAGGGCATGAATAGCAGCTTTAGAGGCAGAGTAAGCACCCGCCCATGGTCCCGGTGCCAGAGCACTAACACTTCCAATATTTACTATCTTTCCTTTTCTCCTGGATGACATGTGAGGTACCACAGCTTGAATCAACCTCATGGGACCTAAACAACAAAGATTTCACATGTTATAGCTGCAAACCACCAACAACAGAAACTAGAATTGAGAAGCCCCATTTCCCATCCCATACATAACACTTGAGGGTTGGTTGATGATGTACTGTCCCTTGCACAAGCTTGTTCATCACCATCCATTTAGTAGGATCACATAATATTAATCTTCCCTGGATGATGAAACATGTTCTGTACTCAAAGGATGATAATTCTTCTTCCTCCCAATAGGATTTCGACAACTTAGCTATCGACACTCACATTTTACAATTTTATCTAGTAAGTTCAATCTCGAATTTGAGAATATGGCAAACGAGTGTGGATGCTCTAACAAATAGAAATTGATGGATGCATAATACAGCACCAGAAATTGATCTTCTTTCTATGGTTTATATAAGTTTTAAACCACTTATTCATAAGTGTGAACTTATTACCCTATACAATATTCTAATCACTATATGATCAGAGACCATACTTTTCTCCCATAGGGAGTTAAAATGAACATCAAAGATTCACCAAGGTAAAAAGAAAAAGATTAGGACCTGACCATATCTCAGCATAGATTTGATAATCACAATATAATTACAAATAAGTTCAGAAAACCATAATTATGCAAAACATCACTCTAGTGGTATCCTAATGATGCAAATAACCTCAAAGCTATCATCATAATAGGCATATAAATTCTCTCTATCTACCCAATCAAAGTAAATGAATTTGCGGAAATTATGATGTGGGCATAGTTTGATTCAACATATTCAGGAAGTTAATGATTTGCATACTACTCATTCTACCATTAAACATTAGAACTAATCTATAATTAAAATCGAAACTAAACGAGTAGATAGCTAATCCAAAAACAATAAAAAGTGAAAAGGCGTAAGAATTCAGTCTTCGTCACATGTGCGCCTCTCTATCTACCCAATCAAAGGGCATGACTTAAATTCAACAATATTCTGGAAATTAAACATTCACATACGACTCATTCTACTATAAGTACTATCAAACATAAGAACTAATCTCTGATTGAATCCTAAATAAAAAGTAGATATTCTAAACTAAAACCAACAAAAAGTGAAAATTCAAGTGAATTACCATAAACATTTGTATTGAAAGTATGCTCCACAACCGATAGAGGAATCTCTGCCAAAGGAGAAACACAGTGCACCCCAGCATTGTTAACCAGAATATCAATCTTCCCCAACTTCTCTAGCACACTTGTAACAACATTCCTTGTGCTCTCTTCGGACAACACATCAAGTTCATACAAACAGAACCTAGGGTCACTCTCAAGGTCTCTCATTGATGCCAAAGACCTAGGATGCACCGACTCTTCGGAAAACCTCCGAATCACGCGTCAAATACGTGTCGGACACGGATTCGCACCCGACACGTATTGGACACGTGGTCAACGGTCAAAATTCGTTGACCACGGTCCGAACTCGGCCAGGCACGGTCCGGACTCGGTCGGGTGCAAATAATCCCTCCTCCTCTTCGATTGTTTGGTTCCTCCCTCCCACAAACCCTAAATCCCTAATCAAATAGCAGAGAGCAGAGAAACCAGAGAGAACAGAGACAGAGAGGGAGTCGACTCGAGGGTTCGATCGATTTCGGTCGATTTCGACAAAGAGGGAGAGAGAGAGGGTTCGATCGACAGAGAGAGAGGGTTCGATCGACAGAGGGTTCGATCGATTTCGACAGAGAGGGAGAGAGAGAGAGGGTTCGATCGATTTCGGTCGATTTCGACAGAGAGGGAGAGGGATAGAGACAAAGAGAGGGTTCGATCGATTTCGACAGAGAGGGTTCGATCGATTTCGACTTGAGTTTCATTTCATCCTCAGAACTTGCAAATTCAAGGTGAGATCTTCGTGCCATGGACCTTTCTCTGCTTTCTGAGGACATCCTTATGGAGATCTTCTCCAAACTGTCGATCAAGACTCTTCTGAGATGTATGTGTGTATGCAAAACCTGGGGAGAGAGAGATAGATCGAGGGTGGTCGTTGGACGGAGCTAGAGAGAGAGGGAGCTCGCAGGAAGGAGACGATGTCGTCCTCAGCAAGTACCTTTCTTCTTTCGTTTTTTTTTCTGCGATATTCTTCTATCAGTCTATGCATCATTCTCTTCTCGGATTTCTTCTCTGATTCATCTCTGATTTTCTTTTCTGCTTTCATTTTTTTTTTTTTTTTTGAATGAGTATTGTGCTGATATTGCAACACACATCCTGATTTTGTTATGCTCTTATTCATGTCTGATTGAACACACATCCTCAAAGTTTTTTCTACTTCTTCCATATTCTGATTTCATGAATGATTTCATGAATATGAGACTCTCTGTGTCTCTGATATTTGAGGATGTGTGTTCTTCCAACACTAGTAGAATAAAACAATGAGTATTGTGCTTATTTTCTTTTATGCTGATTTTCTAATTTCTGCTGATTTTTGTACTTCAACTGCAAAGAATAAAAAAAGTAGATTAGCATTAGCAAAGAATGAGTATTTCAATCAATGAATCAATATTGCAAATAATGAGTTTTTACATTCTCAAATGCTTATGCTTTATGAGTATGTCTTGAGTTTGACTTTATGATGCATTCGAAATTTTGAATGAATGAATGTTTTATTGATATGTATGGATTGTTCACTATTATTATTTATAATTTTATGTTCATATGAGTTACAAAAAAATATATTAAAAAAATAAGTTTGACCGTGTCGCCGAGTCCTATTTTTTTTAAAATTGCCGAGTTGCCGTGTCGTATCCGTGTCCGAGTCCGAGTCCGTGCATCACCACACAATTCTTAGAAGCGAAAGCTTGGGCTAGAGAGTACCCAATCCCACCATGAGAACACCCAGTGATCAAAACCACTGTTTTATCAGACCCAGCCATTGGGGTTGTGGGTTTTGATAAATTTAAAAAAAAAAAAAAAAAAAAAAAAAAACTCTGGGATTGGGGTTTTGAGGGGTTCTAAACAAAACCCAAATCTCAAAATCAAAAATTTTTGATGAATTGGTATCTGGATTTGAGATGGGGTTATAGAGGGAAGAGAGCATAAAATGAATATTTAAGGGAATCATTACGAGGGATGGAATGAAGGGCTGTCAATGGCAGTGTTTTCAACACTTGGATGTTGGCAGTTTAGCTACCAATTTAAATAAACCAACCAAAAACTTGAACCTGACTGAATGTTTCGTTGTTTATGCATATCATATATATCATCCAACCGCCTTCAATGAATGCATAGGACCCAGAAAAATAATTATGCATGCATGTCTTTATGGGTGGGCATCTCATCTCGCGATCCCGATCCAATCCGATTCTAATTTTTTTAAATTCTTTTAAAATTGATCAAACTCACTCCAATCTCATCCAATCTCGAGTGAAATGGAATCAACTAGAGATTTCCAATCTCACTCATCATATAATAATGTTCTGATCTAGGCATCATGCTTGGGGAAGCCTTCCACTTTTTATTTATTACCAACGCAACAAATGAGCACTGCAGCCCTCTCCAAAGGTCATGTCTAGGGGCACTTAAACCAATGCAACAAATGAGCTCTAAAACCCTATCTAAAGGCGCAAGGGTGCCCATTTTTTTATTTACTATTTATTATTATTATTTGTGTGTGTGTGTGTGCGCGCGTGTATGTGTGCAAATCTCATAGGGGAAGCTAGTAGTTAAAAGAGGACGAGGAAAAAGCCATTTAGGGGTGGGGGCTATAGACTTGACCTTAATTTAGTAAAATTACTTTAGGGAATCAGATGAGAACTCATTGTGTTTAGGATTGACAGTGGGGCAGATTTTCACAAATATTCGTCCCACCCAATTCGTATGGAGAGGATTTGGATATGGCTGAATGGGTGTTCGGGGATCCAAACGATATTCATTGAATATTCGAGGCGAATACGGTTTCGGCCATATCCGCCCCGCGGATATTCGTTTATATTACTTATTTACTATAGTACCATTCCCCCTTAAATGACAAAACAAAAAAAAACCCTAAAGTAACTGAACCTTTAAAAAAAAAAAAAAAAACAACCTAAGAAAACCCAGAGATCCACCGCTCTCTCTGTCTCTCACAGTCTCGCTCAGTCACTGTCACTCCTCAAACTCCTCTCTTCCACCTCCAGACACAAAGAAGGAGAAGCAGTGAAGCACAGGAAGCGAATGGGTTCTGCGATTCGCTGAACCACCCCAAGATCGCATCACCAAGGTAATGGCCCCTTTCTTCTTCATTTTTTTGTTCATTTCAAATTCTTTTTAGGGTTTTCTCGTCTTCTTCTTCTTCTATTTCTAATCTTCTCTAATCCTCATAAGATCTTTAAAACGAAGTGCGCAGCGCTCAGTGTCACTTGATCTCTTCAATCAGATTTGCAAATGTTTTGGGTTAATAAGCTTAAAAGCCATAAATCTGCTGCACTTTTTCAGTTTTCACCTGATTTGGGCTTGATTTTTATTTGATATGCTTGCCCCTTCAAATTTTTACATGCTACACTTGGATTTGAGAGATTGGTTTATTTTCTCCATCTCAACAAATTTCAGCAAATAGGTGAATCTATTTGTCAATCCTCTGTAATATTTAGATTTAATGTTGGTTTGAACAAAATTTTCTATTTATTTGTCTACGTTTGTGCATGATTAGATGTTTGTATATGATTTAGTTGTTTATGTTTTCAAGAACAGTTCTTCATCAATCATCACTTCATTGTTGAGCATTTTGATTTAGAAAGTCTCTCTCTTCTCTGCCTTGATGTGAGTAATTCTTCTCTTTGAACTCAATTTTATGTTTTCTGTATGGGTTTTGTGTTGTTTACTAGTATTTACAAGCTCCAATGTTGTTGTTTGCAAAGCTTTTGTAATCTCCCAGCTTAATTTATAAGAAAATCTTTATGGGTATAGTCTAGTTTGTAATGTGCTCAACTGTATTTCTTTGCAAGCAACAACTTCCTTCTTATGGGTTAGCTAGGTTTGGGGTTGGCAAGTTGTGAGACTCAAAATCAGTGTGTTAATTGATGGATTTTACAAATTAACATTACATAGTTCACTCCAACTGTTGTTGTACTCAAATCAGCATGGCTGACGTTACATTTTAAGAACCTTTTTGCTGAATTCCTCTTATTCCTCCGTATTAAGTCCCTATATTTGCAAGAGTTGCCCTGCTTTCTCCTACATCACTGCATTAGACAAACGCCTAAATGATGGTTCCATCTGCGACTACAGAGTTCTTTAACACAATTGTGATCCCAGAGCTTCGTAAAGCCCCTCGGATGGTCTGTCTGCCTCTTCTACATTCTACAAAAAATTAAATAGAAATATTCAAGTACACATATGCCCAAACTAGCATTTAGCCTATACGCTTTGCTTGAGAAACAAAGCTAAGTTCATTTCCAGAAGGTCTTACAATAGTTGTGAAATTTGTGATCTTATATGACATACAAAACAAAAAGTGGATTACATATTTTCATCAGAAGACATTCATCCTTATAATTTATAAGATTTTCTTTATGGGTTTTGTGTTGGTTATTAGTACTGATTATGCAAATAAATTCTAAAGAATATATGCACTTGCTAAAAGGAGTTATTTTATGTTGTAGGAACAAAGTTGCATGTTGGTTGCATGATTGAAAGGTTTTGAATGTTTTTTTTACGTCAAGGACTTGATGGGGTGATGTAAAAAACAACATCAATTTTTCTATTTGTTCTCATATAGCTTTTTTTTTCTTATAGAAACTAACTTAGAAATTTTTTTTTTATTTCAAGTTTTTGTGACGACAAAAAAGCAAAGTGTGATGAGGGATTTTTGGTGGTCATCGTTTTGCTTTACAACATTTTATAATTTAACTTGTTGTCGAACATATTAACTTCTTATTCTGTTAGACTATTGTGACAAGAGAATGTGTAATACTTGTGTAAGATTTAGTTTGTTTGTTTTTTTTTTTTTTTTTTTGGAAAGTGAGCGGGGGTTATTTAGGATCCCCAAACCTGAAAAAAGAAGGTGAAGTTACATTCGAGAGTAAATTATGCCTGATCTATCCTCATGTACAATGTCTTTCAAATCTTGTGCAAACGTGCTCGGTGTAACTTCGAGAAATTTCGAGCTTGGGTGAAGGCTAGCAAGTATGTCCGCGACTCTATTAGTTTCTCTATACTTGTGGCTGATTGTGAATTCTTCCAGTGCAGCCAGCAGTCTTTTGATCTTATTGATGATGTGTCCCAAATTCCATGCAATCTGTCTCGCTTTCGTCAAGTAATCACGCACTAAGATGGAATCCGTGCTAATTGCTAACTTTTTGAAGCCTTTTGACGTTGCTAATTGCAGCCCTGCCGCAACTCCTTGAAGTTCATGTTTAATAATAGACTGACCCACTAAGATTTAGTTTGTTATTTTGTTATGTAGACCGTAATTGGTTTATGTTATATTTTGTTATAACTGAAATGTGTTTATATAGATTTAAGACTGAATTACAGGTTATACAGGTTATAAATTTGTTATACAGGTTATAAATCATTCAGCTTACACTGAATTACAGGTTATAAATCATTCAGGTTTACATTGAATTATTCAGGTAACAGGTTATAAATCATTCAGGTTTATACAGATTATAAATCATTCAGTATACACTGAATTATACAGGTTTACGGCATTACAGATTTACAGTTTGCTGTAAAAATTAAACACAAGCCAAAAAATATTCGGGGTGTGTTCGGTTGGTCGGGGCGGGGATCCATCATCCACTAGGAATCTGATCTTAAACGGATATCTGGAGTGGAACGGATATCCGCCAATCCGTCCTGTGCAGGGGTAAATTTAAAAAAATAGAATAAACCGATATACAGGGCGGATTCGAGGACCCGCAATCCCCAACGAGGCAGGGATGAGTTTCCTCAAATCCGTCCCGTTGCCATCTCTAATTGTGTTTGCTATAATGAGCTAAAACAGCTCATCTTTAATCTCCATCTTCTTTAGTTCCCGTCCAAAATTTTAACGAAAATCTGAAGTCAGTGAAAATAAAGGCTTAGTGCGATCCTGATTTGCTATGAGAAAGGCATATGCCTATAAATAAGAGCGCCTACACTGACACGTAATAAAACAACCCTGCATAAGGCTGTTTCCAAGTGTGGATCACAGCACCAAATGTGCAACAGAAATGAAGGGTAAAACTAGAGAACTGGAAGACTCATCCAAGATTTCTAATAGAGAACTGGAATGGCAATCATATAAAATCTCAATAAGATCGATATGTTGTCATTTGAAATTCCAACTGCCACAAAAAAATTAGTAAACTATGCTCCCCTTGTTTGCTCAAAAAAAAGATAACCACCCGCCTACATCAATAACAAAATTATCTTGTTTTGTCTAAAGAAGCAATGATCATGATTATACTTCTACTGGGGGGCTTCTCAGACACTCATTGCTTAATGGTCACCAGGTAATGTTTTGATGATGTCAGAATCACCTGCAAAATCAACCATGAATCAATTTAAGTAAAAGGAAAATCCTGCATTCAATTGCAATTATATGCTTAAATTAAACAAATTTACTTCTCGTCCTAAAATTCTTCATGGTATGAATGCTCTACTGCCAAAATTCTCACATCGTTCTATTGACTAATTAATCCCATATAATCCATAATGGTGGAAGACTTCGCAATGATTCTCCAGTACATATTAGTTACTAACTACTTGTTTTCAAATTGGCGATTCTGATGATATGCAACCTTGATATATTGCAATATGCCCAAATCCAACATACTTTAATCCCCAGTAGAGATGGTACTCCATTACAAGAATTTCCTTACCAATAAACACATCTCTTCTAGTAGAAACAAAGATGGTACTCCATTACAAAATGAAATATGCTTTCTGCTCTTCCTTGAAATGGTAGTAAGAAAAGGGCCCTATGGATATGAAGACTAAAGATTCTTGATATCTAACCTTCACCTGCAAGATGGTAGAACATCTGAAAACACACTTCTAGAAACTCGAACTAAACCTCCAAGACAATCTCAAAAAGCAATAATCCCAAAATTCCAAGCAACAAAACTCCTATCCAATCTTTCAACAAAAAAATCTTATTCACTTCAAGAAATATGATTTGTGCGACTTCAGAAAAGTTACAAAATGTTGAAATTATATTCAAAAGAAAGACTCGAAGCATCCTTAAATCACCAAATTTGGTGCCTTAATCTATCCCAATAAATGGCAAGCTATGTCAAGGATTATCTCTTCTTCCTGGCAACATCTCAGAATGCCTAGTGATTTTCTTTAACAACCAACTAAAGTAGCATCCAGAGAAAAACAGACACTAATGGATATGACCATTGAGAATGGATGTACGTCAAGTGAAATAAAGAGAAATAAGAGCATCTCAACAAGTATCCTAAAAGACGCCCTCCAACGGTATTTCATTTCTACATTTGTGGATGAAAATTCAGAATTCCTTCTAAAGGTATCTTATTATATTTACTTTTTTTTACTTACAATGAAACCATCAGAAAACTTGGATCTTTGTTGCATCAATAAGACACACAAAGTATCTCATCAGAAGACCGTCGTGAGAATTAGACATCCGATCTCATCACCTGGTGTCGTCTTCAGAGTTATTCACTCACTTTTTTTTTAATCAACAAAACAATTGCATTAGAACAAACAAAGGAGACTGCATTAGTCTTCAATTTAGGAAATCTTCACCCACTCTCTATAAAGCCCCTCCAATAATCTCTGATTTGGATGTTCATGGGCTAGGTTTTAGGGTTTGAACTCTCGACCAAATGTATTCACTTATACAATGAACATCCAATGCTACTAACTTATGGCAACAGCTTGCGCTCTCCATCATTAACTACTATAAATCTACTCATATCAAGGTGAAAACACAACAGTAATCAAATCTAAAATTCAATAAGAGTTAAAATACCTCTCATTGTAAAATATATTTCATAATTTCATATGAGCATTTTACAAGGTCGACTATCTATATTACAAATCAGAATGGTATTCGAGGTAGGAGATAAAAGACGGCTGAGATTTATCCAAACATAAAGATCTAATGGATCATGTAGAACTTAAAGGACCAAAGATGGGTTTGTAGATAAACATAGTTCATGGTTGAGATTTGTTTCATCTAATGGGTAGGATTTAAAGTTGGCATTTATGACTTACCTTCAATCAATCCCCAATAAGAGTGCATGGGTTCGATTTCTATACCCAAAATTTTGATTTTTTTTTTTAATTGTTGATGGTGGTGATTAGGCATATAAGTATGAAAGATGAAAACTAAAGTAGAATAAGACTTAATAAGTTTTGACAAGTTATAATGGGGTGTTGATGCTAGAAAATAAAGTATAATAAAAAATTTTATTGTGTCAATGGCACGGGAAATACTCTAGTTCACAACAAACAAAGTGCATTGATTTTTTCCTTTCTATATAACTTCTACTACTAAATTACAAAATTGAATAAAGAAACCTCAAGAACAACAACCACAACCCTTATTTGAAGCTATATTCAATCCAATCAATCGCATTTCTAACTTAAACAAAAAAAATAGATATAGTGGGGGGTTCACTTACTTCCATTGAAATGGTGAACTCCAACCTTGGCAAGCATGGCATAGTACTCGATCTCAGACTTCCGCAAAGGTGGGCAATTGTTTGCAATGATGATCAGTTTCCCTGAAACCCCACAAACCCAAATCAACCAAAAACATCAATTTCAAACAAAACCACAAATTCGACAAAAAAATATAAAAAAATGGAAACCAACCAATCACATGGTAATAAAGACCTTGACCTTTTCATTGGAGATCAAACCACCTAGATCCTTTGATTGGGGATCAGCCACCAATAAACTAAAATAAAAACTTGTATTGTTTGCTTAAACTCTATTACATCATATGTATTTATAACTGAAAGCAAAAATAATACTTCCTAATTGAATTCAAACATAATTCTAATCAAACAATAACTCCTAATTCAAAACAAGCTAATATTCCCTAAAATAATGCTTCCTAATTGAATTCAAACCTAATTCTAATCAAACAATAACTCCTAATTCAAAACAAGCTAATATTCCCTAAAATAGAATATTGTTCTAACTAAGACATTTTAATCTCTAGTAAATACTAAATAGGATTGGTAAAAAATCTGACCTTTAGAGGTTCTGAGAGAGCTGAGGACGGATTTGTATCCGAGAGTGTACTTGCCACTCTTCATCACAAGCGCGAGCCTGTTGTTGATGCTCTCATGAGTCTTCTTCTGCAAAATAAAGAACATATCAGTCAATGGGCGTTGTGGAAACGCTAATGCGTGTGAAAAAGAAGATGGGGTCGTACAGTTTTCTTGGCTGCCATCATTGTTGCAGAGAATCCAAAGAGACGCTGTTACGAGGAAGTTTGTGAATCGGCCTGGAAACCCTAGAGGGGAGCAACAAGTGGGCAGTTTAAAAACAGAGAGAGAGTTTGGAATTTATTTTAGGGTTTTTGAGAGAGAGATGCGTGGAAGTGGAATGAAGTGGTTTAGGGATGAAATGATCTAATCCCAAACTGAGAGGGTGATGGGCTAAAAATGTTTTGGGTCTGATACGGTACCCAGTCTTAATCGGCAAGCTCAAAATCCAAATTTGGATTGATTGAGCTTTAAAGATTGCAATTTTTCATACTAATGCGTTTGAGATTTTAATTCAAATCATTACCAAAAATAGTATGGATCGATTCCACTTAGGTGTAGCCACGTCAAAGTCACATGCTGGGCACAGTGACTAATTTTAGAAAGCCAAACTGTAAAAGGTCGAAAGTCACGCACAAGAATTATCCTGCTAAGAGCCTAAGAGACAATATTTGTGGTGTAACTTTTTCGCAACCTATTTAAGCGCACCGACCCTCAATGTACTGGAGATGGTCAAAATGTGGTGGATGAGCTCTGACCAAAACAGTTCCAGGCTTTTAGGGAATACTCGTAGTCTTCCCAAGTAGCTTCTTCCATAGGACGGTCGGTCCACTTGATCAGCCAGCGTGTAGTTTCTCCAAGACCCATGAGGGTTCATTGGCAAGAGTAGGGAAAGTTGGGTCCGAAGTAATACCATTACCTAACTTCTTCTTTAAAAGAGAAACATGGAAGGGGTGGATATGAGACGCAACCGGAAGATCAAGTATGTTAGAAAACTCATAGTGACCATCATATGGGCGAAAAGCCATCTTGGAAATATCCAGTTCATGAACCCAAATTTGGTGGTAACCTGCACGTAAATCGAGCTTAGAAAACACTGATGTGCTGCAGTTCGTCCAATAATTCATCCACAAGCTGAATTGGAAAACGGTCCTTAATAGGGATTATATTAAGGGCTCGATAGTCAACACACATGTGCCAAGAACCATCCTTCTTTTTAACCAAGAGAACCGGTGAAGAATAAGGGTTGGTACTAATTCGAATAAGGCCCGTAGCCTTCAATTCAGATACAACTTTATAAATTTTGGCCTTTTGAAAGTGAGGATAACGATATGGCCGAACATTTACTGGAGAAGCATCTTGTAAAATCGGAATATGGCGATCATGTGCTCGGGCAGGGGGAAGGGTGTTGGAATTGCCAAAGACATCCGAAAATTCAGCAAATAGTGGCTAAACAACAGCTGGAATGGAAGCGCCCAAGTCAACTTCTTGAGTTAACTGTAAAAGAATGTCGTGACTCTCCTGTCGTAAAGAACGATGGACCGGGGTACTATCCATGAACATGACCATAGGAGAATTGTCGCCAATTAATGTATAAGTACGATTTGCCACCGAGAATGTCATAATCAGCTTGGAAAAGTCCCAAGTAATAATACCCAAAGAGCGAAGCCATTCAGCACCTAGAACCACATCACATCCAGTGATACCCAGAAGTAAGAAGTGGTCGTGGAACTCATAATCTTGTAATTTAAGGGAAACATCCCGACAAGAGTCTGGACTATGCAATTGGCCACCATCCGCAAGCATGACGCGTAAAACACCATCTTTGTGGATTGAAAACCCACATTGTTTGGCAAAAGACGGGTGCAAAAAATTATGAGTTGAACCAGAGTCAACAAGGACAGTGACAGTCCTATGTTTTAATTGTCCAGTGATACGCATGATTTCAGGCCGTGGGGACCCAAGAAGAGCATGAAGAGAAATCCCTAGAGGAGGTTCAGATAAAGTATGATCCAGAACAGGAGGGTCAACATCAGAATCGTCTTCTTCCTTATTACCCTCGAGGAGCAAAACGTGGGGCTGAGGACAACGATGGCCACGCTTATATACTTCATCGCAGTTAAAGCAAAGTCCTTTGGCACGACGTTCTTGTTGTTCAGCCCATGACAGACGTTTAACACCTGGTGGGATACTAGTAACATGCGTTGAAGGATTTGTAGCAGGCACATGGTTAGCAAAATTTTGGACAGGCCCTTTAGATCGAGTAGCATTAATGGCATCTTCTTGACATAAAGCCAACTCGAAAGCATGTGTAAATACTGGTAGGGTGTAACATCTTAACTCCTGCTTGAATATCAACACGCAAACTCGATAGAAAAATGTTAATCTGATGAGATTCAGACAAACCGGGCACCAAATTAGATAGCTTCTCGAACTCGGTAATAAATGAGCGAACTGTGCCTCGTTGTACTAACTTGGAAAGAGAACTACACGAATCGATATGTTCGCGGGAACCAAAGCGAGAGTAAAGAGCTTTCGAAAATTGTTGCCAAGTTAATGCGCCCAGTGATTGGCGAATCCATCGATACCAAGAGTTGGCATCACCCTGAAGGTGAAGAGCGGCAATGGGAAGCATTTGTTCGCTGGAAAGGCCGTTGAGTTCCTGGTACTGCTCGGCCTGAAATAACCAACCATACGGATCAGTTCCGTCGAAACGGGGTAAATCAATACGGAGGCCCTTGCCATAAATAGGAATAATTGGCCGTTGTTGATTCGGTTGAACGTATGGTGCCGGACGATATGGCTGGAGATTTCTTAACGCCTCTAGAATAGTAGCATTAGTGGTCTCAAGTGTGTGGAGGTGGGATGAAATCCCAGTAACTTGAGCAGTAAGCTCATCGACTTGCTCTTGTAATTCAGCAACCGTCATGCGCTGAAATTGGATGGGTTTTTTTTTTTTTGTGGTTTGAATATCCCAAAAAAAATTTAAGGGACGGACTGGGGATAATGCTCTGAAATTGGACGAAGCTCTGAATGGCGATGAAGATGCGCTGAAATTGGGTTGTATGGCGATGAAGATGAAGATGCACTGAAATTGGATGAAGACGCGTTGAAGATGCGATGAAATTGGACGAAGCTCTGAAATCGGATGATGCTCTTAGTCTAAGATGAAGCTCTGAATCGATTGGGTTGCTGAATCGATGAAGGTGATGGTGACGGCGGTTGCGAGGAAGGGCGGTTGCTGTTGCGAGGGTTTTTTTTTTTTTTTTTGGGATTAAGATCTGTGAGATCAACTCCGCCCGTTGCAACGGCCGGTCCCAAGCCCGGATAAAGGAGGAGGGTTGGTGTTAGGCTTGTGATAGCCAACCGTAAAAAAATCCATCACATCCATTTTCATGGATATTGGTTCAAAAAGATTAATGCAGAAGGATAGGGCGTCCCCCGCTATAAGCGACGCGCTGCACCTACGTTCGGGTGTAGTGACAAATGAGCAAGGCGCGCTGCAGCGGCGCCCGGCTGTAGTGTTAAATAGGCAAGGGTTCTCGCACCTTTCTGGACGGGGGCGAGTAAAGAAGCTAGTCCAGGTTAGAGCTAGAGATAGAATGATTAGATTAGCCTCTTGGAACATAGGAACCTTGACGGGAAAGACAATAGAATTAGTGGATGTCATGCGTAGGAGGAAAGTAAACATAGTTTGTCTTCAAGAGACAAAATGGAAGGGGAACAAGGCTAAAGATTTGGGAGGAGGGTTCAAACTCTTCTATTCTGGTAAAGATGGCACTAGGAACGGGGTGGGAATAGTGGTAGATAAAGTTTTTAAGGATGCAGTAGTCGACGTTAGGAGGTTTGGGGATAGAATCATAAGTATTAAATTAGCATTAGAACTAGAGATAGTGCATGTTATTAGTGTGTATGCACCCTAAGTGGGTTTGGACGAGGAGACTAAGAAGGATTTTTGGGACTCTTTAGAGGAGTTAGTTCTTGGAATTCCCTCTTCCGATAGGGTTTTCCTAGGCGGGGATTTGAATGGCCATGTCGGTAAGGATAGAGTTGGGTATGAGAGGGTACATGGAGATCAAGGCTTTGGGGATCGAAACACTGCGGGGATTTCTATTCTAGATTTTGCTTTAGCTCAGGATTTTGGGATCGTAAATACTTTTTATAAGAAGATGGAAGATCACTTGGTGACCTTTGCGAGTGGGCATAATAGAAGTCAAATTGATTATTTTCTCGTGCAGAGACACGATTTAGGTAGGTGTAAAAATTGTAAGGTTATACCAGGAGAGTGTCTGACATCCCAACATAGGCTGTTAGTTCTCGATTTTTGTCTTAAGAGTAGGGGTCGTATTGCTATAGAACAGATTAGACCGAGAATTAAGTGGTGGACCTTACGGGGAGATGTATGCCAAAGATTTCGAAAGAGAATTTTGGGTGGCCAGTCAGTTTCAGAGGGTGGGGAGAATCTAGAACAAAAGGATAGGACTAGTAGCGCGGATCTTTTTGAACATTTGGCAAACCGAATAAGAAGATGTGCAAAGGAAGAGTTAGGACAGGCCAAAAGAGGAGGTTTCTATGATAAGGAGACATGGTGGTGGAACGCGGATGTGCAACAAACCATTGCGGAAAAGAAAAGATGCTTTAAGGCGTGGCAAAAAGATAGGTGCCTCTAGTCTTATGAGCTTTATAAGCAGGCTAAGAAGTTGAGTAGTAGAGCAGTAGGGGAAGCTAAGAAGAGAGCGTATGATGCTCTTTATAATAGGCTAGGTACGAAGGAAGGGGAGAAGGATATTTTCAAGATAGCGAAGGCTAGAGAACGAAAAACTAGGGACTTGAGTCATGTTAAGTGTGTTAAGCATGAAGATGGAAGAGTCTTAATGCAGGATAAAGCTATTTTAGATAGATGAAAGGATTACTTTTGGAACCTACTCAATGGAACACATGTAGGGGAGTTAAACTTGGAGGGGTATGTTTCACAGGAAGGGAGCGATCGCGTGTTCCATCGCAGAGTTAGTGCCACAGAAGTGAGAGAAGCTTTAAAAAGAATGAAGACAGGGAAAGCCGTTGGACCGGATGATATACCAATTGAAGCATGGAAATGTCTGGGAGAAGTTGAGATTCAATGGCTAACTAAGCTCTTTAATAGGATTTTGGAAACTAGAAAAATGCCAGATTCATGGCGGCATAGCATTGTGGTACCAATTTATAAGAACAAAGGGGATATCCAGAATTGCTCGAACTATAGAGGGATAAAGCTTATGAGTCATACGATGAAACTTTGGGAAATGTTATAGAACACATACTTAGGAGTTTAACCACGATTTCGGAGAATCAATTTGGATTTATGCCAGGTAGGTCTACTACGGAGGCCATCTTCCTGCTTAGGCAAACTGTAGAAAAATATCGAGAGGCACGTAAGAGTTTGCATATGGTTTTTATTGATCTGGAGAAAGCATATGATAGGGTCCCCAGGGAGTTAATTTGGTGGGTGCTTGAAAGGAAGAAAGTGTCTCAATGTTATGTCGATATCATTAAGGATATGTATGAAGGGGTTGTCACAAGTGTTCGCTCAGTAGGTGGGATGTCTAGTGAATTTTCAGTGACAGTAGGACTACATCAAGGGTCGGCGTTAAGTCCATATCTCTTTGCTTTGGTCATGGATGAGTTGACGAGACATCTGCAAGAAGATGTACCTTGGTGCATGTTATTTGCAGATGATATTGTCTTGATGGATGAGACTAGTGCAGGTTTAGGTCAGAAATTAGTTAAGTGGCAGGAGGCTTTAGAGAGTAAAGGTTTTAGAATTAGTCGTTCGAAGACGGAGTATCTAGTGTGCAACTTTGGGTGTGAACCAAGAGGGAGAAGTAATGCAATTGAGATCGAAGGTGTCGAGGTCCCGGAGTGTGAGGCTTTTCGATATCTAGGGTCTATAATTCAAAAGAATGGGGCTATTGGAGCAGATGTAGACCACATGATTAAAGCTGGTTGGTTGAAATGGCGAATGGCGTCAGGAGTATTGTGCGATAGAAGATTAGAAGGATGCCTGCAAGGCTAAAAGGGAAATGCTATAAGACAATTGTTCGACCAGCCATGCTATACGGTTCAGAATGTTGGGCTACTACGGGACAACATACGCATAAGATGGCAGTAGCAGAAATGCGTATGTTAAGGTGGATGTGTTGTAAAACTCGTAAGGATAAAATTAGAAATGAAAGAATTAGGAGATACTTAGGTGTAGCGCCCATAGAGGAAAAAATTAGAGAAAGACGTTTAACTTGGTTTGGTCATGTGCGGAGGAGACCAAGCACGGCGCCAATTAGAAAATGTTTAGATTGGCAAGTTAATGGAGGGTATAGACGGAGGGGACGATCGTTGAAAACTTGGATGAAGACGGTGAATGAAGATATCATTGAGCTTGGATTAGGTGAGGAAATGTGGGAAGATCGCATTGCTTGGAGAACCAAAATTCATGTAGCCGACCCCGAAAATCTC
Organism: Berberis vulgaris; assembly: GCA_963556465.1. Lineage (NCBI taxonomy): Eukaryota > Viridiplantae > Streptophyta > Magnoliopsida > Ranunculales > Berberidaceae > Berberis > Berberis vulgaris. Next base: position 78,083,450 of record OY747131.1, read on the forward strand.
GGGAATGGGCTTTGATGATGATGATGATGATGATGATGATTAAGATCTGTGAGATCGGAGGGTGTTGTTGAAGGTGAAGAACGAAGTAACAAGGAAAAAAATTTTGGCTCAGAATCGATGATGCTCTGATACCAGATAATAAAGACCTTGACCTTTTAATTGGAGATCAAACCACCTAGATCCTTTGATTGGGGATCAGCCACCAATAAACTAAAATAAAAATTTGTATTGTTTGCCTAAACATGTATTTATAACTGAAAGCAAAAATAATACTTTCTAATTGAATTCAAACCTAATTATAATCAAACAATACCTCCTAATTCAAAACAATCTAATATTCCCTAAAATAATACTTCCTAATTGAATTCAAACCTAATTTTAATCAAACAATAACTCCTAATTAAAAACAAGCTAATATTCCCTAAAATAGAATATTGTCCTAACTAAGACATTTTAATCTCTAGTAAATACTAAATAGGATTGGTAAAAAATTTGACCTTTAGAGGTTCTGAGAGAGCTGAGGACGGATTTGTATCCGAGAGTGTACTTGCCACTCTTCATCACAAGCGCGAGCGTGTTGTTGATGCTCTCATGAGTCTTCTTCTGCAAAATAAAGAACATATCAGTCAATGGGCGTTGTGGAAACGCTAATGCGTGTGAAAAAGAAGATGGGGTCGTACAGTTTTCTTGGCTGCCATCATTGTTGCAGAGAATCCAAAGAGACGCTGTTACGAGGAAGTTTGTGAATCGGCCTGGAAACCCTAGAGGGGAGCAACAAGTGGGCAGTTTAAAAACAGAGAGAGAGTTTGGAATTTATTTTAGGGTTTTTGAGAGAGAGATGCGTGGAAGTGGAATGAAGTGGTTTAGGGATGAAATGATCTGATCCCAAACTGAGAGGGTGATGGGCTAAAAATGTTTTGGGTCTGATACGGTACCCAGTCTTAATCGGCAAGCTCAAAATCCAAATTTGGATTGATTGAGCTTTAAAGATTGCAATTTTTCATACTAATGCGTTTGAGATTTTAATTCAAATCATTACCAAAAATAGTATGGATCGATTCCACTTAGGTGTAACCACGTCAAAGTCACATGCTGGGCACAGTGACTAATTTTAGAAAGCCAAACTGTAAAAGGTCGAAAGTCACGCACAAGAATTATTCTGCTAAGAGCCTAAGAGACAATATTTGTGGTGTAACTTTTTCGCAACCTATTTAAGCGCACCGACCCTCAATGTACTGGAGATGGTCAAAATGTGGTGGATGAGCTCTGACCAAAATGGTTCCAGGCTTTTGAATTTGAGGTTGAGTTCTAGGTATGCTCTTACTAGGTATACTAAAAAAAACCAAATGAAATAGACTCGAACAATTTTTGTTGGGTGATTTCATGAACTTTAGGGACACCCTTGAGGAAATGCACCAAGTGTCGTAGGTAATCACTTGCTCTAGAGACTAGAACACTAGAGTACATTCTCGTAATGAGGGACGTGATCTTGCTCGTGAAGAAGGTAATGTAATTATCTGTGACATTTTCTGGCCTCGACTAACTACTACCTTTTGTGGCCTTGAACTAACTGCTACTTGGATTGGCGTTGGTTTGTAATCAAAGCAATAGAATGTTTCTCTTAATCAAATTGCAAATGCTTGCAATCTTGTCATTCAGATTTCGGTGTCTAAAATGATTAAATGAATAAAAAGGATTTTTTTTTTTTTTTTTTTTTTTTTTTTTTTTGTTTCCAAAGACCCAATGACCATATTGTTTTTGGGTTTTTGTTCTTGAATTAGATGTAGGGGATTAAGAAACACTTCGTGAAGTTTTAGTAGTACTCTGCTTTTAGTACTAAACAATGGAATGTTTGGACGGAAGCCTCCAATGCAAACATGAATAACCTCCTTTCAGAAAATACTTCTGACATTCAACGTTGCCACAAGGTATATGATACTATTGTCCATCAATCTGTTTCACTTGCAAGCAAGAAATTTAGTCTTCTAGCCTTGGATTCGTACCAGGGCCACTGTTTGCTACAAGGGCCAGTGGCTTGGCTTTGAAGCTAATTTTTAACTATTACAAATCTATAATAGATTCACAGTAGTTATCAATGACACCCAATGGCAGGATTGACAAGGAACTTCAGATGCAACTCTCACTGCTCCCTTTGATCAACTGTGCCTGAGATTTAGGGCTTTGCCATCACACTACCATTCATTTAGATTGTAAATAATAAAAACAAAAATGATACTCAAAGCAACTTCAAGATAGTCTCCTAACCAATGTATATTTATCGAATATAGAAAAAAGTAGCATATCAATCCTGGCTAAATCCTCTCAACGAAAAAAATGTTAAGAAACCAAGTTAAAACTCTACCATCTATTCCAAATGAAGCAAGTCTCTCAGATACAGCTTAGATATCTCTACTGAAAAATGAAACCAACCCATAGCACAAACCTCCTCTACAGACTTCATTCAGTCATCACAACAAACTCTTCATACCTGCAAAGATAACGTAGCTTATTAACTCTGTAGACACCTACTAATCAAACTATCATGATATAAGCAAAGCCACTTGGTAGATAACAAACCTTACTTATTGCTTTTGCGCTGTGTAGCAAGCTTCGCTGTAACCTTATCTTCAGATAAAGGTAGATAGTAGATTCGAGGGGTAGCCCTTGTCTTCCTGAATATATCATCAAGGGTGACAATCGGTGGATCTGGCTTCCTAGCGAGCGGAGGCGGCGGTGGAAGTCGTTCCCTTGGTGGATCAGATTTTGTTACTGGTGGTGGTGGAGGAAGACGTTCCCTTGTTGTAGGTGGATCAGACAGTGCTGGTGGTGTGGGGAGCAAAGGTGGGGCAGGAAGATGTTGCTTGGGGACATGTTGGCGAGGTGAGGCTTGTAGTTGAGATGGAGCTGAGGGTGTGGTCTTGATGTTACTAGGAGTTACGGGAGACTGAAGAGGCACCTCAGCTCGTATTTTCACTTCTTGTGGGTCAACAAAATCAGCAACCAGGAGTTTTCCTCCATTAGTAGGCCATTGTAGGTTGTATACAGCATTCCTAGTCTTTGTAGCTTCTTCCACTGAAGAAAACTGCAAAAGATTTTATTTATGATAAGCACATAGTAAACCCAAATGTAAACAAAATAAAAATTGTATACTGAATTTCCAAATTGACTTTGTAAAATTGTGCTCAACTTAAATATAAATTGACAAATAAGAGAAGCAGCGAATTCAGCACCAAAAAAGTCAAATCAACAGTCAGACAAACCCTCCTACGTTTTCATCTTGACGATTTACCGAGGTTTCCATTGACCTATCTATCACATTTTGGATAAACCAAAGCGGAAATTATGAACATAAAGGCAGTCTTGAGTTTTGATGACTTGTCGGTAATGAGCTTCAAATTTTGGTTCGTTGAAAAAATATTAAAAGTCAGATTCCAAAATCTGATCAGCATCTCCTTGAGGCAGACTGGTGCCATGTCACAGTTCTTCATTCCTTCGGATGATATGGGCACAAGTTTGTATGAATGGGAGCTTGCCTTCCCGATTCGGTTGGACGACAGGCTTAAACCTGTTTGATTTGAATGACAGTGGACAGCTCCTACCTCAAACAAAACTCATGTCTCCATCTTCTCCCCTAGAACTAACTTTCTCATCTGGTCAGTGGCTCATTAACAAGTACAGCCTTTGTGGTATGATCAACAAACAATCAACCACCTGTTCTTTTTGTGTCCTTTCTGAGGAGATGAAGTGCTTGTGATTACTGTTTAGGGGTAGATTTCCTACTAGGGATTTCTCTTATTCAGGGGGCCAACCATTGGAAAAATAGAACTGTACCTTCGAAGGGAAACTGGATTCAGTACCAGCTGATTGTTGCAAGTTTGCAGGTAATCAGAAAGACAAAATCAAAAGTTTTTTAAAAGCAAAAGGTGTGATCTTCATATGCTTAATATTCAACAAAGATACAAGTGTTGTTTTGGTTATATCTCTTGCCTCCTTTTCTTGGCTCCACGAGCATCTCACTCGTGGTTGCCATTTTAATACAATTCTCTAGTATGTCTTGCTTATCAATAAAAAATTTTTTACTCGATTCAAGCTTGCCGAAGGACATTGAATAGACTTTCTATATACAAACTTGATTTCCACTCATGCAAATGCACCATAACATAAAATAAAAATAAATAAATAAATAAAAATAACATGGTGACAAGATTAAGGAAAGAGGAAATAGAGGATATGGAAAAGAAAGGCATACCATCACATAGCAGTGGGTCTTAATGTGGTCCATCCAAAAACTGCAGACTGTACCAGTTTTACCCAGAAGCTCTTGTACAGCTTTCAGGGTAAATGGCCTGAGAAAGTTATCAATCCTGAGAGAGTTGCTAGGAGATTTCTGCGATGGTGGAACTGCCAAGATGAAACAGAGCAATCCAAGATTAAAATACAAAATAAATGTGGTGCATTTACAATTCAGAACACCGAGTTATAATATCTTACCAACACGCTCCTTTGGTGTGTCTCCACCGTTAAGTGTCGAGTCCGATCTAGAAAAGTTGCGCTTGGGGATACTGGACTGGAATGCATCCTTCGGTGTTGTTAAAGGGGTGAGACCTGAGGACTTTATTTCAGGAATTTTAACACTTTCTGAATTCCACCTTCGCTGCCTCTTTGGAGGTTCACTGCCCCTGATTGGCTCTTGATCTGCACCAACAGAACATTAAATAGATGAGATCATGAGAAGTTTAATCTATATAGTTGTAACCTAAGCTTCAGTATAATGATCCAATAATGTACCCAACTAAAAACTGCAAGATCATATTATTAACTACCAAAAATGATAACATTCTACTCAAATTGCAAAAGCAGAGCGAAACTATTGTGCAAATCCTCCCTAATAAGATCACACAGTTCCTAGCTGCCAATAATTGGCAAGTCAATTAAGCACGTAACTTACATTAAAACAGACAAATGAAAAACGTGCTCCTGTGCATCATAGAACAGGTGCTTGCACAGACACAAGGCAGGGTAAGAGACATGACAATGTACATACGTGCAAGATTGGGTACTAGAGATGCTATGAGTAAGATGATCTCTACCAAGTGATGGCCAGGACAACCAGAGTATTCGGATACTTTAGAGTTCAGGTTTATATATTTTGTTTTTTCTATGGAAATCAAAGGAAGTAAGATCAACGGTTGTTCGCAAACAAATCAACTAACTGTCATTGGACACTAGGCCTTGTCCGATACAAAAGAAAATGAAAAGAGAAATCCAAATAAAATTATCAAAAACAAAGATAGGAGAGGAGATAGAGAGGAAAAAGTGAACATTTGAGGTTGATGATGGTTGTAATCATTTTAGTTCACAATCGGAAAATATTCCTTATCCACCCAATGAAAATGATGTTTACAATTTTGAGAAAAACAAAAGGTCAAATTATCCATTCATTATCCCTGTTAACTTCCTCCCCCTTATATCTTGCTATGGTTATTTCCCTTTTTTTATGCACAGACAGCCTCGGATTTGGAGTTCCGTGGCCCTTCCCCAAATCTATCGTTGAAGTTTTGGCAAGTTGGAAATGTTAAGCATAAACTAAGGGAGGGAAATGAGTGATCTGAAAGTTAGTTCCATGTCATATTATTTAGGTTCAAGTCTAGAAAGGATTGACCAGAGAGAGCATTGGATAGGGGATTCATCTTAGAGAGGCTGCTAAAAACATTAAGTGTGACATGGGGTATCCTGAAGAAACTTTAAATCCAAAGAAATTTGGAACTAATTTATCGGGACATTAGAGAAAAGGCTAGCTAAATCGGAAAGCAACAAAGGCGTAACCAAAAGTGTTCTTTTACATATCCGCATTTTCACATCTATAGCCAACAAAATGGAATAGATTTGTTCAAAGAATTCTTTGAAAAGGTGTCAATACATGTAACAATGACATGGTCAAGTGTATGGATCAGACATGCTGACTAGAAAACACACAAAAAATGGGGACAAGTCCATATCAGCATAAACATCAACGTCATCCAGTTGTTTGAACCAGCCAAGAAAAACAATCAAAACTGCATTCCATAATCATGAGCTAAAATGACAGCAAACTAAACAATTGATTCGCATAATTAACAGACAACAGTATACAGTACACTTCAGTAGTGTGTATCACAAAGTAAAACTATTTAATACGAGTAACAGAGCGTAGAAAGTTTACCTTCAATTTTTCTTTTCTCAGAAGGCGCAGAAATATTGCTCTTATTTTGAGCAGCCGAATCTTTCTTGTCAGCGGAGAATCCAGCTCTCGCAACATTAACAAGATTCTCCTCTTTTAAAGCAAGGTCTTCACTTGGCTCGCTCCTATCTCCCACTTCACAGTCATTATTTGAATCAACCTGCTTACTCTCTAATACATCCTCCTCCATAGAATCGTCCCCTGAACTGCGATCTAAATTTAACTTTTCCGAGAAAACACCATCTGTATTATCATTTTTATTGCTAATATCAACATTTCCAGAACTGGGTTCATCTCTCTCTTCCAAAGAGCCCTGGTTCTCAGATGGCTCGTGAACATCCAGTGGATGTATATCTCCACTATCTGGGGGAACATCGCTGGATGATGGTTGCACCATCTCTGGCTTAACCTTATCTAGCTCTATATGGAAATTATCAGTATTCAAATTATCCTTTAGTTCATTCTTTTCGTTAATTGACAAAGAAGTTGAAATAGAATCAGACTTTACTCGAAACCCTAAAGTAGGGCTGGCCTCAGATACCTGGTTGGCTGGATTAGAAACATTGAGCGCAGCATCTTCATTGGGAGGCTTCGGATCCTCCTCCCCTACTTTGATTTCATTCTTCTGCGACTCCTCACTACCAGATGGCATTGAGGCCATGCTCTTGCTATCTATTATTTCACTTTCCATGGGATCATTAGGAATGATTTGCTGGGTGAATGGCTCAGTAGTCTCACTAGAAACCAATATTTTGTCATCAAGAACAATTTGCTGGGTGGCTGGCTCGGTAGTCTCACTAGAATCCAATATTTTGTCATCCTGAACTTTTCCCTGATCCAGCTTGAAGGAACTTTTATCAAGAACAGCACCTTCCTGATCCAACTTCTCAGTTTCAAGTTCACAATGGTCTCTACTATCATCAACTATTGGACTCTCGAACAATTTAGCCTTGGCATCTTCAAATCTAACCTGAGGTTCTGGTTCAACATTAATTCTATCACCATCTTCCTTAGCAAAACCTTTTTCATTATTAATTACATCCTCATCCTTCTGTGCTTCCCTCTCAATGCGAAGTGCTTCCGCCAAGCGTTTTATCAAATCATCCTTTAACCCCTTAGTTGTGAGACTCCGTCTCTTGAGCTCCTCCTTCAACTCCACCACCTTCCACTGATCTATTGTTCGGTTGCCAAGTACAGGATATTGTGTAGACATAGTCTTATTTTCTGTTCAACCCGGCCCTATATTGAAAACCTGGTCATGAAAGCAACATCCAGTTCAGTATTAGCCAATACAAGATATAGAAAATATCTGCTGACCACTGCCAAGGGAGAAGGACGTGAAACATGTTATAAGAGAGTACTAAGTCAGTTTCAAGAGTTCAAATCTCTATACAGAAGTTTTGAATCAAGACATATGCATGGTATAAGTACAAATCTTCTGAAATGAAACATGAAATGAAAAAATCAACATAAAAGAAAAAGCAGAATTAACCAAATAAAATTACTTCATTGAGTTCCCAATTCCTCATTATTTGGACTTAGATAGACAGCTAGGTTTCGCAGACACTTTGAAAAAGAGTGGGAAACCCGTCCGACAAGAGACAGATTATTGTTTGACACTTCATTTTTTGCAAAAATTTCAGATGTATTATGTATAACACATGTAAAATACGCTTGTCCCACACGAAACAGATTCTTATGACACTTCATTTTTTTCCATATATATATATAGGAAAAGAAATTATATATAACAATAACATTCCAGGTATCCTACTAATTCATTGTTATTAATCTTCTTTGCAACTTCGTCGTAACACTAAAATATCTTATTTACATAATAAATCCTGATATTTATTGTATATAACAAATTCAAATATATAAAGTAGCTTGTGTTTCATGCTCAATAACCAAAAAAACTGAAGATATGGGTGAAAACCAACAAAAACAATAAATAAATAAATAAAGATTTTATCAAATGGGCAAACATGCAAAACCAAAACATCAAATATAAAAACAAAACTAAGAAGAGTCTGAATACATAAAGAATACATAAAGCAAATGCTCATTAAATTTAAGTTCAAAATGAGGAATCCCCACAGATTCATGCATAGATTCAGAGGCAAAATAACAATTAACTAATTGAGACCCAAAATTTCCCACCTCAATTTTTTTTTTTTTTTTTTTTGGAAGGCGAGCTGGGTTTTTAAGGATCCCATAACCTATCAACTGGGCGACCTATAGGTCAACACCCATTAGAAAGTAACACCTCAAATTACTCCATCAACCCTAATAATTATGTGCCCGCATTGCTTCAAACCCATGAACAAGAAAACCCCATTGCTCAGAAACATGTAAAAATTGAAAGAAAGAGAACTTACAGTTGAATTATATTGCAGGCACTGAAGAAGCTTGAAGATCCGAAGATCGATACTTCGTTAAGAGGGATAGAGAGAGTAAAACCCTAATTTCAGAACAGAAAACCAACCATTAATTAGACAGAAAATAAGAAGAAAAAGAACACAAAACAAAACAAAAAAACCTAAACCGGATTCTTATTGTTTTCTTCCCTGACACAACAAGAAAATCTAAAAAAAAAACAAAGACAAAACTGAAGAACAGAGCAGATTCAAGAACACAAGAAAGAAAGAAAGAAAAAATTGAAATTTTTTTTGCAGATTGGGACGAGATGACGCGAAATCGGAGTGGGTTTGTTTGAGGTTCTTATTTTGTCTCTGTTTTTGCGAAAAAAAAAAAAAAAAAAAGGTTGTAATTTCATTCCTTGCTTCGAGACTTTTTGTGTGTTTTTGTCGAATTGGAAGGGAACAGAGAGAAGGGATGAAATGGCGAGGAAATGAGAGATCTGCCTACGCTGAATTAGGGAGGGTCTAATTTGATTGGTGGTCAATGCGGGTTTTTTACTTTTTAATCTGTGGGAACATTTTTTATCTATTTGCACCCCATTTTTTTTTTTTTAAGTTTCACATTCTATCTTTTTGACACTATGGCGTGGTGGAAGACGAAGAAGGTCTCGGGTGAGAATAAATTTTGTTAGCAAATGCGAATCGAATAAGCGAAATTAGGAGATAAATTGAGGGTGTGTTTGGTTGCATGGAATCCTATGCCATGAGAATTCATGAGGGGGCCCCTACATTTTAGGCTAAATTGATGTATTACCCCACATCCACCATTTGGTTTTGTGATCAATGGTGGGAATGGAAGTCCCATGAACATGAAAATCACATGTCTTGGGGGATCAAGGAGTGGAATTCTCATGTTCATGGGACTTTCATTCCCACCATTGATCACAAAATCAAATGGTAGATGTGGAGTGATATATCAATTTAGCCTAAAATGTAGGGGTCATCTCATGGATTCTCATAACATAGGATTTCATGCAACCAAACACACCCTGAGAGCAATACTCTAGTGGTTTGAAGACGTTGAATAGGAAAGAGGTTAAGAAGAATTATAAAAAGGTGAAACAACCAACCACACAAATACTTGATGTTAGGGTGTGACAAAAAAAACTCTTATTAAGAGAACATAAAACGAGATAGGTAGTTCAAAAAAATGACCTTGCTCATTTCTCTACTAGGTATTCCGGTTATGGATTCCCATTTAGAACCCCCTAGGTCTCACATTTTAGTTACATACAAAGACCCCCTACATGCATCACTTTGAACAACAGTTCAATCGTTTTTCATCAACGACTTCTCGTTCAACTGCTCTTCATTAGGTCTTTCCTGTGTGCTCAGATCTCATCTTTTAGATTTGCAACAACTACTCTCTCTACAATATGTTTTCTTTGAGATTTCCCTATATTTCTCTGGATTTTTTTTAAAATCAAACTATGGGGTGGTGAAAAAGTAATTTTAATTATTCAATGTGTAAAAACATTATCAGTGATGGTAGGCATAATGCATTCACTGATTGCCTACTATACTGGCCATGTGATATGAACAAGTTTCAAACACCCTAAACCAACAAGTGGAAAGTCAACACTAACTATATATGCATCTCTTACTACATATCTATAGTAGGCAAAGAACTAAAAGTGCATTCAGTGAGTGCATCTCGGAGTGCATATCTATGCATGGTAGGCAATGGCCTATGATCATAATGCATTCACTATTAAAAATCGTTTGCATGCCATGAAAATCCATTTTGAAGTAGTTTGTTGGTAAGCACTAGTTAAAGATCATTTGCAGGTTGTACATGTACCCATCTTGGAAATAGATCTTAGGCAATACCTACCACAAAAATTGGATGATAGGTGATGCATAAAAAATTCTTCCTTCTGTGAGTTTGAGCTGCAAAACCACTGTTAGACTGCCAAAGACCACCTTTTTATGGCCGAAGGCACTCCGATGCTTAAGTCAGTAACTTTGTTGGAAGAATGAAGTAAATCTGGACAAAACTCAGTTAAAGTTGCATACATTTGTCGAAAGTTTCTTTTACCTTTTATAATGGTCGTAGTTAACTTTCTGCGTGACTTAAGCATGTGAGGCGCAACGGAAGGAGATGTTTCTGTAACAATCTCCTCCTTAATGAAGATGCGTTCGTGGAGGCGTAGGTCCCTTCATGGTTTTTTCTTGGTGCAACATCTTTCTTCTTAATGAGAGAACGTGTGACAGGCTTGGATTTGGGCTTTGATTCGTCCGGCACTGCGCTTCCTTAGAGGTGGGCCTATTCCAGGCCTCTATAATTGTCTTTAATCCTTTTGGATTTTATGAGTTGTCCCAATGGATCGGGCACTGTATTCTCATGATGGAACTTCATGCCACGTGTACGATCGTGATAATTTCTCCATTTTGATGTATCATTAGTTGCTCCCCCCTTTAGTTATTGGGTATGCTGACATGTCCACTAACTGTATGATGGTTGGTATGTCGATTTTGCTTTTGCGCTGACCTTTATATCTTTTAGCTACTTGATCGTCTCGGTTACATCGTTGTCTATTCATTTTCACGCATATTTTTAATGCGCCATTATGTTTCGTATGTTGCTCCATAAGCGGTCTCTTCATTTCCCAGTCGCTTAAAAGGTGTTGTGGCTATTCCTCTTTTTTTCTTTATGCCATATGTTGTGTTATTTCTTTTCTTCTACTGCATTTTTTTTCTCGTTCGCTCTCCCTTGTTTACGATGCCTCCTGGTGATATTTTAGCCGGTAATCAGCTTTTTGCTTGTGAAGCTCACTTTTTTTCGAACAAAGCCTTTCAGGCTACTTTGGATAGTGTTTGTTCCAACAATTCTTTGCCTGAGGACCTTGAAATTGTTCTTCCTCACAAAAATGACAGTCCTTGTTGCCCGAGGAAAGGATATATCACATTGTATCCTCGCATGTTCTATGTCGGTCTTTGGTTCCCTATTCCGGAGTTGTTCTTGTCATATCTGGATTTCTTGGGCATTCCTCCTACTCAAATGGGGCTGAACGGCTGGAGGGTCATGGTTGCCACATATGCTAGGGTCATTATTTCTGGTATTTCCTTGACGCCTCGAATCTTGCATTCCTTGGTGGGGTTCAACGTGACGTCCAACCATACTTGTTTGATGTATTTCCCTGCGTGTTTCGGTAACCTTAATGACGACATCAGGGGTTGGTCGCGGGATAGGTTCTATGTGTCTGTTGGTTCTGGCCACTTCAATTTGTGTGGTCTTCCGATAATAAGGTCTTTCCGAGTTCATCTCAAACATTGAAATATGAAATTGATTGCTGAGGAGTAGATTATCAGTGAGCATTTCTTGGGGCTTTCGGTGGTCCCGTTGAGTTCCTATCTTACTGACGACGTGGTGAGGCGCAGTGGCCTGTATGTCATGAATGAGATTGAAAGGGCTTTGTTGAATGCGAGGCAGGTTGTGGAGATCGATGCACGTACTGTCGGCGATGGAGTGGTCATTGATCGGAAGTGAGCTCTGATGTTACGGATCTTGACATTCCTATTCGTACTGCTAACAATCCTTCTAGAAAGAAGAAAGTGGCGAGGCCGGTTAGTCCGTCGAAGTGGTTGTTTCTATCTTCCGATCGTGTGTCTAAGAAGAAACGACTCGTTGATTTTGTGTGTCGCACGACTCTTTATTTGGATTCTGTGGACATAGATCCTTTGAGGGAGGACCGGTTCTTTCTTCAGGAGGTGAAAGAGTTGAGGTTGGCTCTGGAGAGAAGTGAGAAGGATATCGTCCGTCCCTTGGATGATGGCAAAAATAGGCTTATCTCTATGTATGGTGGTCTCGACATTGTTAAGTGTTATGAAAAGGATCATCGGTCTTTGGATGACAAGATGCTCCAGTTGGCTGTTGTTCAATTTGAAGAACTTGACAATCGAGGTCTGGCATCTGAGTTGCAGTCTCGCCTTCCTCATTCCCCTATTGCTGACGAAGGGATGGAAACTCCTCCATCCGTAGCCTACTGGAATCCTTCGGCTATTATTCGCTCAGTTTCTGCCGACCGACAAGGTGGTGATGGAGGTTCTCGTGTTGTTTCCTTGTTTTATCCAGCCATGGCTGGTGGTGGTTCCTCCATACTACCTGATCCCCGTGTTCTTCTTTCGCGGATTAGTTGGAAGAAACCTACTTATGAGGAGATCCGAGTTTAATCGGATGGGAAGTTTTGTTGGTTTTCTCGTCTTGGTGTGCAGGATGGTGCACGTAAGCTAATAAATGAATGGCAGTGACGATCGGTACAGAGGCCCCCGATGTCCGTGTTGAATCCGAACCTTCACCTTGAGGATGGTGTTAGACTCGTAATGGAGAGGACGACCCATCTCACCTATGCAGGGGTGACGGGCTTGAGTCGTCAGGGCAATCACAGTCTTATGGTTTCTTTGGAGAGGAAGTTTTCCATGTTTCTCCTGGTGTTCTCCCATGTTCGTCACCAATATGACGCGTTAAAAGCGCGATGTTCTGAATGAACCAAGGCAGTTGAAGTTTCTCGAGCGTCGCTGGCCGAGGTGGAAGGTTCATGGGATTGGTCTGTGGCGGCGCTCAAATCTCCGAGAGCTGACCTGGAAGGCGTCCGCACACGTTTGCTTGATGTGGAGAAGGAGCTTTCTACTGAGAAGGCGTTCCATGATGAGATCGCGCTGGCCATGTTAGAGCATTCTGAAAATCGTGATATTGTTGAGAAAAGGGTAGAGCAATTGTTGTCTTTGCTTGACGAGGTCAAGGTTGATTCTTCTGCGAAGCTTTCTACTGCTGAGGGCAAACTTATCGCTGTAAGAAGTGAGTTTGCTTTTGTTAAGGATAGACTCCGTGTTATGGACGTGGTAGACTGGCAACGCGTTGTTGATGGTCGGACTAAGCTTTTGGATTATATCAATGGTCTTGGTGTCGATTTGACCCAGTATCGTCCTCTGGTGCATCGGTTTTTTGAGGACGTGAAAGATGTCGTTGGGGATGTTGCTGGAAATCCTCCTCTTGAAGAGCGAGTCCCTGTTGTTGATCTGGCTCTTGCGGGTGATGTTATCGAGGATGTTATAAATGTTTCCCCTTAATATTCTATTGTTGCTTTTGTAATTGAGCGGATTTTGAATGAATGGAATTAGCTCCTTTATCGTATTTGTTCAATTGTCGTTATTTTGCTCTTTGTATTTGATGTTTCACGGATGTTTGTAGTACCCTTCTGGTAGGTTGATTTATCCCATGTTTTAGTGCGCATGCCTCGATCTCGTACTTGTTGTTTTCTGAATTGTTTGTGGAAGGCTGCTTTGATTGCGTATTTTCTCCTTTGAATTATTCGCCAAGCTTGTCGTGATATGAAGTTGCTTCGTTCAATTGGCTTGTCTGTTCAAGGTGCAATGCTCTAGTTGATTCAAAGTCGTTTCATTTTGTTGAAACCTTTACTTCGTTAACTCGACACCTTGATCGATTCGAAGTTTTTGTTTTTCTCTTTGACTCGAGCGTCCAGCTTTTGCTTCATTTTGTGTGATACCCTGGTCGACTCGAAGTCATTTCCTTTTAGGTGATTCGTTTGTCCAACTTTTACTTCGTTAACTCGACACCTTGGTCGATTCGAAGTTGTTGTTTAGTTTGACACATGTGTCCAACTTTTGCTTCGCTTTGTGCGACACTCTGGTTGACTCGAAGTCATTTTCAGTTTACTCATTCGTCCAACTTATACTACGTTAACTCGACACCTCGGTCGATTCAAAGTTGTTGTTTAGTTTGACTCGGGTGTCCAACTTTTGCTTCGTTTTGTGCGATACTTTGGTCGACTCAAAGTCATTTTCAGTTGACTCGTTCGTCCAACTTTTACTTCATTAACTCAACACCTCGGTTGATTTGAAGTTGTTGTTTAGTTTGACTCGGGTGTCCAACTTTTGCTTTGTTTTGTGCAACACTCTGGTTGACTCGAAGTCATTTTCAGTTGACTCGTTCGTCCAACTTTTACTTCGTTAACTCGACACCTTAGTCAATTCGAAGTTGTTGTTTAGTTTAACTCGGGTGTCCAACTTTTGCTTCGTTGGTTGATTAGACCAGAAGCTTATCATGAATATTTGACTTGCATCTTGATTCTTTGGGGGCTTTGGTGCCCATTGTTTTCTGTAGCTTTGCTATGAAGTTGTTTTGCTTTTGTGAAACGTCGTTTTCTGAAAATGAAACTTTATTGAATTTTTCAACTTTTTCAATAGTCGTTCTTCTAGAGTGGCTCCGTTACATTGGGAGCATTTCTTTTTTTATTCCTTCGTTGCTTATTGTTTACCCTAGGGGTGGGCAATGTCGGTTCGGTTCGGTTTTGAGCCCCAAACCGATTTCGAACCGATTTCATTCGGTTTGCCCAAAACCCAAACCGAAACCGAAATTTGTATTTGTTAACCGATGAATTCGGTTGAACCGAATTTCAGATCGGTTCGGTTCGGTTGGGCTGAAATTTCAGGCTCAAGCATTTGAAAGACTTTCATTAAAACATGTCCAATTTTTTTACAGGCCCAATTTTTTTACAGACCCAATTTTTAGCCCAAAATTGAAAACTTTGAAAGAAGGGGGTGATTCAGTGCAACAGGGTGTACTGCTGTGCATTTGTTGCACTAATCAAGTATTGACACCTACTTGTTATTTAGTTATTTATATATATCTAATTAATCAGTCGGTTCTGTTATAAATCGGTCGGTTCAAAACCGTAAACTGATTTCAAACCGTTTATAATCGGTTCGGTTCAATTTAAATTATTTTCTTTCTACTCATATTTTGGTTCGGTTACCGAACCGAATTTGAAAATCGGTTCGGTCGGTTAACCGAATTTAAATCGGTTTTGCCCACCCCTAGTTTACCCTTGCGTTTGCACTCGTGCCTCTGCTATTCCTTCTAAATAATATTATTTGCTAGTGTGGTTGTTGCTCCCCGTTTGGCCCTGCCTCTAGTTTGTTAGTTCCTTTGCGATTGATGTTGGCCGAATTTGTCACTATTGTTGAGGTCTTTTGAGTGTTGGCATTTCGATATAGGTCTGTTCGGGTGGGAGGTGCTTTTTTCCAGGGCAAATGTTGTGTAGGGCATATATTAATTCCCTTGATCGTTCTTTTGATCCCATGGCTATAACATCCGCTTTATCCTTGCCTTTGAACTGCTTATCTGATGTGCTGACAAACTCGTCCAGTCGTCCTCTTTGGATCCAATGTCGATCTCTTCTTTTAATTTGCAGCAGTTCTCGGTATCATGCTCGTGTTCTTTGTGGAAAAAACAATACATGTTCTTATCTCATCCTTCCAAATCTTCTTTCATTCTTGTTGGCCAGTTGGCATTCTTCCAGTTTGATATGTGTTTTAAGATGTCAATTCGATTTGCTTTTAGGGATGTGTATGGTTTATACTCCTTCCCCATTACGCTGGTTATTCACTCATGATTGGGTTGTGTCGACTGCGATTTCTTGAATTGTTGGTTGGATTCAGTGCGTTCATCGCCTCGATGTTTCTTTAAATGACTGTTTTCCTCCCGTGATCCGCTATCTCATCTTCTTTCATATTTTCTTTCTTGTTTTCTCGAATGGTTATCCCTCTCCTAGTCGTTCTTTCTCCTTGTAGCTTTCATTTCCTCGAGGTAAATATGTTTCTGTGTTATTTTCAACAGAACTGTCGTGCCTTTCGGAGGTTCCAAGTTAAGGGCATCAAAAAAGTTTACCTCTCTTCAATCCTGCGACGAAAGTTGCAGCGGCTGTGTCGTCATTGCATCCATCAACCATTGTTAGTTCGTTGGTGAAACGAGTAACATATTCCCGTATTGTTTCGTTCGGCTTTTGTCGCATATGCAAAAGGTAATTGACTTTTTTCCTCATCTGTTGGTTCCCGATGAATCTGTAAGGAAAACAGTGGCTAAGGCCTGGAAATAATTTATTGACCTTGGCGGTAAGCTGTTGAACCGGTTCATTGCTGTGGAAGTGAGGCTGGTTGGGAACGTTCTGCACAGGATCGACCCCGTGGTTTCTTTTAGAGCCATCATATGGTGAAAGTGTCTTAGGTTGTCAGTCGGGTCGGTGGTGCCATCGTACACTTCAAACTTTGGCGGAGTGAACTTCTTTGGCATTGCTTTCTTCATGAGTTCGTCGGAGAATGGTGGCTTGGCCAATTCATATAGTATGTTGGGATCCGTGACTCCGATCCTGAACGGTATCTTAGAAACTACTCCGCCGCACTGCGGAGTTTTGTCTCGGTTGAGTTCGTTGCTCTTAACATTTCCCTGTTGGGGTTCCGCTAAAACTTCGTCACTCCCTTGAGTTCGGATAGTGGAGTTTTGTTGAGGCGGTGCAGGAGTAGGATCGGCTGGCTGAACGCGTTCTAGGGTGATTTTCCAGCATCTCCATCATGTATTTCATCTGGGCCATTAGCGAGTCTACCCGAGGGTCCGCGGTAGCGCTAACGGTCATCTGGGATGTTTGAACTATTGCATGTAGTGGATCCACGTTTTTGGGTGCTAATGGTTCGGTGATCCAGATTGTGTCTTCTTCTCCGGATATTAGTGGTGCATTGGAGGGAGAGTTGTCGTGATCTGGGGTCTGCATCATTTTATCTGATGGTTTGCTAGCCCTTTGTCGGGTTGTGATAAATCTTTATCACTGTGTGTTCTGTAAAGACGAAACTTGTCGTTTCCCACAGACGGCGCCAAACTGATTCATCCAAAAATTGTCCTCCTACTGTTAGACTGTCAAAGACCACCTTTTTGGTGGTCGAAGGCATTTCGATGCTTAAGTCAGTAACTGTGTTGGAAGAATGAGGTAAATCTGGACAAAACTCAGTTAAAGTTGCATACCTTTATCGAAAGTTTCATTTACCTTTTATAATAGTCATAGTTAACTCTCTGCACGACTTAAGTATATGAGGCGCAATGGAAGGAGATGCTTCTGTAACAGTCTCCTCATTAATGGAGATGCGTTCGTGGAGGCGTAGGTCCCTCCACAGCTATTTCTTGGTACAAAGTCCTTCTTCTTAATGAGAGAACGTGTGATGGACTTGGATTTGGGCTTTGATTTGTTCCGGCCTACACTTCCTTGGAGGTGGGCCTATTCCGAGCCTTTATAATTGTCTTTAATCCTTTTGAATTTTATGAGCTAGCACAATGGATCGGACGTTGTATTCTCGTGATGGAACTTCATGCCACATGTACGGTTGTGATAATTGGTCCATTTTGATGTATCATCAATAGGCACAGGTTTTAAACAAACTTTAGGCCATTTAACATAGTTCGAAGCAATGCCTACCATCAAATATGATAGGCATTGCTTCAAAACTATTTCAAATATGTGTTTATACCTTGCAAATGGTTTTTAACCAATACCTAGCATCAAGATTTATGTAAGCGTTGATTTAAATTATTTCAATTTGCCAATGGTGTACCAGCTCAGTGGTAGGCCTATGGCGGATAGAATCACATGTCTAGGATTCCAACCCTGTCGGCCGCATTTAGGGTGGGAGGGTTACGGGATTAAAAAAATAAATTGTTTACAATTTGGTTATCATATGCACATGCAAGTAGTTTGAATAGGAATAATTATCATTTGTAGAACATCTTGAGAAGGGGGGAAATGATATAAGATAACATAACATTTGCCTACTATTTCTGCCTATATACATTTGGGAGAAAAAAAAGACAAATAGAGAAAGAGATAGATAAAGAAAAAAATAAACAAATAAAGGGAGTTGTTGTTGATCTTGAGGAAGAGCAAATAATGAGGAGGATGAAGTGTCGTTGAATTTAGGTTGAGGAGCAAATAATGTAAAAAAAATAAAAAAGAGAGGAGCAAATAATGTTGTTGATATGTAGGTGAGCCCTTCTTTACAGCGAGGAAACGCGCGAGGGAGAGGGTGTAACTACCCATCCATCGCTCTCTTTCCCTCGCGCATTTCCTCGCCGTTCAGAAAAGTTGTAGGTCTTGAGACCACGTTGACTGTTGTCAACTACCACACAGGGATGGATGCAATGTGACTATATTTTGTTTTTTGTTATTATTAATAACCATTGGAGCAAATTTGTCATTCTAGTTGACAAATTTTTACAGTCAAATAGGTCAACATAATTTTAGGAGCTAGGCTGCAAGTTGGACAAATTTTCAATCTAAACTCCTATATGGTACACATCACATGATCCATATGCAATTATCCAATAAAATATATGAGAAATAGAAATTAAAGCTCAAAGTTTTCACAAATCTAATGCTTATATGGTTGAGATTCCAAGTTTTAAAAGCGACTCGTGTTAGAACAAAAGTAATAAGTAAAAATCGTACAAATTTAGTAAATTAGCAAGTAAAAATGAAATGTTTTACCCATTGAAAAACATCAAAAACAAAAATCATAGAATTGGCAGCAACTTCATTGACATTCTCTATATAGCAAATTTAAACACATTTGGCATAATGTTTATGTACATTTTCTCTACAGCTCATAGAAGATAAAGGGCATTGGTAGCAAGTAATATTTCTCTTGTACAATATTTCAGCCTCTCCCCACCACAGTAACTCCATCTTGAAAAGTGTTTTTATCATTTCTTTCCCATTCCACTAACAAAATTTTCTCCATTCCAAACTCTTTCTATCACCAGAAATCCATTTGGGGTCTCTCACGTAATTTCTCTTATTTTTTTAGGCATTCGATCTGTGAGTTCTTCAATACCCTATTATTAACTTCAATTTTGATTGTGGGGTTCTTATGTCAACTCGAAAATCAATTAAAGAGTATAACTATATATCCAATATCTCAATAAAACATTTCATCACACACTTGGTGTTTCAACATCATAAGTCTCGATCACATATAGTTTTCAATAAAAAATAATCATTTTCTTAAACGCACGGTATATACACCAAGTAAAATCATGCACAACCTAAATAATTTAAGGATGTGAAAATTTCGGTTATCGTTTAAAAAACACCATACGAAGTGGTTGAAATAACAATCAACCACTCAAATGTTCACCACAAAATCAAAAAATAATGTACCAAAAGAGTTAAAAAGTCATACCTAGAAGTTAGCCGCAACCTTTGGCCTCATTTTGATGTTCCGTCTTCTTGAGTTTTAGAACTTGTTTATTCCCCCTTGAATCCCAGCGATAACAAGTTAATCCACCGTATTTGGTTGTAAACTCGACCAAACATCAAGATTTGGATCTATATTTGATAAGAAATTATATTCAACCTATCTTCTCCATTGATACAAATCAAGAAGAAGATTATAGAAAGGACCGGGGAGTATCAATCCTAAATTAGGATTTGTAGACCTAGAAAAACCCAAACTCAGACAGGAAGAGAGATGATGGAGAAAATGAGTTTCTCTCAAGGGCTGGTCATCTTGCCTTAAAAGGTTGACAAACAACAAAATCTCAAAATTATTTTAGGTTATAGCCACACTATGAGCACCCATCATTTTTGTAGGGCAACGACTATTTAACACCACAGTTCCTCTCTCCCACACCACTAATCTAATTTTTTCTCCCACACTACCCATAAAAGGTAAAAATTCATCTTCTCTCCTTCCAAATTCAAACCTGCAAAAAACTCTTTCTGCCCTCCTAACTTCCTCTTCCGTCCAGAAACACACTTTTCCCAACTCCATTTTCTTCCCTTCCCAAATTCAAACTCCCTTCCCAATTTCTTATTTTTCGCTCCACAAACTCCCTCTTCCCTCCCAACTTCCTCTTCTTCCCTCCACACTCAACTCCCTCTTCTTCCCTCCACAGTCCCCTCTTCTTGTTCAATTATTATTATTATTATTATTATTATTATTATTATTATTATTATTATTATTATTATTATTATTATTATTATTATTATTATTATTAGATACCTTTGCTGAACCATCTCAGGTCCCCCATCAGCAGAAGCAAAGCCAAAGACCGGAGGTTTGAGAGATGACGAAGACTGTCTTATGCAATCCTCACCTCTCCGGCTCATAAAGCCCCAGAAAAATGAGGCCAACTATAAAGGCCCAGACTAGGCCCACCACCAAGGAAATGTAAACAGGATCTGAATCCAGACCAAAACGAATCAAAGCCCAAATTTAGGCCCGATACGCGTTTTCTCATAAAGAAGAAGAACGTTGCACCAAAAAAGAGCCGTGGAGGGACCTACGCCTCCACGAACGCATATCTATTAATGAAGAGACTGTTACATAAACATCTCCTTCTGTTGCGCCTCACATGCATAAGTCACGCAGAGAGTTAACCACGACCATTATAAAAAGTAAAGGGAACATTTGACAAACATATGCAACTTTAACTGAGTTTTGTCCAGATTTACTTCCTCCTTCCAGCAGAGTTACTGACTTAAGCATCGGAGTGTCTTCGATCACCAAAAAGGTGGTTCTTGGCAGTCTAACAGTTGTTTTACAGGTCAAACTCGTAGGAGGACGATTTTTGGACGCATTAGTTTGGCGTCGTCTGTGGGGAACGACGAGTTTCCTTTTTCCTAAAAATAAGATTCAGTGACAAAGCTCACGCAACTTGATAAAAAAAGATCAATGGAATACTCCACAGATCTTCAGTACGACAATGACATATACGACAGGCCGCCCAATACTGATCCAAAGACAATCATCGAGACAACAATACCTACCGGTAGAGATGTCACGCCCCGATTTTTAAACAACATAAATTAATAGATTGTCCAAAATCGAGGCACGACAGGAACAAATTAAATGGTACAGTCATGAGGCAATAAATAAAATAATAACATTCATCAAAATTCTTTCTCTCAAAATGAGGTCCACAATTATAAACCCAAGCCACAATATAAATCATTAAAAAAATTACATTAATCAATCCCCAATAAATCCCTGACTCGAACATCCGAGCATTAATAACTAATCCCTACATCTGATTACCTAGGAAAAACAGTAAACTCAAGATCTAACAAAACGTGTTGAATCCTCAGCTATCGCCACGCAACTAATACCACCTTTGCGCTCTAATTAACCCTGATAAGTCTCTGGAGCTACGCTTATTAAGAACGACCCAATTTGTAAAACAATACAAAATTCGGGTCAATATATTAATACTGGTGTGAGCAAACTTCCAAATTATGTCACAATTAGACAATTAAGTACCCTTAAAAAAATACATTTCACCTTAAGGAAGACATGGCGGTTAGTTTCTTCCTACAAGGCTAACCTAATACATACTAAAATAATCCATGCATATTTTCATGTTATGATCAATTCAAAGTTTTCTTTATTTTCCTAATTTTTAGTTTTTTTTCAACAATCGCACTCTCTTCCTGTGCCGAACACACCTCACCTAAGTGTACCTCCCTTGCCACCAAAGCCACTCAGAGCGTACATGACCCAAGTGGGGTGCCACATCGAGTGTCATGTCATCTCACCCGAAGTTCGATACCTGACAAGTATTTCCTAAATACTACACGTACCACCGAACTCACATGGAACGACATACCGATATGCAAGCAAGTCTGCATACCCAAAGTTATATCACATGTATACAAGCAAGTCTGTATACAAAAAATATTCTTTTTTTTTCACCTTTTTTTTTGGAGTTGTGGAAAAGAGTTTAAATGTCAATTAAGTATCAAATTTAGTTTACTATCACTTCATGTAAATAAACTAATATGTAGCAAGCAATAAAAAATGACATTCCAATTTGACCAAAATAAAATACATGGCCGAAAATAAATAACAAGCAGAGTATACGACCATCCCATACCGTGGTTGGGAAATTAACAACTAAATATTTGTATCACCCATAAATTTATTTCTCTACAACTTCACTTCCATCAAGAAGTATACTTTCAAACATGGGGTAAATAAAAAATAAACCAATTAAATGGCTAAACAAACACTAGGATATTTATGCAACAAAGTGAACAATCGAGGTCACAAATAATAGTGAATAGGGTACAAAGTGTGTATGACAATGCATACCTATATGTTTACTGAACACTTACTGGTTTCTATTTTTTTCTGCATAATATTTTATTGGTATATTATTTAACTAGTTTTTACGTGTTCACTTTTTCCTATTCCCCCATAAGGATTAGCTTTTCCTGTGCACTTTCACTGTACAAGTATTGAGATTCAACAATTGGGTCACATTTTTTTTTTCCTGTGCAAGTACTGAGATTCAACAATTGGCTTTTCCTATTCACCCATAATATTTATTTTTTTCTATTCACTTTATCTGCACAAGTACTGAGATTCATTTGAAAAAAAGAAACACTTCCCAAGATTCATCACATCACATGTCCAAGTCATATTAACATGAGATTCCACAAATGTCCAAATCATATTAACATTGAGATATATCACATCAAAAGTCCAAATCATATTAACATTGAATTCAACAAATGTACAAATGTCCCAAATCATATTAACAGTGAGATTTAACAATTACAGGCCACTAAGAGAAACGTTGAAGAACGGTAGAGTTTTACTCACCGTTTTTTTTCGAAAATCCCAAAGTTGAAAAAAACTTTTTCTCTTCGCCTCATTTTCTTCTACGTAGGTTTTTCTTTTCTTCTGTGTGTGTATCCAAAGAGAAGATGTGGCTAGGGTTTTCAATTAAGGATTTACTAGCTTTAGCTAAACACACCCACCACTCCTCTCTTACCCACCACCAATCTAAACATAGGTCCCAAATTCATATCATAAAATATATAAATATTACAAATTAATAAGTATTACCAATAAATAAATAGTATTAATTACTAAGATAGTAACATTATATTGTATCATGTGGATCAGGTCGTGACAAGAGAACTCCAGCAGGTAACAGTTCAGACGTCTCTGACATCATGGGGAATCCCCTCGGATCCTTGAGTAGAGACGCTTATGGCTCAAATTGACAGCGTGATCGAAATGATAGATAGGATCATCTGAAACTTACAAGGCAACAACTTCCAAGAAGAAATCATCCAACTTAATAAACATCGGGCTAACAATAGCTCCAAATGCAACCAGGGAATGCCCAAAAGTCTACAACTGAAGAAGCCCAAATATGTAAGAGCATTCTCGGCTTTGACAACAAGTCGAAGCAAGTTTCTTGAAGCAATGGCAAGAAGAGAATATGTCAAATAGCCGCTGAAGAAGAGAGGAGATCCGGAGAAGCGGAACAAGGGCAGACATTGTCTCTTCCACAACAACTATGGCCACGATAACGGAGATTGTCGCAGCCTAAGAGACGAAATTGAACGCCATATCAAACAAGGACGACTCACAGAGTTCGCCAAACTCAAGGGCGAAACAATCGTTTCAAATGAGCAAGTGAATGAGACAATCCACGTCTTGCATGGCACAGGCGGAGAAAATGAGCAATCCAATCGATCCAGAAATCGCATAGTCAGGGACTTATGCACAAAGATCATAATCCAGGATCCATCCGCACAACCTGCAAAGACAATGCAAATGACTCTAATCTTCTCAAACGAGGATGCTGATGGAGTTAATTTCCCACACAATGATGCTTTAATGATTTCGTTCATGATAGCAAAATGGGAAATCAAAAGGGTACTAATCGACAACGGTAGCTCGACAAACCTATTATACCTACCAGTTTTTCGAATGATGCAGTTCACCACTGAGATGCTCTTACCAAGCGATCAATCTATTGTAGGTTTTAGTTGGGAGCAATGTAACCCACTAGGAATGATCTGATTACCAGTTGAAACGGGAGAACCAGGGAAGCAACGGGTGTTAATGACAAATTTTCTCATCGTCGACGCTCCTGCTGCATACAACATGCTACTCGGAAGACCATGGATACACAAGATGAGTGCAGTATGCTTTCCAAAAAAAAAAATGAGTGCAGTATCCTCCACTATGCACCAATGCGTGAAGTACCACACTGACAACGGCGTTGGAAGAATAAAAGGGGACCAACCAGCAGCCTGGGAGTGTCATTTTGCTGCTAGACTTTTCACAAATAGCAATTACCGCAACAACTGGAAGAGTCTTCGCAGCGATCCGATGAAACAAGTTTGGATTCTCCAAATGACAATATGGCTCCAACCAGTCCGCGAGATCGACCCAACATCGGGTGATCGGAAGAAGAAACAGTCGAGGTCTACTTAGACAAAGAAGCTAAATTGGCAGTCCGAATCGGCACAAAAATTCAACTTGAACTCGCCAAAAAACTAATCCAACTGCTGAAAGATTACCAAAACATTTTCGCATGGACAATGAAGGACATGGTGGGAATAGATCCATCCATCATTTCCCAAAAATTGCAAGTGAGATCAGATAAGAAACCGGTTAGACAAAAAAGAAGATCGGTGACCCCGGAGCACAATCAGGCGATAAACGAAGAAGTACACCGACTGCTCAACGCGGGAATGATAAGAAAAGCTCACTATCCGGATTGGCTGGCGAACACAGTACTAGTAAAGAATAAGAACGGAAAATAGAGGGTGTGTGTGAATTACACCGACTTAAATAAAGCCTGTCCTAAAGACAACTTCCCACTTCAATGAATAGACCAAATAGTGGATGCAAATGTTAAGCTTCATGGATGCGTACTCCGGGTATAACCAAGTACGAATGTACCCTCCCCCCACCAAGAAAAAAAAATTTCATAACAGAAAGGGGGACGTATCGTTATCGAGTAATGCCGTTTGGGTTAAAGAACGTAGGAGCAACATATCAACGGCTAGTAAACACGATGTTCAGCGATCAGATCGGCAAAATGATGGAGGTTTACATTGACGATATGCTCGTCAAAAGCTTACGCAAAACAAACCATGTTATGGACTTCGAACATGCTTTCGCTAAGCTTTGGATATACAAAAGCTAAACCCAGATAAATGCACCTTTGGAGTGGAGTCAAGGAAGTTCCTCGGGTATATAGTCAACCAGCGAGGAATTGAAGCCGATCCAAATCAGATGCAAACACTTACCAACGTGCAATCACCAACAAACATAAAAAGGTGTTAAAGTCTTAACGGGAGGATAACAGCTCTAAACAGATTTATTTCCAGATCATCAGACAAGTGTCTGCCTTTTTTCAAAATTTTGAAGGGGAACAAGACATTCGAATGGAATGACGAATGCGAAAGAGCCTTTCAAAACCTTAAGACATATATGGAAAGTACGAAGCTACTAACAAAACCAAACACAGGAAAAAAACTGTATATGTACTTATCTGTGTCCAACACGCAGTGATTTCAGTGCTAACACGAAAAAAAAAGGGTGCATAAACCGGTGTACTACATCAACAAAACACTCACAGATGCAGAAATCAACTATCTGGCCCTAGAGAACTGGCGCTCGCTCTGATCGTGTCATTAAGGAAATTGCGACCATACTTCCAGGCAAACTTGATCACGGTCATGACCGAACAACCACTTCGGTCAGTATTACACAAGCCGGATTTATTGGGAAGAATGGTAAAATGGGCAATAGAGCTCGGACAATTTGACATTACATATGCCCCTAGAACTGCTATCAAAGCTCAAGCATTAGAGGGTTTTCATCGCCGAGCTCACAGGAAGCAACAACCAATCCGAGGATAAGGAAAACAGAACAGGCGATAAAATTCAGTTTTGAAGCCTCCAATAATGAAGCCGAGTACAAAGCTGTGTAGCAGGACTACAGTTAGCAAAACACCTGGGAATAAGGGACATTAATGTCTTTACGGACTCCAGACTGGTGGTCAATCAACTAAGCGGAAAATTCCAAGTGAAGGACGCTCGAATGAAAGCCTACCACCAAAGAACCACAAAACCAGAAGGTTTCCAAAATGCCACCATCCAATAATGTGCACGAGCAAAAAACAAAATGGCAGACAAGCTAGCTAAATAAGCCTCAACAACACAGGATAATGACAATCCACTCATCACAACACAAGGTAGTTCCATACTGGAAAATCAATCAGAAGAAGCGTGCACCTTAAACCAATGTGTTAATTGGATGACTCCAATCCTAGCATATATTTTAAATAGGGAACTCACAACAGATAAGATGAAAGCCAAAAAACTACAGAATCGGGCAACAAGATATACAATGGTTAGTGACATTGTATAGGAGGTTTGCCACGAACCCATTATTAAAATGCTTGGCACCAGGAGACGCCGAATACATCCTAGAAGAAATACACCACGACACATGCGAAAAATCACCTGGAGGGAAGAACATTGGCCCACAAAGCTCTCACGTTAGCTTATTATTGGCCAACGATGCAAACGAACGCTCAGAAGCTTGTTCGTAAATGCGACAAGTGCAAAATATTCGCCCCATACACTCACATGCCGGGACAAAATCAGATTCCAATGAGCACCCCTGGTCGTTCGCACAAGGGGGAATGGACATCGTAGGACCACTCCTTACGTCTGACAAAAAAAAGTTCCTCTTTGTAGCAGTAGATTACTTCACCAAATGGGTAGAAGTAAAGCCCCTCACAAAGATAACGGAAGCACAAGTCGAGAAATTTCTCAAGAGAGACATCATATGCAGATTCGGGATCCCAAGAGTAATCGTTACGAACAATGGGGCAGTTTGAAGGAAAAAGGGTCAGGGAGTTATGCAAGAGCATGAATATCCAACAATACTTCTCCGCACCAGCTCACCCGCAAACAAACGGGTAAGCCGAAGTCACTAACAGAACAATTTTGGAGGCAATCAAAGAAGACTCGAGGTAGCAAAAAGACTATGGACGTCCAAATTACCTGGTGTCCTTTGGGCATATAGGTCAACAAAACGAACTCCAACAAGAGAAACACCTTTCGCACTCGCTTACGGGTCAAAAGCGATGATACTCGTGGAAGTCGGAATGCCAACAATCTGAATCGAAGAATTTTGCGCCGAGGACAATGTCAAAAGCATTGAGAGTCAGGCTGGATCTCCTCGAAAAAAAATGAGAAGCAGATTCGATTACAACAACAACATACCAACAACACATGGCAGGGTACTATAACAAGAAGGTACGGATCCGAAACTTCAACGTCGGAGATTGGGTGTTACGAAAAGTCCAACTAAACACGAAAGAGTCCGGCACAGGCAAGTTTAACCCATATTGGGAAGGACCCTATCGAGTAACGAAAATCAACAGACCAAGAACATACTGGTTGGAAGACAAAGAGGGCGAAATGATACCTCGACCATTAAATGTAGAGCACTTGAAAAGATATTATCAATAAAGTCTTTCGCTCTCAAATTCAAAACAACCAAATCTGACCAGGACAAAAGGTCTGATTAAAAACAGACTCGAAAAAATACTCAGCATGGTAAAGTATCGAGCAAACAAATATGTTGGACGAACGAGTCAGACATAAAACTTCTGCCCTGATCAACCACGAAGTAATAAAGTACCATGACATACGAGCCGGACTTTTACATCGACTGTATCGTGCGATATCGTAATCTGAATGAGAAACAAGATTCTATAAACCAAAGCTTCCATACGACTAGAATGTCGAGTATCGAAGCCACCCACAAAAATCCGGACAACCGAAGTCGAAATCTCTCAGAAATGTCATAAGTAAAAGCTAAACAAGCTAGATATATGAGACACAAAAATGTGAAATAACAAAATTTCCATTTATCTTCTAGAAAAAAGAGATTACAAAAATAACAACTAATAGGAATCAATCGTGAACAACATCTTTAGGAAGCATAGGGTCAGTAGGC
This sequence comes from Berberis vulgaris, assembly GCA_963556465.1. Classification (NCBI taxonomy): domain Eukaryota; kingdom Viridiplantae; phylum Streptophyta; class Magnoliopsida; order Ranunculales; family Berberidaceae; genus Berberis; species Berberis vulgaris. Next base: position 78,111,716 of record OY747131.1, read on the forward strand.
TCCTCGACGTCCGGATCACCCATCGAATTCGGAACAACTTCCTCGACATCGTCTAATTCCTGCTCAGCAAGGCTGAGGTAGGGGGACATGTTCAAGCCCTGCGTTTCAAGGAAATCCAAAAAATCATGGCGACCATCAACCACTCTTTTGAAATCCGCGACCTTCGTTGCCTTCAACTTCTCCTTAACAGTCAACAGCTCGGCTTGGGTAGACGCTAGCTCTTTGTCGACAACTCAACTTGGGTCGATGATAGCTCTTTGTCGACATTGGCAAGTTTAGCAGCAACCGCTGACTTGGTCTCAACAAACTCGGAATTCAGCTCAACAATGTAAGTAGTAGCAGCCATAAGCTTGGCAAAACACTCATTGGCGGAGCTAACAACATCGTCACATTCAACCTTTCGGTCAGACAACCTTTTCTCAGCAACGTCTAGATGGGGAACGCAACTTGCCCAATTCCACCTCGGACGTCTCGAAGTCAAAAGCAAATGCATCACGCGTAGCCTCGTGTTCCTTCAATAACTTCCGCGCAGAGTCCGCGACCCTCTCATGTTCCATGCATTGTGCCTTCAATAAATCCAGTCGATAAAGAACATGGGAAAGAACCAAAATGTGCCCCAAAAGCTTTCGTTCGACATGAGCAGTCTGGTCACGAGACGCCTTACAATCTGACCCCATGACGAGCGCATAAGTAAGATGTGTCATCCCCTCCATAAAATGTTCGAGGCCATCATCAATATGACGACGTGGTTGACGCACAGGCATAGAAGTTTTGTTAGCCAACCGCCCGTGACAGCTGCCAATAAGGTTGCGAGCATTGTCCTGCACGTCAGCCTCGGAAAGCCAAAAGGTCTCGCCAAGGCTAGAAGGAGTAGGGCGAAAAACAGAAGGAGCACCACGAGACCGCGAAGTTCCAGCCACAATAGGAGAAACAATAAGCTCGTGATCTCGAGAACGAGCAACAACTTAATCCTCTGCTGATGGATCATAATCAAAGTCATTGGCCGTTCCTCTTCCTCTAGTCCATTGAAAAGCTGTTGGGGTAGCGCGACTATCTTGAACACGCTCTCTGAACTTCTCTGGGGATTGGGCTATTCGTTGTTCACAGTATCCTTCTACAAGTGGAGGATTTTCCTGTTTGAGTGCCTCCAGCATTTCTGCGATTTGCTACATCTGTGTTGAAAGTAAATCCACGCTTGGGTCTGCTGCGGCCGCCACCGGCGCGGGGGTCTGAGAAGGCTCCTTCCTTGGTGGTGGTGGAACGGGGGGTGCTCTGCTGGTTTGAGCGTTCAAGGGCTCCGCAACATCTTCATTGTTGTGAGACCTTGTTGTCACCATTTCTCTGGTTTTTTGGAAAATGTGGTGCTACTGTTTTTTTCTGAGGAACTCTGTCGTTTCCCACTAACGGCGCCAAACAAATGTAGTCGATTCATGCTCTTTTTTGTCGCTACTTACCTGGACCTGCACAAGTAACACATGTGTGCCAAAGACCACCATGTGGCAGTCGATGACTCTTCGATGCTTAAGTTAGATAAGGCCCAGGAGAGGCTTAAAACTGTAAATTGGGTTTCTATAGCGTACCTTACGTTCATCGACCTTATCTCCCATTTATAATGTGAGAGTCCTTGTTCGGCTAGGCCTTTGGTGACATAGTTTAGGGGAAAAGATCTTGCTGGAGATCCTTTCCTAGTTGGGAGCTGTCCATGTGGGATAGTTTCCCTACACGACTCAAGCTCCTAGATCCGCGGGAGAGGTTTTCCTTTCTGAGTGTTGTCCATGCAAGGAAGTTTCCTTGCCCGACTTATACTCTAGTTTTTGTTTCCTAGTCAGAACCGATGTAATGTTGGCATGTATGTCTTGGGTCGATCCCCCAGATACTTGCCTTATCAGGGCTTACGAGTATTGTGCTTGACCGCGTGGCTTGTGGGCTTAGTGGCACATTGCAATTAGGGTCCAACATTCTGGAATCTGCCAATAGTGGGCTTAATGTTGTCTGGGCCTCACTGGATTGAACATGCAACCAGACCTGCTTTGTTCCGTTGACGAGATTATCATGACACATGTACGATGATCAGAGGATTGTTTGATGTATCATCAATTATTATTATTATTATTATTATTATTATTATTATTATTATTATTATTATTATTATTATTATTATTATTATTATTATTATTATTATTATTATTATTATTATTATTATTATTATTATTATTATTATTATTATTATGATGATGATGATGATGATCATCATCATCATCATTATTATTATTAAATGAATCATATTCAATTAAATAAAAAATCATTTCAAATTAATTAATGATCATATTTATAAACCATAAACATAAATTAATAAACACCAAAGTCATATAATTATCATTTCATTCATTTGTTAAACACCAAAAAGCATATAATTATCATAAACATAATTGCATAAACACCAAAGTCATATAAACCATAAACACCAAAGTCATATAAACCATAAACACCAAAGTCATATAATTATCATTTCATTAATTTGTAAATACCAAAAAGCTAGCATAACTCACAAATATATACATCCTAATAATGCACATCTCACAAAAAGTTCATTTCCCATTCTAGTCGCAATTTACAAAGAAAAATAGAGAAAAAAAAATTGTTTGCCCATATCGAGGGGTATCCCAGGCTCCTAACCATTGACCATGAGATACCCGCTTCTTGAATATATAAGGGGTGCACCCGAGGTGTATCGGTAATAGAAGTACATCTAACATTACTACTTCCTAGCTTGCCAGTGCAATTGAACATTTTCTCAAAAGAAGTTTTCTTGATTAACTACAAATGTAATACACTTACTCTCCCATTTAAAAGAGTATAATTGTTTTGCTCAATCATAATTCATGACCAAGTTAATCGGCTTCAACTATTAAATTGTTGAGATAATAAGGAAGGCTCTGACTTTTTAACACCACCATTTCTGCTGATGGACACAATCACTCAGTTTTTTTTTGTTTTTCTTGGATGTGCTAAATAACACACCATTATAAAAATAAATAAATAAAAAAAACCCCACCTCTCTTATCTCTCTCTTCTCCATCAAGCATTATCACCACCCTGCTCCGGGACCACCGGCCACACCGCCCTTCTCCTATTTCATCTTCTCCTTGCTTCCTCTTATTTCTCTCATCCCCTATTCTTATCTTATGTTTTTCTTCTTCTCATATCTTTCTCTTCTCAGGAACAACCCCAACCGTTCATCAGATGCACCACCCCTCACCGTCCCCGTCCCCGTCCCCGTCTCCGTCTTCTTCTTTGTTTTTTCCTGCTCCTTCTCTTTTGCCCTTGCACAAGCTTGCGGGAAGACGGGTTCCATCCTCCCAGAAGCTTTGCAAGGGTAATTTTTTTTTACCCTCGCACATGTATTTGCAAGTGGGGAATCCATCCTTGCAGAGGATTATGTAGGGACGGATTTTCCATTCACGGATGCACGTTCGAAAAAAAAAGATAAGAGGAGAAAGACAAGGGGGAGGGGGGCGGTGAGGCTGACCTGGTGAAGTGGCTGCTATTGCTCCATCCCTGTTGTTTTTCCTGAGAAGAGAGGATAAAAAGAAAACGATATGAGAAGAAGAGGAAGATAGGAGAAAAAGAAGATATGAGAAGAGGTGTGACCGACAAGCGGGGTTGTGCGGTGGTGTTGATAAATTGTGTGAGGATTGAGAGAAATTTTAAGATTTGAGATTTTATACAGGTGTCATCCAAAAGTAGATGATGGTGCCTTTTAACACAACAGAAATGATGGTGTCAAAAAGTCAAAGTGAATAAGGAAACATAACACCTTGAACCCACTGACATGTTTTACCTGGTTACCAACCTTGAATTTTAATCATAATGCTGCATGCAAATCTCTTTCCTAAAATATTTGTACAAAATTTGATTACCATATATTCTTACAAAATTTTGTTTCCTAGGGAAAACCTGTGAAACTTCTAAGATGCAGAAAATATCTCAAGTTCACTTCTAACTTGCACCTCACACAAAGCCCCTCAATTACATATGTCGATTTAGGTTTGTTCGACTGCTCGAGAAAGGAATAACCAATCTCCATTTACTCACTTTGCACCTCACACAAAGCCGCTCATAAATTCATTTTCTTTTCAAGTGGTGGAAGTCCATCTTCAGAATCATAGTCGGAGCCGGTTGCATTGCTGTCAGATAATTTATCATTCCCTGCATTGAATAATAATAACAAATTAGGCTTAATGATCAATGCAATTACTGCATGGAGCCTTAGCTTCTTCAGCTTAACTCATGCACATCACTTTAAACAGAACTTATTATGAGAAATCAGCCTGATCATATCATATTTCATTCATATACAACCATTTGCATAGGGTTAGAAAGAACCCACATCAAACGACAAAAACTCCCATCTTTCTAGACTATGAAATGTCATATATTGTAACCAAGAAAGTATCCACTGTGTTTCCAAACAAAAATTTTTTGTTCTAAACAGCCGAAGGTGTTACTGTTGGACAAATCCAATAATGTGGGCACACATATGTAATATAACGTGTATTGCTATCTTAAAGTGTAGTCCATTTAAATATGTGATCTAATAGGGGTATTGGACTATAAGGTATTAATAAATAACATGGTGTAAATAAGGATGTAATTTCTAATTCAATGAGGGGCAGAATTGGAAATTCACAGCCCGTAAGTTGAAGGGTTGTGACTTATGGACATTATAAATTAGGATGAGTCCCCGATTGAGCGTATGCGTATTAGAGAAATTTTTGGCATTGTCTTCTGTATCCTCTCAACAGAGAACTAAGGGAAAACGCTTGAATCAATCGGAAGATCCAAACAATCCAAACTCATCACAATCAACGAGAAAATCGCTATGGATCGATCGGGTATGTTTCTATTCTTCTTGTTTCCATTGAATCAACTAGAGTCTTAAGTTTTTTAGTTTAAATACAACAATTGGTATCAGAGCAACTCCTGTTGATTCCATGTGAAATTATAAAGGAAAACATACAGTGATTATTTGTTTCATACAGTGATATATAGATTCATACAGTGATATATATTCATATAATAGCAAAGCAATTGAATACTATATGTTATTTATGATTATAGATTCATATAGTTTATGTATCTGGACATGATTATAAAAACATAATTATAGATTCATATGAATAGCATGAATACAGTGATTATGGATTATGGATTAATACAGTGATTATTGATTAATACAGCGATTGATATAGCATGATCTGGACCTACAGTGATTATGTATTCATGATTATAGACTTGAATCTATATAGATATGTATTCATGGCAATTGTCTTCACTGTTTCATTGTGAGTGTAATTGTATTCAGTGATTACATTGTAATTGTATTTCCTATTGAAATAGATTACAATTTGGATCAAGGTGAAATAGATGTATTAAAAAAAAAAAAAAAAAAAAAAAAAACCCGATTTTACTGTTACAGTGAACAGTGAATGCGATTTCGTGAACAGTGAACACCGATTTCACTGTTGCGATGAACAGTGATACGCGATTTCGTGAACAGTGATATGCAATGTCGTGAATAGTGAAAAAACGATTTCACTGTTACAGTGAACAGTATCTGCGATTATGCATTTAAAAAAAAAATTTACTGTTCACATTGACCGCGACTGTTCACATTGACCGCGACTGTTCACATTGACCGCTACTATTCACTGTTGGGCCTGGCGAATGTTGGGCTTGTTTATTGCTTTGGTCTGTTCTGAGGTTAACTTAGCTTCAGTACCTAGAAACACTTGGTGGTTAGATTCCGGTGCTACTACTCACATAAGTGTTTCTATGCAGGGTTGTCTGAGCTACCGAAAGCCAAGTGATGCTGAAAGACGCATCTTCGTGGGCGATGGAAAATCGGTAGAAGTGGAAGCAATAGGAAACTTTAGGTTACTCTTAGGGACTGGTTGTTATTTGGAACTGAAAGACACTTTTGTAGTACCGTCATTTAGACGGAATTTGGTTTCTATTTCCTTGTTGGACAAATTTGGATATTGTTGTTCATTTGGAAATAATCAATTTAGTCTTTCATTAAATTCCAATATTATTGGTACTGGTTCATTAAGCACATTTGATAACCTATATCTTCTTGATACTATTGCCTCATATAATGTAACCTTGCATGTGGAATCACGTGGTACTAAGCGTAAGCTAAATGAAGGAAATTCATCAAAACTATGGCACAAACGTTTAGGACATATCTCGAAAACGAGAATGGAGAGACTTGTGTTAGATGGCATAATAGATTCTCTTGATTTTTCAGACTTTGATGTCTGTATTGATTGCATCAAGGGAAAACAGACCAAACAAAAGAGATTAGGTGCAAACAGAACTTCAGACGTCTTAGAATTGATCCACACAGATATTTGTGGACCATTCCCTTCGGCTTCTTGGAATGGTCAACAATATTTTATATCATTCATAGACGATTACTCACGCTATGGGTACCTATATCTCATTCATGAGAAATCTGAGTCACTGGATATGTTCGAAGCTTTCAAAGCTGAGGTTGAGAACCAACTCAACAAACGAATTAAAAGTGTCAGGTCTGACCGTGGTGGTGCGTATTACGGCAGATATGACGGTTCCGGTGAACAACGTCCAGGACCATTTGCTAAATTCCTAGAGGAATGTGGAATCGTCCCACAGTACACCATGCCGGGATCACCTAGCATGAATGGTGTAGCTGAAAGACGACACCGAACTCTTAAGGACATGGTAAGGAGTATGATCAGTCATTCTACATTACCTGAATCACTCTGGGGAGAAGCACTAAAGACTGCAGCTTACATCCTTAATAGATTACCAACTAAAGCAGCTGCCAAAACACCTTATGAACTTTGGACAGGTAGAAAACCTAGTCTAAAGCATTTTCACATTTGGGGATGTCCAGCTGAAGCAAGGCCTTATCGGCCGAATGAAAAGAAATTGGACTCCAAAACAGTGAGCAGCTACTTCATTGGCTACTCTGAGCGATCTAGGGGCTACAAGTTCTATAATCCCACTATTAAGTCCATTTTTGAAACGGGGACAGCAACATTTTTTGAGGATGTCGAGTTTGGGGGGAGAAATCAGGTACGAGACATTGTCTTTGAGGAGGAATCAATTTCGACTCCTACTACTGTTGTTGACAATGTACATGTTCCACTACCTGTCATTGATCAAGAAGCAGATCTGGAACCTCAACAGGACAATGTTGAACTACTCCCTGCTCCAATTGAATTAAATATTCCAGAAGAACAAACTCAACAACTTCAAGATCAAATGCCATTAAGGAGATCCACGAGAGAAAAGAGAAGAGCTATTCCGGATGATTATATGGTATTTCTCGAAGAACATGAGGAAAATGATGGATTGGTGGAAAATGATCCAATCAACTTCCATCAAGCCATGCAGGATTCTAACTCTCAAAAGTGGATAGATGCTATGAATGAGGAGTACAAGTCTATGCAAGACAATCAAGTTTGGGATCTTGTCCCATTACCTGAAAATACAAAGCCTATTGGTTGTAAATGGATATTCAAAACCAAGAAGGACTCAAAAGGTAATGTGGAAAGGTATAAAGCTCGTCTTGTAGCTAAAGGCTTCACTCAAAAGGAAGGCATCGACTATAAAGAGACTTTCTCTCCGGTGTCAAAGAAAGACTCATTTAGGACAATCATGACTCTTGTTGCACATTTTGACTTTGAGTTGCATCAGATGGATGTTAAAACAACGTTTCTCAATGGCGACATTGATGAAACAATTTATATGGTGCAACCAGAAAACTTTGTGTCTGGAGACCCAAAGAATATGGTTTGCAGACTAAAGAAATCCATCTATGGGCTCAAGCAAGCTTCCCGTCAATGGTACTACAAATTTCATCAAGTAATTGTCTCGTTTGGTTTTAAGACAAATGTTGTTGATAACTGTGTGTATCATAAGTTCAGTGGGAGTAAGCATATCTTCTTGGTTTTGTATGTTGATGACATAGTGCTTGCCACTAATAATATAGACATGTTGCACGAAACCAAGAGATTTCTATCAAAGAAATTTGAAATGAAAGATCTTGGTGAAGCTTCTTTTGTCTTAGGGATTCAGATATACCGGGATCGTTTTCGGGGTATTCTTGGATTATCACAAAAGGGCTATATAGAAAAAGTGCTTAAAAGGTTTGGCATGCAAGATTGTAAATCAGGAGATACCCCTATATCTAAAGGAGATAAATTCAGTCTTAAACAGTGTCCTAAGACTAAACTTGAAGTTGTAGAGATGCAAAAGATCCCCTATGCATCCGCTGTTGGGAGTCTTATGTATGCTCAAGTATGTACACGTCCAGACATAGCATTCATTGTTGGAATGCTTGGCAGATATTTGGATAACCCTGGGATGAGTCACTGGAAAGCAGCTAAACGGGTTATGAGATATTTACAGAGAACTAAGGATTACATGCTCACATACAAGAGATCAGATCAGTTGGAGATCATAGGGTATGCTGATTCTGATTTTGCTGAATGCCAAGATAGTAGAAAATCTACATCAGGCTACATTTATCTGTTAGCTGGAGGAGCTATTTCTTGGAGAAGTGCTAAACAGACACTCATAGCTTCTTCCACCATGGAAGCAGAATATGTGGCGTGTTTTGAGGCCTCCAACCACGGATTATGGCTGCGTTATTTTGTCACTGGGCTGCGCATTTTGAATGACATAGAAAGACCACTAAAGTTATATTGTGACAATAAGTCAGCAGTTTTATATGCCAACAACAACAGGAGCTCGTCTAGGTCAAATCATATTGACATAAAGTTCCTGGTTGTGAAGGAGAGAGTAGAGAATAAACAGATTTTCATAGAGCATATTGGGACACACTCCATGATTGCGGATCCGCTTACTAAGGGATTACCACCCAAGGTCTTTCATGAGCACACCGCTCATATGGGTGTTATGTCACATGAGGATATCATGGTTTAGTGGGAGTTTTGTTGTTCTATAATGAATTTTTGGACACATTGGTGTAATTTAGTATTTTCTGCAGAAATAAAGTCTTCAGTCAATTGTCTGTTTATTATATGTTTGATCTCATTAAAGATTAAAGTTGGACCAGTTAGAAATAGACATGTTTGGATCACATCACATGTAATTTCCATGCTCTACATCCATGTTTGATCTATGTCATTTGATTATATTGGTATATGTGACTATTGATGGATTTCGTTACGCTACTTGTGACGAAAATCGCTTTAATCCTATATCAATATAGTCAATGGACGAGATTGTTTCGAAATACCTTTACTTATGATAGCAAGTTTTGAGCTCATAAGGTTATACACATTAACGGTAACATATGTGGCCCAAGTGGGAGATTGTTGGACAAATCCAATAATGTGGGCACACATATGTAATATAACGTGTATTGCTATCTTAAAGTGTAGTCCATTTAAATATGTGATCTAATAGGGGTATTGGACTATAAGGTATTAATAAATAACATGGTGTAAATAAGGATGTAATTTCTAATTCAATGAGGGGCAGAATTGGAAATTCACAGCCCGTAAGTTGAAGGGTTGTGACTTATGGGCATTATAAATTAGGATGAGTCCCCGATTGAGCGTATGCGTATTAGAGAAATTTTTGGCATTGTCTTCTGTATCCTCTCAACAGAGAACTAAGGGAAAACGCTTGAATCAATCGGAAGATCCAAACAATCCAAACTCATCACAATCAACGAGAAAATCGCTATGGATCGATCGGGTATGTTTCTATTCTTCTTGTTTCCATTGAATCAACTAGAGTCTTAAGTTTTTTAGTTTAAATACAACCGTTACCACCATCATCTATAGGAGGTTGTGGTTTTTTTGAACCTTGGGAGTTTGGACAGAAATCATATCTGAGCTATTTTCATTCAGAATATGCCTTCAATTGTTCTCTGCAGGTCATCAAATCAACGGATAGAATTTAGAGAATCAATAGATAGGATTTAGAGCGCTCAACTAATAAACCAAATAATTACTTACCATTACGAGTAATCACTTTTAGCTGTGCCCAAACATGTAAAACACGGATGTCCAGTGTTCTGGAGCATGCTCGACTCGGATTTTGCTATTTATACATGTACTCATGAGTACTCTACCTGTTCAAAGACAAGAATGCGTGGCCCCACTTAAATTTGCTAAGCAACATATTTGCCATTTCCGCTTCCCCACTGTAAAAGATATATAATGCAGCAGATTTAAAAGAATAATATAATAAACAAATGATTAAAACAAATTAAAATGACCAACAGTATTGGAGGATACTTGGATGCTATGACCAACAGTATATCACAAGACTTAAACACGTGATTAAGGTATACCTAAACAAGAAGAACAAGCGTAATATAGTAGTAACATCTATATTACAAATCAGGATGGTATTTGGGATTGGAGATAAAAAGACGGTTGAAATTTACCGAAATATAAGAATCTAACCGATCACATAGAGGGGGAGGGGATGGTGTTTGGTTGAATTTATGTTCGCATAGGACTGAAATACCCCTAGATAAAGTTGAAAATTCTCCTTTTATCAAACAATTTGAGTGCCGAAGGCACGGGAAATACCCTAGTCTATCTTACAAAACAGCAAGGTGTTCTATTTATAAGGGATCGGAGATAAGAGATATTTAGGATTGAAAATTGGAAAATATGTTGATAGTTGCAATTCATTTCCTATAATAGCATGTTTGTAAATATAAAACATGCAAAAGGGCAAAGAAAAATGAAAAAAAAAAAAAAAGTGAAAAGGGAATGTACATGTGGCAGGGAGAGAAAATTTTGGGTTTTTTTTTTTCTTAAAATTAAAATTCTTATAACTATTTACTTGGTTGTCAAATTATGGTAAACTTGGTATCTTTGGAATGCATTTTTTAAGATTTTTTCAACGAAACCAATGATCAATACAATAGCTAAAATTTTAAAATATATATATAATATTGCTAAATAATGTATAATGGATTTCACGTCATTAGTATTTTTCAAAGAAATGAGACGGGTCGATCATCCCATAAAAAAGAAGAATAAAAAGAAATGATACATATATTTAATGCACATTTATACAAAAATTATGAACTTCATATTTTGACGAATTTAAAGTTTGGGTGAGAACTCCCGAAGAAAATTTTTCCCCCAACTGAATCAAATTTTGACTGAGCCTAACCCTAAAGTTTCTAGTATATATTTTTACCTTAGAATAGACTTGTACTTCCAAACTGATTGAAGGTAAAAGTGGGGATGGTGGCGGAAGTGTTCAGTACATGATGTTTAATAAAAAAAATATATATATACAGTGTCAACGGCACGGAAAATACTCTAATCTATCTTAAAAATAACTAAGTGTTTCACTATTCATAAAGAATTTGAGATAAAATATGGCTAGAGTAGAAAGTTGAAAATATGTTAAGGGTCGATGTTAATTTCCTATAATAACATGTTTGTAAATGTAAAACATTTAAAAGGGTATATATATATATATATATATTTATATATTATGTGAAGTGCAAAAAAATACCTTCTTCCATGATATTTAGCAAAAAATAAATAAATATATATATGTGAAGTGACAACTGCACGGAAAATACCTTCTTACATTGTTGTTTTGGAATGATTTGAAATTTGGGTAGGTGATCTCCTCAATATTTAAATCACTTCCACCAACGTTCATCTCATTTTGACATGTGTAGCTCAATTTATAGGTGGAAACCATTTAGTTTGCCAGTTAACTTCACATAATAAAATAAATAAATAAAAAAAAAAAAAAAAACACCCGCCATTAGAGCATCTCCAACAGTGGAAGATGTAATTACACATTTGACAGCAAAATTATCCCTCCAGAGAATCTATAACTTTATGTATTTCCACCAAATGTATAAGTGGGTGTATAAAGTTGTACATCTTGTTATAAATTTGAATCATTGGGTGGACGGTACTGGAGACATATTGAACCCTCCAAATCAATGGTCAAGATCCTTGGCATCTAGTTAATTACAATGCTAAGCATCTACTTACAACCTTCAATTGGTCCAAAGATGTAAGTGTCCGCTCCTTGTATAGTTTGAACAATTGATTGTTGAGAGGTAAGGTGAGGGGTAAAACCTCTCCCTTGAAACATAACGTTGATATTAGTTTTGCTATGCCAGGAAAACATCAGAAAGGAAAATAAACTACATACCAAATTATTAAAGCTGCTGCTGATAACGCTTCAACACAAGATAGCTCACATGGTCGACCATAATTTACAGGGTTTGTGGTCACCAACCATCGGGTACTATAATTCAAAGTAAATCATATCAGCAATCAGTTAATTACCTCAAAGGAGGAAAAAGAAAAATAAGAAGTCTAGTTTCAAAGAAAAGTAACAGTCTTGCTCAATAGAAAAGGAATATTTCGTCTACTCCAATCAACAAATCACAATTCTACTCAAACAGCAGCTTGGAAGATTCAATTTAATATTAGATGGAAGGTCAATTAATGACAACCATGGCTATGTTATCAGGAAAGAAGGTACTGGGATATTGATCATACACTACATCTTTTTTTAACTCTATTAAACAGAAATATACAAATGTTAGAAGCACGTATTTTCAATACACTGAAAATCAATCCTTCTACGTATCGAGGGAGGGAAGAGGTAGGGAGCGAGGATGCTCCCTCGCACGTCGTCCTGCGTCGTGCCTCGCACGTGGTCCTGCGTGGATTCAAAAAAAAAAAAAAAACAAGAGGGAATCGAAATTTTTGGGGAGAAAATGAGGGAACCTCTCCCTCTCCCCATTTCCATCTCCACAGAGACAGAGACAGAGTCTTCCCTAACAAGCTTTTCGTTGGAGGTTCTTCATCTCTCCCTCTCTCTCTGTATCTCCATTTCTAACTTTCTTTCAATGTATTGAAAGTCCTACCTAATATTATTCTGTGTTGTTGTGTTTTGATGATGTTGTTGAAGGTCTCTCATGGTCTGTGGACGAGAAGTCTTTGAAGGATGCTTTCTCTTCTTTTGGAGAGGTCACTGAAGGTAATAACACTTACCCATTTTCCCAAAATGAACAAATATGTTGTGCCCTTCACATGTTTGATGAAATGCTTCAATGAAAATTCTCCTTGTATTTGAGCCCCATTTCTTAGTAAGCGTGTTTGGTTAAAAAATCCTCTTCACTGGTTCAAAAATCCTAACTTTGGTTCAAAAACCCTAACTTTACTTCCATTCTTCCTCACTATGAGCTCACACTGCAAGTTAAACGATACAGTAACCCAAACAACAATATGGGCAAAAAGAGGGATTTCGAAGAAGGCAGTGAAGGAGAAGAAGAGATGGTGGAAGTGAGGTCGAAACCAAGGCACAAAGGGAAACACGATAAGCCGAAGCCATGGGATGATGAGAGCATCGACCATTGGAAGGTTGAGAAGTTTGATCCTGCTTGGAATGAAGGAGGGATGCTCGAAGTCAGCTCTTTCTCCACTTTGTTCCCTCAATACAGAGGTGAGTTGAGTCTTTTTTTTTTTTTGGAAGAATGGGGTTGTGTTTTTGGTAATCTTAAAGTGTTTTTGGGACCCGTTCAGAGAAATACTTGCAGGATGTTTGGCCTAGTGTGAGAGGTGCATTGAAACAGCATGGGATATCATGTGAGCTCAATCTGGTAAGTTGTTTGCAAATTGCTTGTTGAAATGTCCCTGAGAATAAAAATTTCCATTTTTCCATATTAAAAAGGAGGTTTTTTTTCTCAGCCAGAGCTTGTTATTAAGAATTGAAATGACCCCATTATTTATTTGGTCTGGCATAGAGGCACTCTAATATCATATGATTTTGAAAACAAAATTGGTAGAATTTTTCAACGTTACTCTGCAAATAGTGTTCTCCATAGTTTTTCTTTGATTGTTGTCACTTATTGCTCTTCGTTGGTTGAGGGTTCCATGACAGTTTCTACAACTCTTAAGACTAAGGACCCATACATTATTGTGAAAGCAAGGGATCTCATCAAGCTTTTGTCAAGAAGCGTTCCTGCACCTCAGGTATTCACGTTATTTGTATATGGATCGTCTTCACTTTGTACTAGGCGAAATACAGGGATATAAAACTGATCTATTACTCTTAAGGATAAGCCCCCATTGAATTATTTCTGTAATTTAGCTGTTCTGACCAAAATGTGTGCCATCAATTAATTGTTCTAATTAGAAAACATGATTGTTTTTAATCAACAAGGGAAACTCTCTTGTTTTTTTTGTTTTTTTTTTCTTGTTCCTTTTGTTGATTTGACATGATATGAATACTTTATAATTTATATAACTCATTCCATTATAGGCAATCAAGATTTTGGATGATGAGATGCAATGTGACATTATCAAAATTGGCAGCCTCATCCGCAACAAGGTATGCATCATTTATCTTTCTTCCTATTTCCTGTGGATGTGGTCTATTGTGGAACTATAACAAACAACACAAGTAACACATTTTTTGGAAGATAAATTGGTCATATAACCAACATGGGGCTCAAATACAAGGAGAATGTGATAGTAGCAGCTGTATTAGACATTGTAGATTGTGATTTTATTCACACTGTTGTCATGTATAACTGTTAAACACCCTCTTAGTGTTCAGTAGTGTATTGAGCATCATGTGATGGGGAGTTTAACTTTTGATTGGTTTTGTGAATGCAGGTAAACAACTATGCACTGACAATGCATTTGAAGCAGGCTCAGCAGAGCAGCTCAATGCCTGGGCGATTCCATCCTGACATCTTCTAATGATGATATCATAGTGATGAAAATTATATGGGGAAAGGGCAGGGCCTTGAATAACATGGAAGGGGGAGAAAGCCTTGGAAATTATGTTTCTTTTCTAGGTCGTTATAGCATTCTTTGTAAATAATTGCCTGATTGAGATTGTTGCTTAATTCAGATTTGTACTGACCAATACAATGAAGAAAAGACTTCCACATATGTGCTTTCACTGTAAGGCATCAACAATTATAGATATCATCTTTATACTAGTGCTTTAAATCTTCTTTGCATACCCAAACTCTAGTGCTCTTTGCCATCCATCGAAGTAGTGAATCTTCAAGCTAGACTGGTTGCTGTAAAACTTCAATCATATGATGCAGATCATGCAACCTCTAAGTCAAAATATGACTGTCGGTTCCTCTCACTTGGGTAGTTGAAAATAGCAGTTTTGTGCTTTATGGTCTGGAAGTCTGTTGTGGTGTTATATTGTGCTTTATGGAGAAATAAAGGCATTAGGAACTGATATAAATAGAGGCCTCAGTTTGTAACAGAATATCATTCATTACTGAAATACATTGTTGTACATTCAATCTTTCCATTGTAATCTTTACAGAATCATTCAATACAAAGCATCAACCTTTCAGAATCAGTCTTCCTTGATTTTCCTTGATTTTCCAATTATCTTGATTGTTCTTGCTTTGAATGAGTCTTGCCAGGTTCCACAACATCCAGAAATTCATCCAACTCTGACATTGGTGCTGATAGTGCATTGCTTGGAACTCCAATCCTGCAGAAACAAGAATAAAGAAGATCAGTTCATAACACAAACCTGCATGGCCAAAGAGGTTTAAATCAAGCTTGCGATGGGAAATTCCTAAATCTAAAACCTTTCTTCCTTTTGTTTCCTGACCTGCATAATACAATAAATTTCAGCTAATACCACAAAAGCTGAGGATCAACCTTGAATGACTTCAAATCGGCAACCTCAGAATCCACATAAAAGCTTTATCATCTTGCAATTATCTCTGAAGTAGTCAGCTAAGACTTGGATTTCTTGGACTTTTTCATTGACTGCTCGATGGGTTTCGCAATGTAGTTTTCTGCATTAATATTCTCAGCTGCCCTCTTAGTCCCAAATGCCTTTGCCTTTTTCTGTAAGCAATGATATTAACAGTAAGCATGCAGAAAGATATAACTTCTATAACATAAAACAAATTGCTTTGTAATTACAAGATCACATTAAGCAACCTTAGAAGGCTAAAATGCACATTTGCAATGCAAACCACTAGGATCACAACAACCGCTCTTCATTTTGCATGAACTGTAATTATGGACATAAAATTTAGGATGCTTGCAGCATAACGTCGCTTTGGCTGAGTGGGTGTGCCTGCTAAGTATATGGGATTATCCCGCGAGAGTTCGAATCTCTCAGGCGAAGGAATTCTACTTTTTTTTTATTCCTTTTGCCAAAATGTTTCTTATTTTTGCTTTCTAGACTAAAACCACACCCACATTCTAATTAGTACCACCTGACTTGTCTTTCATTCCTATAGCTCTCCGCCTAGTTTTCTAAGGTACATGTTCCGAATATTCTATTTCTATGACAGAATATGTTTCTACACACACATATAAAACAATAAACTATTCCAAGTTTCTCACTGGGTCCTCTCAATGGAAAACAAAGTTTCCAACATCAACGAGCCTAGCAGGACATACAAATATGAAAGCTTCAATTTATTCTCAACTCTCAACATTGTTATGCTGTTCAAAATCCTTAAAACTGGTCAATACACCTAGAGGTTTAACTACAGACCTTCAGAGTGGATGAATTGGACCCCAGAAGTTGCTGCCTCCTTTTAACAAATCGGTCCTGCAGAAAAGCAAACAAAGATGAAGATATGCAAAGGTATGCACATGAAGACCATATGGGAATTATCCCTAAATGCATCCTAGGCATTTTCATCATGAATATGTTAAACCTTTAGTATTTAAAGTACTGTTATTCTAAAAAATGCATAATGACATTATTTTTCATGTGGTGTCCTCACCCTTCCCCTATCCTAATTTTTTTTTTAATTTGTCGTGTTGCCGTGTTCGACACCATACCTGTGTCACTTGAGTTAAAAGTGGGTAATGCTAAACTCACATCTTTTAGGCCGATGTAGTAGTTTCCTTTTCTACTGACAAGCCCACAACAATTATTTTGTTGGTTATATGACCAATTTATCTTCCAAAAAATGTGTTACTTGTGTTGTTTGTTATAGTTCCACAATAGACCACATCCACAGGAAATAGGAAGAAAGATAAATGATGCATACCTTGTTGCGGATGAGGCTGCCAATTTTGATAATGTCACATTGCATCTCATCATCCAAAATCTTGATTGCCTATAATGGAATGAGTTATATAAATTATAAAGTATTCATATCATGTCAAATCAACAAAAGGAACAAGAAAAAAAAAACAAAAAAAACAACAGAGTTTCCCTTGTTGATTAAAAACAATCATGTTTTCTAATTAGAACAATTAATTGATGGCACACATTTTGGTCAGAACAGCTAAATTACAGAAATAATTCAATGGGGGCTTATCCTTAAGAGTAATAGATCAGTTTTATATCCCTGTATTTCGCCTAGTACAAAGTGAAGACGATCCATATACAAATAACGTGAATACCTGAGGTGCAGGAACGCTTCTTGACAAAAGCTTGATGAGATCCCTTGCTTTCACAATAATGTATGGGTCCTTAGTCTTAAGAGTTGTAGAAACTGTCATGGAACCCTCAACCTACGAAGAGCAATAAGTGACAACAATCAAAGAAAAACTATGGAGAACACTATTTGCAGAGTAACGTTGAAAAATTCTACCAATTTTGTTTTCAAAATCATATGATATTAGAGTGCCTCTATGCCAGACCAAATAAATAATGGGGTCATTTCAATTCTTAATAACAAGCTCTGGCTGAGAAAAAAAACCTCCTTTTTAATATGGAAAAATGGAAATTTTTATTCTCAGGGACATTTCAACAAGCAATTTGCAAACAACTTACCAGATTGAGCTCACATGATATTCCATGCTGTTTCAATGCACCTCTCACACTAGGCCAAACATCCTGCAAGTATTTCTCTGAACGGGTCCCAAAAACACTTTAAGATTACCAAAAACACAACCCCATTCTTCCAAAAAAAAAAAAAGACTCAACTCACCTCTGTATTGAGGGAACAAAGTGGAGAAAGAGCTGACTTCGAGCATCCCTCCTTCATTCCAAGCAGGATCAAACTTCTCAACCTTCCAATGGTCGATGCTCTCATCATCCCATGGCTTCGGCTTATCGTGTTTCCCTTTGTGCCTTGGTTTCGACCTCACTTCCACCATCTCTTCTTCTCCTTCACTGCCTTCTTCGAAATCCCTCTTTTTGCCCATATTGTTGTTTGGGTTACTGTATCGTTTAACTTGCAGTGTGAGCTGATAGTGAGGAAGAATGGAAGTAAAGTTAGGGTTTTTGAACCAAAGTTAGGATTTTTGAACCAGTGAAGAGGATTTTTGAACCAAACACACTTACTAAGAAATGGGGCTCAAATACAAGGAGAATTTTCATTGAAGCATTTCATCAAACATGTGAAGGGCACAACATATTTGTTCATTTTGGGAAAATGGGTAAGTGTTATTACCTTCAGTGACCTCTCCAAAAGAAGAGAAAGCATCCTTCAAAGACTTCTCGTCCACAGACCATGAGAGACCTTCAACAACATCATCAAAACACAACAACACAGAATAATATTAGGTAGGACTTTCAATACATTGAAAGAAAGTTAGAAATGGAGATACAGAGAGAGAGGGAGAGATGAAGAACCTCCAACGAAAAGCTTGTTAGGGAAGACTCTGTCTCTGTCTCTGTGGAGATGGAAATGGGGAGAGGGAGAGGTTCCCTCATTTTCTCCCCAAAAATTTCGATTCCCTCTTGTTTTTTTCTTTTTTTTTTTTTTTTTTTTTTGAATCCACGCAGGACCACGTGCGAGGCACGACGCAGGACCACGTGCGAGGGAGCATCCTCGCTCCCTACCTCGTTCCCTCCCTCGATACGTAGAAGGATTGCACTGAAAATATTTAGGCTCCAAAATCACTGGAAAAAAAGTAAATGGAGAGCAAGTCAGACCATTGAAATAAAGCTCGTGACCTAAGCAAAAAGATTATAAATTGTGTGACCAAGCTCGTGAACTCTAGTCTATAGACAATGGATACTTTTTGACAAGACCGTCATTGTTTTTTTTTTGAAAGGCAAGCCGGTTTTTTAGCTTAGGATCCGTAACCTAGTCTCGAGATGCGACCTACGGGTCGAATACCACCCCGAAATAAAGATGCCTCCAGTGGGTCTCGAAGCAAGGATCTGTGGATCAAGTCCACAACGCCTTAACCAATCGACCACAGGATCTGTGGATCAAGGCCGTCATTGTTACGTTATACACAAACAATTAAGGGTGCAGCTGCTGCATGGGATGCACAGAAGACCATCATATTCCTTAAAATACCTTGCATCATTACCCTGTCCAACCTACTTGATCAAACTGTTAGAGAATTAATCTAGACTAGTTCTAGAAGAGTTGTGTCTTTTGGTGTTCCAATGTGTCTTTTAGTATTACTAAGTGTCTTTTACTAAGAGATGTGTCTTTTACTAAGTGGTCATGTGAGTCCTATTTAAACCCATGTATTATTTGGTTTCAATCAATGTGAATCAAGTGAGTTCTCTACACATCAGAGTTCTAGTGTTATCAAGAGATTACAATCTCTCTTGTTTTCCTTATCATTTTCATTCACATAGTTGGTTAAATCCCAACAAATTGGTATCAGAGCCTAGTCGAGAGAACCATGCCGTTCAACAACAACAATTCCGTCCAACCTCCACTTCCTTTTCTTACCAGTAAAAACTACAATCATTGGAGAATGAAGATGATGGCCCTATTTGGTTCACAAGACCTATTGGAGATCATAGAGATTGGTTTCCAAGAGCCCGAAGAAGAAACAACTCTTAATGCACAAGACTTGGCCGAGTTGAAGTCTAACCGCAAGAAAGACTACAAAGCCAAGTATTTCATTATGCAAACAGTAGATGAAGTTATTCTGGACAGAATTTCAGTAGCCACAACGGCTAAACAAGCTTGGGATATTATTTATTCTTCATACAAAGGAGATGACAAAGTCAAGATGGTGCGTCTACAAACTCTTCGAGGGGAGTTTGATACACTAAGAATGAAGGAGTCCGAGACTATTGAAGAATACTTCAATCGGGTTATCTCAACTGTCAACCAATTGAGATTGAATGGTGAGAATCTAGAAGACCAAAGAATTGTCGAAAAAATCCTTCAGAGTTTGACTCGAAAATTTGAGTCTAGTGTTGTTGCTATTGAAGAATCCAAGGATTTATCTTCTTTGTCGGTGGAGAGTTTATTGGGATCACTACAATCCCATGAACTACGAATGAAGCAATATGATTCTAGTTCTATTGAACAAGCCTTTCAAACGCAAGTCTCTTTTAGAGATACCTCTAAAGATGGCTTGAGAGGAAGAGGTCGTGGAAGAGCCACTTCTCGTGGTAGAGGAATAGGCTATGGTGGACAAGAGAAATCTCATGATGGTAAGGCTTCATCTTATCGAGGAAGAGGGAGAGAAAGATCTTCCTTATCAAATATTCAATGCTATCGTTGTCATATGTATGGCCATGTCAAGAAATATTGTAGAAAGAAGATGGAGGAGTACAACAAAGAATCCAATTTTATGCATGAGGAGGAAGAAGACAATCTTTTCCTTACATGCAATGTTCATGGCGCTTCCTTAGAAGATGTGTGGTTCGTGGATAGTGGTTGTAGCAACCACATGACCGGGAACAAGAAGGCCTTTGTTGAGATAAATGAGACATTTCAAAGTGAAGTTAGAACCGGAGATGACAACAAGCTTCATGTCAAAGGAAGGGGTGATATTCTTGTCAAAACCAAGCAAGGAATAAAGCGGATCTCAAATATATTTTATGTTCCAGGCCTTAAGCACAATCTCTTAAGTGTTGGGCAACTTCTTTTGAAGGGGTATGAAGTAAATTTCAAGGGAGCTTTGTGTGAGATCAAAGATAAGAATGATGTTATCATTGGAAAAGTGGGAATGACCAAAAGCAAAATGTTTCCTTTATCTTTCCAAAGTAACATTAATTCTTGTTTATATACTATTCAAGACAAGTCTTGGCTATGGCATTATCGATATGGTCACTTGAGTTTTAAAACTCTATCTCTTATGGGCAAGAAGAATCTTGTGGAGGGCTTGCCTACAATTCAACTTCAAGATACAGTATGTGAAGGATGTGTCTTGGGGAAGCATAGTAGGAATTCTTTTCCTAGTGGGAAGGCATGGAGAGCATCAAAGCCACTTGAGCTTGTGCACACCGATCTTTGTGGGGCAATGCATACTACTTCAATTGGCGGTAATCGTTATTTTGTTACCTTCATTGATGACTATAGTAGGAAGACTTGGATATACTTTCTAAAACAAAAATCGGAAGTATATGGTTGTTTCAAAAATTTCAAGGCTTTTGTTGAAAAGCAAAGTGGTTTCCAATTGAAAACTCTTCGCTCGGATCAAGGGGGAGAATATATTGATCATGGGCTTCGAGATTTCTTAAAAGAGCATGGTATTCGACATCAATTTTCAGTCCGTGGTACCCCACAACAAAATGGAGTCGCCGAAAGAAAAAATCGCACAATTATGGAGTTGGCTAGAAGTATGTTGAAGGCCAAGGGATTGCCAAATTCCTTTTGGGCGGAAGCGGTAGCATGTGTTGTTTATCTATTGAATCGTTCCTCTTCTAAAAGTGTGCAAGATAAGACTCCACAAGAAGCTTGGAGCGGACACAAACCAAGTGTTGATCACTTGAGAATTTTCGGAAGCATTGCCTATTCACATGTACCGGATGAAAGAAGGAAGAAGCTAGATGACAAGTCCGAGAAATGCATTTTTGTTGGATATAGTGAATGTTCCAAGGCATACAAGTTGTATAATCCCCTCACCAAGAAACTTATTATAAGCCGTGATGTGAAGTTCAATGAAGGAGAATCTTGGAATTGGAAAGAAAATGCAACCAAAGAAAATTCAAGTTGCATAGAAATCGAAGAAGAAATTGAAGCTCCAATTGAAGAAAACGAAGAGGATGGTGTTCCACCTTCTTCTCCCAATTCTACTTCATCACCCTCTTCATCTTCAAGTTCAACTTCAAAGTGGAAGCTTGCAATGGATAATGAAATTGATGTTATTCAAAGAAACAAGACTTGGGAACTTGTTGATCTCCCAAATGGCAAGAAACCCCTTGATGTGAAGTGGGTTTACAAAACAAAATTGAACTCAAAAGGCGAGGTTGATAAGCACAAAGCACGCTTGGTGGTGAAAGGCTACAAACAAAAGTATGGTGTTGATTTCCAAGAAGTATTTGCACCCGTGGCTCGCCTTGAAACAATTCGAACAGTACTTGCATTGGCAGCTCAAAGAGAATGGAAAGTCTATCAAATGGATGTCAAATCGGCATTCTTGAATGGCTTTCTTGAGGAGGAAGTTTATATAACTCAACCACCTGGTTATGTGAAAATTGGAGAAGAAAAGAAAGTATGTCATTTGGAAAAAGCCTTATATGGGCTTAAACAAGCACCAAGGGCATGGTATAGTCGTATTGATGGCTATTTTTTGAAGAATGGTTTTAAAAGATGTCCCTTTGAACATACTCTATACACCAAGGAAGGATCTCATAATGATTTTTTGATAGTATGCTTATATGTTGATGATTTAATCTTCACCGGAAGTTGTTCAAGTATGAATGAAGATTTCAAGAAAGCTATGATGAATGAGTTCGAGATGACCGACATGGGACTACTCCATTATTTTTTGGGCATTGAAGTTAAACAACAAAGAGATGGGATTATCATCACTCAACGGAAGTATGCACAAGAGTTATTAAGAAAGTTTAGAATGGAGGGCGCACTACCAATTAGCACACCTATGGAGGCTGGTTTGAAGCTAAGCAAATGTGAAGACAATAGGCATGTTGATGGAACTCTTTATAGAAGTCTTGTTGGTAGTCTTATGTACTTGACTTCCACTAGACCCGATCTTATGTTTGCGGTGAGTATGCTTAGTAGATTCATGGAATCTCCTAGGCAAAATCATTGGGAAGCTGGAAAAAGAGTCTTAAGGTATGTGAGTGGAACAATTCATGAAGGCATTCAATTCACGAAAGTGGAAGAACCAAGTTTGGTAGGTTATTGTGATAGTGATTGGGGAGGAAGTGTTGATGATAGTAAAAGCACTTCCGGATATGTTTTTAATATTGGTTCCGGCGCAATCTCATGGGCATCTAAAAAGCAAGCTATTGTGACTCTCTCTACAACCGAGTTCCAATATGTCTCACTGGCTTTTGCATCTTGTCAAGCACTTTGGTTGATTTGGGTTTTGAGTGAACTCAAGCATGGACCTGTTAGTTCTCCTACACTGTTTTGTGATAACAGTTCGGCTATTTCACTTACAAAGAATCCGGTTTTTCATGGCAAAAGCAAGCATATAAGGATCAAATATCATTTCATTCGAGACTTGGTTAAGGAGGGACATATCAATGTGAAATTTTGCAGATCTCAAGATCAAGTTGCCGATATTTTCACTAAAGCTTTGAAGACCGACATATTCAACAAATTGAAGAAGAAGCTTGGAATGGTGATAGTCTAGCTTAAGGAGGATGTTAGAGAATTAATCTAGACTAGTTCTAGAAGAGTTGTGTCTTTTGGTGTTCCAATGTGTCTTTTAGTATTACTAAGTGTCTTTTACTAAGAGATGTGTCTTTTACTAAGTGGTCATGTGAGTCCTATTTAAACCCATGTATTATTTGGTTTCAATCAATGTGAATCAAGTGAGTTCTCTACACATCAGAGTTCCAGTGTTATCAAGAGATTACAATCTCTCTTGTTTTCCTTATCATTTTCATTCACAGAAATCAAGCAAATTAACCATGTTGTTTATAGCTAGCTCTCTTAGAATTAGGCTTCTATATGAGGTACTCTCAAAGAAGTTTAATAGAATCTCGATCATGAACAGGACTTTATTACAATGGCATTATGGAAAGAAATGTTTTACATTCCCTACTGCTCAGTTTTAACATACACATGGTATTCACAACAATGCAATATTAGTACGATGATATATCCGATTCATAATGATAAATCTCTTTTATTGCGGATAAGTTATCCATTATTCCATTACATTTATATAGAAATAAATTGAAAAGTAGAAACAAATGAAAAATTCGGATATTTCTCTTTTTTTTTAAAATTCTTTATGTATATTATTATTAAATTTTTATTTTTTTTTATTGAGAGAGAGAGATCAAAGTTTATTCAGTATATCATACTATCTCTAGAAAACCTCAATATTTGACCAACTACAAAGCGTCCCAAAATCCATAAATATTCACATATGGTAGATATACAATAGTTATCAAATTACCAGTGGTCCATGAATAAGGGATTTTATATATATATATAAACCACTGATGAAAAATTCAACAAGAAGTGATACAGAAAGTCCCAGTCCCCAGAAATATTCCTTTGGAACAATTAATAATAACTAAAAACAAATTGCAAAATATAAGAGAAATGAAAAAAAAAAAAAAAAAAAAAAAAAATTGGTAGCTTGAATCCATAGGGACGAGGAGCTGTGCAACGGAGCTTGACAAAAGGCCGAAAGGGACATCATTCAATTGCGCCCATGAACAATCCACCACACCCAAGCCTTTCCTCTTCATTAATTCATGGTCTTCCTTTGAGACACACTGCTTGTTGGAAATATAAATTTTTAAAATAAAAGAAAATGGGTGTGAACCTGGATTTGAACCCCGACTCTCTTTCTGATTTTAGTCTCTGGATCTC
The DNA here is from genome assembly GCA_963556465.1 of Berberis vulgaris. Classification (NCBI taxonomy): domain Eukaryota; kingdom Viridiplantae; phylum Streptophyta; class Magnoliopsida; order Ranunculales; family Berberidaceae; genus Berberis; species Berberis vulgaris. The sequence goes on from OY747131.1 coordinate 78,136,428, forward strand.
TCTCTTTAAATTTTAGTCCCATAACTACTATATAACTCTTTGTGGTTGAGTTTATGGGAAATTCAAACAAGCAATGATGTATACCAAGAGATTAGACCTTAACGTAATAATCAATAATGTCAAAACTGTTTGCCCAAATTACTTCAACAAACCTTAAGACAATTCCTCCAAAACCACTAGTAACACGCAGCCTGCATATCCAAGCATTTTAGTCATTGAGGGTAGTAAGACGTGTATGCATGCAAAAATCAAATCAAATAGATAATAGAAGAAAAGTTGATGACTAAAGGCCATAGGAAAAAGCAAAGCAAAGCTAAATTAAAATTAACCAGCCACCCCCCGCCATTAGGATCAAACCATCTACTCAAGGAACGTTCTAAGTTCTTTAAAAACTACAAAGTCAAGCAGGCATACGATTTTATTGGGAAATGCTTATTTGTATGATACTTGACTTTCCTCTGTGTGTTTGTGCACATAAACTTTCCTACACTCATCATTATTCACAACGTTGGAGCATCAGGGACAGCACTTCCTAAAGTCTTCTATTTTCCTCCCTAGTATCCAATATAAAGGCTGAGCAAATATATATGTTACATATATATGTTGCTGGCATATAGTTGCTTATCTCTCTCTGTACAAAAATCGATAAAGCGAGAAACAACGTGATCGCCTTAAAAGAGCATGGCGAGATTTCTTCTTTTGTATATTATATATACACAGTTCATTATTATAAAAGAACAAACTGCAATAGATTGCATGACGCAAGACCAATTAAACATCGTCAATCACGTAAGGCTAAAAAATTCCTCTCAGGGTTATCAGTGTGGGAGGGTGTTGTCCAAAAATGACAACTCTCCCTTCCCAGTACCTTGGTTTCCATGGGGGTTGGGTGCACCAACAGAGTCATTTGAATCCCACTGGTGGCTAATATGTTAAAGGGCAGCATCCTCACAGGGTGGAAAGATTATTTCGGTCGATACATAGTTTGCTCATTATTCCCATTCCTCACATGTCATCCAGCAAAAGTTTGAATGCTCTTAAAAGGATATGGGAGGTTTGGGGATCCATTCTTTCAAAGAGATGAATATGGCCCTTAAGAAAAAGAACATTGAGGCATATCAAGGAAGCGCCAAACCAGAAAGCCGCAGGTGGGGGCATCTTGGCTTCCTTCTCATCCTACTTGTCCCTATGAGAAAATTTCTAGAGGAGCAACTGCAATGTTGCGGACATATAATTGCTTGATATGCAAATGAAAGTCCTACTTGCATTAAACCAACACTAATAAGGTAAAAATTACAAGAAAATAACAACAGAATAATGACCAAGATAAATCAAAATAGACCTCCTATAGTAGAATCTCAAGCATTGTCATGGATAAGATACTTACCTTCAACAAACCAAATCTTGAAAGCTTGCGGCCAGTACATCTTTGGATATCACATTGTCGAAAAAGTCCTAAATCCATATTCAAAGCATTAGTCAAAATAAGATATCACCTAATATATTTTCTTTTTTAAAGAATTTTTTTTTTCTTTTGGAGATCAGCCTGTTTTTAGTGAGATCAATAACTCGTTGTCAACAGGGTTGGAGCCATGGACAAGATATCACATAAATTTTGGAGGTGACAAAGATATTACATAAATTGATTTAAGTGGAAAGGTGTCCCAAGATGCTTATTCAATAATCCTGGAGTTCCAGAATGCAGAAGATAGTAAAATTGTTCTGAACCCATATAACAATGATATGTGTACATCAATAATCATACACAGGCAACATGACTTTCAAAATAACATGTTTATCTTTTCCAATTATAAACTTAATGGTGCTAGTGTTTATTTATATATCTATTTCAATTTTTTATTTTCTTTCATCAACATTGCTAAGTATTTCTACATTTCCATAATCTACTCATAACACACAAGATTGGAACCTTCAAAAAGATACGTGAGAAAAAATGGATGTCCTAGCATGAATTGAGAACTTCCCTGTCCAAAATGTGTGAAATTCTCCTATTGGACGTGATGCACTGTGAACAGAGGAATTTTCGAAAAAAAAAACAATCAGTCAATGCATCACTTCTCCTGTTGGACGCCATACATGTATTATATGTGCTTAACCATCAAAGGACTCCATTACTTTCAAGTACATAGAGTCAAGTATTGCCAAGTAGTATATGAAGTCCAAAGGTTACATTCCTAACTCAGTAATTCAAACATCAGTCATGATCCATAGATAAGCTACCATAATGTGAATGGGTCTATGCAGACACAGGTAAAACATATTAGAGCAGAGAATGGTGGCAAGGGTATTACAAGACAGATTCTGCTCATTCCTGCCCTAATGTCCACACCAGACTTACCCACATAGCAAGCTGAATATTTGGAAGCGATGGATCCTCTTCATTTTCTTCACTTGCAAATTGTGAGATTTCCCATTATGCAGGCGGTCTGCAAAACTAACTATGTTCCTGAAACAGTAAAGTTTTTCATGGACATGCATCTCTACATCTCTACTACATATTCATGCTTGAGTTTTTCAATTATATGATAATATGAGGTAGAAGAAGCGTGTCCATCTAGAAAATAAATGACAGGCAGAAAAATAAGCAGTCACTAACATTCACCAGTGAGTCCAATCAGCAAAACATGGAGATTCACCATATTTCAAATAGCGCCTCTTTAGTCTTGAACTGATCCACAATGCCATTATATATATATATATATATATATATATATATATATATATATATATATATATATGTCCAAAATTTAAATATATTATGACAGTAAGAACTTTGATCTTATATGGTATTTAGATGATTGATTCATAAAGATCTTTGTTGAATGGCCTTTCTTGGCCTTTTGGGCTATTTCTCAAAGAAAAGGAATAGAGTTGTATTTTACTTTTGTTCAGACAAAGTCAGATTTTTTTGAAGAACGATACGCCCCTGGCCCCCTGCAATAGATAACAAGGGGTTCAGGCTAAGACTTCAAGAAATCCATCCCAACTGAAATTACAAATTAAAGTAAATTACATCATTCTCTTCCTCTTCCCTTCAACATCCCTCTAAACCCATGGGATAAAATCCAACCTGACTTCTGACAAGTCTAAATAATCCATCGAACCAGTGATAACCTTCTCCCAGTTTTAATATTATTATGATGCACATTACTCAAGATATTCTTTGTATAATTTAAGTGAAGTAAACTTTATCATTAGGATTCCTTCATGGCTGAATATATGTTCATCTAACAACTTTGACCGTAGAAACTTGATACAAAATGTATCTATGAGCATAGACCAAATATACATGATAATATAGATAAAGTATTTATTCACTATTAGGTCCAGTATATCAGTTTTCAGAAATATGTAATGCTGGGTTAAAAAGCTAGTATCATTGACACATGAAGAACGCATAAAAAAAGGTAGGGCGTTTGTCCTGATGCCTCTAAAAGGAATCCAATCTTTCAACCGCCTTACTTGTAGAAATAATCACGATAGCAGCCGCAAATTGCACCCAAAACATCACCTCCAAATTTGACTGCTCAATCTTCCACAATTGTCACTAAGATATAAGTGTAGAAAGAAATACTTCAATTTGTGTGTTTTATTCATCCCACAATAGGAGTATATATACAATAGGGTTTCTTGTCTTACAAGAAACAATCTTACAGAAAATATTCTAGGTTCCCTAAATATGAAATTAGAATATCCTAAATATATATGTTTTTATAATCTATAATTAGAATATACAACTTTCTATACTCCCCCTCAAGTTGGTGCATAGATGTCTATCATGCCCAACTTGTCAACTGAGCTGTCAAACACTTTCTGAGATACCCCTTTAGTAAGAACATCAGCTAATTGCTCATCTGAGGTTACAAATGGAAAGCGAATAAATTTCCTGTCAAGATTCTCTTTAATAAAATGGCGGTCAACCTCCACATGCTTTGTTCGATCATGTTAAACTGAATTATGTGCAATCTGAATGGCAGCGGTATTATCACAATGTAACTCCACAGGCCTTTGTAGCTTGAAACCCATTTCTTTCAGGACATTGCGGATCCACAACATTTCACAAACTCCATGTGCCATACCTCGAAATTTAGCTTCTGCACTCGAAATTCAGCTTCTGCACTTGATGTAGAGCGTCCATCACTAGAGTTGGAGTACCATCTGCAGTAGAGACAACATTTTGAAAGGAAGCTCTAAGATTTGCCACAAGGTTAGGGTCATTTGTCATATGATCGGATGCACCTGAATCAATTATCCATGTACTATTCGAAATAACTTTACCATTCATACCTGAGTGTGCTACATTGGCAAAAGAAGATTGCATGGTGTGATCGACTATTGGCTGGGTTGTGAATAACATAAGAAACCTTTTTTTTTTTTTTTTACTTCAAAACCTATTTACCTCCCACTTCAGTCGCTCGAGCATAAGCAATTTAGGGGTTCGCCGAAAGAAGCAGAGGCTCAGATTTAATTTCCAGCAATCATGGCGACTCAAATGAGCAAAAAACGGAAGTTCGTCGCTGACGGAGTCTTCTTCGCTGAGTTGAACGAAGTTGTCACCAGAGAGCTTGCCGATGATGGTTACTTTGGTGTTGAAGTTAGGGTTACTCCCATGCGTACCGAGAGCATCATGGTATGAAACACACACAGAGGAGCTGATCAGAGGCAGCCGGTGACGACCAAGGCGAGGAGGAAGAAGTCCCAGACGTTGTCTTTGTCTGAGCTCGCGGCGGAGTTTGAGCAGGCGGTGGTGCGAAGGGATCGATGTTCGTCTTCGATTCCGACAAGATTGATGTTGTTCTGTTGATGATGGATTCGATTTAGTTGGTGTTCGGTCAGATTGATGATCTCTGGCGGAGTGGTCGCTCGACGGTGGCGTGCGAGCTCTGCTTCGGTGTTGCCCTGCTATGCCTTCCTACTGAGCCTCGGCTGCGAGACAGAGGGAGATGATGGGGACGAATTTGTGAGATGAATGGAAGAAGGAGAAGAACATGATCTGATCTCTGTTGGTGAGAAGAGATGATTTGATCTCTGTTGTTGATGGAGATGATGGGGACGAATTTGTTGCAAGATTTGTCGATTGCTTATTTGTTGCAAGATATGTCGATTGCTTATGGTGGGGACGGCTGATGGATTCAGGGCAATGATGGTGTGATGGATTCAGGGTGATGATGGATTCATGGCGATGGTGGTGTGATGGATTCAGGGCGATGGTGGTGTGATGGATTCAGGGTGGTGTGAATGAAGGTGATGCTCGCACTACAAGAAAACATGAGTTGTTTAGCGACGGTTTTAAAAAGTGTTTAGCGACGGTTGGCCAACTGCCGCTGATAAAGGCGTCACAAGAGCATTCGGCGGCGGTTTTTTGCAACCGCTGGCATAACCGTCGCTGTATGTTATTTAGCAACGGTTAGCAGTAACCGTTGGTAAACCCGTCGCTAAATACCATATAGCGACGGGTGCTAACCGTCGCTAAATATGGGGCAAGAATTGACGTTTTATAATATGCTGCGACGGTTAAAACCACCGCTAATGCCTGTCATTATTATCATGATAATTCTATTATGCACACTAGAAATATGTAAACAATCTGTAGTCACATTTTAACCTGTAATCACATTTTTCAACCTGTAAACAATCTGTAAATAACCCACAATTTTACACAACTATTTTATATTGAAATCATTAAAGAAAACTTGACTTCAACTATATTGTCATCAACTTTAACAAAAAAAAACCTATATTATCATCAAAGTTAACAATATATCAAAGCTAGTACATGTAGAATTTCTTGAAGTTTGATAGTTAAAATCAAATTTACTACAGTTGCAATTGTACCATGTTCTTGAAAGAAATTAGACAATGCTATGGAGAGTGGAGCCGATGAAGATCCTCATTATTATTTTGACTAGGTGATGAGGGCCTTGCAGTTGCTGGTGAAGCTTGCCCACTTTCTTCGTCTTGTGCCTGAAAATGATGAGTCAACAATATTACTCTAAACCTGAACCAAATTACAATAATTAATTGATTTATATTTAGTAAGTAACCAATATCACTGATAACTAATATATATTAAAATAATGTAAAGGCAAAGAAACATACGAGTTTAGTGAATAATCTTGCAAACTCAGCAGGCACATTTCCATCCAACTTCTGAAAAATGTATGTAAATGCTCCCTCATATCCCTGCCTCTTTAATTTCTCTGTCTTTAACTGTGACTCCAACTGGTGAATTCTCTGTTGCACTTGAAGATCAGTGTTTTGCGTTGGTTGTGAGGACATCATCCCACTAAACCTACTATTGATGCTGCCAAAGACTTGAGATGGACATGGCCCGAATCCCAAAGCTCGAACTCGGCCTGAATGTTCTTTTCCTAACACCTTAGCAAGTGAATCTTGTTGTGATATGGATCATGATGTGGAATCTTCTTTCTCAATCTCTAAAATTTTCTCCTACATTAATGAGGCAAGCCATCAAACTTTGGATTCAAAATTTATCTAAACATTAATTAATATAGTTCGATAAAAAAAAATAGTTAAATTACTTACACTTATCTGTCTCGCTTCGTCAGTTACATAAGACCCATCCTTTTTTGTGTGTGTTGCAATATACACCTCTCCACTACTCACAGGTCTCCCAAGTTCATATTCCTACACCGATATTATGAAGTCATATAGCTTTAAATAATATTGTTGAGAATGATAACTTAAAGTGTGGTAGGATGTAAAATATTAATTACCATCTCAGCCTTTAACCTGGAATTGCTTTTTGATCCTCCTGTGTGTGGATCGGTGAGTTTCTTCCTAATTTCAATGTTTTTTTTGCATTTTTCCTATCAATGTATAGATAAAAACATATTGTTAGCATATTCCTAGTTATCTAAATGAATAATGTAAATATTTTGTGTTACCTTTGTCCTTTCATCCAAGCGGTAGTCAATAAAATGTGCCCAATCATTACGATCAATGCCTTTGGGATGTTTTGCGATATTAGCATCTCTGGACAGTGTAGGATCATAAAATTCATGGAACAATTTATGCCTATTGTCCTTCCATTTCTTCCCAATGTTTTGCAAGATATAATGGTCTGCCATTGGATCTTCCACATGTAGTTTATTCTTCAAAATTAATAGTCATTAGTATTCAAATCGTTATCAATAATCTTACAAACAAGGTAAGTGACAAACATAAATTAAGCCATACCTGTATAATAGTAGTATACACGCCATCCTTGTAACTTTTTGGCACATCCTTCCAAGAGTTGTATCCAACTGAAAAAGCCTTAAAATCGGATCCCAATTCTCCTAAAAAACTTCCTAAGAGGCCAGCTGCGTCTCCAATAGGTTGATGCTCAGTGTTAAATGGAATCATCACTTTTGTGCCTCTAGGAAGTGACCAAACATCATGTGCCCTCATCTGAGATTCTTTTATTAGCCCTTGCTCATCTAGGACAAGTTGATATTCGTTATACTTCATTCAAAATTAGCGACTAACATATTATTTTCTTGAATAAGTTTAAATAACATACCAATTGTATTCACTGTCCAATACTTTCTGGATTTGCGTTCATGAACACTTGACCGTGACTCGGGTGTAGCAACTGGATGAGACTCAATATCATCAGGTGGATGAGAGACGGATGTAGCAGGTGGCTGAGAGATCAATGTAGCAGCTGGATGAGACTCAGAGGTAGTAGTTGGATGAGAGACAGATGTAGCAGCTGGATGAGAAATAGATGTAGCAACTGGATGAGACTCAGATGTAGCAGTTGGATGAGACCGAGCACTAGATTCAAAGGATCGAGATTTTGTCGGACACTCTATAGGATCCAATTTAACTTGGAAACGTTTAGGCCTAGGCATCACTGAAACTTCAAACAAAAGTCAAATTGTGAAATAATAAATTATATAATGAATAAGAGAAGACAACATGTTTGAAACCAATAAGCAAAATTGTCATAGTAATGTATTATAACAAACAATTTTTCATACAAAATCTTCATCTTCTATAATATTGTCATTATTAGCATTGATTGCAGGTTCATCATCTATATCATCCCTTGCCAATGGAAAATCTCCATTATCATCTTGAAACCACTCATCTAAGTCTTGTTGTTGATAAGGCGTATTCTCATAGAATGAGTCTTCAGTTTCATTCTCGCCCATGTCATACAAGTCTCTTGGCTTTAAATGAACAACAACACTCCATTCTTTATCCACGTCATCCTCCACATAATACACAAGTTGTGCCTCTGAAGCTTGAATATATGGCTCATGATCACCAATATGTATCAACCGAGAAAAATTGATGGAAGTGAAGCCCAATTCATCTATTCTAATCCCTCTATCAGTAGTGGTATTTGCCCACTGACATTTGAACATGGTAACCATGAAACGACCATGATAGTTTAACTCAATGATATCTATCAATTTTCCATAATAAGGAACACTTATTTCCCTGACATTATTAGTCGTGTATCACGACTGCTTGCATAGCTTCTAGTTCCAAATGAACCAAATACTCCACTATTCTGAGTTTTCAATCCATCTTCTCGTGCCAATGTTTGGAATTTGAAGCCATTAACATTATATGCAGTAAACCTTCTTGCTTGGATAAGTGGTCCTCGTGCAAGAAATATAATGTCATTTGAATGTGATCCGTTTACATCATTCACAATCTAACATCAAAATGATACCATATTAGTCATATGCATGATTATATTACTTAAATAAATAATTGATATAATATATACTTACGCGTCTCCTAAACCAATCTACGAATCCTTTATGAACCACCTTATCTATCTCAACTTGTGATCGTGTACGACTCCTTAGCCTTCTCTTAGTTTCTGTCCTATATTCCCTAAATGTTACATCATAAAAAATAAGTATGAGCCATTACAAAGTTTTTTGAAGAATCATATTAAGTGTTAGAATTTACTCACTGAAGAAACGAGTTGACTTTTGTGCAGTTGATCAACACGTGACGATGTGCTTGCATATATTCTAAAAGTGTTAAATTGAAATATGAAGAACCCCCCACTGGTCTGCCTACCAACGGAAACAAAGTAGCCACTTCAGAAGATCCAACACCAATTACCCCATCATCAACACGGGGTGTTCGATTGAATCTTGTTTCCACATCATCTAAATATCTTGAACAAAAGATAAGAATTTCATCGGCTAGGTATCCTTCAGCTATACAAACTTCCGATTGTGCCCTATTACGTACATAAGACTTCAAACGTCCTAAGTACCTTCAAGATTATAAAAGCAAATGTATTAGAATAAGAAAATCAAGTGATAATTCATAAGGTTTAATTTATGATATTTACCTCTCTATAGGATACATCCATCGATAATGTACCGGGCCTCCACGTTTGACTTCATCAACCAAATGAACTACTAAATGAACCATGACCGTAAAAAAAGAAGGAGGGAATAAGATTTTCATGTGGCAAAGTGTGAGCACAATTCGATGTTGTAGATTGTCAAAGTCTTGAGGATTCAACACTTTACCACATATGTGTCGAAAAAATGAGCACATATCAACCAAAATTGCGGACACTGGAGTAGGCAATGCATTTCTTATTGCAATTGGCAGCAGTTGTTCCATAAGAATATGACAATCATGGATTTTCAACCCAAACAACTTACGTTGTTTCAAATCAACACATCTGGATATGTTACTTGAGTAACCATCTGGCACAATGAGATGTTTCAAAGTCCTAAGAAATATGTCCTTCTTTGCATTAGTCATTGTAAAAAGACTAGGAAGGTATTTCCCATTCTCATTTGGCCAGAGAGCTTCTCTTATACCCATTGATTGAAGATCTTTTCGGGCATTAAGATGATCTTTAGTCTTCCCACTTTCATTAAGCAAGATGTATATCACATTGTCACACACATTTTTCTCAATATGCATCACATCAAGATTGTGACGGATCAAGTTATGCTCTCAATATGGAAGATAAAAAAATATGATTTTCTTCCTCCATTGTTGCGCCTCACCAATTCTAGTATTTTTCCCACGAGCTCTTTTACCTATAACTTCAACCTCGGGTGTCTTTCCAAATGTAACGTTAATATTCTGTACTTGTTTCAAAATATCTGTTCCTGATAGTTGTATTGGTGGATTCCTTTTTTCTTGCTTGCCATTAAAGCGAACTCAGTTCAATCTAAACTTGTGACCAACATTTAGAAAACGCCGATGACCCATGAAACACCATTTTTTACTATGTGGAAGGCGGCAAGACTCCACATCAAAGTTACATGAAGGACAAGCTAGTTTAGCATGTGTATTCCACCCTGATAGGGTCCCTAACCCTGGAAAATCACTTATTGTCCATATTAAAGCTGCTCGCATTATGAAACTTTCATTCAACGAAGCATCATATGCTTCTACACCAACCCACAACTCCTTCAATTCATCAATAAGAGGTTGTAAGTAAATGTCTGTATCATTGCCTGGCATCCGCTTACCAGGAATGATCATTGAAAGAATGAAGGAAGTTTGCTTCACACATTTTCAAGGAGGAGTGTTGTATGGAACTAGAACCACTAGCCAAATGCTATAACTAGTACTCATATTCCCAAAAGGATTAAACCCATCGCTAGCCAAGCCGAGGCGTACATTCCGTGCATCCAAAGCAAATTCAGGAAATGTTAAACTAAATTTTTTCCATGCCTCAGAATCTCTCGGATGTCGCATCGGACCATCTTTGCTATCCTCACTAGCATGCCATCTCATATCAATAGCAGTCTTAGAAGACATAAACAAGCGTTGCAACCGCGGTATCAATGGAAAATAACGAAGAACCTTTGTAGGTTGCCTTTTCCTTTTCTTACCATTTATAGGCACATTATTTGCATTTCCCTTGGTATTTGGCTTCCATCTAGATGTGCCACATTGCTTGCATGTTTGTCTATCTTTATCCAATCCTTGGTACAACATGCAATCATTCGGACATGCATGTATCTTAGTATAATTAAGACCAAGTTTATTAATGGTTTTCTTGGCCTCATAGAAAGTTTCGGGATCCTTGCAAGTTGGAATGCATCATGCATCAACTCTACTATCATCGACATTGCTTTGTCACTCATCCCACAAATACACTTAATGTGATACAGTTTAACCAAAAAAGATAATTTTGAGTACTTTGAACACCCTTCATATAGCTCTTGCCCTCCATCCTCTAGCAACTCAAAAAATTGTTTAACTTCATCATTCAACCCACTGCTTATACCCCCCATCCTTCCATCCCTTTCATGTGGTCCATGTGATGTGGAAGATTCTTCATGGGCATAGTGCCTAGAAAATGCAAAAGCATCATGGATCATGTCTTGCATTGGATATTGAATAGGCTGACTATCTTGCACTACATGCATGACAATAGAACTTTGACTTGTACCCAACTCCCCATGTTGTAACCAAACAGTGTATCCTTTCGAAAATGGTCTACAAATCAAGTGATCATACACCACTTCTCTAGTCTCCCATTTTCTAAAAGCACAACGAGGACAAGGACACTTTATTCTATTATCAGATGACTTGTTTGCAAATGCAAAATCCAAAAACTGATTCAATCCTTCCGCATATTCAAGTGTATTCCTCGGCATAGAAATCCAAGTTTTGTCCATTTCAAAATATCTGAATTCAATCAAAACAAAACAACTAATAAATTCAATCCTACTAATCAAACAATAATAATTTGAGAATGGCTATATTCATATTGCAAACATTTCCTGCTGCCAGCAGAAAATCTATTACATGCTGTTTTGTTTATTGTTAGATACATAATAACATGCTTATGCTGTTTTGTTTATTGTTAAATACATGCTATTTTGTTCATATTGCAAACATGTCCTGCTGCCAGCAGGAAATCTAGAATTAAGAACATGCAGTTTTGTTTATTGCTAAATACATGATAACATGCTGCCAGTAAGAAATCTAAAAATGTTGTTTTGTTTATTGCAAACATGCTGTTTTATTTATTGCCAGTTAGAAATCTATGATAACATGCTGCCAGTAAGAAATCTAAAACATGTTGTTTTGTTTATTGCTAAAACATGCTGTTTTGTTTATTGCAAACATGTTGTTTGTAAACATGCTATTTGCAAACATGTTGTTTTGTTTATTGCCAGTAAGAAATGTAAAACATGCCAATAAGAAATCTAAAACATGTTGTGTCACATTAGTTAGAAGTGTGCCCAACAGAGTGTCACATAAAGCATTCTAACCTATTAAAAATTATCAATAACTTCATAATCTGAATTTAAAAGTGTCTCAACATCAATGAAAGACCTATGCTTTGATGTTTTTGGCGTTACTAAGGAAAAGAAAGACCCAAAAGTTGTGAAAGCCACAGAAAATTGTTGGATGCATTACCTGGCAAAAGGAGGAGAGAAGAGACTGGTGAGGTATCTGATGATTCTTCAGCAGATAATGATGACGAACTGGAGCTTCCAACCTACAAGCGGAAAAAACATACTTATTAACAGATAATAAATCATACTTATTAACAGATAATAAATCATTAACGAAAAAAAACATACTTAATAACAGAACATACTTATTAACATAATTATTAACGGAAAAAAAACATAAAGAGAACATCCTTATTAACGGAAAAAAACTTCATTAACAGAACTAGAGCATACTTATCTACCAAGTAATCCTCTTGAACCCATTCAATGGGGAAATCTTGATCTAATCTATGAATGTTCTACAGCTTACAAATTTGTAAATCTAGCCAACTTTGTATTTCCTAGTCTAAGATACTCCAAGCATGCAAACGCAAATATATTAATAACAATAAATAAAACGACAAATACAAGGATAATAAGTTGAAGAATCAGGGGCAGATCATTAGGATTAGCTTTTAACACATCAGCATTTAAAAAAAAAATTATATTTATTTTAGGGAGCTAGAGCCAGAGGTATATCTGCCACAAAGCATGACTCAAACAATCGATTTGAACCCAAATGCCTAAAGTACGTACTATATCTTATAGTAATTTTCACAGTAGAAAATCTAAGAAGTTACTTCTGTTAAAAAAAATGAAGAATAAAAGAACTTGAGCAACATCAATAGCCTGTATGTTGTATATATCCTAGTTCAGGAGCAATGTAAAGTGTTCCTGTATCCATGCCAACAAGAAGTGCAAATGTTACATGCACCAAAAGTGTACAAATAAATTGGAAATGTTTCATCCAAGACATGATGGCACGCTTTAAGAACTGCAAGAAAGCAAACTGTGGTGAAAAATATATAATATGCCAAATTATTTAAGACCGAGGGGAAATCATAATTTTATAATACAGAAATAATGAAGGGAGATTATTCTAGTGATTTATTGGTGTGGTGATTCTCGTGATGGACTCGAAAAATATACTTACAGAGACAAACCTTATGCATTAATTTTTCACAAGGCAACCCAACAGAATCCCTCGCCATTGAGCTCTACAATGGAGGGTTCAGATCACCAATTGGAAGACCTTGCTAGGCATTATTTCTGTAAGTTTTTCACTTTTGTACTTCAAGATCTATTTGATGCAAATTTCACATTGTTGATAAAACATTTGATAGGAGGGTGGGGTTTTCTTCATGCACTCTGACTCAGAAACACTGCAGTAGTTAAATGGAGTCTCAAAGCATATTATATATTTTTCAAGCCTGTCACCAATGCCATTACTGAACAATGAACAACCAGTAGGACTGACAATTTGAATACCAGTACTATCATGAATACCAGTGAAATCTCTGTATGGACTGAAAGAGGCATCTAAGCAGTGGCATGAATACATTGGTAATCTCTAATGGCTTTAGAATCAATGAGTGATAAATGCATATGCTATAAGATAGTTGATAATATATGCATTAAGATTTGTTTGTATGTAAATGACTTGTTAATATTTGTTCTAACATTAATGTTATTAATGAAACAAAGCACCTACTTTGTCAAAATTTTGACATGAATGATCTAGAAGAAGCTAAGATCGATGATTTTGGGCATTAGAATTACCAGGACAGAGGATGGTATTTCCTTGGGACAGTCTCACTACAAACAAATTATACAAACAAATTAAACAGTTTATACAAACAGATTAAGCAGATTATACAAAAACAGATTATACAAACAGGTTAAACAGGCATTATGTATTTTGTTTCCCAAACACAATTAGGACAAATATGAAGTATCCACAATTGTGATCACTTCACCAGAACTGGCCAAACATGTGAATAGGATACATGACCTTAAGTTCGCAAATAAGTATGTGGGGTTTGCTGTAAAGATCCTAACATATGATGGTAATGATATGGCATTTGCTCCTTATGGTGATCATTGGAGAAACATGCGAAAGATTACCATGACTGAGCTCTTAAGTGCTAAGCGTGTCCAGTCATTCCAATCACAACAGGAAGAAGAGGTATGGAACCTCATCCAAAGTATTTCCTCAATCAATGGATCTATATTCAATCTAAGTGAGATGATTTCAGCATCATCAAAATGATATAGTTTCAAAGGCAGCTTTTGGTGAGAAATACAAACACAAGCAAGTATTTACATCATTGATTCGGGAAGCAACACAGTTGGCGGCATATGTCACTGTCGCTGACTTGTTTCAATTGTTTCCTTCACTAAAGTTTCTTTATGTCATAAGTGGGATGAAATCAAAAGTGGAGGAAGTACATTGGAAACTTGATAGAATTGTGGAAGACATCATCAATGAGCATAAAGAAAAGCGAAAAGCAAATAAGCTGACGAAGGATGTGCACGAAAAGGATCTCGTTGACGTACTTCTATGCCTCCAAGAGGACAGTGACCTTGAATTTCTCATCACCACTTAAAACATCAAATCCATAGTCGAGGTGAGTAGATTTATACAAACAAATTATACAAAAACAGAACAGATTATACAAACAGAATATACAAAAACAGATTATACAAACAGATTAAACAGTTTATACAAACAGATTATACAAACAGGATATACAAACAGTTTTTAAGAAAAACAGAGCATGATATCATCAGTGCAGGTTTTAGGAATCTACTTACAATGAGAGGAATCCAACAAGATCGGAAGAATAGGGTTGCTCGACAAAGGGAGGGAAGGGAGGAGCTATAGGGGAGATGGAGAGGTGGGGATGATGGAGAGTAAAATAAATATAAAATTAGGTATAGGGTTTAAGGTTCGGTTATAAAATCTGATTTTACATATAGCGACGGCTACAACCGTCGCCATTTAAAGGAACCGCCATTAAATACTATTAATCCGCGACGGTCGACCAACCGTCGTTATATATAGCATGCAGCGGCGGTTTTACTTAAACGTCGCTACAAAACCGCCGCTAACATCCTGTTTTCTTGTAGTGTCGGCGGTGTTCGGGATTCAAAAGAAAAAAATATATATGCAAAACAACTTCAAAGGATTGAACCTGCTCTGATACCATGTAGAAAGAAATACTTCAATTTGTGTGTTCTATTCATCCCACAATAGGGGTATATATACAATAAGGTTTCTTGTCTTACAAGAAACAATCTTACAGAAAATATTCTAGGTTCCCTAAATATGAAATTAGAATATCCTAAATATATATATGTTTCTATAATCTATAATTAGAATATACAACTTTCTATAATAAGTTCCCTTCCTTAGTCTCATTGAAGACATTTTCCTTGGACTTTATCATGTTTTCAACCTTAGTAGGTGAAAGGTTGAAGAATTCTTTACAAAGGTTCCTAATGGGGGGTGGAAACACAATTTGAAAAAGGATGCTCAACAAGTGGGAGGAGGAAGAGGCATGAAACCTTATGGCATCCCTTGAGCTTATGGTCCCGATGGTCCCGGGTGCCTTGGTGAAGATGGATGAAAGTGGAGACGGGCTAAAAGTGGGTCATTCTCGATTCCACATTTCTACAATCACCTGGTTTAGGTCAACCTTGTTCTTGTGCTAGAGATGATTTCCCTACTACTAGTCTACTACTATTCTGTGGAAGATTGGGATCCCTCCCAAAGTATATTTTTGTGTATGGAAGATCTTATGGAACCATGTTGCAACAAGGGACACTTTGATTAGAAAGCAAAACCAAGGTGAAAGCAGAGTGTTCCATATGTTCTCATGCTTTGGAAATTACGGACCACGTTCTTTTGCACTGTGATATTGCTTCTGCTCTATGTCATCACTTTCTTCATGCTTGATGCCAGGCACGGATTCACGTGGGGGGCCCCCATTGACTTTTGAGATATATATATATATATATATATATATATATATATATATATATATATATATTATAATTTATTTGTCCCCCAATTAGTTTTTTTATTTGCCTCTCTATTCTCACTTTTCACTTCAATCAGGACTTCATCCTTTAAATCATGTACATATCAAATTCAAACTCTACTTTTAGAGTTAGAGATAGAGGTTAAATCCCTCAAATCTCTCAAAGAAACCAAAATCCACAGTTTCTTCTTAACACTCCATCGATTGGATAAGATGAGGGAAACCCCCATATTTCATCATCTTCAAATATCTATAATTATTGAGTTATTTGAGCTCATCTTCACAAGATCCAGTAAGATTCAAACCACCTTATTTTTCTTTTTCTAGGTACTAGGTGCCTTCATTAATCACTGTGTTGGTTATCTTCACAAAAAAATCGTACGCAACCAAATCTCTTCCTCCTTTTCTTCATGTAGTAGTAATCAACGATTCAAACCCTTCTCTTGTGTTGTGTTTCTAGAAGTAGTAATAATCTTCAATGAATATAGTAGTAATCATCTTCAATGACTGTCTTTGTTGTACTCATTTTTTTGTTGTATTTTAAAAAAATTCATGTTAAAGTAACTAATTTTTATATTATATTTAATTAATTATGACATCACTCCGCCCCCCTCAATAAAAATCTTGGCTCCGTCACTGCTTGACACTTGTGGTGTTGATTTGGAGATGCATTGTTCAAGAGGCGAATTGTTCCTTGATTGGAAATGTCAAGCGCTTTCCAACTATAAGGTCGTTGTGGATTTTCATTCATTCATGGATGTTATAGGCTTTCTCTAGTTTCATGCTCCTCTCATTGCCTCTTTCAGGGGTCTGGTGTAGCCAATAGATGTTGAAGTGGGAACAATTCCAATAATGCTTCATTGTGCAAGTGAGTAGTCGGTTTATCATGCTACAGTTTACTTTCTTTCTCACTAAAAATTATTGACTGAGACTCTCTTCCAAGGAAAAAAAAAAAAAAACGGAGAGATTAAAGGCCTCATTCAGAAGAGACTAAATGAATAAAATTAAATGCTCGTCACAACATGTTATTAGCAAACAATTGAATTTTCAACTCCAACACCATTTTTAGGCTTAAGCTCATTGCTAACCTTGATTTGTGGGAAGCGAATTCCCTCTGCCATCATCACTGCATATATAAACCCAAAATCTATAAACAATCCCAATTGAAATCTCAAAAACACAACAGCTGCTAACTGAAGTCACCATTGAAGCTCTTGAAAACTATTATTGGTCTGCCCTCGCTGATGCCAAGACTGGTTATTGAAACGAAACCCATTCATAATCAATCAAGAACAAAACAACTACTACAGTACAGAGCGTCTGTACTGCTGAGTGTGTTTCTCCTTGGCCAACAGGGTTTTATTTAATAAAATCACTGGGCCAAGATTTTATTCAGGCCCACTAAGCCCAGCCCATACATCAACACTAGTAAAACCAGACCTTGTCCATTTTTGTTCTTCGTCACTTCAATCCCGCCTCTGCTCTCTCTCACAAACACTTGGAAACCTCACTTATTTTCTAGGGTTTTCAGTTCGGCCATTGTTTGGGGTTTTTTTTTTATCTCGATCTTACAAAGATGGCTCTTCTTCAACCACAAGGGATCCAAGGGATGCTCAAGGAAGGGCATAAGCACTTCTCAGGCCTCGATGAAGCCGTCATCAAGAACATCGACGCTTGCAAGCAGCTCTCAAGAATCACTCGCACCTCTCTCGGACCCAACGGTGAGTGTTTCATATCTCCTTTACTTTCGAACTACTTCAGTTCAAGCTCTAATCACTTTGGTTTTCGATGGATCGAATGATTATGAATGAATCAGGGATGAACAAAATGGTGATCAATCATTTGGACAAGCTATTCATCACGAATGACGCTGCGACGATTGTGAATGAACTTGAAGTACAGCATCCTGCAGCAAAACTGCTTGTGCTGGCCTCCAAAGCGCAGCAGGAGGAGATTGGGGACGGTGCGAACCTCACCATCTCGTTCGCTGGGGAGCTTCTTGAGAAGGCCGAAGAGCTCATTAGGATGGGTTTGCATCCTAGTGAAATTATTAGTGGGTACACTAAAGGAATCAATTTTGTAAGTCACTTCACATTTACTCTACGTAAGGGTGAATTTTGCGAGATACAGTGTGTTATTTGATGATTTTTTAGATTTTTAAATAGATTGGCGAGACCCCCTTTGCTTAGTTACTTAATACTTGTCACTTTGATGAGTGTTTGTTTAATCTCTCAATTTACTTGAGGTCTAAATTTTGCGATATACGGTCTGTGTTTTTTTTTAAAGTAAATGGATACCATTAAATAGATTAAGAGGTACAAAGAAAACCCTTTACTGCATCAGGCATCATTACTAAATGAAATCTGATAATGTTACCATTTTAACGTCAGACCATTGAAATATTGGAGGAGTTGGTAGAGCCAGGTTCAGAGACAATGGATGTGCGTAATAAGGAGCAGGTAGTATCCCGGATGAAAGCTGCAGTGGCTAGTAAGCAATTCGGTCAAGAAGACATTTTGTGCAGTCTTATAGCAGATGTAAGTGATATCATCTATTTCTTAGTTTTCATTTTCCTAGTTAGAGTTTTGGAGCTGAATGTGGGTTGGATGTGTTTGTGTTTAGGCATGCATACAGGTGTGCCCAAAGAACCCAGCAAACTTTAATGTGGATAATGTTCGTATTGCAAAGCTTGTTGGTGGTGGTCTGCATAATAGTACAATTGTTGATGGCATGGTCTTGAAAAGTGACGCCGTTGGGAGCATAAAGAGAATGGAGAAGGCTAAGGTTATTACTTGTGTACTTTGTTACTTATAAATGTTTAATCAACTGACTTGTTTGAATACTGTTGTACTTTTCAATCATTTTATTGTTCACTTACCAGTTGAATTGTTTTTATTATGTTACTGTACCTAGCTAAAACATCTGATTTTCATTTCGCCACTCTTTTGAAATTGGTAGACATGGAAATGTCTTCTTTAAATTTGTTTTTGTTAATACATTATGATATGTGATCTTGCTCGTGTAGGTTGCTGTATTTGTTGGTGGCGTCGATACATCTGCAACTGAAACAAAAGGAACCGTACTCATCCATAGTGCAGAGCAGGTTTTAGTCTCCCACTTTTAGTTATTAAATGAGAAAATTGCTGAAACTAAACTACCATTGTTGAAACTGCATGGATTCAAGTCCAGTCGAGTTGCTCAAGAAACTCCCTGCAAGAACATCTTGTTGGCTGCCCAGATTAGTCAAATTCCGATAGAGAGTGCTATAATTTAGTAAAGGTCATTCTGACTTAATGAGATTGGTTTTCTATTGTTAGTCCTTGAAGTCACTACATAATTGTTGTTCCCTTGGCGCGGTTAAATGAAGAGTGCTTTATGGGGCTTTTATTTTTTCTATAGATATAAATCTTCCATGCTGCTAAACTGGTGAGATATTAAGCATTAAACTTCCTTAATTGTTAGATTAAAATAAACCGTCATCACTTATAAATATTACACTCAATTATTTTTGTATGTTGACCTTTTCTCTAGTCCTAAATGATATTTTCCATGACAAACATCCAATTTTGTGTTCCGTTGTTAAATGATACATGGGATGAATACCTTGCAGCTTGAAAACTATGCAAAAACAGAAGAGGCAAAAGTTGAGGAGCTCATCAAAGCAGTTGCCGACTCAGGTGCCAAGGTTATTGTTAGCGGAGCAGCAGTAGGAGAGATGGCTTTACATTTTTGCGAGCGTTACAAGTAAAATATTTGTCCCTGACTCTGATACTTGGTGTTTATTATTTTGAAAATGTTGAGTATGCATTGAATGCTCAAGCATGGTTACAAATGTCAAAAGGTATTGGCAAGTCAACGTTTGCCATTGTTCATAAGAGGTGTACAGATTAGTTGGTGCTTCTGGTACTATCATACCGTTTGAATATAGGAATCACTTTTGAATCTCTAGGAACCTATGCATGAGTCCAGAGGTTTAATTGGCTAGATTATGGCCAAGGATGTGTTTGTTTGCTCCACTTGAAATTGGTAAACCCATAACTGTATAAACACAACTAATGCTAGATAAACGCACAAGTAATATGCTTGTCTATATCCGCCAATTGAATACAGGTGTTAGAGGTTGTACTTGCATAGTTTTTTTGCTGAAAAGTATGATCATTTTGGAGCAGAAATACTTGCAGAATGGAATTTATATGCCTCAAATTTTACGAGATATTCCCCCCCCCCCCCCCCCCCCCCCCCCTATTTTTATTGAGTGGCTCTATGATATTTGACTTATATAGGACCTGTATACTAAATGCTGAAAATCTTGTCAACAGGCTTATGGTCTTAAAGATCAGTTCAAAGTTTGAATTGCGGAGGTTTTGTCGTACCACTGGCGCCGTTGCTATGGTAAGCCTATCATTGGCAATTTCCATGTGTCCTTTTTACCTATTAATACTTTTGAAATTTCTTGGCAGTTGAAACTTTGCCAGCCAAATCCCGATGACTTGGGTTATGCAGATTCTGTTTCAGTAGAGGAAGTTGGTGGTGTTCGGGTATTCTTTCCCTGATAAAGTTTTATGATCAGAATCTTACTTCTCTTTTGTCTATGTATTACCATTTTGCAATCAAATAATGCTTGTTATGCTTTCATCTTTAGGTTACTATCGTCAAAACTGAACATGGTGGAAACTCCATCTCAACCTTGGTTTTACGAGGAAGCACTGATAGTATATTGGATGACCTAGAAAGAGCAGTTGATGATGGTGTGAATACCTATAAGGTATTTTCTAAAGAACAGAAAATATGTTTGATTCATTGATCAATTACTTTTCTTCTGTTGTTGCAAAGAAAAGAGGTTTATGCAATCCTGAAATTACTCTTGGGGGTCTGTCTTTATGGAGGTATCATAAGAAATTATATATATTATTCTTTGCTTCAGGCAATGTGCAGAGACAGCCGTATAGTGCCTGGAGCCGCGGCAACTGAAATAGAATTGGCGAGAAGATTGAAGGAATTCTCTTTTAAAGAAACTGGGTAGTTGCTTTAACTTTTTTCAAAAGTTTCTTAATTTTGCATGTCTTTGCAACAATTCGGTCAACTTATAGTGTTCCGTTTCCACATGCCATGTGCCTTGGTATGGTGGTTTGGAAACAACGTAGGCTCTACGAGAAAGTAATAGATTGGTTGCTTTGGATTTACTGCATAGTCTCTAGCTCCACTAAATCCCTCGATTTGGAAGGATTGACCTTTATTCCATTTAACTATATGAATACATATTAAAACACAGCAGTCATAACTCATTAGGATGAACGTTCATTTGCAGATTGGATCAGTATGCTATTGCCAAATTTGCTGAGAGTTTTGAGATGGTACCTAACACTTTGGCTGATAATGCGGGGCTCAATGCAATGGAGATCATATCTTCATTATATGCCGAACATGCAACTGGAAACACCAAAGTTGGTATTGACCTATCCGAAGGTGTCTGCAAAGATGCATCAACTATGGATATCTGGGATCTCTATGTCACCAAGTGAGTCTTTTTATTTATTTTTTTATTTTATTTTTTTATATTTAGTATCCATGTTGGAAATTTTTTCAAATGTTCCCTCCCTTGTCATTATTAGTAGTATTATTTTTATCATGATGAATTTACTTCTGCTCCTGTCTCCTTACTGGGATCCATTGTTTCATACAGCCATTGTAATTTTGCACTGCAAATATGACAGTAGAAATAGTTTAAGAAGCAAGCAGAGACAAAAACATTGGCCTTTTTTCTGGGAAATTGTTGATAATGATCAAGGAAAATGGTGGATTTGAAATTCTGAATCAAATTAATAATAGACTTTATTCAAATTAATATAGACAGTTGCAAGTTTTTTACATACATTATCTTCATCCTATGTGCATGAATGCACTATGCTTCCCGCAATACCAGAGAACAGTCAACTGCATGAGGACTTATTTTTCCCTTTTAAAGGTACTTTGCTCTGAAGTATGCTGCAGATGCTGTCTGTACTGTACTGCGTGTAGATCAGGTAAACTACGGTTAACACTTACTGTTTTTGGTTCGTTGTTTCATTTCTCTTGGATAATATTTGAGGTGGCTCATTCATTTTGTTTACTTCTGCAGATCATAATGGCAAAACAAGCAGGAGGTCCTAGAAGACCAGATCAACCTGCAGGAATGGACGAGGACTAATTTAACCGACTGTGATGGTAACCCCGTGCATAGATTTTGATGGTAGGTTCTTTAGAGTCAATCCCTTTTGGTTGGTCTTTGTAGAAATTTCCTTATGTTCTTAAAGAAACTGACTTTCATTCTTGTAATATGCTGATTGATAAATGGATGCTGTTTCTTTGCTTGAAGATTGGTCAGTGTGTTGCCAATTACCATCGTTGTACCAGTGATCGACCGCCCTCACAGCTAAGATCTAACGTAAAGGTTCTCAACAACATTTTGCTCAGGCGTGTCTGCGACCATTTTCTGTAGTTGGGCAGTTGAATACAGTAGGAATTTTGGTGTATGCCTGTGTTGGCTTTAATACATATAAATGTTTCTTAATGATTTGTTTGTGACATGTTTGGTGTGTATGGTATTGGTTTCTTGCTTCAAAGTATCCATTTAGGCTGTGGTTTGGTTTTTAAGAACAAAAACTCTTTAAGAAACACTTGGACAAAGAAAGGGGAGAATTGAACACAAGTTAAGAAATATTATTTCCCTCAAGTCATTTTTATATACTGTTTTGCTCTGAAAACTTTCTTTGAAGTAAAACACTGAATTGTATGTTATCCTTTCTCTTCTAGAAACCGAGCTTGAAAGGGCTAATTCCTTCTTAGCTGTTCTAGCTTCCTAGAAACATATCGCAGGACATTGATGTTTTGCTTTGAAGTCTTTATGAAAACTATTCTTTTAAGTTTGCTTAGAAGTCTCTAATCAATCTTTCAGGACCTGATTTCATGTTAAAAATTGACAAATGATGTTTCCCTAAATGTTCATATGGTGTTGAAAACATTTACACTTGAGTAGCACTTTGGAACTGGTGCATGAAAAGCTAAGTGCTAGTGGATTACATTTTCGATTAGATTTCATACAAACAAGGTTGTTTTTGAAGAGCATATCCAAGAGATCCATTTAGACAATGTGCAATGCCAAAACATTTACAGCATTTTCCAACAACACTATTTATCACAAATTTGAGTTTATAAGCCAAAGTTATTAGCAAAATGCACAAAATCTAAACCTTTAGCAAAATGCGCCCTAACGTTAAGGGTCATGTTCAAATTGTGTAGCCAAACGTATTAACTATACACCATTTTCATCAATGTGTATGTGTAATTAAAATGACGGAGCATAAATTTGGGGACAATTTTCTTATTCAGACCAGTTAAAATAAGGCAAAACGTTCTAAGATGAGTGGTTTTGTAATGCACTTCTGGTTGTTCCAATATTTTTTTGGCAACGATTATTTCACACCACCAAAAGCACTTTCTTACATCACCATTGAGTTTTTTTTTTTCTTACTTACTCACACCACTAATAAATATGCATATCCTAACAGAAAAACCCAAACTCAAAACAAAAACAAAAAAACGCAAAAATAAGGTAATTTTCGACCAATTTAAACCCTCAATTGAGACCGATTCTCAAGCTCATAACCACGAAAATTGTAGTACTCTGAGTTATCTGATAAACACAACTTAAATTACTTTAAAATGTTTTGAAATTACCAAGTTATGGTCATTTTACTAAAGTCGCGCAAATCTATCTCGCTATAAAAACGGGATAGTGTTCCTGACTTTCAGCCAACTTATATGCTTAATCGAAATCATTTCTCAAGCCAAAACTGCTAGGAAACCAGGTTTTTGCAACCAGGGTGATGTGGCATGATCTCAAAAGAATGATGAAATTCCCAAAAGGTTTATGTATATCTCGAGGTTGTAAAAAATCTCCTCTAACGATGCCACATCATCTTGTTGCAAAACATGGTTGCAAAATCTGATTCCTTAGTCTCACTCTTCTCAAGCTCATCAAAACACGAAAATTGTAGTACTCCGAGTTATCTAATAAACTCAACTTGAATCACTTAAAAATGTTTTGAAATAAGCAAGTTATGTTTTACTAAAGTTGCGCAAATTTGTCTCGCAATGAAAATAGTACAACATGCAAGTTGTCCAAAGCCTTTTGCAAAATCAAGTCTCCCCCTAATGAAATGCTCCCAGTCTCTTCTAGAAAACCGAATGGGATAAAATCATGTTGAAGGAAAAAAAAGAAAGGTACAATCATCAATTTTACATACTACAATGTTGCCTCATTAAAACTTTGACAGGAAAACCCAATGGGAAAAATCATGTCGAAGAAAAAAGAGTATAACATGTATAAATCAAATATACTTTTATATGATCCCGTAACATAGTTCTGGATGCTTTCTCATGGAGCATACTTCTGAATGTTGCTGTCTCATTAAAATCTTGACCGGAAAACCCAATGGGATAAAATCGCGTCGAAGGAAAAATAATACAGCTTGCCCAAATACAGTATACTTCAGGATACTTTCAAGAATGTTTCTATACGCTATTGTAGAGATGTTTTTCGGGTGGTATACTTCTGGATACTCCCCCTTATGTAAGCACAACTGTTGACTAACTTTATACATATTAAACAAATTTCTAAAACATTGATGTAGACAGAGCATTGGTGAAAAGATTTGCAAGGTTGTTCATATACCAAATTTGTTCGACCTCAAGCACATGATTCTTCTGAAGCTCATGTGGGTAGAAGAATTTGACTGTCAGGTGTTTCGTTCAATATCCTTTGATTCAGCATGTGATCTACCCTTATAAGGGTCAAACAGAGAAGTTGCATCTGCATATCCAACTAGATGGGAATGATTAGATAAATCACAGAAATAAACTCATATAAATGATCCCACGAAGATATATCTGTCATGTCATGCAAATATCGATAAGTCTGTACAAAAACTATACCTTGCTAGTAAATGCACATATATCAGAGTATATATTTGGTGCCAAATATAACAATGCACCAATAATATTCGCATATGGTACTTCAGGACCAAGTATCCATTAATTGATACAAGTCTTTTTTGATATCTAAAGATCAGACAACCATGAACGTACTAAGTAGATGAGAGTTTTCTATGTTAAAAGTGTTACAAATCTTATCAGTATATCTCGATTGATGAACCAATATTCTACTAGTATTTTACTCGATCTGCATGCCGGATAAAAGTTGTTCTTCCAAGGTCTTTGATTTCAAACAATATTATCAAGGTCCAATAAGAGTTATACAGTTAACGATATCATAAGAAAGACATATAGTCAAATTTGTATAACCTTCCTTACACAGATATTTACTAAGACAACTATACTATATTCTTCTGAAATGGTTCAAATCGTATAAAGCGTGTCCTAGATGTATTGAGTAATTATTTCATGACTTTGCTTCAGGCAAAGTAAATCCTTCAGGGATTTTCATGTAAATGTTTGTGTCTAACAAAGTAAGTCCTTCAGGGATTTATAAATATCTTTGTCTAAATTCTCATGTAAATAAGTAATCGTGACATTCAAAATTCGCATATCAATTTTCAGAAACTCCAAGACATATTGAATGTAGTTATATTCCTAACTAGAGAATATTTTAAAAATCAAACATCAGGTTTCTGCAGGAACCCTTGTGCCACAAGTCTTGCCTTATATCAGTCTATCTCATTTTCTCATTTATTTTCTTACAAACACTTATTCATAATATGCATGTTTAAGTGTTTATACTATAGGTCCAAATACACCATGTTTTCAAGGGAACCCAATTACACTTGGATAATATATTTCCATTTGGTGGACCTAATGCACTTTGGACAATATATTTTCATTTAGCCAATTATTCCTTTGTCAACATTTTATAAATATGTGGTGTAATTTCAGTATCATTGCACTTTGATATTTCGGTAGCTACCATATATGTGAATATACCATCGATGATCATTTCATTTGATTCCACATTTATCATTGATGGCCATTTCATTTGATTCCATATTTCTCCTTAATATATGAGATCTCATTATTATCAGATACCTGGTCCGCTTCCAGGGCTTTTAAGTCACTTTAGGGATATAAATAACCAATGGAGAAAGTGGAATGACCTGCTTTTGAAGTTTTATAACTTCTTCTAAAGCATCATGGCCTCTTTAGGAGCTTTGCTACTTCTTGAGCTTCATGACCTCTTCAAGAGTGTCATGTTATGCTCGTCTGGAGTTGTATGACCTCTTCAAGTGCGCCGTGTTATGCTCTTCTGAAGCTTTATGTACAACTTCTTCTAGAGTCTATACAACTTCTTGCAGGAGTTTCAAAACATTGCTTATTCGAAAGCATTAGGGCATGATTTTTTTTTTTCTAATTCTCTTTTTCCGATGAGTGGAATCTTTGGGACCTATATGTCAGCTACGCTTTTGGCGTACAACAAATTTACTGGCTACCTTATTCGAACTTTGTCCTTTCGAGGATACAAATTTGAGCAGGTGTATTCATAGCTGACACATATGATTTTAGGGTCCAAATGAGACAAAATGGAAGTATTCTAATTTCACATCGTTTTATCTCTAATTTCACACCGTTCTATCTCAGTATCTCCCTCTAACGGTGGGAATAGAGTCATACTATGCAATAGGGGTGGGCATTTAGGACCAAAAGCCCGGACCGAACAGACAACCGGACCGATCGGGTCGGTTTTTATTAATTATAAATGTTTCGGTTTTAAAAGCCCAGCCCGACCCGAAGTTTCTGGTCCGGGCATCGGTTTCCATTTCTGAAGCCCGTCAGGCCGGCCCGGATTAAATAGTTAAAATTTTTGTAAACCCAAATTTTTTCTATTTTTACAAATATAATTTCACTTTCTTTTGTAGGAAAACCAAAAAATTCAGCACTTTGGGCTTTGGGATTTATAAATTCAAGGACCATGGGATTAATTCAACACTTTCTACTTTCTAGGTGGGCTTTATAAATTCAGCACTTTGGGCTGAACTTCAAGGACCGAAATCGGCCCGAAATTCTGTTAATCGGGCCCTCGGTTAATCGGTCAACTCGGTTCGGTTTCGGGCCTCATAAATACGGGCTTAAATTTTTCGGGCCGGTTTTCGGTTTTTACTTTTTGGGCCGATTACCCGGACTTGCCCAGCCCTACTATGCAATCTCGCAATATGCAATACAGTATGTTCCCAGATAGTATTAGGTAGTCTAGATTACATAAGTAAAAGTCTTCCAACAAGGTGAAGATGTATAACAGAATGGTTACCGTGTAGAAGCTTCTGGTGTATGATATAACAACTCCGAGAGCATTATAATCCAATGATTTAATGAAAATTATATCTAATGCAGCTGCAAGCTTTCAACATTAGATGCGATACATATATGTCGACATAAAGCAAGTTTCTTTAGAAACTGCAATAATAAATTGTAGACTCTTCCAAAGCTGTCAAGAAATTTCATAGGTCCATCTATGATAGACACCCTTTGTGTCGTAATGGCCACTATTGAGAAAATGTTCAAATTTGTCAATAAATTATGAGCAGTGGCACTAAGAATTAAACAAATACGATTGTCCATCATTTACAATTTAAAACATACTTTCAAAGAAAATGGATGCATTAAATAAATCAAAACATAATGTACTGCATATGTTACACATGTAGCAGCAAATATTCTAATGTAACATCATCTATGATATTAATGTATCACAAGTAGAAAGTATACTCGACCATTGCAGGTGGTTTGTATTATAACATTGTGGTAACTACTACTGGGGTGAATACTTTTGCTAATGGCTACCTATGCTAGAGTTACCTCATACTCGAGGGTAGTTATGTTTGCATGTGCTCTAATCTTACTGTTTGATGAAACAGTTATATTCGTATTGAGCATTGGAAGCTTGATATTACTCTACTGTTTTTGTCACGCCATGATTTTCGAAGAAAATGAAAATCCTAAAATCCACTTAGGATTATCCGTTTCTCCCAAAACTCGAGACGTGAAAATTCAATAACAACAGAAACAAATAGCAGCAACAACTAAACATGATTTAATTACTGAAACAAACAAAACTCTAACTCGGAAAGGACTGGCGTTGCTAGCTCACTAGCAAAACTCCAGTAACGCAGCTCAAAATCTCTAAACCTGAAAAGCTAATCGGCTACATTCCAAAAGGAATGTACCCAATAAGCAAAAGCTCACTTGGGTCAGCAATAAAACTGGTGTGAGAAATCTTCATCCAAAAATCAATCAATCCACACGTGATAACATCAAACTAAACAAAAAAACAATAACCAACCACACCAACAAGTAGTTCTTCAATGAGGCAAGGGTGTCATCATTCTAATAAATAAATATGCATTTACGAGTACTTACGCTATAGAAGTTGACTATGGAAAGTCTGACTTGCAGAAATATGAGTGGACTTGCCATCCTGCATGAAAATGTTAGAAACAACCGCATAATATTTCTAAGTTATAAATCCTCATAAATGTAATTTATTTTCAAACTACGATACAAATCATAATCATATCAGACTATTATTAAAACATCAACAAAACGCATTTTCTACCTTTAGGAAGACATATAGTTCTCATTCAATAGTCGAATGAGCATTTAGTTTCTTCTTTTAAGGTAATCATGCACATACAAAAAAAAATATCGCTTCTTTTCCACAATCGCACCATCCTCCTTATACCGAATACACCTCACCCAAGTGTGCCTCTCTTTCCATCGAAGCCACTCGGAGCGTACATGACCCAAGTGGGGTGCCACCTCGAGTGTCATGTCATCACACCCGAAGTTCGATAACTGACAAATATTCTTCTTAAATCTACACGTACAACCAAACTCACATGGAACAGTGCACCGATATGCAAGCAAGTCTGCATACCCATAATAATATCACACGTATACAAGCAAGTCTGTATACAAAAATTTCTTTTCTTTTCACATTTTTTTTTCTTCGAAGTTGTGGAAAAGAGCAAAATATATATATATATATATATATATATATATATATATATATATATATCAACAAAAACTCAAAACTCTTTTATGGTGACACTTTGTCAACCATAAATAAATCAACCATAGTATCCACCATTCTTTTGGGGAGCAAATAATATTTTCATAAATAAATTTTCTATACCCAACAGGGATCAAACTCATTCAATATAAGGGTACTCCTTAACAAGTTAATTTGGCATAACGATCGATTTCAATGCACCATTATCCAAGGAAACAAAAAAAAAAAAAAAATCTTATGTCAAAATAATACTAGCAACAAAATTGTAACTTCAAACTTGACTAATTTGGGCAAACCAGAAACATCAAAATAATTTACACCAGAAACACACCACCTGCTCTATATGAACCCCAATGTAGGTCCATATATTTTCACTGTTCCAACACATACACTTCATTCCATTCCAACTTATACCCATGCTTGCATTAGTCCCTCTCTCAAAATACCAAACCATTTTAAAAACATTGAAAGAGCTTGATCGCCTTGAGGCTGAAAAGTTTTTAAAACATTGACATTAGGTTCTCTCACATGTTGCATATACAATGTCATCCATGAATTAAAGATGTAAAGAGATATACTCGGACATTCACTTAACTATTTATCCATGCAGCACATCCTTATTAAATAAGACCAGAAAATTTCAAAATTCAAATGGATATGAACCTTCTAGTTTCTCAGTTGGCAAAGATTGCACTCTCCACAGGGACAGTCTACCATACTCTCAAGAGCATATGTAAAAAATACCCATTTGTGTTATTTGAGCAACTTAAAGAGCATCCTTATAAGCTTTACATCGATTGATAAAGCAAATCGAAGTGTGTCAATATGGTCAACCATAAGACAAAAGGAAAGAAAGATAAAATACTAACAGCAAAAAAACAAAAAGTGCTACACAGAATAATTCCCCTAGAAAAAAACAAAAGAGGAAACCCCATGTGTAATAGTACACAAGTAATAGAAAACCCCATAAGTGTGTTAATAGTACATATGTAAAAAATGTTGGTCTACAAGTTGTATATGACTAATTGTTGGGATGAAGTTGGCTTGAATAGTCCCACATCAAGTAAGGCGGAGTTGTCACTAAGGTTTATAAGGGAATGGTCCACTCCCTAATAGTAACGAGGCCTTTTAAGGAAAAACCCCACACCACCTAGGCCCAGATGGAAGGCCCGACCCGATAGGTGGTGTTTAAGTTGGGGACAATATCGTTGTTATGTTTAGTTGACCAAGGGGTGCGCGCAAGTGCACGTGCGCGACGCCCCAACAATTGGTATCAGAGCCGATGATTCGGCTGGGACTTGGTCAGCGAGGTGAAGGCGCAGGTGCGCGGTCCGCCAGATGAATGATCCAGATCCTTGCCGATATGGTGTTCGAGAATATCCTACAAGTCTGGACGAGGTGGAGTTAGTGCGGAGGTTGCGACTAGGTGGAGCCAACAACGCCGGAAATAGTCAAGCTTGGACAAGGTGGAGTTAGTGCGGAGGTTGCGACTAGGTGGAGCCAAAAACACCGAAAATAGTCGAGCCCGTACACCGAGTGCTACCCACAGGATCATGGTTGCACTTGAGACTCGAGGAGAAGATGTACTTCGAGATGTTGCAGACCGGTGGATGGATTGTAGGATGTGTGACGATTCACGCCAAGGTGGAGATTGTTGAGATGAAGTTGGCTTGAATAGTCCCACATCAAGTAAGGCGGAGTTGTCACTAAGGTTTATAAAGGAATGGTCCACTCCTTAATAGTAACGAGGCCTTTTAAGAGAAAACCCCACACCACCTAGGCCCAGATGGAAGGCCCGACCCGATAGGTGGTGTTTAAGTTGGGGACAATATCGTTGCTATGTATAGTGGACCAAGGGGTGCGCGCAAGTGCACGTGCGCGAAGCTCCAACACTAATAAAATTGAGTTTATAGCTGACAAAAATATAGTGAACCCATATTGGTGGTGTTAGACACCAATGTAATGGTATATTTGTTCAATAATGTGCAAACAGTGCTGAAGGAACAGTGTGGAGACCTTTTAAATGTGAAGACAGTGAATTAACAATAAAAATAAAGGATTTGAATGAATTCCTCAATCAAATACACAAAAGGGGCATGAGAATATCGATTTAATAACCAGCTAATGGGAGTTTTATGTTATTTTACACCAATGTATGATACCCATCATATTGATACTAATTCGAAGCTTAACAATGTAGAATCCCCTAATGAAAATTATCAGTGTTGAGTCATTAATAGTTTTATTTTCTGAATCACGCTAGCCTAGGGTGCACCAACGATGAAAAAGTTCAACTAATTTATGTGTATCCATACGCATCTTGCTAAACAATGTTGGATGATTTGCAGTAATATAGTCGAAACAAGAATTTGTAGTCAAAGCAAATGAACAGAACCATCAACATAGAAATAATCCAAACATTGTTACAAGAATTGCAGTAAACAAACAACCCCTCTAATTTATTTCTCACTTCTACCTCGAAGATCTACCGTACACTTAGAAAGCAAAATGAATCAACAAGAAACACTACCACAAATTGCAATGTTTCAGGAACGAACCGCAAACAAGACAATCGAATCAATAATCTAAGCAGAAACAGATGGGATGGATGTAAAAAGAAGAAGAAGGAGAAATCTCACCTCTTTTTGCAAGAATCCCAAGATTTGAGCAAGTTTCTTCCTTCAGCACCTCCCACATTTTTCAACGTAAGTTTTCCTTTTATTCTGTGTGTATCCAGAGAGAAAAAAGAGGTTAGGGTTTAAATGAGTTTTTAATTAGAGTTTCTTTGGCTAAACACAATCATCACTCATCTCTTACCCACCACCAGCCTAAACCTAGTTCCTAAATTAAAATCATAAAATATAATTATTTGTAACTATTACCAATTAATAATTACTACCAATAAATAAATATTATTAACTTCTAAAATAATAAAAGTATATTGATAAGTGAATTGGGCGGATATTACAATATACACACCTTAAAAGAATCTCGTCCCGAGATTCGGAAGGAAAAAAAGTTAAGCGAATTTCAAAAAATACAACTTTGTCAAATGAAAGAAGATTTTAAAATAAAAAATTTAATTGAATTTTAGTTGCATAAATTTTTATTGTCATTGGAAAAGTAAGGGTGTTACAATATATAACTCAAAAGAATCTCGTCCCTAGATTCGATAGAAGGGATAAGTAGGTAATTAATTATTCAATACGCCAACAACTTACCAAATGAAACAACACTAGAGTTCAAATAATAAACTATTTCAGAATATATTTTCGATTCACCCTAATTAAGAAACAAACCACACATCACATGGACAAACAAATAGCTCATGCATATGCCCATAACTTCATGAATACCGACACATAAAATATATATTATAAATATTCAGTAAGTATAAAAATTACGGGGTGCTACAGTTTTATTTAGTGCTGGATAAACATGTGAGCTATGTCCGTGTTTACCACAAGCATCATTTCTAGTAGCAATTGGGCAAGATTTTGATTATTGTCCCGAGCAGGAGTGTAAAATCATGTACAACTTGGATGATGACAACCTCTACGAGTATAACCGCCTCTGCTAGTGTAATTACCTCTGCTGAGGTAACCATCACTGTTAGAGGGATTAATTCTACTAGAGTAGTCATTTTGGTTGTTTTTTTCGGAGGTATCACTTATTCTAAAATATGTATTTCTGTCACGTCCCCTTTTAAAATTGTAATTGGCATTTGCTTCTGAAAATGCAATGAAACCAAATTGTCTGGTAATATGTTGAGAATTAAGCAAACAGTTCCATACATATCCAACAAGAAAATGGAGCCATAATTAACAGTAAAAAAAATACTTGGCCTAATCAGGACCTAATTTTAATATTAATAGGCCCCGAATGTGACAAGTCTAAGTGAACAAACCTAATTTACGTAATGCCAGTAGTTCAATATAAATCAGATCATTATCAAACCAACAGTTACATAAATTAGGTCCAATGGTATTTATTACTTACAAATTTATTTAATTCAATGAATCCAACCCAATACTAATCAAACAGGTCCATATGAAATAATTTTAAATGAATTAAAAAATAAATAGGTCTAACTGAATAGGCTCTGTGAACATTTATAGTAACATGCGCAATGAATTAAGAACTAACAGGCTTAATGGAATTTAAAGTTTGAGCCTATGTAACTTATACATATAAATTAATGCAATCTCAGCTTAAATTATAAAACCCAATTAGAGTCATGTGGCAAAGTTGTGAATGAGAATGTAAAATATTTGGGTGTTACTAGCTACATACCACTTATTGTTTAGATCAACATCGATCCTATGTTGTGGTGAGATGAGATATTGTAGTATCATTCATTTTCTTTAAAGAAGTAATAAATACTAAAATTCTCCTCACTCTCTTAAACAACACCAAATAGGTAAGAACAATATATTTCATCTTACTAGAAGAAGTTCTCATTCTCATGTTTGTTTCTCAAATCTAAGAGGGTGTTTGGTTTTTTTTAAGTGATTAGAAGCTAACTTCTAATAGAAACTAGAAGTTCTGAACGAGCTTTTGAATGAACTGTTTGTTTTACTTCTGAATGAGTTGTTGATTAGAAGTTGTAAAATTAAAAGTTGTTTGTTTTTAGGTGCTAAATGAGAACTGTTTGACAATTTTGCCCTACTGAGCTGAAAAAATTTATGACATAAATATTGTATATGGCGTTATTGTTGAATCTGAGCAATACGTTTGTAGCGTTTTAATTAGTTATTTGATGAAATCAATAATCCAAACATGGGTTATTTGATTTGATATCTTATGATGCACATAATGCACAAAAACCATATGCTAAAAACTTGAAAATATACATGAGATGGAGAGTTGGAGAGACGAAGAAAAACTTGAAAATACATAGAAAGAAAATAAAGATGAAGGAGAACCACAATGCTTGGTGAAGAGAACGAAGGTGTGCCGCCAAAATTTAGCCCTACTTACTTTTAAGAAGATGTGGGCAACAATTGTCATTACAAAATTATGTTAAGGTTATTATTGAAATAATTTTTTTTACTAAACACTCAGTGCTAAGTGATCAGCACATCCTTGTTGTTTACCCCAATCAGAAGCATAACTTCTGATCAGAACTAAAAACAAACACTCCAAACAAGGTAGTTCACTTATTATTAAGACTTCTGACTCTATTCAGAAGCAAAAACAAAACCATCTAAGATAGAATAGTTTTTCAATATGTTAGACTGAAAGAGATAAAACCATATTCAAATAACAGTCAACATGAGAGAGTAAAAACAGATGCAATACAAGTGTTAGCTCTCCAACTGTCTCCTTTTTGGATCCAAGATGTCAAGCTAATGGAGCGTGCTAAGATGCGGTGAGATGTAAGATTATTTTTATTCTTGCAAGTTTAGAGCCTCCAAACAATGATTAGTCTAGAATATTTTGTGAAAATCCGATGTAATATTATTGTTATAAATTTCAAAAGCTGAAACTTTCAAACTGATTTTGTTATTAAGATCATGCTGCTTATATTTATATGTATAATATGAGCTTTGCTAGGGGTCGAGGGAGGGAGTGAGGGAAAGGGGCGAGGGATGGGTGATAATATTTACTATTTTTCATGGAAAACAAATATAAACCTAGAAAAACATATGATGCTTGTTTGGAATACTTACCTCTAAATTCTTTTGAATAAAGAGTCCGGGGTCACAGGCAAAAAATATTATCCTAGGCAGAATTTCGTATTGACATACATCCAAAGAACCTCGTGCTAACAACGTATAACAATTTTAAGCAATTTTAAGCTAAAGAAGGACATAAGTGGCGACTAAACATTCTCTATTTTATTCATTCGTCGTATCGTGCTCATCTTTACATTTTACAACTACAGAATATATACATAATGCCCAGCATGGATGAAATGTTGACACCCCAACCTTGATGCAATAAGAAGAGAAGAGGTGATGACACCTCATAAAGTGGACACAATCATAACAAAATCAAACTTTTTGAACACTCATGGTAAGTAAGAGATACACTGAAATTGGAATTAGATAGTGCATTCCAATAATCCTTGGTTCCATATTTCCTTTCCACCTACAAGTTCCTTGTTTTCTTCGTTGTTCCTCCCCAATTTGAATGGAGGGAAAATAAAAGTAACACACTACACCCCTCTCTCACAAACCCGATCAATCAGTCAATCAATCCATCGAAACCCATTTCTCAATCCATTTCTCTCGCTCTCTCAAATCACAATTTCTTCACGATGATGCCAAGGTCCGAACTTTTCTTCTTCTTCTTCACATTGATTTCTAGGGTTCTTATTTACAAACATATCAAATTCTGTGTTTACTTATGTACATAGAGAGTT
Organism: Berberis vulgaris; assembly: GCA_963556465.1. Classification (NCBI taxonomy): domain Eukaryota; kingdom Viridiplantae; phylum Streptophyta; class Magnoliopsida; order Ranunculales; family Berberidaceae; genus Berberis; species Berberis vulgaris. The sequence goes on from OY747131.1 coordinate 78,172,158, forward strand.
TTATAGAGTATCAACTCAATCAATAGACTGTGTATCTTCCAGGTGCTTTTCGAAACTTTCCGCAAATCGATCCTTTGGACGCCTCACCAAGCAAGTCACTACACAGGCAAGTCGTTCTTTCGATTAACTCTCAATCCAATGTAAGCTTCACTTCAATTCAACTCGTTGTATTTTTCTAAAAATCTAAAATTTGGGGTTTTTATTTGTTTTGTTGAATACACATTAATATAATAGGGAAGATATCTATCTTCTTCAAGAAAGGAATTTACAAAACAAAATGCAGCACCAACTGCTCGACAAAATGCCCCACCGCCCCCGCCCCCGCCCCCGCCCCCGCCCCCGCCACCACCTCCACCGAGTCTAGCTGAAAAGCCACCAGAATCTGGGGGTCATTCTGGGAAGGTTATAGTTGGGGGAATAGTAATTGGTGCAGCTTTTGCCGCAGCTTATCAGTCTGGGTACTTCAAACAATCCCCTGTGAAGGTGGAGTCTGATATTGACAATTCGATTAGTAAAGGAATAAAGGAAATTGAAGAGTTAGGAGATAAAACAGCTGTTTCTAACAATCAAGAGTCGGGTGATGCGAACAACGTTGTGGAACATGTTGAGAAAGATGGTGAGGCTCATGGGGGTATTCCTAATGTTTTGGATTTGGGCAAAACGGAAGTGGAAAGCCAGGTGGGACGTGTGGAGTATGTGAGAGCCGAAGAGCATGCCGTCCCTGCCCAGCAGGACTTGCCAAGTTTTTCGGATGGTAGTGTGGATTCTGAAGAAGATCAAAGTACTGGGCTTCAAACCACGTCTGATGATATACCCGAGAAGAAAGATGGGAGTGGTTTCACCCTTTCCACTAGTACTACAGGGCAGAATGAGGCAGTTCACAATGCACAGATTTCTCAAGAAACTGAGCCGAAGTTTGTTTCGGATGACACCCAGAGCAAAGAAATTTCTGCATCGGTGAATACTCCAGAAGTTGAGGTATGTCATGTTTATAAGCTCACATTTCATCATACTAGCTGTTAAATATAGTTTGGTTCTATTTGATTGATATGTAATAACTGGTATATATCTCATAGATTTCCATGCAAACCATTTTGGTGTTGGTTTTCATGGTTCTGTATTGGTTCAATATGCTTTACCTATGAACATAGTGCATCTCTTTTCTTTAAATATTTTATCAGTGAGGGAATACAATGCATTCGAAGGTTATCAACTAATTTTGTAAATTATCATGACAATCTTTGCTGTTTTACACTTCCTTTACAAGTGGAGCAAGATGCACGGCATAAAAAATTTCTCTTTGTCCCTAGCGATGATATATTACAATCGGAATAAGGAAAATTATTCTAAATAAATTCAATTATAGCAAAAGTACAATAGATTAGAAGGTGATAACTTTTTCCTACTTCCAATTTTTTGTAGGACAAAAGTGTGAATTTATTTATTTAGCATTTATTCGATTTGTCAATCGTAAGCATTTTTAAAAGGGTTTTTTTGGGGAGGGGGAGGTCCTTGGAAATAAGTGATTCTGAAGGAATCTCGACACCACATATACCCTATGTAAGTATGTAACAATAGCACGGATATGGGTATCGGTATCTGACAAGGATATGAGGTGTCAGACACGTTGGCCTATGAGATACGCTAGGGGACACGCTTGTACATTTCAATATTATATACTTTTGAGCAATAAATTACTCATTCATTTACTTATAGGTCAACATTGCTACTCATGAGTACTAACTTTCCATAATATGCTTGTAACGTTAGTATAGAATCAAAACTTTTCAAAGATATGTGAAGAATTTGTTGGTCTAAGCATGAAGTGTCTAATGAGAGTATTCATGAGTCTTGGCACGTTATGTGTCGACATGTGTATTGTGTCGACACGATATATGTCATAACACATTTTTTTTAAATAGAGTATTGTTATTACATAACATATATGATGTAATTTGGATATTTATTAATATTAGCAATAGTGGTATTTTAGTAATATTAAACATTCTATTATTTTGTATTAGGGATTTCGATTAGAGTTCTCACATTGGTTTCCTATTAGGTTTTTAGGGTTTGATTTAGAATGTAGGTTAATTATAAATAAGGGCGTAGGTTGCCCATTGTTACTCAGTTGATTGAATAAAAGTTATTTGTTTATTAGTTTATTTTGTTGCTTTTGTTTATTTACTAGTCCGAATCTATCAATTGGTATCAGAGCCAAACAATTCTAGTTCGTTCGATTTGGAAAAAAAAGTTTGAAAGACGATGATTGAAGAAATAAAACTCCCGCAGCTAAAGAAGGCAATTGAAATAGCGATGGAGAAGTTGAATCTGATATTCGAGGTGAGGATGGACCGGATATATGAGAAATACCTTTTTGCAACACACGGCTCGTAAAACAGACCCGACAAGCACCACCGCTGACGAAAATACAGACACATACCACCCTCCCCTGCATCGATCAACACAAGTCCTCCACAATCGATCGACAGAGCCTACCACCCCCTCTTGTCATCAATCGACCAACCATGCCACAACCCATTGCGATCGTCGACGCTCGTTTTCCTCTTCCACAGACCCTTACCATCTCGGCGGTGCTTTGGCTGCCACTCCAGCTCCATCTCTTTAATCCGATCACCCCTACATCTATTCGATCCTCCTTGGATCGATCGCAACCACCCACACTCCGAAGATCGCCACGATCAGTCAAATTTTCAAGTCGAACGACGAGATCACTCGACTTTTCCTGTCGATCGACAAGATTAGTCCTTTTTTTCCAATCATTCAGAGTTCGTCGACGGCTTCAGATGCTTGTCAGACCCCCTCGCTGCATCCTACTAATCGACTCTTAGCTGCTTCCCTTGTCCGCTGTCCTCCACCTCCTACAACCCCCCGCCATCGCTGTTACCTTCTTCTCTTAACGATCTCTCTCATCCTCACTGTTTTGGCCGTACCTAGGAAAAAGAAGAAGATAATTCTTTCCCTAAGTACCTGCTAAATAATAATTCTTTCCCTAAGTACCTGCTAAATAATTTCATTTCAATCTCTGACCCGAAAATTTTACTAAGTCCATGAATCCTTCCTGTTATTTACACATCACCTATCTGTCAGTACCACCACAAGCTCTTTTTTTCAGTATAGGTTATGTACCACCACCAGCCAACACGTGACACCGCAGAACAACTTTTTGGATCCGTTTTGGGACAGTTTTGAAGTTAATTTCCAGAAATTTGCGCATACAAATGAAATTTTGAATTGGATCTCCTTTGCATCGGGGACTTCTCTACGACTTTGTATTTGGCAGTTCCCTTTGGATTACGTGTTTGGGCTCACAACAATTACAAAGGCATAGTTCGAGGTCACCTTTTGCTTGGATACTTCACATACTATTGCAGCTTGTGCTTGTATGACTTCTTTGGCTTCAAGCTCGAAGACGAGCTTCTTCAACCCAGGAGATTGATGTACTTAGGGTATTTATTAATATTAGCAATAGTAGTATTTTAGCAGTATTAGACATTCTATTATTTTGTAATAGGGATTCCGATTAGGGTTCTCACATTAGTTTCCTATTAGGTTTAGGGTTTGATATAGAAGATAGGTTAATTATAAATAAGGGCGTAGGTTGCCCATTGTTACTCGGTTGATTGAATAAAATTATTTGTTTATTAGTTTATTATTTCGTTACTTTCGTTTATTTACTAGTTTGAATATATCAATATACCTATGAAATTTAGATATTAACTACACTCTAGTTCTACTTGTGTTGGAATTTGCAGCTTTCAATCGTCATCTCAATTTCAGTTTTGGCTTGTGTTAAGAAGTTTTAGTTGATGTTGCAGGCTCCAGTAGTTAGTGATGGGAAGCCACCAGATTCCCTCCTTGATCAATATTTTATTCCAGAAAAGGACGGAGGAAGTGATGGAACTTCCTTAAAAGTAGCGGGTGTTGATGGACATGTTTCTCATTCCAAAGAAAAAGAGGTTATATCTTATGAGGATAATTTTATCATTCTATGTGCACTGCCTTCTCCATCGTATTTCATGCATACTCGAAAATAAAGTTGCCTAGTGTTCACATATTCAAAGTTTGTTTTCAAATAAAAGGATTCAGTTGGTACAAGTGACGAATCAAAGGATGCTTATATATCCAAGGATGGAAAGTTGGTTCTAGATTTCTTGCAAGCCATACATGCTGCTGAAGAAAAGCAAGCAGAGTTGGATGCTCGAGTTTTGGCTGAAGAAAAGAGAATATTAAAGGTTGGCACCACCTTACTTTTAATATCATTTTCAATTTGATGGTTTATATTATTTTTAATGATCTCACTGGATGCCCATCTTCCCTTCAGGATAAGTATGAGAAGGAATTGAAGGATGCAAGAGCTAGGGAACTTATGTATGCAGAAGAGGCAGCAATTTTGAATAAGGTTATATAACTACTCATCTACTTTTTATTATCATTATTATTATTTTGGGTTAGAACTTTCTTAGCATCAAGGAACTTAGTTGCCATTCTAATACCTTCTTAATTTCCAATGTCTACGCTGAAAATAAAATAAAATAATAATAATAATAATAATATTATTAATATTAATATTACTCGTGCATTTGTAATCTCCATAAAGGTGTTTGTTTGCTTCTATTCTTATTTGTACAATTTCTGGCTGTGTCAAATTCATTTAATGATGATATGGAGGATGTTTATTTATGCTTCAATATTAACATGATTTCATTTAGCCTGCTTTGGTTCTATAAAAAAGTAGACATGTTTGCACAAGCATTTTTGTAAAGAATAACATGTTAATGTTGAAGAATATCAGGGTCTCTTATTCTTCTTCTTAAAGCCAAAGCCCAGTTCCCAATGTTAACCTGCCATTCCTAGGAAAAATTGAGAAACTGGACCTGTTTCTTCTAGCATGAATTGGTCTTTTAGAGGTTGATCCCCTATCCAAATCTCATCGACCCTTTCCTTTTCCTCTCCCTGGCGCAAAGACCATGTCCTTTTCACCATTTATAGAAAGTCGACCTTTTTTTTCTTTGGAAAGAATAACATTTATCGAACTAACATCAAACAACTATATACGGGTCTCCAAAGAGAGATTAGAGAATGATACAGGTGTCCCAATTCAAGTTCCTCAAAATCTACCCTTTTGAAATTCGTCTTGAGGATGCCAAATTCCAATGAAAGTTATTACATCTAGTATGAAGCTACTAAGCATCACTTCCAAAGAATGGCACAAGGAGAGAAAGTCCATAAGACCATAACATTGTGGACTTCACTATGGATAAGGCCTTGCATTTCTACGAGTTAAATAACTCCAATCAAATCTATGGCATGACCTAAGAGACCCCAAAAAGTTGCAGAAAAATGGTTCCACGCCTTTTGATTGACAATGCATAAAGAGATGATCCCTTCACTCTTGGCTACCTTGGCAAAGCACACACCTACTCCCACTTTATTTGAAGTTAGTGTGGCTATTGCAAAGGATTTCCAAATAACAAGAAGTATTCAAGTGAATCCCCTTTAGGCAAGTGGGTTACCATGGTAAGATGGAGCGCGAGAAGCAAGATGACATTGTATGTGCTCGAACAAGGCCATCTGTGATGGGATATAAGTACAAAGTATTTTTATATAACTATCTTCGAACTCTCATTCTTTCGTGTTGAGACTATCTGTGGAGCCATACTATCAGAGGTACAACTTATGGACCTTAGTTATCTAATCCTTGTAGAGGAAGCTAGCATCAGTATGGAGTACGGAGTAGATTGTTATCTGCAGATGATCACTCAACTGTGATAGGAGAACCTTATCTAGAATGTTGATGAACTTGTCTTTTTATGACTGTGCAAACACGATGAAACACGTGATGAATTATGAATTTAATGACGAGTATAAGTTTCATTATCTCAGATGGAATTTGCTTTGTTTTCAAAGTGTTTACGTGGATTGGAATTAGCTCGTTGATGACTCTGGGGGCTTCATTAGGAAAGTCACTAATCATTATTCTAGTACATGACTCAAGAGCTCAACTTATATATAGCATCCCAAAGCACAGTCAACTTCCACAAGAGTGAATCTCGAAGCACTTTTCTAGATCCTCGTATGATAAAAGATTGAACACTTGCAAAGTTTGAATCCCTAAAGTAAGGTATAATGTTACATATGAGAAGCTTTTGTTATGAATGGGAGGTTGAATAGATCCCAATTGCATATGTTGTAAATTTCTATTGATTCAGTGGATAAATGCAAGTATTTTGTACGAGGAACCCTTTTCAGTGGATCCGAATTTCTCCAATCTTGTTGCCAGTACATAAGAGTTTGAATTAAACATAATATTTCATTGCAATGACATTATTTATAGTGATGTTACAGTAGTGAGTAGTCATAATTGTGCTAATCATCATCCACTCGTGTTGACAACTGTAGGAATTGAACAAAGAAAGAACAAAAGCAGCAGCAACCGTTAAGTTGCTTCAAGAAAAAGCTGAAGAGAATCTTAAAATGGAATTGGAATGCAAGGTGTAGGTTTTCTTCGTTTGGTTTGACTCTTGTTTATGTAGCGCAAAACTTGTATAGATTGCAAAATTGCTGACCATATGTTTGTTACAGGAAAAAGAAGCAAAGCTGCAGTTGAAGCAAGCTCAGGAGCTAGCAAAAGCAGAGTTGGCTGCAGCTATTGCAAGTGAGAAGGCATCCCAGATTGAGAAAATGGCGGAAGCAAATCTTAATGTACACCATCTCTTCAATGCAGAAAGCACCATCTCTCTGTAGTTTTCTTTTCTTTTCTTTTTATTGACTCGTTTAATGAAGAGTCATGTAGTTTGGGCTGTTTTGCTTGTAGATAAATGCTTTATGCTTGGCATTCTATGCTCGATCAGAAGAGGCTCGCCAAAGTCTCACCGTTCACAAGTTGGCACTGGTAATTTTCTGACATAAATGACGACACTTATTTTATCTATCCTATAAAACAGAAAAGTTTAGTAGTACAAGGCTACTGGGGCCTTCTCAAACAAGTAGTTTATAGCTGGTAAACTGCGTCTTATATTTTTTATGCTTTATGTTTGAAATATTGCAGGGAACACTTGCTCTAGAAGATGCATTATCTAAAGGGTTACCAGTTCAGACTGAGATAAAGGCACTTCAGTCTCATCTTGAAGGCGTTGAAGGAGACTCACTTTTAGATCTGGTTTTCTCGTCCATTCCAGAAGAAACAGTAAACAATGGTGCAGATACACAACTTGAACTGAATCAGAAGGCAAGTTTATTGTCAAGCTTTGCAGTAGTATTTCTATCCAACTTACAAATATACTGGCATGCGTGTTCCATGGAATGATTGTTAATGACATTTTGCTATCTAGAAGCTTGAAACGCTAGCACAGCTTTGCATATGTTATGTTGGGTTATTTAACTTTTGCCCCTAGTATTACAACCAGGTTAGGCTTTTAGATCCCAAACTTGTCCAACATTTTACTTTTGACTAGCAAAGTTACAAGACCAAACTGCCCCTCCCGTATATTTAAAGTAAAATTTCACATTGCCCCTCTCAATTATATTAATTAGATAGATTCATCTGTCTGCCTCGAGATCCTTGTAACACATTACACAAAAAAAATTAACAGCCATGATTTCATCCATTAAAAGAAAAAAAAATCTTCTTCCCCACCACCATCTAACACCTCCTCCCCACTTGTGTGAAAGCACCACCACCACTCGTCATTGCTCACCCATCTCACCACCATCGCCAACATCAGCAATCACAGTAGGAAGTCCCTGCAATCGCTCTGACCTTAAACCCCTCAAAGTTTCTTGCATTAAAAACAAACCAAACCCATATTCAGGTTCCCCTCCTCTCTACCACAGACCTGTTCCACTGTTACAGAAATAGAGAGAATGTAACGAAACTATTCTTCGTCTTTATCCAATCAAACTCACCATTCTCTCTTTTTGGCGTCTCCAGATATTCTAATCGGAACTCATCGTTCACATCTGATCCATCTTCAGGTTGTTCCTCTCTCCTCAATCTCATCGAATCGAAACCCATATTACTGGTGCTCAGCCTGCAACCAGTTACCATCAACCTGCAGATCGGTATCATCGAACCCTCTTCTTACCGAAGGAGGTCTCCTCCACTCTGTTTATAGTCGACCACAACTCCACGATCAGCTGCTTGTGAGCTCTCCATTGTTCTTCTACTACTCTCTGGAGTTGTCTCTGCACTGCTTTCTTCTTCTTTTCAGTCAGCTTCTGCTTTCTTCTTTTCTGTCAGCTGAACATCAGATCCTTTGAGGCTCCAAAAGGATTCCGCCACTTATCCCATTTGAGCGATAGTTCTATAACCCCAACAGGAGGAACATCTAGGGAGATTCAGATGAAGAAACATCTGAGATTTAGGTCAACTCAGTCTCTTTTTCACATGATTTCAGACTTGGATCAGTGGGTTTGATCTGTTTTTGAGTTTATATCAGTGGATTTTTATCAGAATCCAATTTTAGTAGTTGGAGTTTTCTGCAAATGGTCTGTTTTCCTAACTCCATAAACATGGCAAACCTTATATTTGTAGCAAACCAATGTAATTCAGAGCAAAAGAATCAAATTCAAAGAAATAGAGAGTGAGGAGGAGGAAGAAATGAGGGAAGCGAAAGTTTGTTGAAAGATAGAGCATGGTGGAGCAATGCCAGGGGTGCTGGTGCGTGGTGGAGCAATTGCAGAGGGTGGAGTTTCAAAGAAGATGAATTTTTTTTTATCAGCACCATTAAATTTGTCTTGGATGAGTGTTGTGTTTTCTTGAGAAACACAGTGGTTTTGGTATATCTGCTTCAATAGTTTTCCTTGAGATGTGTGCTAACTAATTATTTGATGTATTTTTTGGATCTTGAGGCGTTATACCAGTGGAGTCATCAATCGACACCTCCTAGTGTATTTTACAATCCCGAGGCAGTTACAAGGATATATAATTCGTATAATTGAGAGGGGCAATGTGAAAATTTGCTTTAGGTATAAGGGAAGGCCAGGGTAGACTTTTTACCTTACTAGACAAAGTTACTATTCATTGAGAATTGAAATTGGGGTCTAAAAGTAAACATTGGACAAGTTTGTGTTCTAAAAGCTAACATAGTTGTAATACTGGGGCAAAAGTTAAATAACCCTATTATGTTTGTAGATACCAAAAAAAAAAAGGAAAGGTAGAAAACATGCAGACAGTTGAAGAAACGTTAGTTTACCTTTACCCAATGAAGAACATAGTTCGTATGTGAAACCATAACTGTGATTGACAAACGAAGGGGTGCTTTCAACATCCACAAAACACAAAAGTAATTTAATTGAAGCTTTTGATCTGCATATTTAAATTGTTGAGATGTTGTTGTGTGGTTGATTAAGGTGTTGCAGTATTTACAAGTTGTAAAAGTTTAGCAAGTACAATCGGTGATTTATTAATTATTTTCATTTCTTGGCAAGAAACAAGAAAAAATTATTTATTTGCAACTGTCCTTCCAGTTTGATGCTTTGAAGGGGTCACTGCGGCATTACAGCCTAATCCCACCAGGTGGTGGCGGCATCTTAGCACATGCTTTAGCCCACGTAGCATCTCAGTTAAAGGTATGGTTGTATTACGGCGGCAACTCATTTTTAAAACTAGGGTATTTGTTGGCTTACATGTCTTTTTCCCCTTTTTCAGGTCAAAGAAGATGATGTATCTGGAGATGGTATTGAGTCTGTCATCAACAGAGTGGAGAGCTTCTTGGCTGAAGGAAAACTTGCAGAAGCAGCAGATGCCTTGGAAGGAGGCGTGAGCGGCAGTCAAGCAAAGGAGATCATTGGTGATTGGGTGAAACAAGCGAGGAACAGGGCTATAATAGAGCAAGCTCTGTCTCTGCTTCAATCATATGCTATTGCTGCTAGTGTTGCATAAACCTTCTGTTTTCATCTTACGACAACAAATCTGGCTGTTTTTCCTTGAGCGATTTTGCATCGAGTCATCGCATTGTTTTTAAATCATTCCCAAGATAACGATCTGGGAATAGGATGCTGCCCTTTTGAGTGATTGATACTGATACCTCGGTCATTATGTGTAGTTTAGTCGGAGTTTCTTGAGGAATAAATTGTTTAGAGAAACTGTGAATAAAACTTGTATGTTTACCCATTTCTTCAGACTTGACTAACTGCACTTGTAAGTTGGCAAATCTGTATTGGCTTACCTTCAGGCAAAAGGTAGATATCTGTTTCTCTGAAGCGCTGCTTTATATGGAGGATTAAACAATTTTGGATATTTAGGGTTCTTCCAATTTTCATATTTTAGCTACTATAGTATTTTGAGAAGTCTTGAATGCTATCTAATTAAACTCGCATTTGATATGGTGAGTTTAACAAATGTAGTTTCTCTAATCCTACATCACTAGAAATATCAAATATGGATGAGATGAGGAAATTGCTATGCTTACCCTAGTGAATTCCTTCGACACCCTAGTCTTAACACCACCCTCTAGTGTTTTTAGTGGTGAACTCACCCTTCCAATTTCACCACACCAACACACACCCTTTCTCTCTCTTGTTATCAATACCAATACCAATCTCTCTCTTTTTTTCCAACACCAAAGAAAAAAAACTTTGAATCCATATTTTCTTTTTCAACTTTGATGGAAGATTACAAATAAACAAAGGTTTTTTTGAGTAATTTTCAAGAGTTTGAACCTAATGCATGATTGGCTTATGTTAATATGGGTCAAATTGCTACAAAAATTATTTGCATTCCGAAGAAGAAGAATTTGGAAGATCGAATCGAAAAATTGATTTTCCACCATTGTTGGTCGGGCAAGATCTCTGTAAATGCATTGTATCGACAATCGACTATTTAATTTTGAAATAAATCACACCTTATCTATTGTAAAGTTAGAAATCAATAACATCTTATCCACTTATATAGTTTTCTATTTACCCTTAAAACCCAACTTTGTAATCCCATTAATCGACAATGTACGATCAATTTCAGATTTTAGAATCGATAAACTATGAATAGAAATCATTTGGAATCTATAAGAAATTGTCAATTTTAAATTTAAAAATTAATACGTATTAGTCGATTTTTTTTTATCTTAACAGATTTAAGTCATCTTCTCCCACACTCTATCAATTGACACAACAAAACCACCCTCCCTTCATCCTTTTTGTCAATCGATCACAACCAAAACCATCCTCATCCTCCCTTTCAATCAACCACCGCCACCGCCACGCTCCCCTCCTCATCCTCTTTTTTAATCGACCACAACTATCACCACTTTGTCCTCATCCTCTTTCTCAATCAAAGAAGAACAAAAAGAAATGGTGATTGAACATATCGTGGAAGAAGAGAGAAGCTTGGTGTTACTATTGGTTGCAAAGTTGGATGCAATTTTTTTTTTTGAAAAAAATAACAAAATCAACTAGGGTGTGGGAGGGAATTCACTAGGGCGAGCATACCAATTCAGTTCCTGTGAGATATGGTTCATCATCGTCATCATCATCAAAGCCCATTTCCGAGATTTTCGGGGTCGGCTACATGGATTTTGGTTCTCCAAGCAATGCGATCTTCCCACATTTCCTCGCCTAATCCAAGCTCAATGATATCTTCATTCACCGTCTTCATCCAAGTTTTCAACGGTCGTCCCATCCGTCTACACCCTCCATTAACTTGTCAATCTAAACATTTTCTAATTGGCGCCGTGCTTGGTCTCCTCCGCACATGACCAAACCAAGTTAAACGTCTTTCTCTAATTTTGTCCTCTATGGGCGCTACACCTAAGTATCTCCTAATTCTTTCATTTCTAACTTTATCCTTACGAGTTTTACCACACATCCACCTTAACATACGCATTTCTGCTACTGCCATCCTATGCGTATGTTGTCCCGTAGTAGCCCAACATTCTGAACCGTATAGCATGGCTGGTCGAACAATTGTCTTATAGCATTTCCCTTTTAGCCTTGCAGGCATCCTTCTATCGCATAATACTCCTGACGCCATTCTCCATTTCAACCAACCAGCTTTAATCCTATGGTCTACATCTTCTCCAATAGCCCAATTCTTTTGAATTATAGATCCTAGATATCGAAAAGCCTCACACTCTGGGACCTCGACACCTTCGATCTCAATTGCATTACTTCTCCCTCTTGGTTCACACCCAAAGTTGCACACTAGATACTCCGTCTTCGAACGGTTAATTCTAAAACCTTTACTCTCTAAAGCCTCCCTCCACTTAACTAATTTCTGACCTAAACCTGCACTAGTCTTATCCATTAAGACAATTCCTGTGAGATATGGTTGCAACTTGCAATTCCAATTGGTTGGGACCATGTGGATCACTATGTGCCACCATTTTTTTTTTTTTTTTTTTTTTTCTGTTTACTATTATGGCTATGCTTGGTACAAGGTAAAATAATCATATGCAAAACTTTACAGTAGTTATATAAAGTAGGGGTGGAAGCGCACTACGTGCGCGTAAATAGTAGATGTGAAGATTACAGAGAGAGAGGAAGAAGGGGGTAGGGTGTTTGCGAAACAGAGAAAGAGGAAGAAGATGGCCGACATCGGTGGAGAAGATGAGGAAAACAAAGAGGGAGGAAGATGACAGGTATATGATGGACATTTTTTACTTGGGCGAGGGCAAAATTGAAAACTGAAAATCAGGTTGAAAATATACCCCTTTTATTGTTCATTAATCAGTGTTTGAGAGAGGTTGGTTTTGATTATATAAATATGAAATGTGGAGGGCAAAATGGAAATCAAAATGTTAGATGTAAAAGCCTTTTTATAATTTATAAATAATTGGAGTGCTTGAAATAAATTACGTTAGGGGCTTAAGTATAATTAATGAATGTTTACAGGGCTGACTTTGATTGAAAATGAGAAATTAGATGTTAGGGTCTTTTTATAATTTATAGATAATTGGAGGGCTTTAAATAAATTATGTTAGAGTCTTGGGTGTGATTTATAAATGTTTAAAGGGGCTGGGTTTAAATGTATATAACATGAGTTTGAGAGGAAAAAATAAAAATTGTTATTGAAATTCTAAACATTTAAGGACCTATATATATAGTTTATAAATAATTAGAGAATTCGAATAAATTATGTTAGGGGCTTATGTACAATTAATAACATTTTAGAGGGGCAGATTGTTTCTCGAAATTAATCTGAAATTGGGAAGGTAAAATGGTACATATGTATAGCTTTTTATTTAAAATGAAAAAATATCCCAGATACTATTCACGTACCTATTGATTTTTCTTGTGAACATGATAGAATTACGAGGGTATTTTGGGCAACCCCTGAATTAGGTTGAAGATTAGGGGTGGGCATCCCATCCCGCGATCCCGTCCCGATTTTTTCGAGTCTTTTTGGGATTGATCAAACCCATCCCGATTCCGTCCCGTCCCGATCTAGAGTGGGATGGGATTGGGATGAAAATTTTCAATCTCGCCCATCCTGTACCGTCCCGTCCCGAACCTATTTAATATTAATTATTATTAATTTTAATATTTATTAACTCAAAATTTTGTGTGTCAATTTAAGTGTGGTACATGAAGTTTTGAGGAGTTGTGTTAACTTAACACCACAAATAATTGTATTATAGTTTAAAGCGATAACACTTTCATAGATAATTCCTTAATATGCATAATGATAAAAAATACTATAATATTCTTGAATTGGCGATGTAAATAGGAACATAAATAGAAATTTACAAAAATAAGACCTAGCATATTGTGGAACAAATAAGTAGACATAATGAGAAGGTTGATAATATAGTAATTATAAGGATATACGTTTAAATATGCACATCATAATAACTTAGTAATTGCACAAATATCCAACCAGACTCATCATGTCCCAATCCGAACCCGTTTGGGATGGGACAAGGTCGGGATGAGGTTTATCCCGTCCCGAAGATAAAATAACGGGATGGGATTGAGATAAGTTCATCCCTTTCCGTGCCCACCCCTATTGAAGATACACAAACACTAATCCTAAGCCCAACACTCATTATAAAGTTTAGACTAGGGTGTCGACATGCTCTATGTGCGTGGATATTCAGTAATTTTTATTTTATTACAACAATTTAATAATAAGAAAAATTATAATTGAATTTCTATAAAAAATAATTATATATAATTTTAAGAGCCGATGTATAGTTTAAAATAAATAAGAGGCTTCAAATAAATTATGTTAGGGGCTTAGGTATAATTAATAAATATTTGTGAGATGTGGTTTTGATTGTAAAAGTATGAAACGCGAAAGGTAAAATGGGAATCCAAAAATCAGATGTAAGGGTCATTTTATAATTTCAATATAATTGGAGATGACTTCAAAAAAATTATAAAGGGTCTAGGTATAGTTAATAAATGTTTACAGATTGCCAATGACATGACAACTCAATGCTTAGAGCTTGGCGAATGGTACCACTAGGTCATGGGTTCAAACCCAGCTTGCGACATCTTTAGTGGGTTCTGGGATCCTATAAAACCCTGCTTGCCTTTTAAAAAAAATTTAAAAAATAAAATAAATGTTTACAGAGGGGTTGGTTTCAATTGTAAATAATTTTAAAAAAGATGTAATAATATTTTTATTTGAATGAGATAAACACCTTTATCACTTTTTACCATCTTTTTACTTTTTCTTGTAAATACAATATAGTTGGAAGGCAAAACTGAAATTGAAAATCAGGACGAAGTCACACTTTCATTGTTCATAAGAGGAGTGTTTGTTATAGGGTGTCAACGTGCTCTTCGTGCGTGGATGCTCAGTATTTATTTTATATTATTACAATAATTCAATAATAAGAAAAATTATTATTGAATTTCTAAATCAAAATAATTATATATAATTGTAAGGGCCTATGTATAGTTAAAAAATAAATAAGGGGCTTCAAATCATTTATGTTAGGGGTGTATAATTATTCAATGTTTGATAGAAGCTGGTTTTGATTGTAAAAGTATGATGTTATGAGCAAAATGGAAAATCAAAAAGTTATAAGGACCTTTTTATAATTTTTAGATAATTTGAGGGCTTCAAATAAATTATACATTTGGCCTAAGTGTATTTAATGAATGTTTACAGAAGCTGGTTTTGATTGAAAATCAAAAAATTATATCTAAGGGTCTTTTTAATAATTTATAGGTAATTTAAGGGCTTTAAATAAATTATGTTAAGGGTTTAGTTATGATTAACAATATTTAGAGGGGCGAGTTTTGATCATAAATAATCTAAATTTGAGAGGGTAAAATGGTACATAAAAGTTTTTAAATTTAAAATTACAAAATTATCTCTAGTCACTTTTCACCTACCTATTAGTTTTTATTGTAAATATAATAGAGTGGGAAGGATATTTTGGACATTCTAAAAATCAGGACCAAGACACATGGGTTCACTGTTTCTAAGGGGAACTCTCATTATATACTGTAGATTGAGGGGGGCGGATTTTGATCGTAAATAATCTAAATTTGAGAGGGTAAAATGGTACAAAAAAGTTTTTAAATTTAAAATACAAAATTACCTTTAGTCACTGTTCCCCTACCTATTGGTTTTTTTTATTATTGTAAATGTAATAGAGTTGGAGGATATTTTGGGCATTCAACAAATGAAGACGAAGACACATGGGTTCATTGTTCCTAGGGGGAACTCTCATTATATACTGTAGATAATTTGGATGTACTGCTACATAAACTAGTCGCGAACGCTCACTACGCGTGCATAAAATTGTAAAATATTTCTATTCTTCAACAAATTTACATTGAATCTATATGCATCGAGCAAGTTATTGATTGACACAAAGATGAAATAGTGTTAATACTTAATTTTGTGTATCACATATTTGAATATGCGCAAGGTGTGTATTTTTTTTATCAAGTGAATTGTGCAATGATTAATTATCAATTTATAAAAGTTAAATTATTGATTTGAATATTGGTCTAACAAAAATATTTTGAATTTAATTTTGTGTGCCAGCGCATTCTATTCACACACCCTTAAATATTAAATGGGTTAAATCAATATATTAAGTTATAAGTTTCTCCAAAATGCAATAAAAAATAGAAAAATTAAATTCATGAATAATATAGGAGGCTTAAAATAATATAAGGACTTATTTATAGTTTATATATAATTGGAGACTTAAAGTATAATTATATAATGCTTGAGGGAGGGTCTGGTTTAAATGTAAATTAAATTAATTTGGGAGAGCATTTTGGGCAACCCAAATGTCAAGACAAAAATAGTATAAAGACAGCGTATATACAGAGAGTGAAATGTTACAGAAAGATGCATAACGAGATAAATAGTGAATAATAAACAGTAGACGAAATGGAAATTCATCTTCCTTAGTTGAGTTAATATCTTTCATTCATTTACAACAAGCTATCAGCACGAAGCTCTGACAAATTGAGCGTACGAAGTTTCGACCAATTGAGCGATATGTGATTATTACATTTTACTTCGATCTAAGGGCATTTGAGCATGAAGCTCGGCTCGGCTTGGGTAACTTTTCTCTGCCTTCGTTTTTTCAAACTTTTTATTTAAAAGAGTTTCGACGTAAATTATTTAAACAAGAACTTATATATTTTTTAATTTTAATATGGTTGTTTCTATGATATATATTACATCTAATGGATGTTGTCTCACAAGAAAACATTATTTTCATAGCGATGTTTCATGCTTTGAATTCAAACCGCTCATCACACACATCACAACATCACAACATCACACATGTGTTAGAATAGATGTTAAAATAACAATAGAGTCTTTCACTTCGACTCATGTGGTGTTTAGTAGATACCATTGATGGTCTTATTGATAATTGGACAAATTATAGCTTTGATTTCATCATGAATAAACGACCCACATAAAGGGAAAAATTCAACCCACTAGAATAACTAAGAAGAAAAAGGCCTAAAACTGAGATATCAATTAATACCTCATTGGTTTCTTCCATTTCTTCTCTTGACATTGATCATCACCAAAAATTGTCTTCTAAATAAACAATGAAAGGTAAGCATGGCTAGCCAACGACGTCTAATCTCATCTCGAGGTCTTCTAAGGCCGAACTCCAACTCCCGTAGGCAGATCGTCAGCTTTCTCAAAGTCGGAATCCACGCCAAACACGTCGGTGTTGGTGGCCTCATTTACTTATGCACCGTGTTCGAGTATCTTGCTGTTGAAGTTCTTGAGCTTGCTTATGATTTCAAATTATTTGTCATCACACCATTAGAATATTTTCATTAAATGACATCCAACTCATAGGCTTCTTACTAGCCCCAACCTCAAATATCTTAAGCATGTTTTCTCTGTTGGAGCTTTTCATTTCTTTATGTAGTTTTCTTCACTGATTTCTCTTAGAACGCTAAACCTTGTTGCAAATTGGGTAAAGAGACCAGACATAGAGAGTCAGAAGAATTAGCATGCCAAACATCAAAGTATGTGCCAAATACCAACCTATCTCTAAAACAATGGGTTTTTCCTGTGGTTTTGAGAAATGAAGCCAATAGAAAATAAAGATATGGGTAGTAAGCTATGTGGTGTTGAGTTAAGTTCATTTGATTGATATGGGTAGGTGTGCCCGTGTGTTATTATTGACCGAGGTGTTAACTATTGTATTATATGCTCTCAATGTGATTTTGGATTTTCAATGAGAAATTACTTCCTACTTGTGGTAAATTTCAATTCATAAAATTACAGTGAGGGGTAAGTATAATTTTTTCCCCCAAATTGGTATTTACTATAACCACTTCGTTTTCAGACATGCATATTTTGACAAGTATTGCTACTTCGAGTATGTAAACAATAAAGCACAAGTGTTGTTTGCTTTAAAACGGGCTTACTTAAATTAACTTTTGTGAAACAAAGTAAATTTGATATGCAAAATAAAGTAATTATACACGTATTTTATACACCTAACCATATAAATTTTGTAAGATCTATTTATATGTGGGTTTTATTTCTTAAGTGACATGTCACGTGCATTACACACCTTATAGAGAGTTATTCGATTGACCAAGTGGTGCACCTCTTATGGGTGAATAACTTTTATAAAGATGACAACTTTCGAAGTGGTAGCCCTAGAAGCGGTAACCACAATAATCACTCCAGAAGAGGTAATCAAATAATCACTCTAGCAAAGGTGATTATAACAATTACTTCAGCAGATGTGCTTACCCTAGCAGAGGTAGTTACAACACTCATCACATGCTTCAAAGCTCATTGTCTGGTATAATAATAAAATTCCTGCAAAGGATGCAAACAGTCCTTCTAGAGATGACACTTGTCATATATGTAGTAAATGTGGATATTGGTCACATGTTTGTCATGCACTAATAGAGACAGTAGATAAATATTGAGATTCCATTAAAATCAAATAGACAATTTTGATACAATGAGAAGATAATAGTCACTATTCCTTTCATTTATTGCATTTACTCTCATTGCAGTAAAACCGAAAGTCTTACTTTACTCATGGTTTTGAGTTAGATACTTATATACTTATAAGATCAGAGAAAACAAATGATCTAATGAAAAATCACGGTCTTTGATATTTTCTGTAGTAAGTGTCAATTGTAGCTGTCAAAAATAGAGGTAGAAAACATATACAACATAAATACCCTCGAGTATAAGGTAACCCGAGCAAAGGTAGCCATTGGCAAAAGTATTCACCCCAGCAGTAGTGGTTACCACAATGTTACAATATATCTAATACTTATTTTATAAACCACTTACAGTGGCCGAGAATACTTTATACTCGTGACACATTAATATCATAGAAGATGTTACATTGGAATATTTATTGCTATATGTGAAACATATACAGTACTTTATGTTTTAATTTGTTTGATTTATTTACTGCATACATTTTATTTGAATGTATGATTTATAAACTGCAAATGATGGGAAATTATATTTGTTTAATCGTTAGTGTCACTATCCATGATTTATTGACAAATCATAAAATTTTCTCAACACTGGCCTTTATGACACAAATGGTGTCTATCATATTCATAGCTGGACATATGCAATTTCTTGTAAAAACATACAGTATTGGATATTGTGAAATTGCATGGTGTGGCTCTATTCCCATCGTTAGGGGGTGATATGGAGATAGAAGCGTGGAATTAGAATTGAGTTAGTATACTTCCATTTTGTCTCATTTGGACCCTAAAATCACATGTTAGCTATGAGTACACTTGCTCATTGAAGGATAAAGTTCGAATTAGGCAGCCAGTGAATCTACGACACGCTAGAAGCGAGGTAGACATAATGGTGTGAAATTAGAATAATTCCATTTTGTCTCATTTGGACCTAAAATCATGTGTCAGCTATGAGTACTCCTGCTCCTGAAGGACAAAGTTTGAATTAGGCAACCGATAAATCTACGACAAGCTAGAAGTGTGGTAGACACTTGTTCGAATTTATATCCCTGAAGGACAAACTTCGAATAAGGCAGTTAATGAATCTATTGCACGTCAGAATCGTGGCAGACCTATAGGTTCCAAATATTCAACTCTTCGAAAACGAAGAATTTGTAAAATTCGTGCCCTAATGCTCCTGAAGAAGCAATGCTTGAAACTCCTGCAAAAGTTATACAAGTTCCAAAAGAAGTTGTACATGATGCTCCAAAAGTAGCATGACATGACACTCTAGAAGAGGTCATGAAGCTCCAGTAGTAGCAATACATAACGCTCATGAAAGAGGTTATGACTCCAACGATAACATCATATAACACTCTTGAAGAGGTTATGGCTCCAGCAGTAGCATGACATAACGCTCCTAAAGAGGTTATGTTTAAAAACCTTGGAAGTGACCCAGATCACTGCAGTGACAATGAAAGCCCTGGAAAATGCTCATGTACCTGATAATAATGAGATTTCAATATATTAATGAGAAATGTGATATCAAATCAAATGGTCATCGATAACATATTCACATATTGGTAGCTACCAAATTACCAAAATTAAACCATGCATCTATAAAATCGACAAGTAAAATGATTGGCCAAATGACAATATATTGTCCAACGTGGCATTGGATCCGCCGAAATGGAAATATATTGTCCAAGTGAAATTGGGTTCCCTTGAGAAACGTGATATATTTGAACATATAGTATAAACACTAAGTGTGTAAACCCTTTTGGTTTCAAACGAGTATTCGTAAGAAAACAAAATGAGATTGTCAGATATAAGACAAGACTCGTGGCACAACTGCAGAAACCCGTCATTTGATTATCTGGTTATGGATATGACTACATTCCAAAAGTCAACTTGTAATTTCTGAAAACTTGATATGCCACTTATGAATGTCGTAACTACTTATAAGAATCTAGACACAGATATTTATAAATCCCTGAATGATTTACTTTCCCTGAAGCAAAGCCATGAAATAATTACTCAATATAAATAACATATGCTTGATAAGATTTGAACAATTTCAGAAGAATGTAATATAATTGTCTTAGTGAATATCTGTATAAGAAAGGTTATGCAAATTTGACTATATGTCTTTCTTATGATATCATTAACTGTTTTTGTCATACTAGCATTTTATGTTAATAATATAACTCTTATTAGACTTTGAAAATATTGTTTGCAATTGAAGACCTTGAAAAACAACTTTTGTCTCAGCCTACAGATCGAGTAAAATACTAGTAGAATATTGGTTCATCAATCAAAGTATATTAATAAGATTTGTAACACTTTTAACATTGACAACTCTCATCCACTTATTTCGTCCATGATCATCCGATCTTTAGATCTCAAGAAAGATTTGTATCAACCAATTAAAGGATACTCGGTCCTGAAGTACCATATGTGAGTAACATTGGTGCATTGTTATATTTGACACCAAGTACATAACCTAATATGTTCATTTTTCTGTGCATTTACTAGCAAAATATAGTTTTGCACAGACTTATAGATATTTGTATGACATGACGCATTATATCTTCGTGGGATAATTTATATGAGTTTATTCTGTGATTTTAACTAATCATTCCACCTAGTTGACAATGCAAATTTGGGTTCTCTGTTTGAACTCTTATAAGGATAGCTCACAGTAGGTTCTATATTTATGAGTTGCAGTGCAACTATTTCTTGGAAGTCTATTAAACAAATTTATTAGTCGGTCGACTACAATATATGACGACAATGTTGCATGTATTATTCAAATGCAAAAAGGCTTCATCAAAGAGATTGAACGAAATACATTCCAATACAATTCTTCTACCAATACGAGGATTTTTCTATAAATTTTGAGTTTTTTTCTTCTAATTATCATTTATTTTAATTATCTATTGATTTTTGAAACCAACCCCTAATTTCCTAATTATCACTTTTTTCTATTTATGTATTGATTTTTTAAACTACCCATTGATTTTCTAATTATAGGTATTTTGGTTGCATTTAATGTGTTTAAAATATTATTTTTTCACATATTTAATATACCATTGAAATTCCTTATATATTTCATGTATCCTCGAAATTTTTACGTTTTTTCTTTACACACCGAAATATTTCTTAAAATCAGGAGACCAAAATTAACTCGAAAAACGAAATCACAATCCTTGGTTACAGATCATATCAATATACTATTAGGTTATTTATGTGTGTTGTACTCTTTTTCCTTCGACAATGTTTTTTCCACTGAGTTTTCCTGTCAAGGTTTTAACGATGCAACATTATACGCATAGAACATCCTAAAGTATGCAAAAGTGGTGGCTGTACTCTTTTTCAATCGACATGGTTTTATTCCATTAGATTTTTTTGTCAAGGTTTTAACGAGGCATCAATGGTGGTAATACAACTTTCATTACATAAGGATATACTCATGTACTCTAGAAGATGCATGAATTTCAATGCCACTTTCAAAAATTGTCACATGGTAAAAGACTGAGACGATTTACAATCTCATCCCTTTGTTGTGATTATCAGAGGACATTCAATTAGAGGGATCTAATTTTGCCAGACTTTTGATAGTATGCACGCAATACTCTTTTCCCTTCGCTAAGATTTTGTCTCACTGGGTTTTCCTAGCAAGGTTTTGATGAGGTAGAATTTCGCACATCCAGCAGGACTTCAAGTTTACAATATATGATACTCTATCTTTGGATATGATTTTTCCATTGGATTTTCCTTTCAAGATTTTCGTGAGGTCAGTAAGGTGAACATCTAAGGGGGAGTATTGTAGAATCTACTAGAAAAATGTGATGAATGTCCACTAGCTACCTCATGCTTTGAGGTGACATGAGCTTATTTCTTGTGCTTGCTAGATGTCACACCTTAAATAAATCATGTTGCCTATAAATAGGCTCATGTTTGTTTATCCTAGAGAGTGTAGTGTATATATAGATAGTGAAATGTTACAAAAAGATGTATAAAGAGAGAAGAGCAGTTCTACATGGCGAGGAAATGAGCGAGGGGAGGGAGGTGGCGGGATGGGGACCGTCCACCTCCCTCGGGATGTGCGCGCCGAAAAAGACGGCACACATCCCGAGGGAGGTGGACGGTCCCCATCCCGCCACCTCCCTCCCCTCGCTCATTTCCTCGCCCACTTCCTCGACATTTAGAATTTCTGAAGGGAGAAAGAGTGAATAATAAACAATAAAGGAAATGAAACCTAGTTGACTTAATATCTTCCATTATTTACAACATATTGAAATTTAAATTGGCTTATACGATAATTCTAAGGGACGAGGAAACGCGCGGGTGTAACTACCCATCCCCCTCGAGATGAGCGCCCCCTTGGCGCGTTTCCTCGCCGCCTAAAAGGGCTCCTGGCTTATATACAAATAACGTTTGAAAAAAAAAAAAAAAAAAACCTTGTGATGGCTTAAATCTGAAATTGTTGATGCTCATTAGCCTTGGAAATGGCTATCGTCTTCTTATTCGGTTCTTCCCCCAAAACCAGAGTTCTACCGCTCAGACACCAAAACCATTAGCCCGAATTACTCTTCTTCCTTCCAAAGTTCGAAACTATACTTTCACTTGTACACATCCTCGCTATACCTCATTCAGTACTTTCACTCATCTCTGACTGTGTTCACTCTTTTGCTTTCCAAGCTGTCTTCTTTGCTTTTTCTATCCTTCATTCTCAAGTCGTAAAAGAGACTCCTTTTTGGACAATGTGCTTTCATGGATTTTCTCTGTAATGCAATCTTAAAAAGTTCACTTCCTTTTCAAGTCTCTTTAGATAATGAGGTTCCATTGCAGAATAACCCACCCCCTTAGATCTTCATCCAAAGCTCATCATCAATGCAAATCAAAATCCCACATCTCTACATTCATCCATTCTTCTCTTCTCGAGCCCCCATTTCCTCAAAATCGTGAATATCTCAACAAAAGGAGAGATTTTGCTCAACTTTTACAAATACCCATTTCACAAAAACCCCATCTTCACTACAAGAGAGTTCATGCGCAGATTATAGTGTCTGGGTTTCACTCAGAATTCTATTTGACTAACATTCTCATTGGGTTGTACTCAAAATGTAGTTGTCTTCATGATGCAAGGTTATTGTTTGACAAAATGGGTAAAAAGAACTTGGTTTCGTGGTCTTCAATGATTTCGATGTATACCCAACATAATTATGGACAAGAAGCATTGATGTTGTTTATGGAATTCCGTGGGTCTTCGTGTGAGAATCCGAATGAGTTCATTTTAGCTAGTGTTCTTCGTGCTTGCACTCAATTGAAGTCTGTTAAAGGGGCAAGGCAATTGCATGATTTAATTGTTAAAGCTGGTTTTTATCAGGATGTTTATGTGGGTACTTCTTTGGTTGATTTTTATGCGAAAAATTGTGGAATTGAAGAAGCAAGATTGGTGTTTGATGATCTACCGGTGAGGACTGCAGTTACTTGGACTACAATTATTGCTGGGTATTCTCAATGTGGCAAGAGTGAAGTTTCTTTGCGATTGTTTAAGCATATGAGGGAAACTGACATTGTTCCGGATAGATATGTACTCTCAAGTGTAATAAGTGCATGTTCTGCTTTGGAGTTTCTCGAAGGGGGTAAACAGATTCATGCTTATGTATTGAGGAAAGTGATGGAAACGGATTCTTCAGTTATAAATGTGCTGATAGATTTGTACTCCAAGTGTCGTAAGGTGAGAATTGCGAAGAGACTCTTTGATTCAATGCCTGTTAAGGATGTTGTTTCATGGACAACAATGATTGCCGGGTACATGCAGAATACTTGTGATTGGGATGCGATGAAGCTTTTTTCAGAAATGACCAAATCTGGGTGGAAGCCTGATGGGTTTACTTGTACTAGTATTCTCAATTCATGCGGTTCTTTACGAGCATTAGAACAGGGGAGGCAGGTGCATTGCTATACAATCAAAACCAACCTTGAAACTGACGACTATGTGAAAAATGGTCTGATCGACATGTATGCTAAATGTGATTCTTTGGCAGAAGCAAGAAGAGCTTTTGATCTTATGAATGAACATAACGTGATATCTTACAATGCCATTATAGAAGGGTATGCAAGACAAGACATGGTTTTTGAAACTATTGGTCTTTTCCTTGAGATGAGGCACAGGTCATTACCTCCAACACTCTTGACATTTGTCAGTCTTCTTGGGGTGTCGGCTTCACTGTCAACCATTCATTTGAGCAAACAAATTCACAACCTTATTGTAAAATTTGGAGTTTCTTTAGACGTTTATGCAGGCAGTGCACTAGTGGATGTTTATTCCAAGTGTTTTTGCATTGAGGATGCAAGGCGGGTATTTGAGGAGATGAATGAAAGGGATATTGTCATATGGAATTCCATGGTTTTTGGATATACTCTAAATGGTCAAGGCGAGGAAGCACTCAAACTCTTTTTAGAATTACAAAGTTCAAGGATGAAGCCTAATGAGTTCACATTTGTTGCTCTGATCACAGCGGCTAGTGACTTGGCAAGTCTGGTACATGGTCAACAGTTCCATAACCAGCTTATCAAAATTGGTCTAGACTTGGAACCATACGTGTCAAATGCTCTTGTAGATTTGTATGCCAAGTGTGGAAGCATCGAAGAGGCTCAAAAAATGTTTGAATCCACACAACGAAGAGATGTTGTGTGTTGGAACTCTATTATCTCAAGATATGCACAGCATGGACATGCAGAAGAAGCTCTTCTGATGTTTGAAAGGATGAAAACCGAAGGAATAGAACCTAACCATGTGACATTTATTGCTGTGCTCTCAGCATGTAGCCATGTGGGACTTGTTGAGAGTGGGCTGTGTCACTTCATCTCAATGATGTCTGATTTCGGACTCCAACCAGAGATGGAACATTATGCCTGTGTAGTTGCTCTATTGGGTCGAGCAGGGAAACTATATGAAGCTAAAGAATTTATTGAGAAAATGCCAGTTGAACCAGCGGCAATTGTATGGCGAAGCTTTCTTAGTGCATGTAGAATAGTTGGTGATATCGGTTTGGGTAAATATGCAGCAGAGAAGGCAATCTCACTTGATCCAAAGGATAGTGGGTCGTATGTATTGCTTTCAAATATTTTAGCATCCAAAGGTTTGTGGAGTGAGGTGGAGCAGGTCAGGAGAAGGATGAACTCCAATGAGGTGTTGAAGGAACCAGGAAGCAGTTGGATTGAAATAAATAGCGGAGTTCATGTGTTTATTGCAAGAGATAAAGCTCACACCCAGGCCGAGTTGATATACTCCATGTTGGATAAACTGACCAGACAGATAAAAAGGGCTGGCTATGTGCCCGATACAACTGTGCTTCTGGATGAATGATTGGGAGAAATCTGGTTTGACCTGTCAGATAGTATCTTCTAATTTTTAAGCACCAGGAAGATATGGTATCAGCAATTCAGAAACTGAAGAGATTTAAAAGATTTATGGGATGTGGATTACTTTCTTTGCAGTTTTATTACGGATCTTCTTTCCAAAATGCTTTCCAGGTGATAGTTTTAGTTTACCTGATCATTCTTATTGTTGAGGAATATTGCTTTGAACTTTAGTTTCTTTCATGTTTCCGGACAAATGATTTAAATAGGACTTATAGTCTGGATAGAACATGCATATTATGTCATTTTGGTCCTTAAAAACATACCATTCTGGATATGGATCCAGACTAACATGAAATTCAAGTTGTCTTTCTGTGATAGCTTTGCCTTCTTCCATGGATTTTTTCCCCCAATCGACACCTCCATAGTTTCTTGGTTTACTTAAGCATGATCAACAACACCTATAATGCAGCTAAGACTGAATTTTTCCTTGTTACTGTAACTGCTATTACCATCTTTTGTCAGACCTTGGTTGAGCTTGTATTGTTGTTGATCCTAGTTGTAGTTGTGATCATAATTGATAGTCATATTTTTGCAGATTGGCTAGAAATGCCTGGATCTGTGATTCTAGTTCTGTTGGTAGCGCTCGGCTTATTTGCAGATACCATAAGGGACAACTGGATTGGTGTTATGATCGGCCTCATTATTGGCTGCTAGCTACTGCAAGAGCACATCTGTGCATCCGGTGAGTTCAGAAACTCCTTCACAAAGAGTCATTGTATGTCAAACACAACAGGCATTGTTCAATTGTTAGTTTATCCCATTTGGGCCTTGGTACTCAAGTTCATGTAGTCCTTATCTGCATTAATTTCCTAGTTTATGGTTCCAACAAACTCTTCTTGTCAAGATCCTTTAGAACTTGGATACATTTAAACTTGAGGCACCTTTATGGAAGTTGTTATCTCAACTTGACGTGCTGAATTCCCTAGTACATGAAATAAGAAGTATATGCACTAGGATTAAACACGTAAAGAATTCAAGTTCAAAACTAGTATTGCATGAAAAAATTGCATAGGCTGTCTAGAGGAAATTCAAGGACAGAAAATCTATTCTGGGTGTTGCAGGTCTGCATCATATCTCGAAGTCCATACTTTAAAAGAAAATTATTAGTGTGTTCATCATTATTTGTCCCAATAGCACTAATCAGATGTAACTTTTTGCAATTATAACTAGATTAGTTGTTCTACAGGAAGAGTTGAGGAGATACAGAGATTACATGCTACATATTGGACAAGTATATATGATTCACTCAATGCGGTTAAATCGAAAAGCGGTCACTGCGCGGTCTAGGACCGAATTATGATTAAGCGAGATTAATCGGATTTAATCAGTGTACTTTAAATATTAATTATATAATTTAATTTTTACTAATTTACAACTGAATTTAATTTTTCAGGTACCTGGACTTGTTTAGGAAACCAACACAACACAATAACACAAGTAACAACAAGTGATAGCAAGTTAGCACTTGGCAACATACGCTAACAGTAAATAGCAATATGTAAACTCTAAAATTAACATTCAATCATTCATAAATAAACCGATATAAGTTATATCAGTAAAAATAATTTGCATTCAATCATTAATAAATAAACCGATATAAATTATATCAATAAAAAAAAGTTATAGCGATAAATCAGCGAGTCGGTTGGGTCGATTTATCGCTGATTTTTCTGAGTCTGCTAAACCCCAGTCGATTTCACCCAGTTCGGCGATTTTTCGCCGCATTAATAACATAGGATTCACTTTGTGAGAGGTACGTATTGTGTTTTGATAAGTAAATGCACTTCATTCACACACTTCATCATTGTTAGAGGTGTGCAATAAACTGAGTGAACTAGCAAAATTGATCAAACCAAACCTAGCCCAATCAATTTTTTGAAAAAAAATTATACTCTCAATTCAGTTTGGTTGGCTATTTTTCAAAACCGACGTTATTCACTTAAGTTCTAAAATCAAGACTATCGATATTTTAAGTGGGCGCTTCGGTTAAGAAAAAATCAAAACATGTTGGTTCGGTTGGCAATTTATTCTCAAAACCGAGCCGAACTGAACCGTACAAACCCCTTATCGTACTTAATGTGTCCATATTTAGAATTTTGGAAATGATAGTAGATGACATATGTTGTAGTGTTGAAAAGACAAATTTTAAGAAGACATTCCATATGGTTAAAGACAATGAAAATTTGGAGTACAAATCCAGTTAACATGAAATGGAGAGATTCGAGAAACAACACTTGTGTGAGATTAAGAAAATGCTGAAGAGTGGTAAATACTATATTGTCATGATTTTTCTAAGAACTTAGTGGTTTTCTAAGATGTGTCATATACAGGGGAAATGATGATTTGCCATCTGGAGCCCGATTGATGAAATTGTGTTGGAAGTTATTCATTTAATAATGAGTGCTTCTAGGGAGCCTGGGTCTGCTGCCTGGGTGGCATTTTTACACTTTTGCCCCTGCCTATTTAAACACTCTAAATATAACCACAACAAAGGAGGGGCAAAAGGATAATTTCGCCCCCCCCAGGCATCAAACCCAGGCTCCCTAGAATTATACTTTAATAATTGTTGAGTGTATATGCTTTGAAGTACTAACTAAATTTTGTATGTATACAGGACCTCTTGCAGATGTTTTGAATGCTATGTTTGGCAAAGTAAGAGCAGGCGCTCATAGTGAGCTGATGAAAGTTGATCCAATTGTGCTTATTCATCAGCAACCCCTTAATAAACAGAAGTAATGAAGTTTTGTTCCAGAATTTTTTTGTTTCAAGGCGGCCGTCATCATCGATCATTAACTGGGGAACTGGGTTGGGGGAAATATTCTTTGGCTCAAGGGGATGTTCACATTGAAGGATTAGATTATTTGATTTGGCTGATGATGGTGTGATCTTTTTGAGGTTGCAACTTTGCTATGCTGAGTTATGCCTTTCTCTGACTACTGTATAGTTTGGCTGGGGTTAAAGGTTATTCATACCCCCGTTTAGGTGTAATTACCTTTTTTGATATCATCAATATAGATCTCGCACATTTGTGTCCGCCCCCCACCCCCAAAATATTCGCCTTAGCAATTCCTTATTCCTTTTTCAACTCTTCCACTACAACGTTGAGCATATTTTTTGCTGTTTTCAATAGTCTTTTACTAGTACCACTTTTAAGAGGGCTCGTCTCTTAAAACTGCATTGTGCAACGGAAGAGGATGTTGTTTTCTCGGTGCTGAGCTCCAGGGATAGCGGGAACCAAAAGTCAGATGCACACTGGATGAGTAATGAATCTTCTAATGCCTCTTAACTGTTGTTGTGAGCAAGTAAGAAAACAACATGCATGTATTAAGGGAGTATATTTCCCACTGGAACCATGTAATGGTGAGACAAGTACTTATTATGTGATTGTGACCCTAATCATGGCACCAAATATTTGGTAGATTTAGCAATTGTTCATGAAGACGATTGAATTGTATCTTGCAACAGGTCTTAAAAAAACTGGGTTCTCTCAAAACTCATATTTACATCATCTTTATTGCAAACACTGCAACCACTGGATGGGGCATCCGAAACAGTCTGTCTACTGATATATTGGTTACTATTGCTATTCAAAACATTGGAAAGAGACGGGTAAACTAGAATAAGAACAGATCCTTGAACACTATCGACAGTAGTTTTTCTCACAAACAATGCTATTAATCAGAGTTAAGCCAAAAACATGCAAACCATACACTTGACTGAGTTTTCCCCTTGCCCCCACAATAGGATTTTAGGAGCTTGAGCAGAACTCCAACCCAACCCTTGAAACAGAAATGAACACAAATAGTACAAGAAGCAAAGCCACCAAGTATTTGGAACTCAACTTGGACTAGAACAGCAGTAGTAGCTGATGATGGTATAGTATAACTCAAAACGACCTAGGAATCATGGAAGCTAGTAGCAATTGGGATGACCACGACAAGTATGAGGATCAGGAGAAGAATCATGCCCAAGCACATACACCTTCTGCTGCTCCTCTGGTGCCCCTTGGCAGTCTTGAGCTCGGTATGACCATCCTTGACATAATGTGCGGCGTGCATCACATGATGATGAATGTCATCCAACTGCTCCCCCTGCGCCTCCACCATCACCGCCATGTCCAAGAACACCTGATGCAGCTCTAATAAGCTCTTCTCAATCTCTATTGCCGCAGAATGCCTGTCCTGTATCTCCACCACAGTTTCCAGCACTTTCCCCCTTCCATGCTCTTGTATTGCCTTATGCAAGAAATCCTCCCCGCCGGACTCCCCATTCGATATAATCTTCTCAATCACCTCCTCATCTGGGTTCTCTCCCGTCACCGTGAAGTACCGTCTCCCCACCATTTCCCTATGCTCTGCCATCATCTTCTGCCTAAGCCCCTGGAAATCCATCATTAGCTCTTTGAGCTTCTTCTGCAGACCATTCGTGACCGACATTCTAGCCCGATCAATGGGTGTGTTAGTGTTCTTGCTATTGTTGTCTGCATTCATTTTCTCAATCTGGGTCTTGATTGTCCGGGCTTTCTTGAGCACAGTAGTAATATCCATGTTAATCCCATTGCGCAGAGCCTTCAAAGCTTCGGGCTTGTGAAGGGATTTGCCCTGTTCATTCGCCTCTTCTAATCGACCCAGTAGGACTCGGATCTCCCCCATCTCTTCTTTCACCTTCTCTGCCTCCTCCAAGAAGAGTGCAAGTTTGGGGTCAATTTGCTTCTCTGTCATCTCCAAGTCTGCATTACCAGCTTCGAGATCCTTCATTGCTTCTTTCTTTAGATCGACATAGTTGGTGAAGGATTTGGTCATTAAATCATTCATCCTGGAAGAATTCCCCAAACCCCAATTACCTGTTCATAAAAACAAGCAAATTTAAGGGAATCACAAAATAGGTATTCAATCAAAAGATCAAATTGATGTTGCAAATGCAACCAAGACTTGAATTTGATGGCAAAAGAAAGCTAATTGATACAATTTTCTAAAACAGAGACAAGAAACACAGAGACTCAGAAGCTTGATTTGCAAGAATTTCACATGATATCATCAAACAAACACTGGAAAATTCACGGGCTTCAATACAAGAACACAGTTCATGGAGCAAAAGATATAGATCGAGCTTGGAATTTGAAATCCCATTTCTAACCAGTGTGAGATATAGTGTATTAGTGTGAGAAGAAATTCGATGAAGTTCATACCTTTAGCGATTGGTTGGTGAATGAAGTGAAGATGGAGAGCTTGAAAGGTTGAGTTTTGCTTTCTTGAGTCTCTCAAATAGCTATCTGAGTTTTCTATCTGAAGTGAAAGCAGATGAAGGAGGTCTAAAGGGGTCTCGAAGGGATTTAAAAAGAAATGTAGCCGTTGCAAGTTTAGGAGGTCCAACGGCTATATTTGAAGCAATAATCACCATTTGCCCACTAAACTTAGAAGCGTTATGTCCCCCCTTTTCTTAATTAAAAGCAAAGTAGCCGTTAACATTAGCCCCACTCTCTGGATGTGATCATGTGATATCAATAGACTTATTATGGTGCAACTTGGGTGGGCAAACTGATAAATAAGGTCCATAGGGCAAATAATTTGAACTAGGATGGGATAATATCCCAAAAACCAAAACCGAACAGGAATCGTGCCTTACTGTCCCAGTCTCAAACCGAACCAAATTTTTTTTGTTCGTTTGGTTTTGGTACAAATAATTATTCTACATATGTTTATTACAAATAGTACATCTATATACTACAAACAATTATTACAAAAATTGTGAATTATAAGTAGCAATTTTTTAGCTATAAACTATTTGTTAATTTACACACACTTTGCCTCTAGAACCAAACTAACAATTTTGAATATGTATCTCGTTTGCCAATAAATTACAAGAAGATTGATTCATTGTGAAGCCCTCTCTCGGTATAAATTAATTAATTAATTAAAAACAGTACGGAGCGAAACTAGTATCAAATCGTACCGATACCAACCGGTATGGTACAATTTGGTACTAATTTTAAAAACTCCCTAAAACTGAATCGAACCGTATCAAAATTATTTTTATGGGAACGATACCGAACCGAACCAGATCGGTGCTCACCCCTAATTTGAACAACTTCAGGTTGGGCAAGTTATAGATTAACCACTCGTAGACTCCAATTGGGCATGGGCTAACTTACTCACCAGAGTTGACATCTACATTAACCAGCTTCTAGAACCAAATTGACAATTTTGAATATGTGTCGTGCTTGCCGATAAATTACAAGAAGATCGATTGATTGTGAAGCCCTCTTTCGATATAAAATTAATTAATTAAAAAACGGTAGGGGGGGGGGGGGGGTAAATTGGTACCTGAGTCGTACTGATACCGATTGGTATGGTACGATTTGGTATTAATTTCAAAATTCCCTAAAACTGAACCGAACCGAACCGAACCGTATCGAAATTATTTTAAGAAAACGATGTCGAACTAGATCGGTGCTCATCCCTAATTTGAACAACTTCAGGTTGGGCAAGTTGCAGATCAACCACTCGAAGACCCTAGTTGGGCATGGGCTAGCGAGTTGACCCCTACATTAACCAACATCAGTTTTGTTTAAATCATGTATGGCTAGACACTATTCGATAAGATACAAGGTTGAGTCTTTTCGTAATTGATTCTCATATCACAATCGGTGGGTTTAGACTCCAATTAGTAATATTTAGATAAGATCGGCCAAAATCCAAATATTTACGATGTTGTGAAATATGCAAGACTTTATGCAACCAATATACAACCTCCACTTTGCATCATCACAAAATGGCTACTTTTTGTTGCTAAGACATTGTCTTGTAGCGCCAAACTTTAGAGGGCTCCAAACATGGTTATAGGGGAAAAAAATAAAATTAGAGTTTCACTGGTTTTCCCCTCATAAAGCGTTTAGTATTGATTTGTTATCATTTCATAATCACATTTATTCAAGTCTTCAACAAACGAACTAATAATAGCTTCGTGGAACTCCATGCTAGCTAGGGGTTAAACTCATCAATTGATTTGTTATCATGGGGATACCAAGATGCATATTCCTTAATTTGTTTTCCTTATATGTATGTAACATCAATTCAATCAAGCTGAATATGCAAACAAGTACAATGGAACGTCTCTTTGTCTCCATATGGACGAAAAAACAGAATAAAGTTTTGTACGAGTGCCAGCTCGGAAGGCAACAATGCTAAAAACTAGGAATATGTTTAGTTTTTAGTAGGGCTGGGCAAGTACGGATAACCGGCCCAAATTGTAAAAACCGAAAATCGGATCGAAAAAATCGGGCCTGTGTTTATGAGGCCCGAAACCGAACCGAGTTGACCGGTTAACCGATTTACGGGCCGGTTTCGGTTCTAAGAGCAAAAAAATTCTACAGTAAAAAAAATATATATTTCATCGTCAGAAATTATATCAAAAAATTACAAAAAAAAAAAAAAAAATACATCAAATTACAACATCAGATCTGTAATACTTCATTCATCGTCTGTAACTGTAACCATACAACAAAATTACTTTATTCATTAATCGAGATCGAGATCTGATCGAGATGGTATCTGATCGAGATGAGATCGAAATGGTATCTGATCGATCTCTGATCAGATCAGATCAGATCTAGGGAAAGGGGGGGAGAGGGAGGCGGCTCGGCCATCGATCAGCATCACCATCGATCATCATCACGGGTGTTAGTCAATGTTCATTGACCATGTTCATTCTTGAAATTAAGGCTCTGCTAGGTGTACTATGCAAAAAAAGAAGAAGAAAAAAAGGTGTAGTATGCAACGCAATCAACTTTGAAAATTCAGTTGTTTTGTGGAGGAATCGGAAACTGGTTTCATTAGCATACATGAATACTCGTCATTAAGAAAAAAAAATTTCCTTTTTTACTTTGTTTTCTTTCTTATTGGTAAGGTAAAATGATTTTATTGTCAATTATGGAACTGACCAAGGTGGAGAGTTCATCAACCAGGCCACAGAGAAACTAATTACAACATTTCAGTCTTACAAAAACCAGAAATTGGATTATTGGTGTTGCAAGCGTTTATTAATATATTTCTATGTTTGATTGATAAAGAAAAATAGTTTTCAACTCTATATGTTCATTTTTTGTATTTTCTTATCCAGAAACGTGAAATATTTGCTAGAAATTGGAGAGTCTGCATACTCTGCAGGAAGGTGAAAATAATCCTATAGACATAAACACATATATGGAAGCTTAATTGGAATTATGTAGAGGTACAATGCAAGAAAAGTCTACTACACGACCTAGTGTTGTTTTACTGGCTTTGCATAATATCTGCTCGTGTACTATGCAATGAAATCAACTATGAAATGTAGATGCGCTATAATGTAAATGCATTTTAATATGCCATGCATAAGAATTTGGTCGTTTTGAAGAGGAATCAAAATAATGGAAACCCGAAAACTGGTTTCATTAGTATATATGCATCGTCGCTTAAGAATTTGTTTTTCCTTTTGTTTCTTTCTTATTGGCAATGTAGTTTTGTTTCTTAAGAATTTGTTTTTCCTTTTGTTTCTTAAGAATTTGTTTTTCCTTTTGTTCCTTTTTGTTTCTTTCTATAAGGGAACTTCATTGCTTTAGTTTAGAAGTTATACCACCAAATATATATAAAAATAAATAAATAAAAAATTGGATCGACTTCACCAAAGTAGGTAATTTTGTAGCTATTCATTTGGAGATTGAATGTAGTTGTCAAGCGAAGAGCTATTATTTATCTAGACAGTGTATTCATTTGGATATTCATGATTATTGTACTAGGGTTTTTATCTATGGATCTATATTTTAATCATTGTTTATTATAACACATATTTCAGGAATGGATAGTGTAGAAGATAATGAATGTATGTTGGTGGAAGAATATGTAGAAGATACGAGTGAACTCCATGATGGGATGGAATTCGTCAACCTTGATGAGTTCCAACGTTATTATCATGATTATGGTAATTGAGCAAGTTCTTAATTATTTCTGTGTGCTAGTGTATGGGTGTGTCACACATTTTCTACAGCCTTTGAAAATGGGTGCCCATGACATTAATTGGAAAGAAAAAAAGAAGTCTTGTTAAACTGATTTCACACATTTTGGATAAGATTCTCTTTTCATTGCTGTTATAGTTACAAATAAGACATTTTCTTTTCATTTTGATTCTCAAGGTATTATATGTTTTATATGCATTGAATTATTGATAATTAGTGTTAAATAATGGTAGAGAAATAAGGGTTGCTTATTGGTGCAGTTTTGAACATTCGGCCAGATTTATTCAAGGTAGCTGTGGCGACAGTTCATTCATTGTACATGATATGGCAGCGAGGTGTATAAATGAAGACTTTTCGATTATGTTTTAAAAATATGTGAATGTACTGTTTGTTAGCTAATTTTGAGGTTCACTTGCAATGTAATGTTTGAGTAGAACAGGTTATTCGAGAACAACTTGATTGGCAATGTAATGTTTGTTGCCAATTATTTATGTCATGAAATTGTTGAAAACAACATTCAGATTGTTTTGATGTACTTGGCAGATTGATGAAAATTTTGAGCATTTGACCCATTTCTGTTAGAGTTGTTGTTAGTGTTGTTAGTTGCTTGATAGGCCTTCTATCAGGTTCACTTACACAAGAAGGAAGTATAGAACAATTCTTTGTTGCTACTATTTTATGTGATTGAAAGCTCCTTGTTCAACATTCTTCTTTGCTCATCTGTGTTTAGTGATTTCAAAGGAGATATGGAGTGTGTAAAAGAAATTGATATAGGAAATCAGTAGTGAAGAATTTATCTGACTTCTGACCAGATACCACTCTAGAATTCATGTTGAAGAATCCTATAAATCTGACATAAATGTATCACACTACATCTGAGTAGAAACATAACTTAAATCATGCAGATTCAAATGCAACACCTAACATATCTATCTATTCATTTTCTAAAATTCAGAACCCCTGACATAAAATTGTGAAAAAAAATAAAGAGAGAAAAAATAAAAATAAAAATAAAAATAAAAATAAAAATAAAAATAAAAATAAAAATAAAAATAAAAATAAAAATAAAAATAAAAATAAAAATAAAAATAAAAATAAAAATAAAAATAAAAATAAAAATAAAAATAAAAATAAAAATAAAGGCCCAACATGGACAACATTACATATCCAGTATGAGATAAACTGCTCTGCGATTCCCTTTTCTGCAGTTGATGAAGTTGTACAAAATATGAAAACAAATCACAAAAACAACAGAAGCTGAATTTACCAATCGTTTGTAGTTACGAATCTGGTATCATTACATCAGAGTTGTACATATTACATTACATCATTCGACCAAGAACTTAAAAATAAATAGTACAACTAAGATAATAATTATTGTTATCAAAGTGTTGATTAAGTCTCTCGTAACAGCCCAAGGATCGTTGTTCCCTTGGGTGTCATTTCTTTGATAATTGGATGGACCGGCTTGAGCGTCAAAACACGATCGTTAACCTTGACATCTTCGTTATTGTTGAATTCATCCGAATCTTGTCTCGCCGCTTCTGAGCGAATCCACAACGCATACTCTTCTTCAGCTTCAGTGACTGACCTAAACCCCTTATAAGAAGCACCCATATACCCTGATACCGCAGATAAACATGTTTTCCAGCTCAGGTATACTCCAGGTTGACGACCTCGATACACAACGTACGTTGTGAATGTCATTCCTGCATTTAAAAATAAAATTAGAAAAGCAATGCAATGCAACAAATAAGGATTTTTTTTTGAAAATTCAGAAAAAGCAAAGCAACAACGAAGGACCCTCCACACGCACGTGTCTAGGAGGGTCCAGGCATGCAACCAAGTATGAAGTTTAGCCAATATATATAGATTCAAATTCAGATGGGGGATGAGAGGAAGAAACAAATCATTAAAAATATATGCATAAAACAGACCTATGATGCTTAGACCTTCAATTCTAAGTACACCAACTTCTGAATTTCTCTAGTAATGCATTATGCTGTATGTTTCCCCTCTTTTTACAGTTGATAATCCATATGTTGGGAGAAATAGCAGACTTTCAGGTTATCAGAAAAACATGAACATATTCACGCAGAAATGGGACCCAAATTTGTTTTTTGAAAACCCCAATTCTCAACCCTAGATCTAGAAACCCCCAACAAGAAATCACCCAGAAAGAAGGAGAAAATGAGAGGGAAAATAAAGTAAAAAGAAGGTAGCAACTTTACCTTTTGGGAGAGGTTGGCGATGGAGCTTCGTCTTCTCTTCTCTGTCGAGCGGGAGAGGGAGGGCTTCCTCGGCGGTTTCTCTGGCTTCGTTTGGGGAGAGGGAGGGATTGTCGAGCTTCGTTGGGGGAGAGGGATTGGCTTCTATATCGAGCGGGAGAGGGAGGGCTTCCTCGATGGCTTCGTTTGGGGAGAGGGAGGGAGTGATTTCTCTTCTCTTCTCTGTCTCTGTCGAGATGGATTTGAGGAGAGAGACCGTTCCCCCCTTCTTTTCCCCAAAATTTTGATTTCCCTCATTATTTTTTTTTTTACAACCGATGCTCCTGCACGTGCGAGGGAGCATCCCTCGCTGATTTCCTCGATAATTAGACAAACTGAAAATCCCATGCTAGTGATAATGAAGCGCACAAGCTGTCGTATTCCTAGTCCTAGTCCTAGTGTGTGGAACAATCAACTCACTCATCATTTGTCGGTGCCATGAGACTGACTCCTCACTCTCACTCGTGTTTGTCTAATTGGCGAGGAAACGGGCGAGGGAGGGGGGAGGACCCTCCACCCCCCTCGCGATGCGTGCCTCCCATCCCCTGCACGCATCGCGAGGGTGATGCGGATTTAACTAACCTAAATTAATAGGTTAATTTGACCCACTTGTAATAACCGCAAGTGCACAATGTCTAACTGGTAGATAACGGCAAGTACGGGTCGATCCCACGAAGAAGGTGGATGCAATTGAAATTTTAGAATTTAATTAAACTAATTTAGAGAAAATGGGGTTACAGCATTTTTAAAACTAAACTAAAAATAAATTAAAAATAAGAAAACTAAGAAAAATAAAAGATAGATGAAATGGGTTTTGTGGGCTTGGACTCACTAATGAGTTAGCAAAATTATTGAAATCTAAATTACTGAATTTAAACGAGAAGCTTTAGGGATGAGAATCCCTTGCTTACACCGAATATGTGATCGTTAAAATCCAATTAAACTTATATCATGTTTCTATCAAACGTTAACAAATTATTTCAAGCAAATACGCTCTTACCAAGTATTAAGTGTCTTTTTAGGGCACACTTAATCAAAGTTTAAGCTTAATATTTTTAGCACATGCTTTGAATATTAATAAAGAGTAATTCTAACTACCAAACATATCAAGTTAATTTCTCGAACATGCAAGGTGAAAGCAATTTATCAAAATTCAGAAATAAATTGTAATTAACAATTAAGCACACAATTCAGTAAAATAAATCAAAATAACTTATACAACCCATTTAGTTTGTCACAAACTCGATGTGGTGGCACTCAGCAAATCAGCAGGTGGTCCGAACACGAATCCCGAGACAAATGGTACCAAAACGCTCTGTGGTGGTACAGAGCAGAACCGGGGGTGTGAATAGCCAAATAACTGAATTTGACCCGTTCTCGCCTCTGCTACAGTACTCTGCGCTGCTCCGCCTTCTTCTCCAGCGCGACAGCGGCTGTCTCGCGGCCTGTTCTTCGCTCCTCGCGACCATCCTCGACCTCCAAATGATTCTGAAACCTGCAAAATAGACAGAAGGTGAGGAAACAATCGAGAGAGATGCGAAAATAAACAGAGAGAAATCGGGAGGGGACTCCCTGTTTTCGCTTCCTGTCGCGATGGTGGTGCGCCGCGGTGAGGCCTTTCTGTGGTGGTTGTCCGGTGGCGGAGAGATGGTAAGGGGCCTGGACGAAGAGAGGACAGAGAGGAGAGGAGGACGCGGGGTCTGTTTCACGAGGCGTGGTGGTGGTGCTCGTGCGGAGGTGGTGACGGTTGTGTGGACAAGGGAGAGGAGCAGAGACGGTGATGGTGGAAAGTTGACGTGAAACAGGGTTGTCACACCCCTGTTTCACGATGGTGGCGGTGGCAGTTGTGCTGTCTGGAGGTGGAGGTGGTGCTAGGGTGATGGTGGTGGCGAGGTGGTGATTGCTGAGTGAGTGGTGATGGTGGATAGGTGGTGATGGTCACCTTGTGAGAATCACCTTTGAGAGAGGAGCTCCTTTGAGGAAATCTCCATTGAGGAAGAGGTTTTGATTTTTTTTCTAATTCTCTTCTTTTCCCTTCTCTTCATCCTCTCTTTCTCACCCTATTATCTTCTATTTATACAAAATTATCAAGATGAATAGGGATGAAATCAGGGAATGATTCATCAATGTATAATTTGGAGAAGGATTGGGTTTGGCATTAGGTTTGGGTTTAGGTTATGGATTGGGTTTAGGTTAAGAATTAGGTTTTGGGTTTAGGTTATGAATTAGGTTTCGGGTTTAGGTTTGTGACTGCTTTATACCACCGTTGGAATCGACTAATTGTCGTTCCTTAACTTGTCGCTTTAATGTGATTTCATCGTTTACGCTCAAATTTCTACAAAGACATGAAAACGAAATAATTACTATACAATATAATAATCGAAATACTAACATGCATAAATTAAGGGATATATTATGTAATAATTATGTGAATATCAGTGGGGGAGGGAGGGACCCTCCCTCGCTGGTTTTCTCGACAATTAGAATTTCCCCTCTCACTCAGACACCATTTTGAGTTTCTCTTTTGTAAAACAATAAAATAAAACTCTGTCTCAGTCTTCACTTTCTCTCAATCAGATGAGCGATTCTACATGTCGAGGAAATGGGTGAGGGAGGGTGGAGCGCATGTGCTTTGTAAAAAAAAAAAAGTTGCGGGAAATCGAAATTTTGGGGAGAAGAATAAGGGAATGGGGAGAGCTCTCCCCATTTTCATTCTCAAGCTCAGACCTCCCTCTCCCTCTCCCCATTTTCATTCTCAAGCTTAGACCTCCCTCTCCCCATTTTCCATCTCGACACCCTCTCCCCCAACGAAGCTCTCCCTCGACACCCTCTCCCCCAACGAAGCTCTCCCTCTCCACCCTCGACGACCAGAGAAGAAGAAGGAGATGAGAAAAAGCTCACCCTCGTCCCTTCCCTCCCGTAAAAGCTAAGGTAAGTCCCCCCTTCATTTCTAGATCTAGGGTTTATTTTTGATTTTTTTTCAAGAAATACTGTAATTTTCAGAAATGTGTATGCCTTTCTGATTTAGAAGGTTTGAGTGTCTGGGGTTGTAAGAAAACTTGTTCAAATGTTCTCCCCAGCTCCAATTGAGGTCCCCAAGATAGATTCTTTGACAATTGTAGCTCCGGGTAATTGTAGAGAAGGAAGAGATGTGAGGTTCTCTGATCTTAGAGGTGTTCAATGGCGCATAAATCTGGGGATTTTGCATTCCTCTGCTCCAACTGATGAGCTCCGTCGGGTTTCCGCAGATGCCCGAAGAAGGTACGTTTTTGTTTTGGATCTAATTTTATAGATTCTTATTTGATTTGTTCATGTCGGTGTCTTTTTTGGATCCAATTGTAATAAAAAAATAATTTTTTTGAGAGGTTTCTATTTTTTGGGGACGTTTTAAGGTCTGATGTTTGTAATCGTGTTTTTATTGTGTAATCATGTTTTTAATACTGTCACCTAATGTGATGGCTGATCTAAAAGGATTTTTGTGTGTTATGATCGTGGACTTACAATATAGATGAGTTTGAGTTTCATGTTGTAGATTTTGATGCATATGCCTAGTTATTTGTTAGTGAAAAAAAAGAAATAATGTGCCTTATGTATTGGTTTTTTTTAGATGATTGAGTCCGTTGATAGTTGTTCTTTCAATAGCTGTTTTGTGATCTTAGTGATCTGAAGAAATCAATTGAATTCATTGGAGCTTTAGGAATGTATTGCCACTTTAATTCCGGAGCTGTTTATCCATAAAAAATTACAAGTTGTATGTACCATGTTAAGGTCGTTGTATATGCCTTTGGTCAATGATCTAATGTCTTGCAAGGTGACTTTGTTTATTGAGCATAGTGTCAGAGCCTGAGTTTTTAAGTGTTGGGTTTTGAATTTCTCTGACAAACTTTAAGTGTCAGCTTCTTATTATAGCATAATACTGATGATTTTGCTTCATTGTTTACCAAACCTATAACATGTCATTGATTCACAAGAATGTCAAATATGAGATTTAATCTTCAGTCTTCATGAATGGCGCTGCTTGGAAGATTGATGTTTTTTATTTTGTTAATGTTTCTCTCGCTTTATTGTTTGACAAGAAAACCATGTTCTTCCAGTTCAGCTCAAACTGCAGAGTGAACATGGTTGCTACCAGGGAAAGCATTCAAAGGTTGGATTTAGTCTCTCCTACCAGCTCAAATGCATTCAATTCATGTTCAGTCAGCCAATCTGTATTTTTCCATTCTATCAGCAATTCACTGACAGAAATGTATCAGTAGCAAGCTTTGGTGCCTACAGGGCCGCCATGCCATTGCAGCAGATGGGAGATGGATTTTTAAATTTCGGTGCCAACTCTTATGATTTTGAATTAGACCCAATATGGGTAACGGATGCAACAGATATTGATTTCTGACAACAGTTTATCGCACAAACTTGTTCCAAATGTGCTAGAAGATCAAGTTCCCCTCATTTCCCATTGTCAATGCTGCTTGCTGTGAGTGTGGTGGCTTTGAAGTCCAAGCTTGGGACTTGCTAAACATTGCAAGGCTTTCTTTCTCCTCTGTTTATCCTCTGTAGTTTATAAAAAAGTTTTAGTTAGACATCTGGGTTCTTGCATTAATAAAATACAGTCATTACTGATTTATTTGGACTCAAAAGTATTTTGTTAGTTTTCATGTATGTGGTAATCACTCTACCTAGTTGGTTATCTTTCAATTTATTTACGTGAGTTTTAGTACTACTTTTCTCCAACTCTTCAGGCATTTTTAGTTGTTAAGCTAATAGAATCCTCATGTGTATGAATCGACAACAGGAAATAATGAATTCCAATTAACTATTAGTGTTTTGATCATGGCTGCATGATTGCTCATATATATGCAACATACTTCCAGATTGATTAGGATATTGCGTTCACCCTCTAAAATCTGAATAAATAAGCTAAATACCCACTCTTATTCCAATTAACTATTTGGGGAAGTGTAGTTTTTAAGGACTACAAACAAGCATTGGGCAATTACAAAAATACTGAACAAATGCATTCACTTCATGTTCAGTCAGCCAATATGTATTTTTCCATTCCTAAGAATAGCCAAACAAACAACACTGACAGAATTCTACCATAGCCAAACAAACAACACTGACAGAATTCTATCAGCAACTATTGAATTCTACTGATACTTCAGTCATCAATTCTATCAGCAATAGCCAAACAAATCAAACAGACTGCCACAAAGAGCAACTATTGAAAGCAAACAACACTGATAGTAACATAGAAATGCAAAGAAAGAAAGAACTGTTTACGCTGATAGTAACAAAGAAATGCTTCTACAGAATTCAATCACTGATATGAACTGTTTACACTGACAGTAACAGAATACCATCTATTAATGCAGAACACCATCTATCATAACAGCTTAGCAGAGATTGCTTTTGATACAGAGATTGCTTCTTGGATTCACTTGCAGAACACCCTAGCAACCTGGATTCACAATGCAAAACACCATAACAGCCTGGAATCACTTAACAAATAGAAATTACAAAACAGATTCAGATTAAAAAACAGATTCACATTGCAAGCTTAAACAACTTTATCATAACCTACAATTTGTATAGTCCATTCCGTGGCTTGAACCTGGCGGCTGAAAAAATAAATAATAATGATTAAAAAATAAATAATATGAGGCATTCATAGAGAACAACATTCTTACAGAATTCAATCAACAATTCTATCAACATTCTATCAGCAATTACAGAATTCTATAAGACTTCTATAAGATAGCAATTACAGAATTCTATAAGATAGCAAATGCTCAGAATTCTATCAGCAACTGCTCAGAATTCTATCAGTGTAAACAGTTCATAGAGAACAATTCATAGAGAACTGACTTCAGGTCATTCATTGCATACCTCCGAAAAACCAGCATACCTACGGAAAACACCAGTATATGAAAGTTTGTTAGAGAAATTCAAAACCCAACACTTAAAAACTCAAGCTTTGACACTATGCTCAATAAACAAAGTCACATTGCAAGACATTAGATCATTGTCCAAAGGCATATACAACGACCTTAACACGGTACATACGACTTGTAATTTTTTATGGATAAACAACTCCGGAATTAAAGTGGCAATACATTCCTAAAGCTCTAATGAATTCAATTGATTTCTTCAGATCACTAAGATCACAAAACAACTATTGAAAGAGCAACTATCAATGGACTCAATCATCTAAAAAAACCAATACATAAGGCACATTATTATTATTATTTTTTTTTCACTAACAAATAACTAGGCATATGCATCAAAATCTACAACATGAAACTCAAACTCATCTATACTGTAAGTCCATGATCATAACACACAAAAATCCTTTTAGATCAGCCATCACATTAGGTGACAGTATTAAAAACATGATTACAAACATCAGACCTTAAAACATCCCAAAAAAATAGAAACCTCTCAAAAAAAATATTTTTTTATTACAATTGGATAAAAAAAAGACACCAACATGAACAAATCAAATAAGAATCTATAAAATTAGATCC
The DNA here is from genome assembly GCA_963556465.1 of Berberis vulgaris. Classification (NCBI taxonomy): domain Eukaryota; kingdom Viridiplantae; phylum Streptophyta; class Magnoliopsida; order Ranunculales; family Berberidaceae; genus Berberis; species Berberis vulgaris. The sequence goes on from OY747131.1 coordinate 78,215,726, forward strand.
AAAACAAAAACACACCTTCTTCGGGCATCTACGTAAACCTGACGGAGCTCATCAATTGGAGCAGAGGAAGGCAAAATCTGCGCCATTGAACACCTCTAAGTTCAGAGAACCTCACATCTCTTCCTTCTCTACAATTACCCGGAGCTACAATTGTCAAAGAATTTGTCTTGGGGACCTCAATTGGAGCTGGGGAGAACATTTGAACAAGTTTTCTTACAACCCCAAACACTCAAACCTTCTAAATCAGAAATGCATACATATTTATGAAAATTACAGTATTTCTTGAAAAAAAATCAAAAATAAAACTTAGATCTAAAATAAGAAACCCTAGATCTAGAAATGAATGGGAGACTTACCTTAGCTTTTGCGAGAGGGAAGGGACGAGGGTGGAGAGGGAGAGCTTCGTTGGGGGAGAGGGTGTCGAGATGGAAAATGAAGAGAAGGAGAGAGAGGTCTGAGCTTGAGAATGAAAATGGGGAGAGCTCTCCCCATTCCCTCCCTCTTCTCCCCAAATTTTCGATTTCCCGCAACTTTTTTTTTTGTTTTTTTTTACAAAGCACGTGCGCTCCACCCTCCCTCGCCCATTTCCTTGACATGTAGAATCGCTCCAATCAGATTGGAGGGAAGAAAGACCGAATGTTCTTTTTCTTCTCACTATCTCTCATCTATCCTCTTCTCTGCATCGAAATCCATGCTTGTAAGATCTCTTCTTATTCTGTTTGAACATCTTCAAACACTTGGTCTCGAGTGCAGTGTAGTGTAGCTGGTTCAGCTGTAAAGTCCACTCATGGTCAATATGTTCTCACTAGATTCAAATCTGTGTTGGTTTTTCTTTATGGGTTTTGTGAATTTGTTTCAGATTCGATTAATTCAGTGCCCCAGTGTGTCAATTTGGCTCTTATCTTCCTGTTTCATTGATGGGTTGGGTCACTGAGTGATTTTTTAGGTTGATTTTAGATCGTTTGGACTTAAGGTTATTTTTTCTGCGAAATTTATCTTATTGGTGTGTTTGTTGTGATAAAGTTCAAATCTTGTGTTGTAGGACAATTGATCTGGTGATTACTCTCTGAATTTGATTTTGTTCTGTTGGAATTGTGGGTATTTGATGTGGGTTTTGTGATTTCTGCCTAAAAGTTTCTTGCTTTTCATGTTTGGTGGATGAATTATGAATTGATATGATTTGAATCTTGGCTTAACTATACTTGAATTCAGCTGTTTATCTGTAATGTATCTACTGTGCATTCTGATTTTATTGTTTGTTGAAATTGGATTGGTTAATTGCATTGTTTGATGAGTTTGAGTTTTCATTCCACATTGCCACTTTTTTTTGGCAGGAGGGCTTTCTCTCTAGATGGTTTGCCAGATGAAGGTTTAGATAAAGATAATATCACTATTTGATATATTAAGAAGCTGCGAAGATGGCGACCGTAGCTGGAGGTATTCTACTAGCAATGGCAATGGCAATGGCAATGGCAACGGCCATGGGGCGAAGGATCTGGTAATTTACTAGTCCCTCATTCTTCTGAATATTGATGAATGCACAAGGGCTGTCGTTTCCCAAATAATCTGTAATTGGCATTGAAGGTTGAAGATGCTCGTCTTTCTTCGTCCATTGGAATGGTCTTTAGCTAGGAGCTTTCCCTAGGCACTAAATTTTAGTTTTGAGTACATAGAGAAGTGAGTTATATGCAAAGAGACCTACTTAAGTTTATTTAGTTGGAGAGTACTTTAGCAAGGATCAAATTGCAGCATGAATCACTTGAGCATTGGAAACAAATGTTGCACGGGCACCAATATGGGAGTCGGTGTCTGCCTCAGTTATGGATAGACGAGCATTGTAATTGATGAAAGAGCACAAGAGGCTGACTCAAATAATGTTGCATTACATTGCAGTGTCCTCATCAATAGATATGATATACCCTTATACAGTGTATATCTTGCTATAAGTTTTAAAATACAAGTAAAGAAAGGGATATTCTCTTTATATTCGATAACACCTTTCCTCGAGCTGAATGGGGTTGAGAACAAAGTGAGAGCATGCCACTGAAAAAAATGAAACCAAGAAGCGGAAAGTCCCTTCGTGAACAAGTCAGCAAGTTGGTGTTTGGGGGAAGTTTACTGAACAAAGATAGATCCATATTCCACTTTTTCATGTACGAAGTCATAAATTCCCGAAGTTTCTAATGTGATAATGAAGGACAGGGCTGATAGCCAAATAAGCTGTGGTGATGTTTTCATTGAATAAAATGGGAACGGATCACAAAAAAGTATCCATGTCTCTGAGGAAAAATGAGTCCTAGGAAAATCAGAGTGGTGAGAAAAACTGCACATTATCCCCTTCTAAAAAATAAACTGTTAAGCTAAAATCTGAACTACATCCCTAGTGGTATTGTTGAAGTGCTTAAAGGTAGGATGTGTCACTAGTGGGCTATCCAAATTGATACTGTCATTGCAATTTGTTGGGTTTTGTGGGAAGAGAGGAACAATATAACTTTTAAACATGTAGAAAAAGATGTGAGACGGCAAGTGTTGGAAATCCTTGCTCTTATTTGCATTGTGCTATCTACCACGTCTAGTATTTTCTTGTTGATTTTTATAACATCTAGGATTGTGTAATAAAATGTGAGAGCATGAGTGTTGGAAATCCTTGCTCCTATTTGGCATTGGGCTATCTTCCTAGCACTTTGGCTGGTTGTTGATTTTTGTTAACATTATGTATCGTCCTCCATAACACGTTCGAGAGGCAGACAGTGTGGCTTTCCAGCGTGTCATGAACATCTAACGAGGAGCACGTGGGCTCTCAGGGTCAGTGTCAACCTGAACAAGAGAGTAAGACGGTAACATAACTGGTGGTGCAAGCATTATAGCTGCATATGGGTTTATTAAGGTACAAATCTTCTTGCAATGGCTGTCATCTTTCTGAAGTGCCAGTAGCACAAGGTTGAGTGGCAATGGCTGCTGATGGGTGTCATTCATCCTAGCATTTATACAGTATTCTTGAAAGTTGAAGCACGAATCGTCAGATGATTTGGTCTGTGGGCTCTTTGTCTTCTAAGATGCTGGAATGAGATCGAGGGGTTTAGTGGCTTTCTTGGGTCATTGGATGGCAACACAGCCCACATGAGCGGGTTTGACAGTGGGTGCTTCTGGGCTCAACCAAGTCAGTGAAGAATAGCATCGGGTCCATGCCAAAGAATCAAACACTATCCCGAGCTCATCGAGTTTCTGATTTCCAAATCCAAATGTCTTGTTTCTATAGTTATAACTGGAGATGGAGGGATTATCTTAATGTGAATTTTAGCCATTTAAAATGTATAAGCTTTCCTCTGAGGACTCAAGATTATCTTAGGGAATGTGTCAATCAATGGGCATTTGCTACTTGCAAGAAACCCTCAAATTTTTTTTTCTTCTTCTTCTTCTTATTATTTATATATTAGGACAGTCGTGGTCCTCAGTGGCAGTGTTTTGTCTACCCATCTTTCCTCCATTTTATTATTGGAGGAGGGGCCGGGGCATCTTTATATCACTCTCTTTGCTTCTGAACTTACTGAATTTGACTTTGTTAGAAAACAGAAAAGATAGTCTTTACTTTATCATCATTTAAGGAAGTTTGTTATATCATTGGTGTTCTTGGATGTTGAACCGTAATTGGAGTTCCACTTTTCTGCATGTCGAATTTTAAATCTTTGGTTTTATCTTAGTATTGCCCTGGGATATATGAACAACTAAATAATGCCTGTGAGATATTTTCTGCTAAAATTTGTGGAGTAAAAATTATGATGGTTCAAAAAATATCACTGACGATATTTGCTCAACTCTTTTAGTCAATCCCTTTAATGCATATTGCAGTTGCTTTGTAAGTATTCTTGAACTTTAATGGTTTACTCATAGTTTGAAATATGAGTAAGTATAGGCAGCCAGGTTTGGTAGTCACTTTTAGGCCAAGTTTTAGTTTTTTACACTTTTTACCCCTTTTCTTTAAAACACAATCACAAACACCATCTATAGAAGGGGTAGAAAGTTTTGGCTTTTTACACTCTACCCCTTCTATAGATGGTGTTTGCGGTTGTGTTTTAAAGAGAATGGGTAAAAAGTGTAAAAAACCAAAACTTGGCCCAAAAGTGGCTACCAAACCTGGCTGCCTAGACTTACTCGTCAACAATTCTAGGCAGCCAGGGTTGGCAACCATTTTTTGGCCAGGTTATGGGCTTTTTACACTTTTACCCCTTAAATGATGTTTGTGATTGTGTTTTAAAAAGGAGTAAAAGTGTAAAAAAATCCAACACTGGCCAAAAAATGGCTGGGCTTCTTGACTGCCTAGACTTACTACCTACTCGTTGTCGTTGAAATATAGTCACTTCTCTTCATGGAAGCACTGCCTAGTTGCATTGTTTATTCTTAACTATTCATCTGGTCTTTGTTGCGAGTTTTATTAACCGAAATTAATAAGCAAATAAATCTCACTTGTAATAACCGCAAGTGCACGGTGTCTAACTGGTAAACAACGGCAAGTACGGGTCGATCCCACGAGGAAGGTGGACAAAATTGAATTTAATAATTTAATTAAACTAATTTGGAGAAAATGGGGGGTTACAGTGTTTATAAATCCGAGTTAAACAAAAGTAATAAAAATAACAATAAATAAAAGAATTGGAGGGAAACCACAATTTGCAAAATATTTTTCAAGCTCCTAAAATTATATTTAATTTTTCTTATTATTCTAATTTCAAATAAATGACTCTAGCAATGTATAAACTCCTAACATTAATTGTCTTTTTAGGGCACAATTAATCACAAGTTTAATTATTCAATTAAAACATGCTTGATTTATAACATAATATTTTTCTAACAACCTAAGATGCATGACATATTAGGTGAAAGTAAAATGTTATAAATCGCGAATCAATTAATATTAATCATGGAATAATAAAGTAAAATGAAATTAATTCTAGAGTTTGAGACTTAATTCAATGTGGTGTTACAGAGCATTCAACAGGGTGCAAACAAGAACAGGTCCAGTGTGGCTCAGCAGATTCCAGTGGGTGCCAGTAGTTTCAACTTGATTTATGACATGAATCCCGAGAAAATGAACTACAAAAGCTTTGTGGCTGCTCAAAAAGAAGTCGGGGGTGCAAATAACATAACTGTTTGAAAAATAGTTATTTCCTTCCAGTCGCTCGCGCTCATCTGGTCGTCGTCTCCAGCGAGCAGCGTTGTTGCTCCTTCCTCCATGCTCCTCGCGAGCTCATTCGTCCTCCAAGATACTTCGGAACCTGCAAAAGAGAGAGGAATGGAAGAACAGAAAGAGATGTGATGAAAACACACAAAAAAACAGAGAGAGAGATCGAAGCGGACTCCCCTGTTTCTGCTCCTGTGGCAGTGGTGGTGCTCGGGTGATGATGCTTGCGATGGTGACCGTGAGAGAGGGAGACAGGATGGAGGGCCGAGACGAAGAGAGGCCGAGAGCGGGTGACTGAATCAGGCGATGCTCCCTGTTTCTGCTGCGCGGCTGCTGTTGGCGAAGAGAGAGAGACAGTGGATGGTGGTGGTGCTCGGGTGATGGCGGAGAAGGCGCTTGCTCTGGTGGCGGTGATGGCGGAGTGATCTGGACAGTGGCGGAGGAACATATTTGATACGAAACAGGGTTGTCACGCCCCTGTTTCGTGGTGGTGGCAGTGTTCAGATGATGGTGGATGGAGGTTGTGCTGTCCGGAGGTGGTGGTGGTTATGACGTTAACAGGGAAGGTGGCGGAGAGGGTGAGGGACAGGGAGGTGGTGAGGAACGTGGTTGCTAGCGAGGAACAGGGAAGTGATGGTGGTGGCGGAGCTCGGTGGTGGCGAGGTGAAGCAAGACAGGTGAGGGATGAAGGAGAGAAAACCTAGATTTGCTTGGTTGGGATGGTGATGAGAATCACTCTCTGAAGGAAAGAGGATTTGATTTTCTATTGATTTTTTCTTCCCTTCTCTTCCTTTCCTTTCTCATCCATTGAATTTTTGTATTTATAGAGAATTAGGAAAAAATGAATATGGACAAGTTAAGGGGAGGATTCAATGAGTGATTTAAGGAAAAAAATCAAAACTAAATATGGGATAATTGGGAGAATATTTTTTGGGTTTGCTTGGGCTTGGCATTGGGTTTGAGTTTATGGGCTTGGTTTTGGGTTTAAGGGTTTAGATATGTGACCCTCTACTTTGTACCACCGCTAGAATCGACCAATTGTCATTCCTTAAATTGTTGCCTTAATACGATTTCATCGTTCACGCTCAAATTCCCACAAGGACATGAAAACGAAATAATTACTATAAAATATAATAATCGAAACACTAACATATATAGATTAAGGGATATATTATGTAATAATTATGTGAATATCAGTCTTAAACATGTGTGCCTCTACTTCTGTATTTATTGATTATTTAGTACTCACTTTTGACATAACTTATATTTAATGGTCACAGGAAAGAAATCTGGCTGCAAAGCTGCATGATTCGGAACCTTCAACTGCGCATTCAGTTATAAATTCGGTTTAAGGTCTGTTCAAACTTTCTCATAAGATTTCAGACATCTTTCTTTTGATGTTAAACATGCTTAAATTATTTCGTGGGGAGGGGGGGGTGGGGGAGTTTCTTATATTAGCACATGTGAATTTATGTTCTTTAATATCAAAGGTCTGTGATGTTATAACAGCAAAGTTCTACAGAAAAAAAAATCTGGATTTCTGTTGATTGCGCTTTCCTACCATGCATAATACTCTCTCCATGATGTATTAATTTTTTTTTTCCAGATTCTTATACACCCATAGTATTCTTATCAGCCCTCAATACATCCCAGCCGCATGGTTAAGTATCGTCGAATGTTGTTGCTTAAGTATCGTTGAATGTTGTTGCTTCTCACCAGGTCACACTTTTTAGAGAGATCCCCTAGATCTTTACCAACTCATACTTGACAAGAAGCTAATGATGACATTCATCGTACATTCGTACCAAAGAGTGTCTCCCTCAATGCTTCTGCCCCTCTTGTGATTTCACTTAGTATTTTGAAAACGATGTTCCCATTGCTACTGAAAGGCCACCCCCCCAACGACCAGATATCCCTCCCTAGAGAGGTACATGATAGGGTCCAATATTTCACCTAGGAAGTAGTTAGGAAGCACTGATACTCCTTTGGCCGGCCTATGGTATCGGATATTGGTGCAGCAGTGATACGGATCGTATCCAGGCTTTTGCAATGGAGATGTCGATATTTTTAATTAAAAAAATAGAGATGTAAATTATGTATTCAAGCAAATCTTTGGGAGACACAGGATCATAAAACTATAGGTATATTGGGAGTTTCATTCGCAAATCAAGGCTGATTTGGTATGTCGTGACATTGGTCTCTAGAATAAAATTAGAAGATTATCTTAAGGCTTCAATTACTATTACAAGTGATTTTGGGTCATTAATTTACTCATTTATTAGGCCTCGTAAAGATTCTAAGCGATCTTTCACTCATACTTCCACATTTCCATGTTGCACTTGGGAGGGTTTGATCATCTTTCCACTTGATGATAAATGTCTTGTTCCCTTTGGCTGGCACCTTGGTGTTGAGGTTCCTATTGGTTAAAGCGGATTCAGGAGTTCAGTGCTTTGAATTTGGGTTAAGGTCCAAGAAGAGTTGAATGTTGTTAGTAGGGATGACAACGGGGCGGATTTGGGTGGATTTGGGCAAATTCATCCCCGCCTCGGCAGGGATCGCGGATCCGCCTTGATTAACGCATTACTATGTATATATATTTAAAAAAAATCATCCTCGCTCCATTACGGATGGTGGTTATTCGCCCCGCCTCGATTAACCTCCATGGGTTTAATGGATGGCGGATCGCTGCCCCAATTAACTGTTTCTTACTCAAGTTTTCCTACAGGAAAGACACAATGACTCCGGTGCGATCCAATCTAACACCAATAAAAGCTCCATTAATCAAATCGCAACAAACCAGCCGAACAATATACAGTTGGCCAAAACCACCAATTTCCCATCATCAAACACAAATCCTAACCCCCACTTCATCTTCTTCATTAAAATCAAAACCCCACAACCCCCAATCTACTAATCAAAACTAAATATGAAAATACCTAATGTAAATCAGATCCCAAAATCTCAAATGGGTGAAAAATAACACAAAATCTCAAAACCAGGGAGATGGAGAGATACAAAACCCCATTTATTGAAAATGGAAGAAATGGGGATGGGTTTATACGATGCTGAGTTGAACTTACTAGAACGATGGATGCGAGGGTAGTCTGTCAAAGGCGATGAACGTCGATCCAAATAAGAGAGGCGTCGATGGAGATTGGAGACTAGAGAGAAGAGATGTGTCGATGGAGAGGGGATTTAGGATTTTTATTTCCTAAGGGTATTTTAGTAATAATATACATGTAAACAGAGCGGATATGGCCTAATCCGTAGCCGCCCCAAATTCGGGATAAAATTTTCATCCCCGAATCCGCCCCGAATCTGTTAAAGGCAAACCATATCTGCCCCGTTCAGGGCGGGGCGGATATCCGTTTAAACATATTTTTCTGCATCCCTAATTGCTAGCATATATTTCTCGTGGGTATATTTGAAACTAACCTTAAGAAAAAAAATAGAATTAGGGAGGGCTTATGCTTCTTTTGCGTCAGGTCACCATTAAGGTTTCACCTTCTCCTGTTTATGGTTATTTCAGTTTTTGTTGAGAATCTTGTTTTATGTACACTTCCATACCCTATTTTACATCATGTAGGTGGGAAATACTTTGGATTGTTTTAGCCAATTACGGAGTCGATTTTAAGTTATTTCTTTACCTAAAGCATGCATCTTAGGGTGTGTTTGGTTGCATGGAATCCTATGCCATGGGAATCCATGAGGGGACCCCTACATTTTAGGCTAAATTGATATATCACTCCACATTCACCATTTGATTTTGCTATCAATAGTGGGAATGGAAGTCCCATGAACATGAGAATCGCACTCCTTGGTCCCCCAAGGCATGTGATTCCCATGTTCATGGTACTTCCATTCTCACAATTGATAACAAAATCAAATGGTGGATGTGGAGTTATACCTCAAATTAGCCTAAAATATATGGGTCTCCTCATGGGTTTCATGGCATAAGATTCCATGCAAGCAAACTCACCCTTAGGTTTATTATTGTTGGATAAGAAATCACAGTTCTCCAATTATGATTCTTTCTTGTTTTCTTTTGACAAATTTTCTGCATCTTCTCTTGCATTCTGAAATGATAAATAGTGAAATCTTTTTGGTATATATTTAAATTAAAGAAAAGTATGAAGGATTGACTAATCATTTTCTTATTGATTTGAGGTTAATATTATCATATCCTTTTTATTGTGTTTGGGACCAAGTACTATAAGATTTGCATACTTCAGAACTAGTTGCAATCTCAGGATATCATTCGTCTGATTTACCTGCAGGGATCATGCAACCATGGAGGATCCAGATGGAACAGTAGCAAGTGTTGTCCAATGTATTGAGCGGTTGCTGCAGAATTCCTTGAATGCACAGGAGAAAGAGAGCTTTCTGAAGCAGCTCATGGACCTCGTTGATACACATGATAATGCTTTTAGTGCCGTTGGATCTCATTCTCAAGCTGTTCCGGTACTTGTTTCACTTCTCAGATCAGGTTCGCTTGGAGTAAAGATGGAAGCTGCGACAGTCTTGGGTTCTCTTTGTAAGGAAGATGAACTAAGGGTGAAAGTGTTGCTGGGAGGTTGTATTCCACCATTGCTCGGGCTCCTCAGGTCCAGCTCTGCAGAAGGACAGATTGCAGCTGCAAAGACGATATATGCTGTTTCCCAAGGCAGGGCGAAAGATCATATTGGATCTAAGATACTCTCAACAGAAGGAGTGGTACCTGTGCTTTGGGAACAGTTGGCCAATGGTCTTAATTCTGGAAACTTGGTTGATAACCTATTGACTGGAGCTTTGAAAAACCTGTCAAGCAGTTCCGACAGATTTTGCTCTGTTACAGTAGAAGCCGGAGGAATGGATATCCTTCTAAAGTTGTTGAAGAAAGGACAATCAAGTAGTGAAGCTAATGTTTGCTTTCTTCTTGCATGTATGATGATGGAGGATGCTTCTGTTTGTTCCAAGGTGTTAGCTGCTGATGCAACAAAGCAACTTCTAAAGCTTCTTGGACCTGGTAATGAAGCTTCTGTCAGGGCAGAAGCAGCAGGAGCTCTTAAATCTCTTACCGCGCAATGTAAGAAGATTATCACTACTTCGAGTGGGATACCTGCTTTAATTAATGCTACCATAGCCCCGTCAAAGGAATTTATGCAAGGTGAGTATGCCCAAGAGTTTGTGGTCTGCACTTCAAGGTCGTGAGGGGGTCCAGCTTTTAATTTCTCTGCTTGGTTTGTCATCCGAGCAACAACAAGAATGTTCCATGGCACTGCTTTGCCTTTTATGTGATGAGGATGATGAGAGTAGATGGGCCATTACTGCTGCTAGGGGCATACCTCCGCTGGTTCAAATTCTAGAGTCAGGGTCAGCAAAAGCCAGGGAAAACTCTGCAACTATCCTGGGGAATCTCTGTAGTTTTAGTGAAGATATACGGGCATGCGTCGAAAGTGCTGATGCAGTTCCTGCTTTGCTGTGGCTACTGAAGAATGGAAGCCAGAATGGAAAACAAATTGCAGCAAAAACATTGAACCATCTCATCTGTAAATCAGATACAGGGACAATCAGCCAACTGACATCCTTATTGACCAGCGATTTACCAGAATAAAAAATTTATATTTTGGATGCCTTGAAAAATTTACTTTCAGTGGCACCCATGAGAGATATATTGCACGAGGGAAGTGCTGCGAATGATGCGATTGAAACCATAATCAACATTTTGAGTTCTGCTAAGGAAGAGACACAAGCCAAGTCCGCTTCAGTTTTGGCTGGGCTCTTTGATCTGCGGAAGGACTTGCGTGAAAGTAAAATTGCTGTTAAAACTCTATGGTCAATCATGAATCTACTAAATGTGGATTCTGAAGAGATTTTGATGGAAGGTTCATCCTGCCTTGCTGCCATTTTCCTCTCAATTCAACAAAACAGAGAAATTGCAACTGTAGCCAAAGAAGTACCGTCTCCATTAATTGTTCTTGGTAACTCGTCCGTTCTGGAAGTCGCAGAGCAAGCTACATGGGCTTTAGCTAATCTTCTTCTGGACAGTGAGGCCTCAAAGGCATCATTTCCTGAAGAAATAATTTATCCTGTTACAAGAGTTTTGCGAGAAGGTACAGTTGATGGAAGAACCCATGCTGCAGCAGCTATTGCTCGCCTTCTTCATTGTTGTGTCATCGACTGTGCAGTTACCGATTCTATTAATCGTGCTGGAGCAGTTCTTGCATTAGTTTCTCTTCTAGAATCCTGTACTGTTGTTGAGTCTGCTGCCACATCAGAAGCACTTGGCGCACTTTATTTGTTGTCACGATCTAAACTGAGTAGTGGGAATGCAAAACCTGCTTGGGCAGTTCTAGCTGAATATTCTCACACCATAGCCCCAATAGTTTCGTGTATAGGTGGCACAACAACTGTGTTGCAGGATAAATTGATTGAATTTTTATCAAGGCTTTGCCGAGATCTACCTGTTGTTCTTGGAGACACAATTGCTAGTGCCTTTGAATGTATTTCGTCCATTGCGGATATAGTCATTAATTCCAATAACATCAAAATCAAAATGGGAGGAACTGCACTTCTGATATGCGCTGCAAAGGTGCATCACCAAAGGGTGGTACTAGCACTGAAGGAATCAAATTTGTGTATCCATCTTATTCAGTCTCTCATTGAAGTGTTCTCTTTGTCGTATTCATCTTTGCCAAAGGAAATAAATAGCACTAAAAGTAATGAGGAAATAAGCATATATTGGAATAACAAGGATCAAACTACAAACAGCGAGACTGAAAGTATATCAGTTATTTCTGGTGACAATATTGCTATATTGCTACTTTCTGTTCTTGCCTGTCATGATGACAATAGTAAAGCAGCGATCATGGAAGCTGGAGCAGTTGAAGTTCTCACTGATAGGATCTCTCGACCTCTGTTGCAAGCTACTCAGGTTGTTAACATGAACATTTTAATATCCAGTGTCTTATTATCAAAAAATGAAATGTCAATTGCTTACTTATTCCATTCTTTTAACATGAATTTATGTTTAAGCTCTGTATAATTTTCTGCATATAAATTTTACAGGAAGATTCTATGGAAGATAGCACATGGGTTTCTGCTTTACTGCTTGCAATTTTGTTTCTAGACCGAGATATTATACGGGCAGATGCAACCATGATATCTATTCCTGTCCTTGTAAATTTATTAAAGTTGGAAGAGTCCACGATCAGATATTTTGCAGCACAAGCACTTGCCCGTTTAGTCTGTCATGGAAGCAGAGGGACTCTTCTGGCTATCGCTAATTCAGGCGCTGCAATTGGGCTAACTTCTTTACTTGGCTGTGCTGATGTTGATATATATGAACTTCTAGAACTGTCAGATGAGTTTTCCTTGGTCCGGAATCCAGAGATAGTTGCTCTGGAGAGATTATTTAGGGTTGATGCAACTTCACGTAGAGCTATACCTATCCTTTGATCTGCTCAAACCAATTCCTGATCGACCTGGGGCGGCTTTTCTTGCACTTGGCCTCTTGACTCGGCTAGCAAAAGATAGTCCAGCTAACATGACAGCAATGGTAGAGTCTGGGGTTTTAGAGGCACTGACTAAGTATCTATCACTTGGCCCTCAGGATGCAACAGAAGAAGCGGCTACTGAGTTACTGGCAATTCTGTTTGGTAGTGCTGAAATACAGAAGCATGAGTCTGCATCTGGTGTAGTCAATCAGTTCGTAGCAGTTTTATGTTTAGGTGGATGGGGGGCTATGTATAATGCTTCTAAGGCATTGGAGAGCCTATTTTCTTCAGAGCATATCCGTACTGCTGATAATGCTTGTTAAGCTGTTCAATCATTGGTGGAGATTCTTAATAATGGGATGGAACGGGAGCAACATGCTGCAATCAGTGCACTGGTCAGATTATTACGTGATAGTCCAGCAAGAGCCCTCACTGTTGCATCTATTGAAATGAATGTCGTAGATGTCCTTTGCAGAATCCTCTCATCAAATTGTTCGATGAAGCTAAAAGCAGATGCTGCTGAGCTGTGTTGTGTTCTTTTTGGAAATACAAAAGTCAGATCTACAATGACTGCGGATCGTTGTGTTGAGCCTCTGGTGTCTCTCCTTGTAACTGAGTCCAGTCCTGCTCAGTATTCTGTTGTTTGTGCTCTGGATAAGCTACTCGATGATGAACAATTGGCAGACCTAGTTGCTGCACATGGTGCAGTCATTCCCCTTGTTGGCCTTCTATTTGGTCGGAATTACTCACTCCACGAATCCGTTTCAGGAGCTCTGGTGAAGTTGGGGAAAGACAGGCCTGTGTGTAAGATTGAAATGGTGAAAGCTGGAATTGTTGAGTGCATTCTTGATATCCTACACGAAGCACCTGATTTTCTCTGTAATCAGTTTGCAGAACTGCTTAGGATATTAACCAATAATACTAGCATTGCGAAGGGCTTGTCTACAGTCAAAGTGGTTGAGCCTCTCTTTTTGTTGCTAACTAGATTAGATTTGGGTCCTGAAGGGCAGTATAGTGTTCTGCAGGTTCTTGTGAATATTGTGGAGCAGTCTGACGGTCATTGTGATTACGGCCTGCCTTCTCACCAAAGTATGGAACCAGTGATCCCTTTACTGGATTCTACAATTCCAGCAGTGCAGCAATTGGCAGCTGAACTTCTCTCACATCTGCTTCTAGAGGAACATTTCCAGAAGGACCAAATAACCCAGAAAGCAATTGGCCCTCTGGTACGAGTTCTAAGGTCCGATATACAGATGTTGCAACATAGTGCTATACAATCTCTTGCTGGTATCACCTTTAATTGGCCTAACGAAATAGCAAAAGAGGGTGGTGTCAACGAGCTTTCGAAATTTATATTGCAAGCTGAATCCACTTTGCCTAATGCCTTGTGGGAATCTGCTGCCTTGGTTTTGATTAGCATCCTACAATTTAGTTCTGAATACTACCTGGAGGTACCGGTTTCAGTGTTGGTAAAATTGCTTCGATCTGGCACAGAAAGTACAGTCATTGGTGCATTGAATGCTTTGCTAGTGTTGGAAAGTGACGATTCAACCAGTGCTGAAGCCATGGCTGAAAGTGGTGCTTTAGAGGCACTTTTGGAACTTCTAAGGTTGCATCAGTGTGAGGAAACTGCAGCAAGACTTCTTGAAGTTTTGCTTAATAATGTGAAGATCAGGGAAACTAAAGTTGCTGAGACTGCAATTGGACCACTATCTCAGTACCTTCTGGATCCACAAACCCAAGTTCAACAGGCGAGACTGTTGGCCACTTTAGCTCTTGGTGATCTCTTCCAAAACGAGCGCCTTGCACGAACTACAGACGCAGTTTCTGCTTCCCGGGCTCTAGTTTATTTACTTGAAGACCAGCCTACAGAAGAAATGAAAGTGGTGGCCATCTGTGCCTTGCAAAATTTGGTGATGTACAGCCGATCAAATAAAAGAGCTGTTGCAGAAGCTGGTGGAGTTCAGGTTGTGCTAGACCTCATCAGTACAAGTGATCCGGATACATCGGCTGCAATGTTTGTTAAGCTGCTCTTTTCTAACAACACTATTCAAGAGTATGCTTCTTGTGTATAACAGGTATATTTGCTCATCGATCTCTTTTTGACATGATCTCCTGAAGTTTTTAGATAACATGAGAATTGTGTTATACAGATTTCAAAGGAGTGATTTGTAAGCTCAACATCAAATCACAAAACTTCCACATAGAACTCAATCCCTACCTGCCTAGATGCATTATTGGCAGATGATGAATTCCATATCAAGGCCAACTTATTGATGACTGCAATAATTGGTGCTATTTCGTGTTGTCCATCATAGCCTAATCATGCCCTATTCGTTAGCTTCTCCTAGTAGAACTGCTGCATAGTTTATGTTTTCCTCACAAGATGTGGAAGTTAATCATATGGATCAAATGATTATTAGTTTTATTTCTATTATTTTTGTCTATCCCAAGGTTACTTCTATTTTTATTTATTTATTTTCATTTTTTTCTTTATGCAAATTTGTGTCCACAAATTTTGGTTGGAAAAGAATCCGAATTTCAAGATACTGACATAAAAAGTGATTATGGTATGGAGAAACGTTAGGCTTTTACAGCAGCTTTGCAATGGTTAAGATTTGAAGTTGGGTAACACTAGAATATACAAATGCCAATCTTTGGAGGATGAAGCTTGTTGGGAGTATCTATCCACCAGTTATTATAGTTTTTCAAAGGTCAAGTAATTTTCCTTTGGACAGTGTTATCATGATTGTTCAATGTGATCCACTGAATTTTGCTTTTAATGATTATGGAGTGTTGGTTTGATCTAGTGTGACGGTTGTTAGTTATTGGGAATGCTGGTTAGTAACTTTCTATGCATAATCTTAATGTGTTTGTAATGTTGTGGATGTGTTCAGCTGCTATTGAAAAGGATTTATGGGCTGCTGGAAGTGTTAGCGAGGAGTACCTGAAAGCTCTTTGTGCACTATTTTGCAACTTCCACGTTTGAGGATCACGGAGCCTGCCACCCTAAGTATTTCCTATTTAGTGACATCGCTCAAATCTGGGTCAGAGGCAATTCAAGAATCTTCCTTGGATTCACTTTTCCTGCATAGGCAAGCTTGGTCAGCCTGTCCAGATGAAGTCTTCAAAACTCAATCAGTTGCTGCAGCAGAGGCGATTCCTTTGCTGCAATACTTGATCCAGTCTGGTCCACCTCGGTTTCAGGAGAAGGCTGAACTTCTTTTACAATGTTTGCCAGGGACTTTGTTGGTAATTATTAAGCGTGGAAACAATTTCAAGCAATCTGTTGGAAATCCTAGCGTCTATTGCAAGTTGACACTTGGAAATACACCACCTTCGCAAACCAAGGTAAGTGTGGCATTACCCATGTTACATGCTTTGTTTATTCCCTCTTTCTTGTTTTTGTGTTGTTAAAAGGTCACTTGTTTGGCTTTCTGAAGTAGAAGGCTATACTAATCAGTGTTCTAAAAATCGGTCTAGGCGGCCGCCTAGTGTCACGGGCTTTCTTTTCACAAGGTACTTCCCGTGCGGCACTAGCAAATTTTGCCCTAAGTTATCAAAGAAAGCTAGTCAGCCTTGCCCACAAAAGACTTACTTAGACTTTGGAAAACTAAGCAAGCTAAGAACACACAAGAGAGCTAAAGAGAACTAGAACTTGTATTGCTTGAATTCTCTGAGGTGATTACAACAAATGAGGCCTTAGCCTATTTATACAACTCCACCTCCTCAATGGACGGTGGTGATCGTTTTAATCTAACGGTCTATATTGAGTTTCTACACACTTCCTAAGAAATATCTAAGGACTAGAATCTTATGGAACTTTATGGGAGGTTCTAGAGAGCTCTCTCTAGAACAATGTGGAAAACTCTACATTATGTACACTTGCCAACCTCACTTGGCTAGGCAAGAAAATAGTTGTGACATTCTCCCCCACCTAATCAGGCGACGTCCTCGTTGCCTTCAAATCCTCGTACGCTTTGATTTGTTCCTTGAATTGCCACAAATGTTGGATTGGCTCCCAGCTAGCTTCACTTTCTGGCAATCCCTTCCACTTGACGAGTAGCTCATGTGTGGGAGGTTGGTTGGAATGACGCACCACACGATCCGACAAGATAATCTCTGGTTCCTTGTCATGTTGGATCCTCATGCCCATTGGTGCTCTTTGTGAAATTCCTCTGTTTGGATCATCCTGATCTTCCTTATACGGTTTCAGTAGGCTTACATGGAAGACTGGATGAAACTTGATCCTCGGCGGCAACTCGACCTTGTAGGCTTGCTTTCCCACTTTCTTTACTATGGGGAAATGATCCTAATATCTCCTGATAAGGCCACGATGCAGTCCAGAAAGTCTGGCATGAGCGTGCATCTTGACCAGCACAAGATCTCCAACCTGGAATTCTCGAGGCCGTCTCTTCTTGTCGGCCCACTTCTTCATCCTCATTCCTCTTGGAGGCCTTTTTTCAGGTAAGCTCGAGCCTCATCAGCTTGATCATTCCATCCTTTGGCAAACTTATAGGCTGATGGACTCACTCCAGTGTAGCCAGTGGCAATAGAACTCGGGGTCATAGGTTGTTGTCCCATGACAATCTCAAATGGGCTACGACTCGTCGCTTCACTTTTCTGCAAGTTGAAAGAGAATTGGGCAACATCTAGCAACTTAGCCCAATCTCGCTGGTTGACACTCACATAGTGCCTAAGATATAACTCCAGCAAGGCATTCATCCTTTCGGTTTGACCATCCGTTTGAGGATGAAAGCTAGTAGAGAAATTGAGGTCGGTACCCAATAACTTGAACAACTCAGTCCAAAATTTTCCCGTGAACCGAGTATCCCGATCACTGATGATAGATTTGGGCACACCCCAATACTTCACCACATGTTTGAGGAATAAATGTGCGGCTTACTCGGCTGTACACTCCTTGGGTGTGGGAATGAAGGTGGCATACTTTGAAAATCTGTCCACGACCACAAGTATCCAATTGCAACCCTCTGATGCAGGCAACCCAACTATGAAATCTAAGGAAACACTCTCCCAAGGTCTCTCTGGGATGGGGAGGGGTTCAAGTAAGCCTGCAGGTGATTGTTGCTCCACTTTGTCTTGTTGGCATACAAGACAAGTCTTCACATATGCTTCGATATCATCCCTCATATGTGGCCAGTAATAGGAATCTTCAACAAGAGCAAGAGTCCGATGTATACCTGGATGTCCCGCCCACTTGCTATCATGGCATTCTTTCAAGACTTCCTTCCATAGGTTGTCATGAGGTGGAACATAGATTCGCCTTCCCTTAGAGTATATCAAGCCGTTTTCCACCCAAAACCTTCTTATCTTCCCATCTTTGACAAGAGCCATGATGGTTTGAGCCATGGAATCATGTGTCAATCCTTCCTTTATGCGTCCCTTCAAGTTGCTTTGAGGTTGACTTATGTCAGCAAGTTCTCCTTTTCTACTCAAAGCATCCGCAACAAGATTAGCTTTGCCAGACTTGTACTCCAAAGTGTAATCGAACTCTGCCAAGAAATCTTGCCACCTAGCTTGTTTTGGTGTGAGCTTCTTCTGTGTCTGGAAGTAGCTAGTGGCAACATTGTCGGTCTTGACCACAAATTTGCTCCCAAACAAGTAGTGTCGCCATGTTCGTAGGCAATGTACAACCGCAGTCATTTCCTTCTCTTGTACTGTGTACCGCCTCTCAGTGTCATTGAGCTTCCTACTTTCAAAGGCAATAGGATGCCCTTCTTGCATCAATACCCCACCAATAGCAAAGTCGGAAGCATCCGTGTGTACCTCAAAAGACATAGAATGGTTGGGAAGTGTCAACACCGGTTCTTCCACAATTGCCTTCTTCAATCCTTCGAAAGCTTGTTGGCATTTTGAACTCCAATCCCAACTTCGTCCCTTCTTGAGCAAGTCCGTCAATGGAGTGGCTATGGAAGAGTAGCCTTTGATGAACCTTCTGTAATAGTTCACCAAGCCAAGGAAAGATCTTAACTCGGTGACTTTGGTCGGTGGCTCCCATTCTTGGATGGCTTGTACCTTGGACTTGTCCATACGAAGCTTGCCTTTGCCAATGATATGACCCAAGAATGTCACCTCCTCTTGGGCAAATGAGCACTTCTCCTTTTTGACATAGAGCTCGTTCTCCTTCAAGGTTTGGAACACTTGCCTCAAGTGATCCACATGTTCCTCCAATGTCTTACTATATATCACAATGTCATCAAGGTACACAACTACGAACCGATCAAGGTAAGGAGCTAGTACCTTATTCATTAGAGTGCAAAATGTGGCCGGCGCATTAGTTAAACCAAATGGCATGACTAAGAACTCGTAAGACCCGTACCTTGTAACACATGCCGTCTTTGGTTCATTTCCTTCGGCTATACGGATTTGATAATATCCCGAGCGCAAATCAAGCTTGGTAAAGTACCTTGCATCACCAAGTTGATCAAAGAGATCCGCAATAAGTGGAATCGGGTACTTGTTCTTGATAGTGACTTTGTTGAGTGCCCGATATTCAATACAAAGCCGTAGGGATCCATCATGTTTCTTTTGAAATAAGACCGGCGCACCATATGGAGCTTTGGAGGGTCTGATATAATCAGCATCTAGTAAATCCTTCAATTGTCTTCTTAACTCCTCGAGCTCAGGAGGTGCCATACGATAAGGAGCAAATGCGGGTGGCTTTGCTCCAACTTCTAACTCAATATCATGATCCACCTCTCTCCTTGGTGGAAGCTTCTTAGGCAACTCGGCAGGCATAACATCCTTATACTCCTTGAGAACATCTTGGACGGCCTTAGGTGCATTCACCTCTCCATCCATGGGACCTTCATCTTCCTTGAGGGTAGCCAAGTAAGTAGGTTCATTCCTCTTTACTCCTTTAGAAAGTTGGAGAGCGGACACCATTCTCTCCTTACTTATCTCCCTTACTACGGGCACAACACAAGGTTGTCCCTTCTCCATGATGCACATGGTGTTGGCATATGGTACCAGAAAAGCCTTCACCATGTCCAAGAAATCTATACCCAAATAGAATTTGTGATCATCAATTGGGGCAATAGTTATGTCGACTTTACCTTGCCATTGTCCAAGCCGAATATCGGTGCCACGAGCTACTCCTTCAATTGGGAGACTTTTAGCATTGACTCCCTTGATATAACCTTTCTCCTTCGTATATGATAGGCCAATTTCTTCAGCAAGGTCTTTGGCCATGTAGTCTGTGTCGGCTCCGGTATCCACCATGGCTTTCAAAGTCTTGTCCCCGATCTCGGTCTCCACGTACATCCTTCCACGTGGTTGTTCTCCGACCTTAGTTTGAATGGCACTTAGGAGATTCATTGAGGCGATCCTCCTTTCCTCCTTTGCTTCTTCCTCCATGACAAGCGCGGCAAGTTTCCCTCGGTTGGGACACTCAAATGCCCGATGGGGTCCACTACATAAGAAGCAAGACATCTTCTTGGGTGGTCCATCTCTTTTCTCATTCCCCTCGTCTTTGGAGTACTTGTGTTTCTTGGAGGACTTTTCTTTGTCTCCCCCACCTTTGCCATCATTACTCGACCTTTTTCCTTGTCCCTTGGATGAGTCCTTTATTTTGAACTCAATCAAGGATTCGGCTGCAGCCATAGCCGTTGCAAGGTCTTGCACACCTTGTCTCTTCAATTCCAACTTGGCCCAACCCGTTAGGCCATCAAGGAAGCTAAACAAGGCATCCTTTTCTCCCATGTCAGGAATCTCCAAGAGCAACTCAGAGAACTCCTTCACATACTCCCTTATGTTGAAGGCGACGAAGCTTGGCCCTAGCTTCGTTCTCGGCATCCTCCGGGTAAAATTGTCTCTTGAGTTCCTTCGTGAACTCTTCCCAAGTGTCGATGGTGCATAATCCTTTCTTGACATCATCGGACCTTCTGCGCCACCAAACTGTAGCAACATCGTTTAAATATAAAGAGACACTACGTACCTTTGATGCTTCATCTATTATGCCAACTGCATCAAAGTAGCGCTCCATGTTCCACAAGAAGTTGTCGATCTCCCTTGCACTCCTTGCCCCACCATAGGCCTTAGGTTTTGGAGCTTCGACTCTGTGGGTGATTGTCCCTGGTGTAGTCCCACCATTGGCTACCGCAGCCATGCACACCCTGAGTTGAGTTTCAAGTTTCTCAACTCTTTCTTTATAAGCTTCCATCTCCTCATCTTTAGCAACAACTTTGGCTTCTAGGGACTCGATCTTTTTGGACACCATGTCCACTACTGCGTTTAAGGCTCCTTGCATATCTTCCCGGAGCTCTTGGTCCTCCCCGTTGGACGCTTGCCCCTCGATGCGTAGGTCCATGTCTTCAACTTTCTCCCTTAAGTCGGACATGGTGGCACACAACTTGGCCAACCTTTCATCCATCGCAGTGATCATGTCCTTAGACTTGTCCTTGCGGACTTTCCCACCTTTGTCAGTGTTGCCAATTGCTGGGTTGTTGACCTCTGACGACATTCTCTTGTGTAGAATGATTTCACCAACCTTGCCAAACCTTGGCTCTGATACCAACTGTCACGGGCTTTCTTTTCACAAGGTACTTCCTGTGCGGCACTAGCAAACTTTGCCCCAAGTTATCAAAGAAAGCTAGTCAGCCTTGCCCACAAAAGACTTACTTAGACTTTGGAAAACTAAGCAAGCTAAGAACACACAAGAGAGCTAAAGAGAACTAGAACTTGTATTGCTTGAATTCTCTGAGGTGATTACAACAAATGAGGCCTTAGCCTATTTATACAACTCCACCTCCTCAATGGACGGTGGTGATCGTTTTAATCTAACGGTCTATATTGAGTTTCTACACACTTCCTAAGAAATATCTAAGGACTAGAATCTTATGGAACTTTATGGGAGGTTCTAGAGAGCTCTCTCTAGAACAATGTGGAAAACTCTACATTATGTACACTTGCCAACCTCACTTGGCTAGGCAAGAAAATAGTTGTGACACTAGGCGCTAGAAGGTGGAAAACCGCCCAGATTAATGGCTGGGCGGGCAGTCTGGGCGGTTCTGAGCAGTCTGGGCGGGGTCTAGGCGGACTCTAGGCGGTTTGGGCGATTTTAATTTTTTTTAATTTTTTAATTTTTTTAATAAGGATGATTGTGTTCTTATTTTATTTTTCTTTCATATTTTTTAGAAATAAACTATTTAATTATTTTTTATTCAGTATATGTCTAAATGTAGCAAATGATGATTACTTAATGGAATTCTCAAAGGATCTGCCGGTACCAATTTTACTAATGTAGATTTTATCAAACATAACTGAGGTTATTCATGCAATTTGAAGAAAAATAAAAGAGTACACAAATTCAAATTTATATAAAGTACCCATCATGACCAACTTCAGTCATTTGAGTTTTAATAAATTTTGTTCACGATTGTTAATTTTTCATGTTTTTAAATTTTATATATGTATATTGGCATTAAATTGGATGTAATTGATAAAGTATTATGCTTAACTTTTGTAAATTATTAAAGTTATAATACAAAACCTAAGACCGCCTAGGCGCCCGCCTAGGCCCCTGGGCGCTAGGCACCTGCTCGCCGTCCGCCCAGCGCTTAGCGATTTTTAGAACACTGATACTAATCACATAGCTACATTTCACAGAGATTCAAACTTCACCAGACTCTTCTTTGAAATTGAAGACTACTTTATTCAGAGATGCTAGCAATCTTTTATGCACTTAATTGTTTTATTGTTCAAGATAAGCTGAACTGCCTCCATTCTCATGTGCAAGGAGTCTCTTATATCAAGCGAACCATATCTATTTAGTCTTTCTTGTTATCTTCACACCCATTATAAGGACTACGCGGTCTACATGTTTTTTCATAGCAACGGTTTTACTTTAACATAAAATTTTACCAAAAGTTCACAAACACAGGTGCTTCCTATAAGGTGTATTATACAATGTGACAACTATGAGAGACATTAGAAGTACTCTTACAACGTTTAATGCCCAAAGTATGGAGATGGGCACACCCACAGATGCGGAATATGAAGATACGACAGACTTTTAGGATATGTAGGACTTGAATGGATATGGATATCCTAACATTGTCCAGTATCTGTTCTTTTCTGATGCTCCTAGTTTTTTGAGACGAGGTTTGTGCTAGGTGTACAACTTTGTTTTCGTTGTTCTGCCTTAGTTTGACCTCAGTTTTCCTTGAGGTCTTTTATTCTAGGCCTGTCAACCTTTTTTTTCATTTTACAATGGATTATTTTTTCTTATCTTAGAAGAAGTGAAAGAATAAATCCATATCCAAATGTTTTGGAGACACTAGGACATAAATGAAACACTCCAGTCCAATTTTCAATGTGACAAGGGGCATGGGCCGTCTTCCTACCAAAGACGTCTTATGTAAAATGGAAATGTCGTAGAGTGTATGCTTTCAGGATGCCATAATGGGGATGAGATCCTAACACTTAGTTTCTACATGTGACCATTCTTAGACACTAGTGGAATTACTTCCTTGCAAGAGTGCTCCTGTAATTGACCGTTCAAAAGTTGGAAAAATAATTCAGTGCACCGGTGTGCTGGGAGTGGGGAGCTCGTGCCTTATATGTCGGTCCCTTGGGTTTTAAGGAAGACCTTTTGAAGGTGTGGCTTTGGGTTTTGGCACACTTTGACTGGGCAACCTCTAAACCGGAACTTAAGGGAGGTGCCCTTTGAATGATTCCTGGTTCGTTAGGAAGACCTCATTCTGACACATTTGGTTTTGTTTATTTTTTAACAAGTTCTTCTATATTATTAGCTATCCTTGGAACTTCGATGTACCAATACGTTATTTTTACCTTTATATACATATTGTAATAAGATGGTAACACACAAGTAGCAAATCTTCAGTTATTAGCAAATATGGTTAACAAAATGACATTTATATAACTGAAACCAAAATAATTAGCGTCTTGGTACTGCCACGACAATAAGTCATTTGATGAGTTTAATCCCTCGCATGGAGCCCCATGAAGTTATTCTTAGTTTGTTTGTTGAGGACTTGAAGAAATGCGTCTTTCTTTTTGTTAGTGTATCGATTAATGTAAAAGCAAGAAGCAAACGAGACATTGTAAATTGAAGGTTATCCTTTACATTAATATAAAGGTTTGTGGTCCTTAACACCTCCCTTCCTTTAAAAAAAGTAATAACACAAAAATAATATGAGCAGTTCTACATGGCGAGGAAACGAGCGAGGAAATGGGCGAGGGAAGTGAGGTGGCGGGGGTGAGAGCCGTTCCTCGCCCTCGGGATGCGCACGCGAAAAGTCAACGCATGCATCTCGAGGGCGAGGAACGGCTCTCACCCCCGCCACCTCACTTCCCTCGCCCATTTCCTCGCCCACTTCCTCGACATTTAGAATTTCTGAAATAATATTCTAGTGTACCTTTAACGCCTCATTTTGATGAGGTTTTAGTCAAAGTATCCGACACTTAGTAAATGTCTGAAACTGACACGTGCCTCTGACAATGACATTTGGAAGATAGTGATACGTAAGTAGTAATCTTGATTTATCAATAGCAAATATGGTTATCTACTTTTATAACGAGAATATCAGGGCTTAAAATTTCATTTAGAAGATCATACTTAAGTGTAGTTTTTTTTTTTTTTTTTTTTTTTTTTTTTTTTTTTTTCACACAATACTTATAGATGAGTTAGTTTTTTTTTCACACAATACTTTTAGAGGAGTTAGTTCTTGGAATTCCCTCTTCTGATAGGGTTTTTCTAGGCGGGGATTTGAATGGCCATGTCGGTAAGGATAGAGTTGGGTATGAGAGGGTACATGGAGGTCAAGGTTTTGGGGATCGAAACACTGCGGGAATTTCTATTCTAGATTTTGCTTTAGCTCAGAATTTTGGGATCGTAAATACTTTTTATAAGAAGAGGGAAGATCACTTGGTGTCCTTTGCGAGTGGGCGTAATAGAAGTCAAATTGATTATTTTCTTGTGAAGAGACACGATTTAGGTAGGTGTAAAAATTGTAAGGTTATACCAGGAGAGTGTCTGACATCCCAACATAGGCTGTTAGTTCTCGATTTTTGTCTTAAGAGTAGGGGTCGTATTGCTATAGAACAGGTTAGACCGAGAATTAAGTGGTGGACCTTACAGGGAGATGTGTGCCAAAGATTTAGAAAGAGGATTTTGGGTGGCCAGTCAATTTCAGAGGGTGGGGAGAATCTAGAACCAAAGGATAAGACTAGTAGCGCGGATCTTTTTGAACATTTGGCAAACCGAATAAGAAGATGTGCGAAGGAAGAGTTAGGACAGGCCAAAAGAGGAGGTTTCTATGGTAAGGAGACATGGGGGTCGAACGCGGATGTGCAACAAACCATTAAGGAAAAGAAAAGATGCTTTAAGGCGTGGCAAAAAGATAGGTGCTTAGAGTCTTATGAGCTTTATAAGCAGGCTAAGAAGTTGAGTAGTAGAGCAGTAGGGGAAGCTAAGAAGAGAGCGTATGATGCTCTTTATAATAGGCTAGGTACGAAGGAAGGGGAGAATGATATTTTCAAGATAGCGAAGGCTAGAGAACGAAAAACTCGGGACTTGAGTCATGTTAAGTGTGTTAAGCATGAGGATGACAGAGTCTTAATGCAGGATAAAGCTATTTTAGATAGATGGAAGAATTACTTTTGGAACCTACTCAATGGAACACATGTAGGGGAGTTAAACTTGGAGGGGTATGCTTCACAGGAAGGGAGAGATCGCGTGTTCCATCGCAAAGTTAGTGCCACAGAAGTGAGAGAAGCTTTAAAAAGAATGAAGACAGGGAAGGCCGTTGGACCGGATGATATACCAATTGAAGCATGGAAATGTCTGGGAGAAGTTGGGATTCAATGGCTAACTAAGCTCTTTAATAGGATTTTGGAAACTAGAAAAATGCTAGATTCATGGAGGCATAGCATTGTGGTACCAATTTATAAGAACAAAGGGGATATCCAGAATTGCTCGAACTATAGAGGGATAAAGCTTATGAGTCATACGATGAAACTTTGGGAGAGGGTTATAGAACAAAGACTTAGGAGTTTAACCACGATTTTGGAGAATCAATTTGGATTTATGCCAGGTAGGTCTACTACAGAGGCCATCTTCCTGCTTAGGCAAACTGTAGAAAAATATCGAGAGGCACGTAAGAGTTTGCATATGGTTTTTATTGATCTGGAGAAAGCATATGATAGAGTCTCCATGGAGTTAATTTGGTGGGTGCTTGAAAGGAAGAAAGTGTCTCAATGGTATGTCGATATCATTAAGGATATGTATGAAGGGGCTGTAACAAGTGTTCGCTCAGCAGGTGGGATGTCTAGTGAATTTTCAGTGACAGTAGGACTACATCAAGGGTCGGCGTTATGTCCATATCTCTTTGCTTTGGTCATGGATGAGTTGACGAGACATCTGCAAGAAGATGTACCTTGGTGCATGTTATTTGCAGATGATATTGTCTTAATGGATGAGACTAGTGCAAGTTTAGGTCAGAAATTAGTTAAGTGGTTAGAGAGTAAAGGTTTTAGAATTAGCCGTTCGAAGACGGAGTATCTAGTGTGCAACTTTGGGTGTGAACCAAGATGGAGAAGTAATGCAATTGAGATCGAAGGTGTCGAGGTCCCGGAGTGTGAGGCTTTTCGATATCTAGGGTCTATAATTCAAAAGAATGGGGCTATTGGAGCAGATGTAGACCACATGATTAAAACTGGTTGGTTGAAATGGCGAATGGCGTCAGGAGTATTGTGCGATAGAAGGATGCCTGCAAGGCTAAAAGGAAAATGCTATAAGACAATTGTTCGACCAGCCATGCTATACGATTCAGAATGTTGGGCTACTACGGGACAACATACGCATAGGATGGCAGTAGCAGAAATGCGTATGTTAAGGTGGATGTGTGGTAAAACTCGTAAGGATAAAATTAGAAATGAAAGAATTAGGAGATACTTAGGTGTAGCGCCCATAGAGGAAAAAATTAGAGAAAGACGTTTAACTTGGTTTGGTCATGTGCGGAGGAGACCAAGCACGGCGCCAATTAGAAAATGTTTAGATTGGCAAGTTAATGGAGGGTGTAGACGGAGGGGACGACCGTTGAAAACTTGGATGAAGACGGTGAATGAAGATATCATTGAGCTTGGATTAGGTGAGGAAATGTGGGAAGATCGCATTGCTTGGAGAACCAAAATTCATGTAGCCGACTCCGAAAATCTCGGGAATGAGCTTTGATGATGATGATGATGACAATACTTATAGAAGTGTTCATTCTTTTCAGGTTGCTTCTACTGGCCCTATCACTGAGTGGGATGAGGGTTTTGCATGGGCATTTGATAGTCCTCCGAAAGGACAAAAGCTGCACATTACCTGTAAAAACAAGAGCAAACTTGGGAAGGTAAGATTTCCATACTATATGAGTCGTTGGAGAAATTGACAAAAGCTAGTAGTCTTTGTGATTTCAAAAGTTGGGCCATGGAACTGTGTTATTATGAAAACCACGTCTCTTATTGCCGCTGTATTAATGGGCAGTAGTTGGTCTACTGGGGTGTATAGTTTTTCATGTTAAAATATGGAGATGTCTTCACTTTTATCAGCAGCTAACCCAAACATTTCTCATGTAATATCAGGGCTCATTTGGGAAAGTAACTATCCAGATCGATCGGGTTCTAATGCTTGGTGCTGTTTCTGGGGAGTACACCCTATTGCCTGAAAGCAAAACCGGACCTTCTAGGAATCTTGAAATTAAATTCCAGTGGTCCAATAAAATCAATGACTCCAGTTGAGTTTCCCAATTATTTTTGTCCAGCTTCAGGTATGGTTAAAAAAGGTAAAGTCGTGCAGAATCTGTATATATGTAGTCTGCAGCAGCGGAGTTTGTATCTGTGGTTTCAAGAGGGCCCCATTTTATATTGTGCTTCTAATCTATTCTCTTTTGTTCTGTTGTATTTCTCCTAAGATCAAAGTCCCGAGGGGAGAACTCTTTTTTTATTTTTTATTTATTTATTTTTATTTTTTTTTATTCAACTCGATCTGTAAGCATCCCCTGATAGTTTTTGACAATTGTATTAACATTGATTGCATTATAAGTCCATTCAATATGATTTTCGAGGTACCCACTATGATATTTATCATCGCTATGTAATGTTGTTTTTAAGCGGGTTTTTTTGGGGGAGATGTCTATCCAGTAATGGATTAGTTGATTTCATGTGATATAACTTTAGTTGTAACTTGTAACCCATAGATCCATCTCTCGTCTCTACCATTCTTCAGTAAAATTCCTTTTTTTTTTATTAATCAATTTAAGTAGTTGGTGCTCCAAATACTTTTCCACTGTATTATCCAGATACAAAAGGAGCCAAACAGGATATGCTGCTGCTGCTGCTGCTGCCTGAATACTACTTAAAGCATTCATGGCATAATATTGGCAAACTATGTGCAGCTTTGTCTACATTAATTGGGTTTCAAGAGCAGAACACAATAAATGTATTTATCAAGTGCTGTGTCGAAAGTCAAAATATCAGTAATCTATCAAGTTTATTAAGTTTGATCAAGGACCTTTATTCTTCAGTTTATCACCTATCTTTTACTTTTGCTATTTACCTTCCATATTGTCTGCATTTCTTAGAAATTTTGAGCCTATCTTTTAATCATAATATATTCATCATCCTCACAAACTAAGTCCCACCACAATCAATCTTAAAGTTTTGGTGGAAGTAGGCAGTTTATAATTGTTTATTGGGCTATAAACATTGGAATTAGCTGTATTTTTGTGTGATTCGTCTTTACAGGAGAAAAGCATTGTATTGTGACTTCTATGGAAATTCCATAGTTCATAATTCTCATTATGATAATGTTTATTTTTGAACCTTCAATCAAGGTATACTCAAGCATCTTTTGGGGATTAGTTATTCTTCAAAGTTCAAATTATTCTATTGGTAGCTTTAGCCAAAGACCTTGCAAAGTGTTATCAGCGAAGAAATAGGATGGACTTCTTTTCTTCCTTGCACTTCAAGTAAAGCTTTAGGTAATAGTTGGAATACTTTATAAACTGGGGTGATTCTATAGAGAAGTTGAAAATGAAATTTGAAAACAAGGAAAGGTGAATGCTAACACCTTTTCCCATTGAAGTAAATATGAGATTAATAAGAAAATAGAAGTGGAAGAGACCAAGAGGATCAGATAAGACACTATATGAAAGCAACATACACGAAGATGCCTTCTTGGCTTGGACTGAAAAGACTAAATTCTTAGAGGTGGTGGAATCATAATGGTGGGCATAAATAATGTGCATGCTTCTAGTGAAAAGTATTCATATGAGTCCAGCTATGAGAATGGAATGTTGGAGCATCCATGATATGAGTTCAGCAACGGCCCAATTTTCCTGAAAACTCTCTTTGGGAAAAGGTTTGTTTGAGGGAGGAAAAAAAAGGCCCTTGCTAAGTAACACCACCACTTCACCTGATGAACACCACCCTCACCTTTTTGTTTTTTTTTTGAATTCAGCGACTTCTCTTCTCTCAGTCGCACGAACCGACTCCTCTCCCACCATCTTCTCTTCCCAATCTCGCCGGATCCAGGACTGCCAGCCATCGTTTTCAGCCTCAATTTCCCCCTCTTACCTGTTTTCCTCTCCCCTCTCTACCGCTTATTTTGCTATCTCTCGCGAGAAAACAACTCTTCCACGCTCCTTCATTTTTCATCAAAGTTGTCTTTTATTCTTGGTCTTCTTTCTCCCTCCCGACACCGACTTCTCTCCCTCTCTTCTACGTCTTGTTGTCTTGTTTCTCTGTTCATCTTTCTTTATTAGGGTTTTGGTGAAGTTTGTATAGAAATGGGTGAGTTCAGTGAAAGTGAGGTTGGTAGGCTTCAAGATGATAATGTTGTAGTTGAGAGTCGGCATTGCAGTCCATTTATAGGTGTCAATGAAGAAGATGAGCATTTTAAAGACGAAGAATGACCCACTCCACTTGAGGTACTCTCAACATGAGATGAGCTTGCATGAATATTTTTATTTTTGTTTTCATTATTATAATATCATGTTTAATTTCCTTTTTGGTTTATTTGAAGCAACTTTGTTACTTGTAGGGTTAGTTGTTAATATTTGAACCCTAAAATTTGCTTATTTGTAGGGTTAGTTTGATCGTTGTTATTGTTGTTGATTGTTGTTATTCTGTGCACAGAATGCCATCGCCGATCTCATAGATTTCGAGATTCCTTGTCATAATGATTTTATTCATTACCTTACTTATTATATGATTAAAATAACAAATATTTTTATTTACTTAATGTAGAAGGATGATGATGCTGAAGCCAATGATAAACAATCACTAGAAGAAGTAGTTGAAGATGACTACTTGTTTATGACTGAAGAGGTAAGGTTAATTCTCGTAGGCATTACATTATTTAATCTTGTTTCACAAGTTGATAGATTAGTGTTCCTAACGTCAGTATGCATTTTTTTTGTAGGTATTCAAATCAAAGTCATCCTTAGTATCTTGGTGTCAAGGTATTGGCAGGGAGAATAACATTGTTTTGATTATCAAAAAGTCGGAACCTGCTGATAGTAGACACAAAGGAAGGCTCCACTTGGGATGTGAGAGGGGGGGACGATGAAGAATGTTCAAAAGAAAAAAGTGGAGGTTGGTCGATCGGTCTACAAGTTCAATGAAATGTGGTGCCCATTCCAGTTGAGAGGGGTGCCACAAGGTGATGATCACTGAAAGCTGCAAGTGACATGTGGACCCACAATCATCCACGATCAAAATATCTTCTTAGCCATTCCTTTGATGGGAAACTGAATGAAGATGAGATGACTTATTGGCATAACATGTCCACATCCGTTGTAGCCCCTCGGTACATATTGTTTGGTTTGAAAGAGATGTTCCCAAACAACGTGTCATATTTGAAGATTGTTTACAATGCCATTCAGCACAAAAAAACAGTCCAACTTAAAGGCATGACAACTTTGCAGGCCACAATGCACTTGTTGATGCTATCTGAAATTGGTAGGTCCGATGCTGAATTTGTGTGCGCCGACCCAGTGAAGTGTCCATATGTGCAGAGGATCACTCATGGCTTGCCTTGTGGTCACGAAATGGCCCAATATTTCACTCCCAACGGTCAACTTCCACTGTCTATGTTACACAATCACTTGATGCAACTTGGCAAAACACCTATTCGTGCAAGTGCGAAAACGATTATAGATCTAGTGGTAGACATCATCAAGAAAAAGTTCTTACAATCCATTCCTGATCAGCAGATGGTGTTGAAGAGGAAACTGATAGAATTGAGCAACCCTGATTCATGTGTCATGATTGAACCAACTGAACCTATAAAGGGCAAGGGGAGACCTAAAAAGAAGAAGTTGTCAAAGTATGAGAAGTCCACAAAAATGGACTCCTCTGGTCATGAGTACGCGAAGAAGAGGAGCTTAGAAGAAGTTAAGCTAGTGATTCTAAGAAAAAAGATAAGGCGACAAAGTTGAATCTACGTATATGAAACGAATTTCCATGTGGATTCGGGATTATATTGAGGACATTCAAAATGTACGCTCCGATGGCAATTGTGGATTCAGATGCATAGGCAGCTTCTTAGGTTACTACAAGAACATTGGTTGGAGGCAAGTAAGACATGAACTACTATTGGAGCTTGAAGGTAACCATGACTTTTGGGTTCGAATGTGGAATGACGGAGGGAAAGTTTATAAAAGATGCTCTGACAATTTTCGAAGGCACTGTACGCATTCCTGATGAAAAATGGTTGATTGAACCAGATATGTTAGAGTTGGCGGCCAACCGTTGTAGTTGTGTCTTTGTGTGCTATGGAAATCAGAACAATACATGTTTTCTGTATTTTTCACCGCCGCCAAACTTGAACTCCAAAGTAAACACTTCGTCTTGCTTCATATGACACCAAGACCACTAATGCCTCAGATAGTATCGACTTGGCCTTCACGCATGTTCCCTGAAGTAGACTCATGGAAGACTTCATTCGAAACCCAACTGCAGATAGGTGACGTGATGGTTAACAAATATAATGCATTAAAAACAAAGAAGAAGTCGAAAGTGGTTGTTGTACTTGATGATTGAAGCACATTTTTGTAACTTTTTGTACATTTGTAAATGACATTTTGTATACATACGATGATCAAATTGTAAGAGAGGTCAATTTCTTTGTAGTCTTGACTTGTATATTTTTCATCATTAAATATCAACAAATTATATTTTATATTTAATGAAGATTTGTACTGGTTTTATATTTCATGGATGGATGAGTAGTTTTATGGATGCTTTATATAATGATAATGGGTAAAAAAAACTGTATAGTAACATAAACATTAGCAAAAAATTCAGGCTGCAAATATTCAGAGTGCAAAATGGACTAAATTTCAAAGTTTGAAATTTATGTCGTCAAAAAAATTTGTGATACTAAATGTACGAGCTGCTGTAAATAATTTCAACAATATCGTGGTGACCGTTGCGGTTAGAGCAGATTAGATCGTAGCGGATTTTGCGATTGAGTCCTTAAATATTTTGAACGTGGATTGATATGAAACGCATGGGCTACTACGACCACTGAAATAGGGATCGCAACGGTCAATGAAAGAGTAGCCAAAAAAGGCGTAGAGATCGCTGCGTTTGGATAGAGATCCGGACTCTGCTCATATTTGGGAATTTTTGTATTTGAACCTTTTTTTCATTTCTTTCAATTTCTATGACTTTGATACACTATTAGCATATTTGATTAATTGTTATACCCCATTTTTGACATTTTTAAGTTTGGGTGTTCAAAAGTGGGGTTTAGTAATATATCAAATATGTCAATAGTGTATTAAACCCATAGGAATTGAAAAAAATGAAAAAAAACTTCAAATAGAAAAAATTCAAAATTTGGACCAAGTCTGGATATCCGTCCAAATGCAGTGTTTTTGCGAAGAAGTTTGTTCCCCTTGCAGCGACCGCTGTGTTTGGAGAGAAATCAGATTCTGTCCATTTTTTCAATTTTTTGAATATGAACTTTAAAAAAAAATTCAATTCCTATGTGTTTGATACCTTGACATATTTGAATTATTGCAAAACTCCATTTTCGAACACCCTAACTTGAGAAGGTCAAAAATGGACTATAACAATTAATTAAATATGCAAATAGTGCATCAAACTCATAGGAATTGAAAAAAATGTTCATATTCAAAAATTTGAAAAAATGGACGGAGTCTGATTTCTGTCCAAATGCAGTGGTCGCTGCGAGGTGAACATAATTCCTAGCAGCAATCGTTCGTTTTGATAGACACCAGACTCTGTCCATATTTTGGAATTTTTGAATTTGAACTTTTTTTTTTCATTTTTTTTCAATTAGTATGGGTTTGATACATTATTGACATATTTAATTTATTGCAAAACTCTATATTTGAACAACCAAACTTGATAAGGTCAAAAACGAGGTTTACCAATAAGTCAAATATGTCAACATTGTATCAAACTAGGAATTGAAAAAAATGAAAAAAAGTTCAAATATAAAATAAATGAAAAATGAATAGAATATAATTTCTGTCCAAACACAGCGGTTGCTGCGAGATACTTTATTCCTATCGTGTACCACTGCGTTTGGACAGAAATCAAACTCTGTCCAAATTTAGGATTTCGTTCCAAATGAACGGACGCTGCAAGATATTTTATTAACCTTGCGGTGGCCGCTGCGTTTGGACAGAAACCCATACTCTGTCCAAATTTTGGATTTTTTGAATTTGAACTTTTTTTTTCAATTCCTATGAGTTCGATACACTGTTGACATATTTGATTTATTGCAAACTCCATTTTTGAACACCCCAACTAGATAAGGTAAAAAAATGAGGTTTAACAATAAATCAAATATGCCAATAGTGTATCAAACCTATGGGAATTGAAAATAATTTAAAAAATGTTCATATACAAAAAATTCTAAATTTGGAAAAAGTTAGTTTTCTATCCAAACTCAACGGTCAATGCGATAATAGTAGCTTAGTTCGCGTTGACTGCTGCGATTAATTTTATAATAATCACATGAACCGCTGCGTTTGGTGATTTTTTGTGACATTAGTTTTCAGAACCCAAACGCAGTGGTCAATATGATTTCTTTTATGACATTCCCAACGGCTCTTGCGTTTGCAGAAAAAAAAATGGCAGATTTTATGTTTTAGGTCACTTTGTGTCAAAAATTTCATGGCTTTTGATAGAATTTGTTACTTTTACTTGGACTATAGCTAACATTAGAACTATTACTGAGATTTACATTAATACTTATGTGAATCATAATTGTGAAATTATAATTGATTGCATAAACATATAGTCATTACAACATACAATTGTTTCTAAAATCACTAACTAACTACACAATACAAGGCATAATTTGTTTATGAAAATCAAACATCAAAAATCACTAACTAACTACACAATACAAGGCATAAATTGTTTATGAAAATTAAACATCAATTCCTCTTAGTTTTTTTTCGAGGTTTTTTTTCAGGCTAATTCTTCTCATTAGGGGTGGGCACGGGACGGTCCATCTCTATCCCATCCCGTTTGCTCGGGATCGGGACGGGATAGACTTCATTCTGACCTCGTCCCATCACAAACGGGTTCGGGACGAGCATGTCCTAAATTTTGGATTGAAAATTTAACATGCAAGATTGAAAATTTTGGATTTACCAAACACACAACTCTAAGAACAACTATATAACTTTAAGCCATTGATTATTATTTCACGATTTCATTAGCTTTTACTCCTTTTTTTTAGAACCACTATTGAAGATAACCATTTTTTGTACATTGCTAACGAAAATGATCAATGAGTTTGTCATTTAAAAACTACGAGTACACATTGTTGTTGTCAAGAGCTAGGAAGAGGAAAAAAAGAAGGGAGAGGGTTTGAGTTAGATTCATTATCTAGGTGAGTCGCATGGAAGCTTATGAGAATAAAATAGCCATGTCAATAAATAAAACAGCAAATAAAAGTCATGTCAACAAATAGTTTCACAGTTTCATACTACATATTTCATATTAAATATTAAAAAATCGGTTCGGGAAGGGAATGGATGGGTGGGATTGAAAATCTTTATCCCGATCCCGTCCTACTCTAGATCGGAACAGGACGGGATCGGGATGGGATTGATCAATCCCAATAGGACCCAAAAAAATT
This sequence comes from Berberis vulgaris, assembly GCA_963556465.1. NCBI lineage: Eukaryota > Viridiplantae > Streptophyta > Magnoliopsida > Ranunculales > Berberidaceae > Berberis > Berberis vulgaris. The sequence continues at coordinate 78,250,536 of OY747131.1, forward strand.
GGGAGGGGACGAGACATGATCGGGACGGGATCGAGATTGCGGGATGGAATGCCCACCCATACTTCTCATGCCTCTTTTTGGTTTTGCCCTCAACGCTACTACCCTGTCTTCAGTTGGGGCACCACCAGTTGGAGCATCACCATCATCACCAATTTGACTAGATCGTTGCTATTCCTCATTATCTCTTAAGGAGGAGAAAATCTGCGTAGACATTTGTCTTAGTAACTTACCTATTCTATTGAGCAACATAGTCTTCTCCATATTCCCTCATTCAAGAGGCGTCCACCAACTGAAGAACCTCATCAACCAACTCGTTCTATAAGGAAAACATTGATCTTAGTAAAAAAAAATAAAAATCAATTATGTATTTCAAATGTGAGTAAATTTGTTAAACTATATATCAATTACCAGATTGTGAGATATGAACAATTGATTTCTTAAGGAATGTGTCCTCTTAGTCTTTGGTGGTTGGATGAACAGATGGTTAATCTCATAAAACCACTCCAAATAGTCCTTGCTACAATCTCATGGAAGCTTCACTGGTTCTTTTTCGTTTTCAATTGTCAGAAGATGATTTTGCTAAGTTGCAGCAAATGAAGACAATATCTCGTGCTTCACCGAGTAGTTTTGGCCAGATCGACCTCTATTCTTCATTTTGGCTTGATTAGGGGGACTTGGAATGACTTGTACCCTTCCCATCCGTCTCATCACTCGTTCAGGTTGATAGGGTTATTCAACATCAGGGTATATCAAGCAACCATGGAACCATGTAATGCTGTGAAATGAAGTTCTTCGCTTGGATTCACATAAGAATCCCAAATAACCTGACAATACAAACATGAACTTATTAAATTTACTGAGATGAAACATGAACTTAAATGACTAACTTTTACCTCTTCAAGAGACATGTCATCAACATTCTTCCTAAGATTCAATATTTCTAAACTCACGACCCGCTAAGTTGAGGGCAATCCTTCCACGAGTCTCGAGTCGTACCCCAAAGGTTAAAGTGATTGTACATCCAACACTACAAAAAAATTAAACATATTAATATAAATAATCAATATCTGAAACACTAAAAAGATAATTGACTGAACAATTAACCTGAAATTGCAACTCCAAAAGCAGCATTTATCCAAATATTTGTTTGGTACCCGCTTTACTAGCACAACCAAGTTGATGATATAAGAACACCAAAGTACCAACTCCCTATGCGTACTTGCCAAAATCATCCACATTCGTTAGTAACTTCAAATATTTGGTGCACACCTTGGATCCAGTCTTATCAGCGAAGATCGTCATGCCCAAAAGAAATAATATGTAACCCCATGCAACTTGTTGTTTCTTTTAAAGAGAATCACTTGTGCTCACTTTCCCACAACAATGATCCTTAACAAATTTCATCTCAACAAAACTCTGATACTTCTTGACATGCTTTTGTGCTTTGCTCTTTTGAATCCCCAAACCATTAACCAAAAGTTGAACACACTCCTCTGGTTTCATTTGAGTTCTCTTCACCCTAACCGGCTTACAACAATCGACAAATGAGTTATACGATAGACATCGTCGATGTGATGGTCATTTCTCCAAAAGTGATGTGAAAAGTGTTGATCTCACGTTGCCAACGCTCGATGAAAACACAAATTGTGACCCTATTGATATGATCCTTACAATGGTCGGAGACCATTCTTATAGACCCTTGAAATAACTTCCTTCGGCTCCTTACGCAACCTCCAATCTATAAAATTCTTATACTGTTGCCAATATCTCAACTCCCCTCCCTCCTACACAATAAGAAATACTAGTCAGTGTTCAAATAATGTAAAATCATTTTGTTTTTATATATTAAAAATAACTTGAAAATATTATAAATACCTCTTGACGAGACCAAATGGAGTGAGCAACATGGCCATCATAATCCTCTAATATGGATGCATCATTGAGACCACCAGGATAAGAAACTTTGTCAGGTTCTGGATCTTCATCGGGACTAGGTTTTACAAAAATAACTGGATCTTCATCTAGATCACCCTGGGCCTCCGCATCCCCCTAACCTTGCTCACCCTCCTCATCCCTCCGACCCTGCTCACCCTCCTCATCCCCTTGACCCTCCACATCCTCCTAAGCCTACTCACCCTCCGCATCCCCTTGCGTTGGCTCACCCTCCTCACCCTTATCCTCTTTCTCAATGTCACGAACCACAATACGTTGACTTTGATATAGAAATAGGAGTGTTGCCGCTTCATCCGCCGCAATCAAATCACTTCCAATTGCATCTTCTATCATCTGCTTTCCTCTTCATCTCCTTTTCTTTCTTCCTCCATTGTTTGATTTTTTTTCTCTTCCAATTTTATTTATTTATTTTTGGAAGCTATGGTCTTTCTCAAAGACGTCATCATTGGTCATCTTTCAGTTCGATGATCCCTACCAACACCACTACTACCATCAACACCACCACCTACACTACCTCCAACATCACCACCAACATTACCACCAACATCACCACCAGCACCACCACTGCCAACAACACAACCACCATTACCCTCACCTACACTACTGCCAATGTCAATACCAATACCACCACCACCAACAACATCAACACCAACACCATCACCAACATTACCACCAACACCACCAGAAACCTCCTCTACAACATCTTTGTTTGTCTTTTCCATACTAAACATGTCACGCCCCGATTTTCGAAGAAAACAAAAATCCCAAAATCCACGTAGGATTATCCGTTTCCCCAAAAGTCGAGGCATGAATTGTCATTCACGAAAATAACAGTTGGCATCTACGAGAAATAATCAATTGCACAATTTACCAAATAGAGGGAAAAATAAAACAACTGATCTGAAAGTCCATCAAAAGGAAGAAAATTTTAAAACTCGTAGAGCCAACGCTAACAAGTTCAACAATTTACGAATGTATCTCTCCCAGAAAATAATAAATAACTCCGAGTTCTAATTACAAGAATTAAACTGACACCTACAAAAAAAATGATCTAATCTTTCGAACAACGCGTAACTCCCAGCAATGCTCGTCACGTATGGTACGCAATGCTCTAAGCCCACCCGAGATTACTATATCCTGAAAATAAGCTAGTCGGCTACATTCCCAAAGGAATGTACCCAAGAAGCCAAAGCCCACTTGGGTCAGCAATAAAGCTGGTGTGAAATCTCTTTATTCCCCAAAAATCAATAAAGGAAATTACAGGGTATGACCGTAAAATATAGTACGATAAAGAAATCAAAACAAACAGGTAGTTCCTCCACGAGGCATTCATATCTTAATTCCAATAAGTAAATATGCACTTACTTGTACTTACTAGATGGAAGTTGACTATGGCAAGTCTAACCTGCAGAAATATTATTGGACTTGTCATCCTGCATGAAAAATGATTAGAAACAATATAAACGTAGTTTATTCATTTTTATTTGAATTTGATTAATCTTTTTAACGGAATAATCACTTAGACGATACCACATTCGCACCACCTCCGTGCCGAACATACATGCCCGTATGCCTCTCTCATATAAAGGAGGACTACTCCGTCATCCATGCCCAAGTGGGGACATCATGTACAGGCATGCATCGCGGATACTCCTAACTATATGAGTACCAAAAGCCACCCTTGGGCTATCAATGCGCATAAACTCACGTCACATTTTTTACGGATAAATATCAAAGCCTATTTAGGCATAACAATTCACCTCATTTCCGCAAGACTAACCAGAAGGTTATTTTAGTTTCTCTAGTAAGAAATGGGTGCCCCAACTCCGCAAGATGACCCGCAGGTCATTTAGTTTCTCTAGTAAGAGAGGGAAAATAATAAACAAAAGAGGTGTGGTAGTTCTAAGTGATACAAGTCCAAGTGGTTTATATTTTCAGAAATCAAGGTTTACCAATATCATTTATTTTTGATAATTCAGAATTCCTCACAATGACATTTTGTCATACATAAATCGATTCACAATCGTATCCACCCACATTTTTGGGGAAAACATAGCATATTCATTAATCATGCTCTATAACAACATGGCAATCAAGTCACTCCTTAATTCAAATATCCAAATTCTTCATAAGGCATAACCAAGTCAATATAATAATACAAATATCCAAATAAGTTCAAATCAAAATATTTATACATGCAGAATAACACCATCGCAATTAAATCCATTGCAAATCAAAATAACATCATTGTAAATTAAAATAACACCATTGCAATTTCACATTCACACAGAACGGATTTGATGATACAGTGGGACCCAAACTCTTTGACTCTATGAGTCATAAGCTGATGCATTACATGAATCCTAATTCAAATTGCAGGAAGGAAAAATTTCCAATTGGCGAGTGGGACCGTTGGATTTGACATTTCAAATACATAATTTCAGGAATACTAATTCTAATTGCAAATAACAAATCCTTGCAGTGGGACCCGTGGGATAACACCATAGGATTTGACTAAAATTTCCCAATTGCATATAAAACCATAGGAATTGACTCTGCAGTGGGACCCAGGGACGAATTTATTACGTGAATCGGATACAAGGATGAATACAATTTTCTTCCTTTACAGGGTGTGAATCTGACATGAGAATGAGATATGAGAAATCTGACATTAGAGTTTATTCATTGTTATTCATATTCAACTTTCTGATATAAGGATGAAAAGAACTGACATAACAACTTTCTTTCCTTATTTACCATAGTTTATTCATTGTTTATTCAACTTTCTTTCTTTGCCATAGTTTATTTTATTCATTGTTTATACAACTTTCTTTCTTCACCATAGTTTATTCATTGTTTATTCAACTTTCTGATATAAAAATGACATATATAGTGAATCTGACAAAATCATGAAAAGAAAAAAAAAAAAAATGTAGAGAAAAACACTCACAAACCCCGTATCAAATCATTCATTACGTATTCTCGATTTCATGCAAACAAATAAAAAAGGACATGTTAAAGAAACAAAGAGACTCACAGTTTTCCTTTTGCTTTTCTCCCTCTTCCTTTTTCCCTTCTTGCTCCCTTTCTTCTTCTCCTTTTTTTTTCTAAGCGGCGAGAGAAAAAGAAAACCCAAACCCCTATTAATCCCACTAAAGACAAAACCCTTACCTGTTAGGGTTTTGCTCAAGGTTAGTGACACCCCCTTATTACTTGACGTCACCTCAAATTTAATAAAGTCAAAACTAAATAAAATAAATAAATAAATAATTCAAAATTATTATGTGTTAAAGTAGGGTCGTTACAAAACATTTAAAATAAATATGAACAATTAAAACAAAACAATCGAACACAACGAAGGGAGGAGATCACTACACCAAATTGGCACTTTTGTAACAACTTTCAAAACAGTATCACTTTTGAGATGTTACAATCCACCAAACAATTTCAAATCAAAACTAAATTTAGTCAAAAAAATGAAAAACAGTAGCACAAAAAAATGATACAATAAGTTGGATCACCATGATTAGTATCACTTTTGTGACCATACTCTTCATGGTGATACTATTATTGTATCATTTTGTTTGTGAAAATGTGTAAAGTTGTTAGGTGAATTGTTACACTTCAAAAGTGATACTATTTTGTGGGTTGTTACAAAAATGCCAATATGGTATAGTTTTCTTTAGTTCTAAAATATTGACCATGAGCTTCATCCTCAATGGTTTCAACTTTTTCCCTCTCCCTTAACCCTCCTGCTTTGGCTATTTATCATCTAGGCAGGAGATTTTAAAGAAGTTCTTTGCTTGGATGGAAGGTAACTCGAAGAAAAAAGACATCGAGGTTGATTTTGTGAAAACTTTAAGTATTATGTAAAAATATTTTTTTTTCAACTTATTTTTATAGATTAAGATGGTTTGAGGGTGAATACATCACATTTATACTAGGTCCTTACAAAGTATAGGGTTATTTACAATTTCTTTCATGGGTCTTCTACCTCTATGTGACATTGCTCTGTTAAGCTTTTGCGTCTTGCAGAAATTTCTCATCATTGCCTCCAATATGAGTCTGGCGTGTCTCAGGTCCATTGTGGTTGATCATTCTCTCATAACTATTCTGATACGTTTCCCGTGGAAGAGGAGGGCGACCGTGTGTTGGAAAGGCCCCTTGATTGTGGAAGGGTGATGGTTGCTCCAATTGGAGTCTATATACTTAACAACTGTCCAAATTTAATGGACTTGTGGTGATGGGTTGATTAGTCCCACATCATTACAATTATTGCCTCAGTAACTAGCTAATTAGATCCAAGCGTGTCGTGGATTCCTCTTATTACTTGTTAGCTTGTGCAGTATTAGCTATCATTTTCTTGTTTCCCCCAAGGTGGGTTCTTATGCATTACTCTCACCTGTGTGCCACTAGAAATGCCATTTCCCTTTTGACTTGTATGTGTTAAGCATAATGCCATTAGCTTTCATCGTGAATAACTTCTGACAAAGTAGATTCGTGTTGGTGGCAATTGAATTTGTAAGTTCTTAAACTTTTGGATGATTCGAGCATAATGCCATCATCTTTTTATTATCTCGACTTGAGAAATCATACGTGATTGTGCAAAAAATGAACTAAAAATATAATATTAAGCAAAAGTAAAAATTAATGATTTACAACTAATATTGATAATAATTTACAATTACTATTGATAAAATAATATAATTATTTTTTTTACAACTGTAGAACTTGTAGGGTTGTTCATGGTTCAATTTGGTTATATTTCAACCTGAAACTGCAAACCAAACAAAATAAAATCAATCAGTTTGATAGAAAACCAAATTGATATGAAATTCAATTAACTAAAATCAAACCTATCGACAAAAACTAGGCTAAAATTGACCTTGACCAAATCAAACACTTATTTTATATAATCTATTATTTTTTTTATATTATATTTTTTAAAAGTAAATATAACATATAATATTTTAGCCTATCTAAACTATATATCGGTTCTGTTCGATTTCCACAATTATTTTTTGAACCGAAAACTTCGGTTTCAGAGTGTTGCAAATTGAATTAAACCAAAATCAAACAAACTAAACCAAATTGATCGGTTCAATTCAAATTGTTAAGTCGGTTTGTTTTGTTTCTTATTTAGCAAAACCTTGATTGTTGGTATCCGTTCATGGAAATTGGGTATTCTTGATTAGGTGATGTTCCATGATAACTTGAATCGGGAGTACGTTCACAGTGGTGTCATTAGTTCAACACGACACAAGAAAAGTAAGATAATCGGAGACCTAAGAGCATTGTCAATGGTTTTTCAGTTGAGGAAAGTACTTTTGACCAGGTAAATTCTTTTCCATGCTGGCCATGACGGGAAAAGAACTATAAGTTAAAATCTTTCGAGTATTTGATATACCTTACTGAGAGGGAAGAGGTTAGTATCAAGGAAAATTTTGTCACGGACAACTTGGAAAATTTGGTAATTTTCAATCTCAATCCTTAATTTAATCTTTGCTATGGATGATACATATTTTTTAATTCTTATTTTTAATTTTTTTAGGCCAAACACAGCCTTCATAGGAAACACATAAGAATTTAAGGAACAACCCTGAAAGAAGGTTCAATAACTTCTGACTTAATCATTGAAGGGAAAATAAGAGATGGAAGATAAGACTAGTTTCAATGGCCGATAGGTTAATTTTAGGTTTTAGGGTAAATTTTATCAAAAGACTACGCGGATAATCTTCTCAGTATAACATAACTGTAATAACTGGATGCAAAATCTAAAAATACTATAACTCTTTGGGCTTGTACATAATTATTGGTTATTCCACTTGAAAACAGAAAATTTTAAGAAACTAGTGTAGTTTATCCCATTTGAAGTTGTGCATCTATATTTGACAAAGGGAAAATTTTGACAAACTGTTAGGCAACAAAGCTGATATTCACGAGACACTTTAACAATTATGCTCTCCGAAATTTCTAACAAAACCAAACACTAAGATATACAATCATAAACATACCTTTGATTCTTTCGGAATTAATAATGTTCAGAAGATTCACAATCTTCCTCTTCCTCTTAGTGCTCTTTGGTGAGCGGACATAAGGTTGAAGCTGCATCATGCTCTATCTTCTCTCCTTTGGATGCCTTAATCTCTTCTCCTTGTTCATAATCTGCTAAAGGATTTTATGAATAAACTCCACTATTCCTGTCAGCTTAGGATCTGTCCCTATGGTGGCTTTGGGAGAGTCGTCTAACTCTTGCTTAAACCTGTCTTTTGAATTCGAGTTCTGATCATTTGAATTTAATTTCTTTATCTTACTATCCTTGCTCTTTTGTTCTTCATTAACACGATCTGCAGGAGTTTGTGGAGAACCCCTACCATCTCCCACAGTGTCTGTTTTGCTTCTTTCATTTGTCGTCTGATGATTAGGCAGCTTACTACTCCCCACAGGTTTGGAACGGGGTTTGCTTGTGCTGTTCAGAGGCTCCAAAGCTTCCTGAGGATGGCCTTCTGATTTCTTTGCCTTCTCTTCTCCATTACGAGTTTGTGAAGGGACCCCAACATTCCTGCCTGCGTTGCCATTTGAATTCGAGTTCTTATCATTTAAGTTTGATTTCTTTACCTTACTATCCCTGCTCTTTTGTTCTTCATTAAAACGATCTGCAGGAGTTTGTGGATAAACCTCACCATCTCCGACTGTGTCTGTTTCGCTTCTTTCATTTGTTGTCTGATTATAAGGCGGCTTACTATCCCCCACAGGTTTGGAAGGGGGTTTGCTTGCGCTATCTGTTGCATCAGGTATTGTAGTTTTAAAACCATTAGGCCTCAAGTTCGAATGCTCCCAAGCTTCCCGAGGATGACCTTCTGATTTCTTTGCCTTCTCTTCTCCATTACGAGTTTGTGAAGGGACTCCAACGCTCCTGCCCACGTTGCCATTATTTCTTTCCCCTGATGCTGGACTATAAGGCTCATTATTATTCCCCACTACATGAGCATAAGATGCCATGGTTGGATTTTTAGTTCTATCCAACAGGGTATTGGTTAAGGAGGGCTCTTCTTGTTTTGGCTTCAGATTTGCAGGATTTGGATTCAAGTCTGTATCCTTGTGTTCACGGTTCAAGTCTTTCTCCTTCGTGGTTGAGGTAGGCCCTTGGGAAGGTTTGAGGGTCGAAGGCTTGAAACTGGGTTTCAAGTCATTATTTTGCTTCACAGTGGTGGGTTCCGGCTCCTCAGTCTTTGTATTTCCACCCCCGCAATTATTTCCCATAACTAGCTAGCCTCCTGTTTTCTCTGCTCTTTGTTTCTCAATGGCATAAGCAAACATTCTTAATCAGGTTGGTCATATGAGAATACTGAAGATGATGACAAGGGTAACTCACATGTTACACTTGTAGACAATTGTTAGCGTGCTAACCTGGGTTAGTTAGCAGAACCCTCACGTGCGATATACTTCATTTGTTTTCTTTGAAGCCTTAGCAGCTGATTCCTGTTGTTTAATTTGCTACCATTTGTTAGCATCCATAGCAACTGTACTGAGTGCATAATAGCTTAGAAAAGTTGGTGATTCTTTTCTGAGGGCCAGACACCCTTTTTTCTCGATACATACTTGTGAGAGATGCCACTACAAGTACTGTCGCTAACCATTAGAGAGCTAGATAGGATGATATCCTTGTGGTAGGTCCAAGAATCCAAGATGATCATTTTGATTCTTCACAAACACTGCTCATGTGCAAAGAATATGTGCTATTTGGAAAATTCTAAATGGCGAGGAAAAGGGCGAGGGGGTGGGTGTGACCGCTCATTCCCTCGAGATGCGCACACACGCCTTTGAGATGTGCAGCTTCACAAATCTCGAGAGAGATGAATGGTAAAACCCACCCCTCGTCCTTTCCTCGACGCCTAGAAGGGCTGGTGCTATTTAGAATTGTTTAATTTCTGAATGAAAATATATGCAGTGCCGCTTGACTTGTGAACCCAGACAAAGAATTAGATTCCTTTAGGATTAAGCCTTAAACACGCAAAGTACCTAATAATGTTTGTTTGAGGAACCCATTAGTGATAGTGTTTAACATATATAATTTGTGGAAAAAAAACAAAAAATGTTTGTTTTTGGATGCAAAACATTTATATTACAATTCATAATGATGTTTTACTATTCATTGCGGACTATGACAAAGTCAAATCGAAAGAATTAGAGATAAAAAATAGTTAGAATTGAAAGTTGGAAAATACATTGAATTTGATAGTTGAGATTCATTTGACATATTCGTAAATATAGAACATGTAGAAGGGCAAAAATAATAAAATTTTTTTTTAAAAAAAGTTGGGGGAATGTACATGTGGCGGAGAAAGAAAGTATTGTGTTTTTTTTTAGCAAATTGAAAATTATCATAACTATCTACATCATCATTGGATTTTGGTAAACTTAATATCATTAAAATTCATTTTTAAAGATCTTTCCAACAAAATCAATGATCAATATAAGCTCCAAAATTTTAAAAATTTATATTTTATAATTAAAATAACATATAAAGTACTTCACGTCTTCAATATTTTTCAAAGCAATAAGATGGGCTGATCATATCAGAAAAAAAATGAGTCGAACATCTTAATGCACATTTAAACAAAAACTCCAAACTTCATATTTTGGCAAATTCAAATATAGGGGGAGAACACATTCTCGACGTTAAATATTTCTTCCAATTGATTCAAATTGACTGAGTCTAACCCTAAATTTTATAATATAAATTTTTACTTTAGAATATGTTTGCACTTCAATACTGATTGAGAGCGAAAATGAGGATAATGACGGAGGTGTTCAGTAACAAAATGTTTAATAAAAATAAAATTATGTGGAGTGCCAATGACACGGGCCATACTCTAGTATATAACATAACATGAACAGTCTATTCTTGTTAGTCAACTTCTTTTTTTAACCGGACATGCATTAATTAGTACCAAGTGATCTTTACATCGCTAAAATTTGAAAATCAGGAATGACAGTCTAAACCAAGGAATGGTTTGTGACTTCAAGGGATATCTTAAATTAGCCAAAAAGATAATTTGGAGGTCTCATGTGAGACAAATCATGCTCCAATGGAACTCATATTCATGCTCCTATTTTAATTTGGCCACTCCCTTTCCCCTATATTTGGAACATCTACTTATATTGTTAAATTCGAAATTAAAATAAATTTTTTTATATTTTTTCAACACAAAACATTTCTTAAAATCATGGGACCGAAATTATCTCGAAACGAAATCACAATCATAAAAGTAACACACATTTGATATTAATTGACAAAATATTTCAACAGCCCTTCTAGGGAGCGAGGGAACGAGCGAGGGAGAGGGGCTAGGGATGGGTGTAACCACCCATCCGCCTTGAAATGAGCAACACCGTGCATCTTGAGGCGAATGAGTGCCCACCCTCGCTACCCCAACCCTTGCTCTTTCCCTCGCCCCCTAGAATTCCTGATATTTCAAATCACAACCAAAACTGACAATTCAGATGCCATAAACCAATACAATACTGAAAGACAAATAAATAAAAGTATTTTGGGTCCATCAATTCATCTCCGGGTTTCCTCTTGCAATTATAAAAATCAGCTCCACATTTTTTTTCTCAATAAGTTTGCGCTGAAACAACTACGACAGGGTAAAATGTGAGAAATATAAATTTAGAAATAGATGTTTGCTAGAGTTTGGTGAAGAAATGGATGATCACGATAAACCACAATCATTTGTTTCAAAATAGAAAATCTAGGAAGAAATAGTTTGTGGCATGACATTTTCACATACGAGTGATTTTCTTTTTGAAATCTATACAATAACCAAGCAGATATGACTTCTATTTGCTTAGGAGATAATGATAGTTAAGGATTGGGATTGATTTGATCCAAGTGCTAATGCCAAAAATATATATGTTCAGTTATTCTCTGTACACATCTTTTCTATTTGGTTCTCTAGGATTGAGCTTTCTTGCAATGCGATGAGTGGATTTTCAGTCTCCTCAGCACATGATACTTCTTTCGTCAGACTATCTACTATTTCTTTATCCATTTTCGCACATCTTTGAATGGTGATTGTTTTTTAATGATACGCTTTCATCCGCGCATTTTTCACTTGGAATTCACTGTTCAATTGGTTGATTACCAATTTGGATTCAGTGAAAATGTTGACCTCTTTTATGCCAAGATGTTTGGCTAGTTGTAGTCCGGCTATCACTGCTTCATATTCAGCTTCGTAATTCGAGGCTTTGAAATTGAATATTATGGCATTTTCCAAAGCAACTCCCTCCAAGTTGTACAAGATTATTCCAGTTCTGCTTTTCTTCTCGTTGGATGCTCTGTCACAGTGCAGGGTCCATCCTTGAGTATTAGGTTTAGCAGTATCTTGTTCATTATCCCTGTCCGACTGATGTTCGTTATTGTCTGCAAACTCAGCGATGAAGTCTGCCAATGCCTGAGCTTTTATTGCGGTCTTAGGAGCGGAGCTGATTTCAAATTGGCCGAGCTCTATAGCCCATTTCACTATTCTTCCGGACAACTCCGGTATATGCAGTACCGATCAAAGCGGATGTTCGGTCATGACGATGATGGGGTGGGCTTGGAAGTATGGCCAGATTGTTTTGGAAGATACAACCAGGGCCATTGCTAGCTTCTCCAAGACTTGGTAATTGGCTTCAGCGTCGGCAAATATCTTGTCGATGTTATATACTAGCTTTTGTGTGCCTTTATCCTCGCGTATCAATGCATAATTGATTGCCTATTTCGATCTGACAAATACAAGTATAATGTAGTATTCTATAAATCGGCCTGGGAGGCTGCCTATGCGAGGATTTGGCCCTAGGTGGTTGGAAGTAGCCCAGGCGGCTGCCTGGGCGGGTTTTTAAACTTTATTTATTTATTTATTTCTAGTTCTAAAAATATAAAAAATTAAGCTCTATTTTCTAATACATTTTGCATATATATCTAGGCATTGGATTGGAAGTAATTTATAGGATATTATGCTTAACTTTTATAAAATTTAAATTATAATACAAAAAAATCAGCCTATGCCCCCGCTTACGCTACGCCTTGGCCTCTAGGCGCTAATCCCCTGTTTACCACCTAGCGATTTTTAGAACAATTGTATAGTGCTTCGTCTGGCTTCAAATTTGATAATAGTTTAGTACTCCTCATATATGCCTTCAGGTTTCTCATTCCATTTGAATGTTTTGTTCCCTTTCAAGATTTTGAAAAGAAGGAAGCATTTGTCTGATGATTTGGAGATGAACCTGTTCAAGGCTGCTACTCTGTCGTTGATGCTTTGTACGCCTTTTGATATTGGTATGTAATTGCATATTGAGTACTGCTTGTATCTGTTTTGGATCAACTTCAATTCCTCATTGGTTGACCATGTATCTTGAGGAACTTTCTTGACTCCACACCAAATGTATATTTTCTGTGTTCAACTTCATTTTCTACTTGCGGAGCTGGAAGAAGGCTTGTCGAAGGTTATTGATGTGATCATCTTTATGTAGGCTCTTGACCAGCATGTCATAATTGTACACGTCTATTGTCTTGCCAATCTGATTTTTGAACATTCTAGTCACAAGACGTTGGTATTTAGCTCTCACATTCTTTAGTCCAAATGGCATCACTCGTAAGTAGCATGTACCTCTTTCTGTTATGAATGATGTTTTCTCTCGATCTAGTGGGTGCATTTGTATCTGGTTGTAGCCAGAACATGCGTCCATGAAGCTTAAGAGTTCGTGTCCGGAGGTGGCATCTACTATTCATCTATGCATAGAAGTAGGAAGCTATCCTTCAGGCAGGCTTTTTTGAGGTTTATGTAATCTTCGCACACCCTCCATTTTCCATTCTTCTTTTTTACTAGAACTGTATTGGCCAGCCAGTCTGGGTAATAAGACTCTTTGATCATCCATGCAATCAGTAAACAGTGCACATCGTCGTTGATGGTCTGATTACGTTATGGTGCAAATGGTTCTTTTCTGTCGAACTGGCTTTTTATCTGGGTTGACCTGCAATCTGTGAGTGATGACGGAGGGGTCAATACCCAACATGTCCTTCATTGTTCAGGCGAATACGTCCTGGTTAAGCATCATGGAGCTTTTAGCTTGCATTGAGGACAGTCATTGCCAAGGCAGCCAGTTACAAACACCTAACTTTATTTGATATTGTGTGTCCATTGAAGCTATTCTTAGATAGTAGTCCTTCTTCTTCTTGCAAAGTAGTACGATTAAAGTGATGCCACTTATTATTGCTTTGAAGGGCAGAGCAAAAGCTCACCAATATTTGGTTGTTTGCAGTAATTGCTGCTGCAACATATATAGGAGGAGAGATGGGCAGTGGGTGCTCGTCCATAGGCACTGTAATAGATAAAACAACCTTTCATGAAAAATACGGGCACCTTTTGACACGATGAGTCTGTGAACAATCTGCACATTCATGATATTTATGTTTTATTTGATGGGTTGGAAGTTTTAGTTGTTTCCTTGTAATGGGATTGTACATGAAATTGCATCTTGTCTTGTGTGCCATTTTCAACCAACCTTCCCATGAACCACAACAAAAGCTTCTTCTCACAATCTTCGATAATTTCAAGTAATAAATCTTACCTTCTATAGGCTCGCATTTTTTCCCAGACTTGTTTGCTATCATCTTTTTTTTCTTTTTGCAACACTTCAGAAAGACCTGCATGTTGCACTAAATCTCATTTAGCTATCAAAATCATAGGAAATTAGGTTGTTCATGAACTTCTCCCCAACTAAATTATGCTGGCCATGGTTTGAAATTTAGTGACATTCAACTTTATATATCACCAGACATGTAGTTTAAATCATTCATTAAACTTTTTCTCTGACATGTCCCAGTCTGCACAGTGTCATATAATTTTTTCATTTATTTCGTATTTAATTAATGGATCATATTCAATTTCACAAAGACGGTGTGCATCTTGGTTAGCTAGCATGAGGTTTCTTAGTTATTATTACTTACTGGTAGCACCGGATTTTATACCATAGACAAGCATTCATTTAAGTGTTTGTTTGCATACACAGAATGTAAATTTTGCAATGGAAGCTACAAGGAGATCACACAATGCTTTTGTAGCTGCAACTGCCAGTCTGGATGAGTCACAGTATGAAAGTATCTCTACTATTAAGAGGGTGGTTGAATGCAATTTCCATGATGTACAGGGATTACTACGCATTGTACGGTTTGAAATAAAAGCTATTAGCTGTTAAAATTCATCTGAGTTGGTGATAATTTCAATACTGCGAATATCATTTTGTTTTGCATGCTGTATCACTTATAATCTGACCCCATAATGCCAGCATAGATAAGGTGATTCATCCCTTCCATAAAATGCTCAAGCCCTTCATCGATATGATTGCGTGGTGGATGCACGGGCCTAAGAGCCCTTTCTGACCAACCGCCGTGGCATTTGACGATGAGATTACAAGCACTGTCTTGCACATCAGGCTCAAAAGACCAGCTGAACTTCTTAAAAGTAACAGCATTTGGATGGGTAGCAAGGAGAGTAGCAAGCAACTCCGAGGTACCCACAACGATAAGGAGAACATGACCCTTAGAACCATGATCACAAGTAACGACTTTATCTCCTAACAGAGTTCAGAGAAAGTTTTTGTACTGCCCAGATTCATAGACATTTCGACCCTAAGCTGAAGCATCTTGTTGTCGATAACACGAGAATCATCAATGGACAAGCCGACGAAATTACGTACACCATACGAGGAGACACGGTTCTTCTCGCAATTATCCAAAGTACGAGAAACCTCTTTCTTGCTCCTCTCAAGAATTTGATTTATCTCCTCAACCTCTCAAGTATCAGGATCAACAGCATCATCATCGCACTTCCCAGAAGATGCAGGTGGTAGAAAAGGCCTGGTAATACCAGGAACTGAAGTAGCGAGCTTCTTCTTCTTTAGGATATGACCAGAGCTGATCGCCAACAGCTTCAATGGACTAGCGGGCCTAGGAACTTTCTTTTTTCTAAAACTCGAGCCAACATTAACGACACCTCTATCTGTAGGCCTCTTAGTGGAGCACACTTCCCAATCAATGCTCATGTCGCCAACGACGGTCGGGGGAGTATGGTCCTGCCCCTTGTTGGAAATGACGACAGCGTCGACACACGCAATGGTAACTTTCGAAGCACAAGCAGACGTAAGCGTCGCACGATTAGCCTTGCACAGAGTATACAGACCGTTGCGGTCGAGGATATCCGTAGTAAGAAAAGCTTCTACTGAAGGCTTGGGCAGCTTATTAAATCGATCTCGGAACCCTTGCTCCTCTGCAGACAAAACAGTTCATTCTTCTTGGGTTCTCGGAATGATCGCATAATTTGTACGTTGCACAACTTAAAATAATCAAAAGAAATTGACACGTAAAACCAGGGCCTCGACCAACCCCTGTACTCGTTTCAGAGATTTCTGAAACAGGATGGACCATAGAGATAGCAAGTGTGGTTCGCACTTACACTAAACCCCACCACAAAGTGCAAAACCCTGACATTCATCGAAATCCTTGATAAACGACTCTCACTAAAGTTGTGATCATTCCCTTCAGCAGTTAAGAACCATTTGCGTGGGAGCGCTGCCTAAGAAACCAAGATACTCCCATAAGATTTCTATAGCCGGAAGTCTAAGACTTGCTTGAAACATCCCAAGGTACAATGCAATATAGTCAAGCCTCGGAAGACAAGGATTATCACCCTCTTCAGGCAGAATGATCTCGAGGTCAGATGGCAATGAATAATGGTAACAAACGCTATCTAGGGTCGTTCACGTTGCCCTCTAGGTGAAAAGTAAGCACATGTAGCAAGCACACCACCAGTTAGAACCCTGAAGCTAGACATAGTTATGAGGCAAAAAATGAAAAATAAAGAAATCAAAGCCCAGGAACAAAGAGAGCGTAAAGAAGAAAGTGTTGTATCCAACTCCTCCTTTATAGGGTTAAACAACGAAAGGACTACTCATACGAAAATGTGCGGGTCACGATGGCCGCACAAAATCCCAAAAATCACACCGAAATGAATAGGCGAATGAGAAATCGGAGAAACAAATGCAGTAATGGCTGATACCGACATTAAATGCACCGCAATTGTGAAATAAAAAAATCCAACCGTCGCATAATTAGTGGCCATGTCAGCATACCCACTAACTAAAGGGGGAGTAGCTGATGATCACAGTTGTGCATGTGTATCCCAAAACTAGGCCAATTCATAAAGCCTAATAAAGGTGAATCCAGTCATAAAAGCCCAAACATGGTCCATCAGAATAAATCACAGTTAAAGGGCCAAATCCAGGCTCGATAAAGTTCTCACTTAAAGAGGAAAAACGTTACAGAGAAAAAAAGTCGTCGAGGGAGTTACGCCTCCAAGGATGTATCTTCATAAAGAAGAAGACCGTTACGAGGAGCGTCTCCTCTCATTGCGCCTAACATGCTTAAGTCACGCAAGGGATTAATAACGATCATTCTATAAGGTAAAGAGAATATTCAACAAAGGTATGCAATTTTAACTGAGTTCTATCCAGATTAAGCTCCATTTCCAACTGAGTTACTGACTTAAGCATGAGTGCATTCGGTCACAAAAAATGTGGTATTTGGCAATCTAATATTTGTTTTGCAGGTCATACTTACAGGAGATTGGATTTTGGACATATCACTATCTATTACAACCCTGATCTTTGAAGGAACCACCAAGTTGGAGATCCATCATCCATGGACTTATGATTGGCAACTAAGGTATGAGGGCGGTGGTATATTTTTTGTAAGGCCCTTCTTTGTAGGAAGGCTTTGTGAAGATCTACATTTTGTTATCGAACTCACCTATATATTTTCCTTCATTACTTACAATTTCCAATTGACAAGTGAACTTAAGAGTTTTTTAGGGATTGATTAACCATTATTCTCTCTATATTTGAAAACCATGTTCTTTGTTCAGAATTATAGAGATTAAAGAGGGTGGAGGCTCAAATTGAGTTTTTCACCAATCCCCCGTTCCTTTCTATGAAAGATATAACTTGGGAGGATCTTCTTCCAATAAATATTACAAGCTAAGCAGGAATTGTTGACAGAAAAAAATGGAAAACATGATAATTGATAGAGATGGGAAAGTGGGGAGAGGGCTGAAGTTGTGAGGAGATCGTTTTTTAGTCAATCATGAGAAAATACAAGAAATGAAACAGTCCAAAGGGTTATCTCTCTCAGTTATAATGTTATCCATGTTTTTCTCAAAATAGTTCTTGCTCAGTTTATAGCATTTGTTAGAAGACCACCCTCACTTAAAGGACCAAGTTTTAGGAGATTGGTTGAAAAACTCATTTAGCTATCAAAATCATAGGAAATTAGGTTGTTCATGACTTCGGTCCTAGTTGCTAGGACCAGGGGTGAAAGAGAGAAGTATAGAAAGCTGTATATATTCTAATTATAGAAACAGGTATATATTTAGGATATTCTATATATTTAGGATATTCTAATTTCATATTTAGGAAATCTAGAATATATTCTATAAGATTGTTTCTTATTCTGTAAGATTGTTTTTTTTTTGAGACAAGAAACCCCATTGTATATATACCCCTGTTGTGGGATGAAACAAATACACAAAAATTGAAGTATTTTTTTCTACAAGAAGACCTTGATACTACCGCGTAGCATGGACACGAAATTGCTGGCATGTAATAAGATTACAGTCTTTCCTTAGCTTGAATAAAAAGTTAATAATTGGTTCATCATGTTAATGACTTCAGTCTCTTTGAATAAAAAGTTATTGTATCCTCACCAATCGGTGGATTGTTTTCTCTTGCAAAGATGTCTTAGCTAATAATTTTCTGTAGCTGGATCATATAACATCTCATATAGACCAACCATGGCTAGTAATATGCACATTGCAAGGACATATGTAGCTAGGCAACGACCAGGAGTCATACTTGAAGAAAGGAATGATATGGATAATATATATTGCATTTATTGTTAAATTTAAACTACTTATCCTAGTGGCATGATTTGTGCATCAATTCCTAAATTACGTGGGGATGTCCTCCAAGCAAATTTCCATGGACATATTCTGACAAGGAGACATGTTATTTGCTGAAAGGCAAAGTGAAAGTGTACCCTGTTAGTTCATTACTATTATTACTTGCATACATGGAGATTAGGTTAATGAACGGACCCCTCTTACAAGCTTACTAAAAACAATGAGCCATAAAGACAATCATGCCCATAAACTCACTATATTTGAAACACTCATATTTGGTTTGTACCGAAATGAACATTATGTTCAGTAAATACATATCCAGTTGATCACAAAAAATTGTAAAGACCATATTGTCATGCAATTTAATATAACATCGGCACCACTAACACTGTCATTCAAAATTTATTCTTAGTTACATATCATGGAGCTTTTAACTTGCATTGAGGACAGTCATTACCAAGGCAGCCAGTTACAAACACCTAATTTTATTTGATATTGTGTGTCCATTGAAGCTATTCCAAGATTCAAGCACATATACAAAATTTCAATTGTGTTCTGCCTTGGTTCTTATAACCTATTGTTAAGCATAATGTACGTGATTAGTAAACCTATGACTCAGAAGTAGTTAGTAGACTGTTAGACAGGTTGTTATTGTTAAGCACATCTGTTATGACAGCTAGACATTGTATTCTCTATATAAGTCATGTAGGTTGTACATTCTTTATTAAGTGAAATAGATTGAATTCATTTTGTTGTCTGTTCTAGTTCTTTGTTCTAACATGGTATCAGAGCTATAAGCTTCTCCTTCTACTATTTTGTTCTTAGTTCTTCAAGAAGTCTTTAATGGCTGAATCTTCCTCCAATGCGACTTCACTCATGAACTCTGCCATGACAGAGTCTAAGCCTGTGATCTTCTCTCATTCATTATCTGTCAAATTGAATGAGCATAACTATCTGTTGTGGAAACAACATGTATTAGCTACGATCAAAGGTCATAAACTGCAACATTTCATTGAGAATACCTCGCCTCCATCCAGGTTTTTATCCATGGATGATCAAACAAACAACAGAGTCAATCCTGATCTTCTTACCTGGGAACAACAAGATCAGCTTCTATTTTCTTGGCTCCTATCCTCCATGACTGAATCTTTACTTACCAGGTTAGTCGGTTGTACCACTTCTGCTCATATTTGGAAGATTCTTGAGACATTCTTCAATTCTCAGACTGTAGCGAAAGTTTCTCAATTCAGAACTCAATTACAATCTCTCAAGAAAGGAGGACTTTCAATCAATGACTACTTGTTGAAGCTCAAATCCATCATTGATCAGTTAGCATCAGTAGGACACCAATTATCTTCTAAATATCACAATAATGCTATCTTTGATGGATTGCCTCAGATATATGATACGTTTATAGTATCTGTGAGTTCTAGATCTGATGATTATAGTGTGGCAGAGGTTGAGGCTCTCTTGCTTGCTCAGGAATCCAGGATTGAAAGGCATACTAAAGATCTGGATATCTTAAGTTCGGTTAATATGGCACATACAGCTCATAAACCTTCTCCTAGATCGTTTGTATCCAACTCACAAGGGTGGAGACCTCAATCAAGACCTCCATTTCAACCAAGAAGTTCAAGATCTGGTCATGGCAGAGGTTATAGGCCATCTGGTTTTGGTTCACAGCGTCCTCAGTGTCAAATCTGTGGCAAGATGGGGCATCTTGCGTTTAAGTGTTATAATAGGTTTGACACCAATGATCCTAATCCATGGAACTCTACTTCTCAATCATCTTTTTCAGGATCTCCTTCTGCTATGACCACTCCTCGTCATGCCTTTTCTGCTACTAGTCAGCCTCCTATGTCTGATATGAGAACCAATGCTCAGTCTACATTGAGTTCAGGTGAGGCTTCTACATCATCTGATTACAGATGGTTTCCTGATTCCGGTGCTACCGACCATTGTACTCCTTATGCTCAGAGCCTCATGTCTTCAGTTCCTTATCGTGGTGAAGATAAGTTGTTTGTTGGTGATGGCTCAGCCTTACCTATTGAGAATATTGGTCAGTCCTTTATTCAGTCCTCTGATTCTTCAAAATTTTTACTTCTTCAAAATGTTCTTCAAGTTCCTAAGCTAACTAAAAATTTGCTAAGTGTTTCTCGTTTTGCAAAGGATAATAATGTCTATTTTGAGTTTCATCCTGACCTTTGTTTTGTCAAGGATCAGGTCACTCATCGAGTTCTTTTGGAAGGGAAGCTTAACAACGGGTTATATGTTTTTCCATCCATGGTATCTCCCAAGTCCAAATCTGAGTTGCTCCTAGCAGAGTCTCCTCATACTGCTCCCAGTTCTTCTCTTCATTCTAGTGTTTCAGCATTTCCTGGCAGTCCTTTGTCTCAGGTTTCTAGTCAGCATTTTCAGCATTCTCAGTCTTCCCAGTCCTCTTCTGTTTCTCCTCAGTCTCAGCATTTCAGCACTTCCTGGCCTCATTCTCAGCATTCTAGTACTCAACAATCTTGCCAATCTCAGCAATCTAGCCATTCTCAGCAATCTAGTACTCAGCATTCTAGCCAATCTCAGCACTCTAGCCAATCTCTTAGCATTCCAGTAAGCAAGCCCGGTAGTACTCAGCATTCTAGTCAGTCTGGTAGTTCAAGTACTCAGCATACCAGTCCAGCGTCCGTACTCAGCATTTCAGTAAGCAAGCCCGATAGCTTTTCTAGTAAGTCTGGTCTGTCCATCAGCATTCCAGTTCCAAGACAGTATACTCCTCAGCTTTCCAAGGTCGATAAGCACACTTCTCAGCATTTCAAGCCCGATAGGCAGTATTTCAGCTTATCAGTTCCAAGTCAGTCTTCTCCTCAGCATTCCATGCCTGATTGGCATTCTTTCAGTACTTCAGTTCCAAGTCAGTCCTCTTCTCAGTATTTTCAGCCCGATAGGCATGCTTCTCAGCATTCTAAGTCCAATAGACAATATGTCAGCACTTCAGTTCCAAGTCAGTGCCCTTCTCAGCATTCCAAGCCCGATAGGCAATCTTTCAGCATTTCAAGGCAGCCTAGACTGTCTTTCAGTAGTTCCACTTCTCAACCTGCTTATACTGCTTCACACAGTCCTTTATTTCTTTGGCATGCTAGGATGGGTCATCCATCCTTCTCTCTTGTGCAGAAGATTCTTACTGGTTGTAATATGACAGTTCCAAAATCAATAAATCAGGAGTTTTGTTCATCTTGTTGTTTAGGGAAAATACACAAACTTCCTTTTACTAGTTCTTCTACTATATACACCAAACCTTTAGAATTAGTTCATACTGATCTCTGGGGTCCAGCTTCTACACCTTCTTCTTCTGGTTCTAAATATTATATCCATTTGATTGATGCCTTTAGTAGATTCACTTGGGTTTTTCTCTTGCATAATAAATCTGATGCCTTCTCCACATTTCTTCAGTTCAAAGCTCTAGTTGAATTAGAGTTTGGGCTCCCTATTAAAAGCATTCAGTCTGATTAGGGTGGGGAATATAGACCTTTTTCTAAGTACCTTGCTCAAAATGGCATTGCTCGTCGTCTTGCTTGCCCAACTACACATCAGCAGAATGGTGTTGCTGAACGTAAACATAGGCACATTATTGAGTCTGCCCTTACTTTACTTGCTCATGCTTAACTTCCAATGAAGTTTTGGGATGATGCTGTCCGGACATCAGTATTTCTTCTTAATAGAGTTCCTTCGGTTGCTCTTAAGGGTCTTTCCCCATTTGAAGTCCTCTACCATAAAGTTCCTGATTACAGTTCTCTGAGAGTATTTGGTTGTTCCTGTTTTCCTAATACTCGTCCTTATAATTCAACCAAGCTTCAATTTAGATCTGTTGAGTGTTTGTTTCTTGGTTATAGTCTTCAGCATAAAGGTTACAAATGTCTGTCATCTACTGGAAGATTATACATATCTAGGGATGTTGTGTTTCATGAAACTTCATTTCCTTATACAAAATGGCATCCCACTCCTTCTTCCTCCTCTTCTGTTGGTCCTGCTTCCTCCTCTGCAGTTATTCCTTCTCCTCTTTCTTTTCCTACCACTAGACCTTCCTTTTCTAGTAATGCTCCTTTTTCTAGCTCGGTGGTACCATCTCATATCTCTGCTCCTAGTTCTACTCCTAGCCTGCCTGTCTCTAGCCCTGCCCATACTACTTTTATTCCTGATGGCAGTCCTATTTCTGACCCTGCTCATCTTCCATTGGTTAATGAGTCTCCTCTATGTAGTCCTAGTACTTCTATTGAGCATCCTATATTCACTCAGTCCAGTCCTATTTCTGATCCTAGTTCTACTCCTCTTCCAATGGTTCATGAGGCTCCTCTATCTAATCCTAGTGCTCCTACTGGGCATCCTATGATCACTCGGTCCAAGGCTGGTGTTTACAAGCCCAAGGTCTATGTGACAATGACTTCAGCTGCTCCTTCTAGTCTGCAGGAAGCTTTAGAGACTCCTCATTGTCTTTCTGCAATGCAGGATGAGTATATGGCTTTACAAAGGAATCATACCTGGTCCTTGGTTACTCTTCCTCAGGGTCGCTCCATTGTTGGTTGTCGTTGGCTTTTCAAAGTGAAACACAACTCAGATGGTACTGTGCACAGATATAAAGCCCGCTTAGTGGCTAGAGGTTTCCAACAGGTTGCTGGCTTTGACTATGCTGAGACATTTAGTCCTGTTGTTAAGCCTACTACCATCCGTGTTTTTCTTACCATTGCAGTCACGTATGGATGGTCAGTTTCTCAAATAGATATCAACAATGCTTTCTTGAATGGTGATCTATCAGAGGAGGTATACATGATGCAACCCCCTAGGTTTATTGATGCTTCACAACCTAGTGCTGTGTGCAAACTTAATAAAGCTTTGTATGGTCTTAAGCAAGCTCCTCGTGCCTGGTTCGATAAGCTTGGTCACACCTTGTCACTACTTGGTTTTGTCTCCACAAAATCTGATTCTTCCCTTTTCATTAGACATTCTCCTTCTCCTATTTTTCTTCTGGTGTATGTTGATGACATCCTCATCACTGGTGCTGATTCCCATGCTGTTTCTTAGACCATTCATCAGCTCAATGCTAGGTTCTCTTTAAAGGATTTGGGTCATGTTCACTTCTTTCTGGGTATTCAAGTTCAGCATACTACCACTGGTCTGTTCCTATCTCAGTCCAAGTACATCTTTGATCTTTTGTGTCGGGCTAAGATGCAATATGCTAATGGCTTATCCACTCCTATGAGCGGGGGTGAGAAGGTGTTTGCCACAGGAAGTGATCCAGTCCAGGATGTTCAACTATATCGCAGTATTGTGGGTGCATTACAGTATGTTACCATTACTAGGCCTGAAATAGCATACTCTGTGAATCGTGTTTGTCAGTTTCTTCAGAGTCCTCTTGAATCACATTGGCGGATAGTGAAGAGAATTCTGCGGTATCTCAAGGCTACACCTACCTGTGGACTTCACATTGTTCCTACTCCCTCATTTCAGCTCACTGGGTATTGCGATGCAGATTGGGCATCTGATCCTAATGACAGGAGATTACAAGCACTGACCAACCGCCGTGGCATTTGACGATGAGATTACAAGCACTGTCTTGCACATCAGGCTCAAAAGACCAGCTGAACTTCTTAAAAGTAACAGCATTTGGATGGGTAGCAAGGAGAGTAGCAAGCAACTCCGAGGTACCCACAACGATAAGGAGAACATGACCCTTAGAACCATGATCACAAGTAACGACTTTATCTCCTAACAGAGTTCAGAGAAAGTTTTTGTACTGCCCAGATTCATAGACATTTCGACCCTAAGCTGAAGCATCTTGTTGTCGATAACACGAGAATCATCAATGGACAAGCCGACGAAATTACGTACACCATACGAGGAGACACGGTTCTTCTCGCAATTATCCAAAGTACGAGAAACCTCTTTCTTGCTCCTCTCAAGAATTTGATTTATCTCCTCAACCTCTCAAGTATCAGGATCAACAGCATCATCATCGCACTTCCCAGAAGATGCAGGTGGTAGAAAAGGCCTGGTAATACCAGGAACTGAAGTAGCGAGCTTCTTCTTCTTTAGGATATGACCAGAGCTGATCGCCAACAGCTTCAATGGACTAGCGGGCCTAGGAACTTTCTTTTTTCTAAAACTCGAGCCAACATTAACGACACCTCTATCTGTAGGCCTCTTAGTGGAGCACACTTCCCAATCAATGCTCATGTCGCCAACGACGGTCGGGGGAGTATGGTCCTGCCCCTTGTTGGAAATGACGACAGCGTCGACACACGCAATGGTAACTTTCGAAGCACAAGCAGACGTAAGCGTCGCACGATTAGCCTTGCACAGAGTATACAGACCGTTGCGGTCGAGGATATCCGTAGTAAGAAAAGCTTCTACTGAAGGCTTGGGCAGCTTATTAAATCGATCTCGGAACCCTTGCTCCTCTGCAGACAAAACAGTTCATTCTTCTTGGGTTCTCGGAATGATCGCATAATTTGTACGTTGCACAACTTAAAATAATCAAAAGAAATTGACACGTAAAACCAGGGCCTCGACCAACCCCTGTACTCGTTTCAGAGATTTCTGAAACAGGATGGACCATAGAGATAGCAAGTGTGGTTCGCACTTACACTAAACCCCACCACAAAGTGCAAAACCCTGACATTCATCGAAATCCTTGATAAACGACTCTCACTAAAGTTGTGATCATTCCCTTCAGCAGTTAAGAACCATTTGCGTGGGAGCGCTGCCTAAGAAACCAAGATACTCCCATAAGATTTCTATAGCCGGAAGTCTAAGACTTGCTTGAAACATCCCAAGGTACAATGCAATATAGTCAAGCCTCGGAAGACAAGGATTATCACCCTCTTCAGGCAGAATGATCTCGAGGTCAGATGGCAATGAATAATGGTAACAAACGCTATCTAGGGTCGTTCACGTTGCCCTCTAGGTGAAAAGTAAGCACATGTAGCAAGCACACCACCAGTTAGAACCCTGAAGCTAGACATAGTTATGAGGCAAAAAATGAAAAATAAAGAAATCAAAGCCCAGGAACAAAGAGAGCGTAAAGAAGAAAGTGTTGTATCCAACTCCTCCTTTATAGGGTTAAACAACGAAAGGACTACTCATACGAAAATGTGCGGGTCACGATGGCCGCACAAAATCCCAAAAATCACACCGAAATGAATAGGCGAATGAGAAATCGGAGAAACAAATGCAGTAATGGCTGATACCGACATTAAATGCACCGCAATTGTGAAATAAAAAAATCCAACCGTCGCATAATTAGTGGCCATGTCAGCATACCCACTAACTAAAGGGGGAGTAGCTGATGATCACAGTTGTGCATGTGTATCCCAAAACTAGGCCAATTCATAAAGCCTAATAAAGGTGAATCCAGTCATAAAAGCCCAAACATGGTCCATCAGAATAAATCACAGTTAAAGGGCCAAATCCAGGCTCGATAAAGTTCTCACTTAAAGAGGAAAAACGTTACAGAGAAAAAAAGTCGTCGAGGGAGTTACGCCTCCAAGGATGTATCTTCATAAAGAAGAAGACCGTTACGAGGAGCGTCTCCTCTCATTGCGCCTAACATGCTTAAGTCACGCAAGGGATTAATAACGATCATTCTATAAGGTAAAGAGAATATTCAACAAAGGTATGCAATTTTAACTGAGTTCTATCCAGATTAAGCTCCATTTCCAACTGAGTTACTGACTTAAGCATGAGTGCATTCGGTCACAAAAAATGTGGTATTTGGCAATCTAATATTTGTTTTGCAGGTCATACTTACAGGAGATTGGATTTTGGACATATCACTATCTATTACAACCCTGATCTTTGAAGGAACCACCAAGTTGGAGATCCATCATCCATGGACTTATGATTGGCAACTAAGGTATGAGGGCGGTGGTATATTTTTTGTAAGGCCCTTCTTTGTAGGAAGGCTTTGTGAAGATCTACATTTTGTTATCGAACTCACCTATATATTTTCCTTCATTACTTACAATTTCCAATTGACAAGTGAACTTAAGAGTTTTTTAGGGATTGATTAACCATTATTCTCTCTATATTTGAAAACCATGTTCTTTGTTCAGAATTATAGAGATTAAAGAGGGTGGAGGCTCAAATTGAGTTTTTCACCAATCCCCCGTTCCTTTCTATGAAAGATATAACTTGGGAGGATCTTCTTCCAATAAATATTACAAGCTAAGCAGGAATTGTTGACAGAAAAAAATGGAAAACATGATAATTGATAGAGATGGGAAAGTGGGGAGAGGGCTGAAGTTGTGAGGAGATCGTTTTTTAGTCAATCATGAGAAAATACAAGAAATGAAACAGTCCAAAGGGTTATCTCTCTCAGTTATAATGTTATCCATGTTTTTCTCAAAATAGTTCTTGCTCAGTTTATAGCATTTGTTAGAAGACCACCCTCACTTAAAGGACCAAGTTTTAGGAGATTGGTTGAAAAACTCATTTAGCTATCAAAATCATAGGAAATTAGGTTGTTCATGACTTCGGTCCTAGTTGCTAGGACCAGGGGTGAAAGAGAGAAGTATAGAAAGCTGTATATATTCTAATTATAGAAACAGGTATATATTTAGGATATTCTATATATTTAGGATATTCTAATTTCATATTTAGGAAATCTAGAATATATTCTATAAGATTGTTTCTTATTCTGTAAGATTGTTTTTTTTTTGAGACAAGAAACCCCATTGTATATATACCCCTGTTGTGGGATGAAACAAATACACAAAAATTGAAGTATTTTTTTCTACAAGAAGACCTTGATACTACCGCGTAGCATGGACACGAAATTGCTGGCATGTAATAAGATTACAGTCTTTCCTTAGCTTGAATAAAAAGTTAATAATTGGTTCATCATGTTAATGACTTCAGTCTCTTTGAATAAAAAGTTATTGTATCCTCACCAATCGGTGGATTGTTTTCTCTTGCAAAGATGTCTTAGCTAATAATTTTCTGTAGCTGGATCATATAACATCTCATATAGACCAACCATGGCTAGTAATATGCACATTGCAAGGACATATGTAGCTAGGCAACGACCAGGAGTCATACTTGAAGAAAGGAATGATATGGATAATATATATTGCATTTATTGTTAAATTTAAACTACTTATCCTAGTGGCATGATTTGTGCATCAATTCCTAAATTACGTGGGGATGTCCTCCAAGCAAATTTCCATGGACATATTCTGACAAGGAGACATGTTATTTGCTGAAAGGCAAAGTGAAAGTGTACCCTGTTAGTTCATTACTATTATTACTTGCATACATGGAGATTAGGTTAATGAACGGACCCCTCTTACAAGCTTACTAAAAACAATGAGCCATAAAGACAATCATGCCCATAAACTCACTATATTTGAAACACTCATATTTGGTTTGTACCGAAATGAACATTATGTTCAGTAAATACATATCCAGTTGATCACAAAAAATTGTAAAGACCATATTGTCATGCAATTTAATATAACATCGGCACCACTAACACTGTCATTCAAAATTTATTCTTAGTTACATATCATGGAGCTTTTAACTTGCATTGAGGACAGTCATTACCAAGGCAGCCAGTTACAAACACCTAATTTTATTTGATATTGTGTGTCCATTGAAGCTATTCCAAGATTCAAGCACATATACAAAATTTCAATTGTGTTCTGCCTTGGTTCTTATAACCTATTGTTAAGCATAATGTACGTGATTAGTAAACCTATGACTCAGAAGTAGTTAGTAGACTGTTAGACAGGTTGTTATTGTTAAGCACATCTGTTATGACAGCTAGACATTGTATTCTCTATATAAGTCATGTAGGTTGTACATTCTTTATTAAGTGAAATAGATTGAATTCATTTTGTTGTCTGTTCTAGTTCTTTGTTCTAACATGGTATCAGAGCTATAAGCTTCTCCTTCTACTATTTTGTTCTTAGTTCTTCAAGAAGTCTTTAATGGCTGAATCTTCCTCCAATGCGACTTCACTCATGAACTCTGCCATGACAGAGTCTAAGCCTGTGATCTTCTCTCATTCATTATCTGTCAAATTGAATGAGCATAACTATCTGTTGTGGAAACAACATGTATTAGCTACGATCAAAGGTCATAAACTGCAACATTTCATTGAGAATACCTCGCCTCCATCCAGGTTTTTATCCATGGATGATCAAACAAACAACAGAGTCAATCCTGATCTTCTTACCTGGGAACAACAAGATCAGCTTCTATTTTCTTGGCTCCTATCCTCCATGACTGAATCTTTACTTACCAGGTTAGTCGGTTGTACCACTTCTGCTCATATTTGGAAGATTCTTGAGACATTCTTCAATTCTCAGACTGTAGCGAAAGTTTCTCAATTCAGAACTCAATTACAATCTCTCAAGAAAGGAGGACTTTCAATCAATGACTACTTGTTGAAGCTCAAATCCATCATTGATCAGTTAGCATCAGTAGGACACCAATTATCTTCTAAATATCACAATAATGCTATCTTTGATGGATTGCCTCAGATATATGATACGTTTATAGTATCTGTGAGTTCTAGATCTGATGATTATAGTGTGGCAGAGGTTGAGGCTCTCTTGCTTGCTCAGGAATCCAGGATTGAAAGGCATACTAAAGATCTGGATATCTTAAGTTCGGTTAATATGGCACATACAGCTCATAAACCTTCTCCTAGATCGTTTGTATCCAACTCACAAGGGTGGAGACCTCAATCAAGACCTCCATTTCAACCAAGAAGTTCAAGATCTGGTCATGGCAGAGGTTATAGGCCATCTGGTTTTGGTTCACAGCGTCCTCAGTGTCAAATCTGTGGCAAGATGGGGCATCTTGCGTTTAAGTGTTATAATAGGTTTGACACCAATGATCCTAATCCATGGAACTCTACTTCTCAATCATCTTTTTCAGGATCTCCTTCTGCTATGACCACTCCTCGTCATGCCTTTTCTGCTACTAGTCAGCCTCCTATGTCTGATATGAGAACCAATGCTCAGTCTACATTGAGTTCAGGTGAGGCTTCTACATCATCTGATTACAGATGGTTTCCTGATTCCGGTGCTACCGACCATTGTACTCCTTATGCTCAGAGCCTCATGTCTTCAGTTCCTTATCGTGGTGAAGATAAGTTGTTTGTTGGTGATGGCTCAGCCTTACCTATTGAGAATATTGGTCAGTCCTTTATTCAGTCCTCTGATTCTTCAAAATTTTTACTTCTTCAAAATGTTCTTCAAGTTCCTAAGCTAACTAAAAATTTGCTAAGTGTTTCTCGTTTTGCAAAGGATAATAATGTCTATTTTGAGTTTCATCCTGACCTTTGTTTTGTCAAGGATCAGGTCACTCATCGAGTTCTTTTGGAAGGGAAGCTTAACAACGGGTTATATGTTTTTCCATCCATGGTATCTCCCAAGTCCAAATCTGAGTTGCTCCTAGCAGAGTCTCCTCATACTGCTCCCAGTTCTTCTCTTCATTCTAGTGTTTCAGCATTTCCTGGCAGTCCTTTGTCTCAGGTTTCTAGTCAGCATTTTCAGCATTCTCAGTCTTCCCAGTCCTCTTCTGTTTCTCCTCAGTCTCAGCATTTCAGCACTTCCTGGCCTCATTCTCAGCATTCTAGTACTCAACAATCTTGCCAATCTCAGCAATCTAGCCATTCTCAGCAATCTAGTACTCAGCATTCTAGCCAATCTCAGCACTCTAGCCAATCTCTTAGCATTCCAGTAAGCAAGCCCGGTAGTACTCAGCATTCTAGTCAGTCTGGTAGTTCAAGTACTCAGCATACCAGTCCAGCGTCCGTACTCAGCATTTCAGTAAGCAAGCCCGATAGCTTTTCTAGTAAGTCTGGTCTGTCCATCAGCATTCCAGTTCCAAGACAGTATACTCCTCAGCTTTCCAAGGTCGATAAGCACACTTCTCAGCATTTCAAGCCCGATAGGCAGTATTTCAGCTTATCAGTTCCAAGTCAGTCTTCTCCTCAGCATTCCATGCCTGATTGGCATTCTTTCAGTACTTCAGTTCCAAGTCAGTCCTCTTCTCAGTATTTTCAGCCCGATAGGCATGCTTCTCAGCATTCTAAGTCCAATAGACAATATGTCAGCACTTCAGTTCCAAGTCAGTGCCCTTCTCAGCATTCCAAGCCCGATAGGCAATCTTTCAGCATTTCAAGGCAGCCTAGACTGTCTTTCAGTAGTTCCACTTCTCAACCTGCTTATACTGCTTCACACAGTCCTTTATTTCTTTGGCATGCTAGGATGGGTCATCCATCCTTCTCTCTTGTGCAGAAGATTCTTACTGGTTGTAATATGACAGTTCCAAAATCAATAAATCAGGAGTTTTGTTCATCTTGTTGTTTAGGGAAAATACACAAACTTCCTTTTACTAGTTCTTCTACTATATACACCAAACCTTTAGAATTAGTTCATACTGATCTCTGGGGTCCAGCTTCTACACCTTCTTCTTCTGGTTCTAAATATTATATCCATTTGATTGATGCCTTTAGTAGATTCACTTGGGTTTTTCTCTTGCATAATAAATCTGATGCCTTCTCCACATTTCTTCAGTTCAAAGCTCTAGTTGAATTAGAGTTTGGGCTCCCTATTAAAAGCATTCAGTCTGATTAGGGTGGGGAATATAGACCTTTTTCTAAGTACCTTGCTCAAAATGGCATTGCTCGTCGTCTTGCTTGCCCAACTACACATCAGCAGAATGGTGTTGCTGAACGTAAACATAGGCACATTATTGAGTCTGCCCTTACTTTACTTGCTCATGCTTAACTTCCAATGAAGTTTTGGGATGATGCTGTCCGGACATCAGTATTTCTTCTTAATAGAGTTCCTTCGGTTGCTCTTAAGGGTCTTTCCCCATTTGAAGTCCTCTACCATAAAGTTCCTGATTACAGTTCTCTGAGAGTATTTGGTTGTTCCTGTTTTCCTAATACTCGTCCTTATAATTCAACCAAGCTTCAATTTAGATCTGTTGAGTGTTTGTTTCTTGGTTATAGTCTTCAGCATAAAGGTTACAAATGTCTGTCATCTACTGGAAGATTATACATATCTAGGGATGTTGTGTTTCATGAAACTTCATTTCCTTATACAAAATGGCATCCCACTCCTTCTTCCTCCTCTTCTGTTGGTCCTGCTTCCTCCTCTGCAGTTATTCCTTCTCCTCTTTCTTTTCCTACCACTAGACCTTCCTTTTCTAGTAATGCTCCTTTTTCTAGCTCGGTGGTACCATCTCATATCTCTGCTCCTAGTTCTACTCCTAGCCTGCCTGTCTCTAGCCCTGCCCATACTACTTTTATTCCTGATGGCAGTCCTATTTCTGACCCTGCTCATCTTCCATTGGTTAATGAGTCTCCTCTATGTAGTCCTAGTACTTCTATTGAGCATCCTATATTCACTCAGTCCAGTCCTATTTCTGATCCTAGTTCTACTCCTCTTCCAATGGTTCATGAGGCTCCTCTATCTAATCCTAGTGCTCCTACTGGGCATCCTATGATCACTCGGTCCAAGGCTGGTGTTTACAAGCCCAAGGTCTATGTGACAATGACTTCAGCTGCTCCTTCTAGTCTGCAGGAAGCTTTAGAGACTCCTCATTGTCTTTCTGCAATGCAGGATGAGTATATGGCTTTACAAAGGAATCATACCTGGTCCTTGGTTACTCTTCCTCAGGGTCGCTCCATTGTTGGTTGTCGTTGGCTTTTCAAAGTGAAACACAACTCAGATGGTACTGTGCACAGATATAAAGCCCGCTTAGTGGCTAGAGGTTTCCAACAGGTTGCTGGCTTTGACTATGCTGAGACATTTAGTCCTGTTGTTAAGCCTACTACCATCCGTGTTTTTCTTACCATTGCAGTCACGTATGGATGGTCAGTTTCTCAAATAGATATCAACAATGCTTTCTTGAATGGTGATCTATCAGAGGAGGTATACATGATGCAACCCCCTAGGTTTATTGATGCTTCACAACCTAGTGCTGTGTGCAAACTTAATAAAGCTTTGTATGGTCTTAAGCAAGCTCCTCGTGCCTGGTTCGATAAGCTTGGTCACACCTTGTCACTACTTGGTTTTGTCTCCACAAAATCTGATTCTTCCCTTTTCATTAGACATTCTCCTTCTCCTATTTTTCTTCTGGTGTATGTTGATGACATCCTCATCACTGGTGCTGATTCCCATGCTGTTTCTTAGACCATTCATCAGCTCAATGCTAGGTTCTCTTTAAAGGATTTGGGTCATGTTCACTTCTTTCTGGGTATTCAAGTTCAGCATACTACCACTGGTCTGTTCCTATCTCAGTCCAAGTACATCTTTGATCTTTTGTGTCGGGCTAAGATGCAATATGCTAATGGCTTATCCACTCCTATGAGCGGGGGTGAGAAGGTGTTTGCCACAGGAAGTGATCCAGTCCAGGATGTTCAACTATATCGCAGTATTGTGGGTGCATTACAGTATGTTACCATTACTAGGCCTGAAATAGCATACTCTGTGAATCGTGTTTGTCAGTTTCTTCAGAGTCCTCTTGAATCACATTGGCGGATAGTGAAGAGAATTCTGCGGTATCTCAAGGCTACACCTACCTGTGGACTTCACATTGTTCCTACTCCCTCATTTCAGCTCACTGGGTATTGCGATGCAGATTGGGCATCTGATCCTAATGACAGGAGGTCTACCTCTGGATATTGTGTATATTTAGGTACCAATCTTGTTTCGTGGTCATCTAAAAAGCAGAGTACTGTCTCTCGTAGCAGTACTAAAGCAGAGTATAGGAGTCTTGCTTCAGTAACAGCTGAGCTCACTTGGTTGCAATCACTGTTTCATGAACTTCAGATTGGTTGTTCTGTCCCTATTATTTGGTGTGATAACAAGAGTACAGTTCAACTCAGTGCCAACCCTATTCTGCATTCTAGGACCAAGCATTTTGAGATTGACATATACTTTGTTCGTGAGAAAGTAGCTCGCAAGCTTCTTCAGGTGCATCATATTTCAGCATCAAGCCAAGTTGCTGATATCTTCACCAAAGCTCTGGGTAAACCCAGGTTTATACTACTGCGTAACAAACTCAGTGTGGTTGATGTATCTACCCTTCGTTTGAGGGGGAATGTTAAGCATAATGTGATTAGTAAACCTATGACTCAGAAGTAGTTAGTATACTGTTAGACAGGTTGTTATTGTTAAGCACATCTGTTATGACAGCTAGACATTGTATTCTCTATATAAGTCATGTAGGTTGTACATTCTTTATTAAGTGAAATAGATTGAAATCATTTTGTTGTCTGTTCTAGTTCTTTGTTCTAACACCTATTTTCTATACATTCAGAATACATGCAAACAAATACAATATTCATGCTCATTAGCTTTAGAATCATAGTAAACCATCACAAACTAACAAGGAAACAAAATAAAAATAAGAACCAACCATTTTATTCATACGATTTTACCATGGACTTGGTGTAAACCATATGGGCTGACACCTAAGAGTGTATGTATGATGTTGAGGTAATTCTGACGGCAATAATTTGTCAGTGCGCCCATTCTCTAAATGGTACACTCCCGAATCCTCGTATGGAAGTGCTCGAGAAAGATCATAGTTATAGTAGTCGTTAGTGGCATTATCAGTGAAATATATGCAGTTTCGTATTCCTTTAGTCTCCTGTGATGATGGAAGTGAGATATCATGTGAAGAAACGGATTTCGAGTAATTCCTCCCCAAAAAGAGGACCTGATCACCTAAGTTTTCAACTTCAACCCATCTAAAAGGCTCACCACTGGATTCATCCAACTTGAACACTACAAATCTCCTTGTCTTGTATAATATTAACCCACATGTATATGGATTTTGTGGATTCTGACAAAAACATTTTCCTCGAATTCTTACTACTAGTAGCAACTCTCCGTGGCATGATTCAACCAAGTAATTCATATTCCACTCAATGTACTCTTTCCTTTTTAGTTTCAATGGAAGCATAGAAACCCTTCTGAAAGAAAACTCGTCTAAGACAATAAGATTTCCGTTTTTGTTTACCACGTAAAACTCTCCCTTGTAGAATATGATATCAGTTAATATCCTTTCATCAATCTTTCGATTTATTATTACTTCTTCTTCTCCTCCTTCCACTTCCTCATCTTCCTCTGTTGAATATATGGATTTTACTTCTCCCTTTTCTCCCTCTTCATCCACTTCTTCCTCTTTGTCCTCATCCTCCACTTCAACTTCCTCCTCCTCTTCTTCCTCTTCATCCACATCCTCCACTTCAACTTCCTCCTCCTCCTCTTCTTCTTCATCCTCTTCTTCCTCTTCATTCTCCTCTTCATCGTCTTCTTCCTCCTCTTCATCGTCTTCTTCCTCCACTTCCCTTAGTAGTTCATGGATGAAAATTGGAGATAGTAGTCCTTCTTCTTCTTGTAAAGTAGTACGATTAAAGTGATGCCACTTATTATTGCTTTCAAGGGCAGAGCAAAAGCTCACCAATATTTGGTTGTTTGCAGCAATTGCTGCTGCAACATATATAGGAGGAGAAGAGATGGGCAGTGGGTGCTCGTCCACAGGCACTGTAATAGATAAAACAACCTTACATAAAAAATACGGGCACCTTTTGACATGATGAGTCTGTGAACGGTCTTCATATTCATGATATTTATGTTTTACTTGATGGGTTGGAAGTTTTAGTTGTTTCCTCGTAATAGGATTGTACATGAAATTGCCTCTTGTCTTGTGTGCCATTATCAACCAACCTTCCCATGAACCACAACAAAAGCTTCTTCTCACAATCTTTGGTAATTTCAAGTGATAAATCTTACCTTCTAAAGGACTGTAGAAGGCTCGCGTTTTTTCCCCAGCCTTGTTTGCTAGCATCATCCATGGCTTTTGATAGCGTCTCCCTTTTCCTTTTGCAAAATATCTGAAAGACCTGCATGTTGCACTAAATCTCATGTAGCTATCAAAATCATAGTTCATAAACTTCTCCCCAACTATCCCCAACAACTCCTCTGGCAGCTCTTGCATGATTTGTGAATACAATTCCCTTTAGCAGCTATTCCACGATTTGATGGTATCTCCTTAGTTCCCGTAGTATTTAATGATGGAGTTGAAGAGAAATATAGAGATCCAGGATAGGAATATTTATAGGTCCTTTCTATTTTATTTTTCTTTTGTTAAGTTTTATGCTATGTGTTCTCCTAATTAAACAAGGAATATTCTTCCTAATTCCTCAATATACTACACAATTTTAGGAAGCCAAGGAACTGGTCCAAATTAAATTGCAACTTCCTATATTAGTTATATATGGTTTCCTAATTACTGAATATAAATTATAACAGTGTTATTGTTGCTTTAAATATTAAACAGTACAAATCAACACTCTGAAACAGCAGGAATTGCGATTGTATTGTTCGTAGTTGTTGAGCTTGAAGCTGGATCGATCGTAGCTTGGTTTTGGGTCATCTAAGCCCTGTTCTGAGAATTAGTATTTATGTCTTCCATGTTGTCGATGTTTCAAATGTATGTAGACAAGTGCCTTAACATTTGAAAAAATGCAATTGTTATTTTAGGTTTACTCCGAAAATGCACCCAAGCTTTTCCTTAGATCCTGTGCCTCAATATTGGTAATAGAAATAAAAGAACAAGATTCATTTCAAAAAGCTATAATCTTAGGTGCGACAGAGAGGCAGGCCTTAGAAAGGATTTGGTAGACAAGGAGATGGAGGTATTTTGTTAGAACAAAATGCCATGATAAACTTTTGTTAGAACAAAGAGCCCAGTTTCTATTTTTATTTTGTTATGTTTTATTCTCGTAATTAAACAAGGAATATTCTTCCTAATTCCTCAATTGCAAAGATGTCTTAGCTAATAGTTTTCTATAGTTGCATCATATAACATCTTATAATGACCAACCATGGCCGGTAACATGCACATTGCAAGGACATATGTAGATAGGCAACAGCCAGGAGTCATACTTGAAGAGAGGAATGATATGGATATTACATATTGCATTTATTGTTAATTTTAAACTACTTATCCTTGTGGCACTGGCATGATTTATGTATCAGTTCCCAATTTATAAGGACTTTATTTTGTTATATCTGATCCATGGTTTGTAAAAAGGTTGGGATGTTCTCCAAGCAAATTTCCATGGACATATTCAGACAAGGAGACATGTTATTTGCTGAAAGGCAAAGTGAAAGTGTACCCTGGAAACTAAGAAAGGGGCCAAGAAGAATGTGAGGGATTAGAAGCCATGAGCTTCTTCACAGTGGGCTTCATCTGATACCATGTTGCATTGTGGGGGCCTTAGTTGAGGAGCATGGGCTTGAATCAATATAGTATGTATCCCTGCCATATTTTTGCCAGTAAAGTCAATATTAATTATAAGAATTTGTAGTTTTTCATATCGGCATTCACCATATATTTAAGAGCATCTCCAACAGCACCATATGTATAACTAAGATGTACAAACTACAGAGGTTGACTTATACATAGTGCAAATTTCATATTCTCCAATATGCTCCACTCGAGGCCTCATTTTTAGCCAAAAATATACTAGCCATTGGGTTGGACGACTTATGATATTCCCAATGAATGTGATTTCTCGAAAAATATTGAAATTTCATGAAATATTTCTTTTTTTTAGTTACCGAATTTTTTTTTGAAACCGAAATATTGATTTATTTCGTTAGGCCAATTTCAATTTCCTTACATTTTAACCTTAATTTAGTATTAAAATTTTGTTGTATAAGTGATTCTTATGCAATATATTGTTTGTATGACATTACAATTCTTGTGGTATTCTTTATGTAGATAAGAGTTTAAAATACCGAAATTTATACATTTTTTATAAACACAACGAAATATTTTTCTTGAAATTAACTTACAAAAGTTACCTTGAAAAAAGAAATCACAATCCTTGGATAGGCCATCTGCCCCAAAAGTAGAATGTATAAATTGTCGGGAGATGCTCTAATCCGTATTCCAAGTTTTCTAATCCTAATAAGAGATTGGGCCTACTTTAGATTATACTAATAATGGTAATCGTCATAGTCTCTTTTTTTTGTTGCAAATCTCAATCTTATAAATAAGTACTAATGTCAAATGCGGAAGTATGCAATTATCTATTTTATACATAATTGGCACTGATGGTATCAATTTCCGTTCTCCTTGACCTTGACCTGCACAAGGAACACACGTGAGCCAAAGACCATTATTGTGATGGTCGATGACACTCCGATGTTTAAGTCAGACAAGGCTTGAGAAAGGTATAATGTTGTAAATTGGATAACGTACCTTTGTTCTAATGTTGTAAATTGGATAGTGTACCTTTGTTCCTCAACTTTGTGCCCTATTTATCATATGAGAGTCCTTGTTCGACTTTGCCTTTGGTGGCTTAGTTTAGGAAAAGATTTATTGCTAGAGATCCTTTCCCTGTAGAGTGTTGTCCATGTAGGAGAGTTTCCATACCAGACTTGTACTCTGATATCTACTGGGGATTCTTTCCTTGCGGAGTGTTGTCCATGCAGGAGAGTTTCATTGCATGACTTATACTCTGGTATTTATTTCCTGGTAAGAGTCCATGTATTGTTGGCTTGTCTGTCTTAGGTCATCCACTACATACATTCCTTATTAGGTCTTACTCGCATTGGGTCTGAGCGTATGACGTATGGGCTTAGTAGGGCACTGTTGATTGGGTCCTACTTCCTGGAACCTGGTTCATAGGGCTTTGTGTTATTTGAGCTTTGCCAGATTAGGCGTTCATTTAGGCCCGCTTTACTCTGTTGATGAGATCATTATAACACGTGTACGGTGCGGATTACTGGATGGTTTGGTGTATCATCAGCTACTCCCCTTGAGTTAATGGGCTAGCTCGTCGGTCCACTAAGTCACGTTGTGAGGGAACTGGGCGGTCCTGATGATTGAGTATGAATCATCTCCTCGAGCAGTGTACATTATTAATTGGATACACGACTGCTTGAAAAAATGTGGGAAACCTTCTCTCCATATAAGTCTCATTCTCTGCAGAGTTTAGCTTCTTTACTTCTGCAATTTCTCAGAGAACCTATTTTGTTTTTTCGCTTCTACGTTTTTTGCTATGCTCAACTTCTGTTTTTGCGAACGTAATCAAAAGTTTGCTATTGTTTCATGGTGGGCTAGAATCAACTTCCTGATGAACTGTTCGCCAAGAGCGTGAATTTTTTGAGGAGATGTTAATCTCGGGAACCAAAATCCATGTAGCCGACCCCAAAAATCTCGGGAATGGGCTTTGATGATGATGATGATGATGATGTTAATCTCCAAGGTGAAATTGGTGGGCCTTCGCGAGAAGTATGGGATCCCTGGTGATTTGGAGCTTTTCACATTGGGGGTTGGTCAGATGCCCATGTCTCCTCTGAAAGGGTTTGTTTGCTTGCACAGATGTATGTTTCAATTGAGCATTCGTATTCCTGTTATTAAGAAAATTTGGCGCTTCTTGGCGTATCTCGGCATTTCGCCCGCTCAGCTGGTACCAAACGGGTACAGAACTGTGATCGCCATCTTAATCAGAGTGAAGGATGCTGGTTTTCGAGTGTCTCAGAGGGCTATCCAACTGCTCACCTCTCATCGAATAAACGAGCATGTTGTGTGCATATTGAAGTCACCTGCTTATCTGGGCAACCTACCTGATGATTATAAATTCTGGCAGAAGTATTGTTTCATGGCTCTTGCGGACTCGAAGTATTTCAAGCTTGATGGTCATCCGATCGAATGGAAGTTGAAACAGCTGAGTGAGTGTATATCGTTCTTGATCCCGCTAGTGTTGATTACATACTAAAATATGTTATTCGTGTTTTTTGTGGGGAAATTTCCAACAACGCCCTTTTCTCCAGAGGACAAGCGGTCATGGATAAATTTTGTGAATGCCCCTAATACGGGTGGAGGATGTTGTGCAGCCCGCCAACATCAAGTGCATCAGTATGGGCATATTGGCACGAGGCACCCACTCTCTTCATAGTTTTAAAACTAAAGCCTGATGGCGGACCTCCTTCGAAGAAGAGGAAGCTCTCAAAGGTCGAGCTCCTTAGCCCGTTGAGGAAGGCAGAATTGGACGGGGCATTTTCTTTGTGCCTTAGGCAGACTAGGTCACTTATGCGGCAAGTTATTGATATAGGACTGGGCTCGACCACTGTGCGACATCGTGGTCAAAGGCTGACTTTGAACAATGAGTCGTCCTTGGACTAGACTCAATCCACTTGCGATGAATTGTCCATGGACTGGGCTTGATCCGCATATAGGTTTGTCGTAGTTTATGAGGCGGACTAGGTGACTTATGTGGCAAGCTGTCGACATCCTGGATAGGATTAGGACTAGACACGGTCCGCTTGAGATGAATAGTCTGTGGACTGGGTTTAGTCCGCAGGTAGGTTGTCGTAGTTCATGAGACAGACTAGGTCATTTATGCGGCAAGCTCTCAACATCTTGAATTGGACTAGGATAGGCCGATATGCGCAATTATGGTCCCCATAATCAGACCTAGCCATTCTGGAGCAGTGAGTCATCCATGGACTGGACTCGATCAACTTGCGATGAACTTTTTGTGGAATGGGTTTAGTCCGCATGTAGGTTTTCGTGGTTCCTGAGGCGGATTAGGTCACTTATGCGGCAAGTTGTCGACATCCTGAATAGGACTAAGATCAGCCGTTGTGCGCCATTATGGTCCCCGTAATAGGACCAAGCCATTTTGGAGCAGTGAGTTGTTCGTGGGCTGGACTCGGTCCGTTGTGTGCCATCATGGTCCTTTGGTCAGACTAGGCATGTCCCTATCC
This sequence comes from Berberis vulgaris, assembly GCA_963556465.1. NCBI lineage: Eukaryota > Viridiplantae > Streptophyta > Magnoliopsida > Ranunculales > Berberidaceae > Berberis > Berberis vulgaris. The sequence continues at coordinate 78,291,292 of OY747131.1, forward strand.
CTATGCATGGAGTCACATGAAATGAAATTATTTAAAGAGAGTAACTTGAGTGATAATATTGTTTTAAGTGCTCTAAATTCCACGGTTTTTTCAGACGCTCTCCACTCAGGTTTTCTAACCAATAGGTTTCAGACCTATTGATCTTTGTCTCCTTGTAGGGACCTTTCTAGTTTGGACTCAGTTTTCCTTTTTCTAGATCTTTGGTATTCGATTAGGTTTTTCTGAGTACCCAATCATCGACTTTGAATTCTTGAGGTTTGACCTTCATATTATAGTATTGGGGCATCTTCTGCTAATAAGCCGCGCCATTCTGATGGAAGCTCCGTCTCTTCGCTATTCAAGTAGGTCTTACCCGACTGTTAGAGCTTCATCACTGTCTTCTTGCCTGAACTCCTTAGTTCTAAATGTAGGTGTTCCTAGTTCTATTGGAACATTGCCTCGGACTTGTAGGCTAGGTCGAATGGTCTTTCTCCATTGGAGTCCTTTTTGTGGTGTGGTATACCCAAAGGATGTCTGGAAGCTCAGAGACCTAAAACCCTTTGGTTGCCTCGAATTCTTTCTTCATTTCCTCCAGGATCATTCGGTTCGTGACCTTTGCCCGTCCATTGGCTTAGGGATGCTTTGGCGCTGAATAATGGTGTTGATGCTCAAATTTGAGCAAAACGTTTTGACTTTCTTTCCTTCGAACTGAGTCCGGGTATCGCTGATCGAACCTACAGATGATAGATTTCCTGAAGAAGTTCTCAATATAGTTTTCTCAAATATTGGAGAGTGATTCTACCCCCACCCATTTCGTAAAGTAGTCCATGACCATGAGGAGAAATTTCATTTTCTCGGAGATGGAGAATGGACCCACAATGGCCATCCCCACTATGCAAAGGGCCACCACAATCTGTTCATTGGGACAAGGTTTTGTGCAGACATATGCATGTATGGGGCATACCTTTGACAGTTATCGCACTTATGGACCAAAATTTTGGCCTCTTGTTGCATTTTCGGCCAATAATACCATATTGTGAGGGCTTTGTAAGCAAATGTCATTCCTCCGGGATGGTTTCTGCAGATTTCTATATGCATTTATCAGAGGTCATAGTCTACCTCGTCAGGGTCAGGCACTTGAGCAGAGGGCCAGTTAGTGATCTTCTATACAGCTTGTCGTTGAGGAGCGTGTATCATTACACTCTGTTTTCAACTTGCGATCCTCAATTTATTTTGCTGAAAGCACACCATCTTTTATGTAATTGATTATGGGACATATCCAGCTGGTCCCCTCGCTTGCAGATAAGGTCTCGTGGAACCCTTATTTTTCTAGGGCCGATTTCTCTTGGAATTCTATGAGTTTGTCAGAGTCATCTGTTGCGGATAAGGTCGCATTGGCCATAGTGTTAGCTTCCTTGTTGTCTGTCTTGGAATAGCAGCGACGTATAATTCTCTTGAACCTCTTTTTGGTGCTAATCTCTTTTTCGCAATAGGCCATTGATGTAGTTGATTTATGCTCCCCTTTCTCGCGTGTAACCTAGACCCTTACAAGTAGCACACTTGAGCCAAAAATCACAGTGTGGTGGTCGATGGCACTCTGATGTTTAAGTTAGATAAGGCTTAGGAGAGGCTTAGTACTGTAAACTTGGTGTTTATTGCATACCTTTGTTCATCGACCTGAGCACTCTTTTATAGAGTGAGAGTCCTGGTTTGGCTAGGCCTTTGGTGGTGTAGTTCGAGGAAAGAAATTTTGCTGAAGATCCTTTCCTAGTTGGGAGCTGTCCATGTGGGATAGTTTCCCTACACGACTTATATGGTTTCCTAATTACTGAATATAAATTATAATAGTATTATTGTTGCTTTAAATATTAAATAGTACAAATCAACATTCTGAAACAGCAGGAATTGCGATTGTATTGTTCTTAGTTGTTGAGCTTGCAGCTGGATCGATTATAGCTTGGTTTTGGGTCATCTAAGCCCTGTTCTGAGAATTAGTTTTTATGTCTTCCATGTTGTCGATGTTTCAAATGTATGTAGACAAGTGCTTTAACATTTGAAAAAATGCAATTGTTATTTTAGGTTTACTCCGAAAATGCACCCAAGCTTTGGCTTAGATCCTGTGCCTCAATATTGGTAATAGAAATAAAAGAACAAGATTCATTTCAAAAAGCTTTGGCCAACATTTGGCCTTCCTTTCGGTCTGGAGGGAGTTCGGTGTCCTAGGGCAGAGGCGGGTTCTCTATATCGGGGCTCGGAGCCTCTTCTTCTGGATCTCGTTGCTCAGGCTGATGTGTTCCATCTTTCTATTGCCTGGTTGTTGTGTAATGATATTCTAGAGCAGTGGTCTAGTCCCCTCTGATTGTCCCTACTTGACCGTCTGAAGCGTATTTGAGACAGGAAAAACTCTGTCATTGCAAGAGAATAGAGAACACGTTCAATAGAGCTAGAATGTCCCCACTGGCTTTCAGGGGACCAAGAATGGTGGAAACCTAGGGAATGGAACGGTCTATGGAGACCCGATTACTAAGGCTGACAAGCCCACTACACAAAACCCCCTCCAACTCAGGATGACCAATCCGAATGTGTTATACAACCTCATTGTCCCCCTGTTCACCGATCAAATTATGAATGCGCCACTGCCTAAGAAGTTCATTCCCCAAAGATGGAATTCTATGATGGGACAACGAGCCTGTCCGACCACCTACGCCATTACCATCACGTGGTGACGGTGAAAAAGGGATCAAAAGCAGTCATATGCCAAACATTTCCCAATAGCATGAAGAAAGCGGTGCTGACTTGGTTTCACTGTCTCCCCCAATGACGATTGACTCATTTCAGACGCTGGCCAAAGTGTTTATTACTCGCTTTGTGAGCAGCCAGCGGATTAGGAAGGGTCCACACTACTTGCTTAGCCTCAAGCAAAAGCCAAGTGAAACATCGAGGGAGTATGTTACTCGCTTTAATGATGAGTTAACTTTGATCGATGGTTGTAGCGAAGACACCTCCGTCACAATTTTCAACTCAGGCCTGAAGGGAGGCTAATTCTACAACTTCCTCCCTGTGGAACCCCCGATAGACATGGCAGACTTGCTAAAGTGCTCTCAGAAGTACATAACCTTTGAGGAGATGTGGGTCGTTAAGAAAGGGTCGAAAGTGAAAAGAAATATTCCCCTAACACTCGAGATTAGAAGGAAGTGAGGAAACAGGAGGAAGATGACAAGAGCAAAAGGAAGCAAAGTGATAATAAGTCGGACGACACAAAAAAAACCTCTAACTTCGTTGGATCCATAAATTGCTCTCTCACTCCCCTCAACGCCAGCCTGTCTGACATCCTCGCTACCATTAAAAAGTGAGGAGACGTGAAGTGGCCTTCCAAACTCCATCCTAGCAAGACAATGGCAAGTACTGTTCATTTCACAAAGACAGCGGCCATGACACTGAAGACTGCAAGTAGCTCAGAAACGAGATCGAATACTGGGTTAAGAAGGGAAAATCTTGAAGAATCCTTGAGCTTGGATAAGAGGCAAGCTCGGGGAAGGAAAGAGAAGAGGTCATAAAAGAAAAGACGACTGACATTATATACGTCTTATTTGGGATAAGTTCGAAAGGGGAGCAATTTAGCGTGTATCGAAAGAGGACACTTCGTGATTTGTGGACTCAAGCCACTTATGAGGATAGACAAGTACATTACACTCATGTTCAAATCCCGAGCCCTGCACTGACATTTGCTGACAGAGACCTCTAAGGCGTCCACCTCTCTCATAACGATGCCCTAGTCATCTCAGTCCTGATAGCGAAATGGGAAGTCAAGAGATCCTTGGTGGACAATGGGAGATCCCTAAATATCTTATTACTCAAGGCAATCCGCAGCATGTAGCTGAAAGAGGAAAACCTGATGCTCGCCAGTCATTCCATGATTGGGTTTAACGGGGGAAATGCTTCCCAATTGAAAAGATTAGATTGACGGAGGTGGCAGGAGAGCCACAACTACATAAAGTCATGTTTCAGGAGGTCATGGTAGTCGATGACTCATCCACTTACAATATCATCTTAGGAAGACCTTAGCTGCATCAAATGGAGGCAGTAGTTTCCACTTTGAATCATTGCAATAAGTACCTTGCCAATCACGAGGTGGGGACCATTCGAGGAGACCAACCATCAACAAGAGACTACCAGTATGCTGTGTTAAAGTAACTGGATAGCTACCAGTCATAGTCTGGGTCTGCGGGTCAAACATCTCAGAACCTGGGCCTAGAAATGGAAGAAGAGTCTCCCTCCTGCTCAGATGATGAGGCTCCAGTCAGTCTGAGGGTAATACCGAATGTCGGTCAACCAAAAGAGGAACCAGTCATGGTCTCTTTGATAGCCCTGATAACATTAGAGCCATCCAGATAGGCTCCTGCCTAGGCAAAGAATCGGCAGAAGAACTGATAAAACTGCTGAAAGAGAATCAAAATATATTCGCCTGGACGATAAGGGACATGGCGAGGATTGACCCCACTGTGATCACCCATCGACAGGAAGTTGACCCTTAGCGGAGACCAATTAGGTAGAAGAAGAGACATATAGCCCCCAAACGGAATCAGATCATCAATGAAGAGGTACAAAGGCTACTGAATGCCAACATGATTAAGAAGTCACGACATCCAGACTGGATGGAAAATACCGTCTTAGTGAGAAAGAAGAATGAAAAGTGGAGAGTGTGTGGATTACATAGACCTGAACAAGGGGTGCCTAAAATATAACTTTCGACTTCCTCGATTTGATCAGATCGTGGACGCCATGTTTGGACACAACCTTCTAAGCTTCATGGACACTAACTCTGGATATAACTAGATACAAATGCACCTCAATTGAAAGAGGTATGTACTACTATCAAGTGATGTCGTTCGATCTGAAGAATGCAGGGGCAACATATCAACGATTGGTAAACAGGATGTTTAAGGAGCAAATTGGCAAAATCATGGAGGTCCATATAGACGATAGCTAGTAAAAAATCTCCGTAGTCCTAGTCGATGCTATCAATCAGCTCCACAAGTATTAGATGAAGCTCAACCCACAGAAATGCACCTTTGGGGTTGAGTCGGACAAGTTCTTAGTTTACATAATGAATTGAAGAAGAATAGAGGCTGATCCGAAACAAATTCAGGCTCTTCACAATATGAAGTCTTTGACCACCATTAAAGAAGTTCAGAGCCTGACTGGAAGGGTGGCAACACTCAATAGGTTCATCTCTAATTCATTCGACAAGTGCCTCCAATTTTCAAAATTTTAAGAAGTAAAGGGTTCAAATGGGATGAAGAGTGCGAGCAAGCCTTCAAAAGCCTGAAAGTGTATATGGGAATTACGAACTTACTTTCAAAAATGATACCAGGATAGACACTTTACCTGTACCTGTCCGTTTCGAAACATGATGTCAGATCGGCCCTGGTCTGAAATGATAAAGGGATACAGAGACTAGTATATTACGCCAACAAAACCTTTGTGGATGTGGAGGCAAACTACCCAGACCTAGAGAAGGTAGCCTTGGCACTGGTTGTCTCCTCCAGGAAGTTGCGGCCCAACTTCAAGACTCACCTTATAATGGTCCTTACTAAACATTCACTTTGCACAGTATTTCACAATCCTGAGTTGTCGGGCAGGATGGTCAAGTGGTCAGTCAAATTAGGGTAGTTCAATATCAATTGCGCCCCAAAAATAGCCATCAAAGCTTAAGCATTGGAGTAAAACAGAAATCACTCTATAGGGTAGTTCATCGCCGAACTTACAGGTAGTAGAGAGCAAGAGTCGTATGACCTTAAAATTGTCAAGTGGTCAATCAAATTAGGGTACTTCAAGACTCACTCTATAAGGTAGTTCATTGCCGAACTTACAGGCAGTAGAGAGCAGAAGTCGTATGACCTAAAACAGAAATCAGATGACTAAGGATGGGTCTTGCATTGTGATGGGTCATACACAGTTAATGGGAGGGGAGTTGGAACCACTCTCCACTCTCCATTCTTCAGGTGAGGTGACTCTAGAGTAAGCGACCTGGTTTGGTTTCCCTGCATTTTAACAAAAAAGCATAGTACGAGGTTAAAGAGGAATTCAGTAGCAAAGATCTTACGATGTTGCCTTACCGCGAGAAAGTAATCAGTACCATGAGCGGATTCAAAAAAGTCAAGCTCCAATGATGTTCCAGAGAGAACAACAAAAATGCTAACGCATTGGCCAAAAAGGCCTCAATTATGACTGAAACAATTGATGGACTCATTGAGTGCCAAGAAAAATCAAGTATGGAAGAAGAAGAACCCAGTGATGCCTGCGCAACAGGTGAAGAAGTGAGCTGGATGAATCCCATCATCGAGTACATCAAGAGCGGAGTCCTCCCAAAATCAAACCTGCTCACACGGGAATTGATCCTCAGTAGCTTAACTTTCATTTTTCGGATTAAGTTTTTGAGAGACCTAGTCGAACAAGACCAAGGTGACTTACAACTCGCGTCCTCTTCCGGATCAAATCAGCTCAATTCTTACTCAGAATTAGACTATCTTATACTACGAGACCTTGCCGATACAAATAAAGATGGCTTTTCGTTAGTTTAAGTCTTTTCCACATGAACCGACATGATGCCTCAGTTAGAGCTAATATGAGTCCTATTCAGTCAGAACAATCATATTATCGAAGAAGAAATTTGAATTCAGACGAAAAAATAGATTTTATTGATTAATAGAATAATTTGTACAAAGCTTAATAAACTGATCAAATCGAAGGTTTACAGTGTGCAAACATTTGAGCAAGGTGGAAAGGGAAGCCCGACCCGATCAAACGAAGCTTATATAAGCGTAATGTTTGTGGAAGGAAACTATTGAATAGTTGCGTCGGCAGTAAACGCTTCAAAGAAAATGAAGGGGCGACAGTTCTGATTACCTAAGCGCCACGTAAGTCCCCATTCAGATAATTAATGGGCATGCGTGCAGGCCCCTTAACTACGGGGAGTAACTGATGTGACATCAAATAGTCATCTGATCGTAGCGATACACGTGGTGTAGGTAAATGTAATATGGAAAGGCTTTAACACGGTCCCAAGCCTAGTCAATGTTCAGTCCGTAAGTCTAGTGGCCAAGTTCAAATTACATCAGCCACCGTGGCACGAATCTTGGAGCTTGGCCCATGACAATAAACATAGATCTCTAAGGTGTCACAAACCCGAGATCCATTTACACCGCTTTTAATCCAATCAAGCATTGGGTCTCAAACATAGCCAAGTAGCGAATGATACTAAGTCATGAACAAGTAAGATCCTGGGCGAGATCTCCTCTCTCTATCACGCCCTCGACAGTAGGGTCAGTTAGTGAGTGCAACACCCGCTATATAAGGTGAACAAAATAAAGGAGAAAGGTACATACATGCATTACCAATTAGTACTAGTCAACATTCATCTTTGCACGGTCACCTGACTTTAGCATCGGAGTGCCTTCGGCCACAACAACGGTGGTTCGTGACTCACCGTTGTTTGTTTTGTAGGTTGGAAATTTGCAGGGACAAATTTGGATGCATCGGAAAGAAAAAGCGAAAAAAAGAAACGAGGAATTAGATAAGAAGAAAAAAATACCAATCGAGAGAATCCCTGAGAAAACAAATGGGGGATATGGTAAAATGAGATAAAATCAAAGAGATTAAATAGTGAGTTTGGTAACTGGTTAGTAACTTACTTTAGTAGGATTATTTGATTTGATCCAATGGTTGAGGTCAAGAACTTACATCCCTAGATCACAGGTTCTATCTTGTGATATCATTCTCTACCAAGATTAATAGAGAAATTGGAATTTGCAAAGAATATGTAACTCGGTGATTAGGTTGGAAGAAAAGCCTCTCCACTCGGACTATGAGGCTCCAGTCAGTCGGAGGGGAAGACCGAATGTCAGCCAACAAGAAGAGAAGCCAATTACGGTCTCTTCGATAGCCTTGATACCAACAGAGCCATCCAGATAGGCTCCTGCCTGGGAAAAGAATTGGCAGAACGACTAATAAAGCTATTGAAGGAGAATTAAAACATTTTCGCTTGGACGATGAGGGACATGGTGGGGATTGACCCCTCTGTGATCACCCATCAATGGGAAGTTGACCCTACAGCCCCTGAACGAAATAAGATCTTCAATAAAGATGTACAAAGGCTACTGAACGCCGCCATGATTAAGGAGTCCCGACATCCAGACTGGCTGGCAAAAATTTATCTTGGTGAAAATGAAGAATGAAAAGTGGAGAGTCTATGTGGATAACACAAACCTGAACAAGGCTTGCCCAAAAGATAACTTTTGACTTCCTCGCTTTGATCAATCGTGGACGCCATATCCGGACACAACCTTCTAAGCTTCATGGACGCTTACTACGGATATAACCAAATACAAATGCACCCCCATACCAAGATAAAACCTCTTTCATAACTGAAAGAATGATAAACTGCTATCGGGTGATGTCGTTTGATCTGAAGAATGCAAGAGCAACATATCAACGATTGGTAAACATGATGTTCAAAAAGAAAATTGGCAAAATCACGAAGGTCAATATAGACGATATGCTGGTCAAAAGTCTCCGCAGTCCTGATCACATCGCCAACCTAGCCGAAGCGTTCAATCAGCTATGCACGTATCAGATGAAACTAAACCCATAGAAACGTACCTTCGAGGTTGAGTCGGACAAATTCCTGGGTTACATAGTGAATCGAAGAAGAATAGAAGCCAATCTGAAACAAATTCAAGCTCTTCTCAATATGAAGTCTCCGACCACCGTTAAAAAAGTTTAGAACCTGACTGGAAGGGTGGCAACACTCAACATGTTCATCTCCAAGTCATCCGACAAATTCCTCCATTTTTTAAAAATTTTAGGAAGTATAGGATTCAAATGGGATGAAGAGTGCAAGCAAACCTTCCAAGGCCTGAAAGTGTATATGTGAATTATAAAGTTACTTTCAAAACTAATACCAGGAAAGACGTTTTACCTGTACCTAACTAATAGGAGGCGGAGAGCAGGAGTCGTATGACCAAGAGTAGAAGTCAAATAACCAAGGATGAGTCCCGCGCTATGATGGGTCATCCACAGTTAATGGAAGGGGAGTTGGAACCACTCTCTACTCTCCAAGTAGGGTAACTCTAGAGAACGCCGTCAGGTTTGGCTTCACTAACTTCAACAACAAAGCATAGTATGAGGCTCTCTTGTTCGACCTAAAGCTCGCCTAGGGGATCAGAATAAACAAAGTGATTGCCTACCCCATCTGATAGTCAACCAGGTGAAAGGAAAATTCAGTAGCAAAGATCCTAGGATGTTGGCTTACCACAAGAAAGTAATCAATACCATGAGCAGACTAAAAAAAAGTAGAGCTCCAGCGATGTCCCAAAGAGGACAATAAAAATGCGGACGTACTGGCCAAAAAAGCCTCAGCTGTGACTGAAACAACCGACGAACTCATTGAATTCCAAGAAAAATCAAGTATGGAAGAAGAAGAATCCAGTGATGCCTGCGCAACAGGTGAATAAACGAGCTGGATGAATCCCATCATCGAGTACATCAAGAGCTGAGTCCTCCCAAAATCAAGCCTGCTCAGACAGGAATTGCTCCTCAGCAGCTTAACTTTCATTTTTCGAATTAAGTTATTGTGAGGCGTAGACGAACGAGACTAGAGTGACATACAACTCGCATCCTCTTCCAGATCAAATCAGCTCAATTCTTTCTCAGAGTTAGACTATCTTATACTACGAGGCCGTTCCTACACAAATAAAGATGGCTTTTCAACAGTTTAAGTCTTGTCCACACGGACCGACATGATGTCTCAGTCAGAGCTAATATGACTCCTATTCAGTCAGAACAAGCATATTATCGAAGAAGAAATTTGAATTCAGACAAAAAAAAAAACAGATTTTATTGATTAATCAAATAGTTTGTACAAAGCTTAATAAACTGATCAAATCTAAGGTTTACGGACTACAAACATCTTAGCTAGGTGGAAAGGGAAGCGCGAGCTATGATCTACTAGAACAAATACTGAGGATCTGCTCCACCAATTTCTCTTTTGGAGGAAACATCAGGAATGAAGCTAAAGAAGAAGCTGTGGAGCAACCACCTGATGGTAGAGATGGCTGTTGGTGCTATCTTCGAAAAGTTGTGGGAGAAGTTGTGAGAGCACCTAATGCTGGATAACAAACTCTGGACCAAAGAGATACCCTCGACTTCATCTCCACAATGTAAGAGTAAATTTGGAAGGCCATGAAGAGCAATTGGAAGCACACTCAAACCAGTTGACTTGACACTATCAAAACACAAATCCTATTTAGACTCATCATTGCAAATGTCAAAACATTCGAAAACTCCACCAACGGATGCCCTTCTTCATACCCTGTAGAGACCAGGGCATGAACGCATTCTGGGAGATTCATTTGAAAAGAAGGAATCAAAATCTGCAAACAAATGGTAAAGCCCGACTCGATCAAACCAAGCTTATATAGGCATAATGTCTGTGGAAGGCAATTATCGAATAGTTGCGTCGGCAGTAAATGCTTCATAGAAAATGAAGGGTGACAGTTCTGACTACATAAGCGCCATGTAAGTCCCTATTCAAAGAATTAATGGGCATGCGTGTAGGCCCATTAACTAGAGGGAGTAACTGATGAGACATCAAACAGTCATCTGATCGTAGCCGTACACGTGGCGCAGGTCAACGTTAATATGGAAGGGCTTCAACACGATCCCAAGCCTAGTCAATGTTCAGTCCGTAAGTCAGGTGGCCAAGCTCAAATTACGCCAGCCCACTGTGGCGCGAATCTTGGAGCTTGTCCCAGGACAACAAGGCCCTAACGCAGATCTTTGAGCTGTCACAAATCCGAGATCCATTTGCACCACTGTTAATTCAATCAAGCATTGGGTCCCAAACAAAGCCATGTGTCGAATGAGACTAAGTCATGAACAAATAAGATCCTGGATGAGATCTCCTGTCTTCATCACGCCCTCGATAGTAGGGTCAGTTAGGGAGTGCAACACCCGCTATATAAGGTGAACAAAATAAAAGAGAAAGGTACGCACATGCATCACCAATTAGTACTAGTCTACATTCATCCTTGCACGATCACTTGACTTTAGCATCGGAGTGCCTTCGGCCACTACAACTGTGGTTCGCAACTCACCATTGTTCGTTTTGCAGGTTGAAAATTTGCTGGGACGAATTTACACGCATTAAAAAGCAAAAGTGAAAGAAAGAAACGAGGAATTAGAGAAGAAGAATATCAGTCGACCCTAAGAAAAAAAATGGGGGATATGGTTAAATGAGAGAAAATCAAGGATATTAAATAGGGAGCTAATTAGGTAATTGGTTAGTAACTTACTTTAGTAGGATTATTTGATCTTAATCCAACGGTTGATGTCAAGAGCTTACAACCCTAAATCACGGACTCTGTCTTGGGATATATCATTCTCTACCAAGATTAATAGAGAAATTGGAATTTGCAAAGAATATATAACTCAGTGATTAGGTTAGGCCACAACATAAAAATATAAGATGTATTATGCCCAATCCGTCTTAGTTTTTTTTATTTTTTTTAACTCACATGGGCTCACAGGATAGAAGCTACAAAAGTCAAATTGGGCTTAGTGCCCTCAGAAACCTACATTGGCAAATATCCTTGTTGCTTTGTAATTATTTTTTCTAGTTCAATTTGAATATGATTTAGCTCCACGTGCACCAATTACTAACTGTCAAAATCATTTGGATTTTCTTTGACAGCAGTTGTTAATTGTATTGTGTTTGACACTTTGGATTTTCTTTGATAGTTATTATTGTTAGTTGTAATTCCAAATGATGAAATAATAAACAGAATTACATCAAAGAGTAGCAACAACTTTGCATAGAATATAATTGATTTTGTAATAAAAAAAAGTGTCACCACTCCACCACCAATTACATTAACAACATGAGAAATATAATGTAATTGGTTGTGTCGTAATATTTCCTAAAAAGAAATACCTTGATAGTATTTTTTTTAATTTCTTAATGGACATGAAAATTTTAAGATTTATTGTATTTTTCATGTTGATATTAGTCAAAATAAAAAAAAAAAAATTTGGCATTTGACATGAAATTTTTAACAGGAAAAAAAAATTAACAAAAAAAACTAAAATGCTCATGAGGCCTGCCTGTGCATTATCCAGTTTCATTGTACAATTTGTACCACATCTTCATCAGACATGACATTCAGTGACGGAGCCAGGATTTTTGTCGAGGGGGGGCGGAGTGATGTCATAATTAATTAAATATAATATAAAAATTAGTTATTTTAACATGAATTTTTTTTTAAATCCGAAATTCTTCCTGGCCTAGAAAAACCAGCGAGGTTGCTGTCTGGGGAGGCAAAAATACACTTTTGCCCCCCTATTTAACAACCTTTTTGGAAAATGTGTTTAAAGAGGGGGCAAAAATACACTTTTGCCCCCCTCTTTAACAACCTTTTTGGAAAAGGTGTTTAAAGAGGGGGGGCAAAAGTGTATTTTTGCCCCCCCAGGCAGCAAACCAAGCAGGGGGACCCTGGTTCTGTAGAATTACTACTATATTCATTGATTACTACTATAGCAAAAAGGGGAGTACAACAAAGACAGTCATTGAAGATGATTACTACTTATAGAAACACAACAGAAGAGAAGGGTTTGAATCATTGATTACTACTACATGAAGAAAATGAGGAAGAGATTGAGTTGCTTACGATTTTTTTTGTGGAGATGACCAACACAGTGATTAATGAAGGCACCTGGTACCTAGAAGAAGAAGAATAAGGTGGTTTGGATCCTATTGGATCTTGTGAAGATGAGCTCAAATAACTCAATAGTTATAGATCTTTGAAGATGATGAAATATAGGGGTTTCCCTCATCTTATCCAATCGATGGAGTGTGAAGAAGAAACTGTGAATTTTGGTTTCTTTGAGGAGCAGTTCTAGCTGGTCTGGGAAACCAGCCTGATTTCCCTGCCTGGGAGGCGAAAATACATTTTTGCCCCCTCTTTAAAACATCTTTTTGGAGTATGTGTTTAAAGAGGGGGGGGGGGGGGGGCAAAAATGTATTTTCGCCCCCCCCCCCCAGACAGGGAAGACTCGCTAGAATTTATGTTCTTTGAGAGATTTGAGAGATTTAACCTCTATCTCTAACTCTAAAAGTATAGTTTGAATTCCCAAATTCTAGACAGCCTGGGAGAGGCTGCCTGGGGGGCCCAAAATACAAGTTTGCCCCCCCTCTTTAAATACCTTCTCCAAAAAGTTGTTTAAAGAGGGGGGGGGCAAATTTGTATTTTGGCCCCCCAGGCAGCAAACCAGGCTGTCTACCCGAGCTGTCTAGAATAACTCGTTTGAATTTGATATGTACATGATTTGAAGGATAAAGTCCTGGTTAAAGTGAAAAGTGAGAATAGAGGGGCACATAAAAAAACTAATTGGGGGACAAATAAATTATAAAAAAAAAAAAAAAAAAAAATTCTCAAAAGTAAGTGCCCCCACTCGCCCCCTCGTAGATCCGTGCCTGAATTGACATTGATGATCACAAGAAGATGAACTTATTGAACCAAAAAAAAAAAAAAAACAAGAAAAACCTAATTCCCTATTGATCTCCAGCATCAGGTGGTACAATTTATAAAAGGTTGTCCCCTATCTTCTGGGATATTTGGTTACAAACATAACCAACTCTAGCTGCTTCAATTACTTCTTTGATAGTCAGACCAAAAGAAAGAGAAGGAAGAGTAGTTGTCACTTCATCTGTTTTCTGGCCTACCTTCTTCTTAATTATTCTTCTTCTTCTTCGACTTGGACAAAGAAGAAGCCTCAGCATTAACTCCCCCATGTTCTGGATGGTTAGGAAGGACTACCTTGCTCACTTGCTTTAAGAAATCATCTTTAATTGATTCACCTTTCATGGAAGTATTTACCTTGCCTTTGAATTTAGAACGACCAACCAAATCGAAAACATCATTAGTAATAGTGCAGTTGGCTTTAAATGACCCTCTTACAAATTCTTGAACCCCGTCCTTCTGCATGAAATGAATAGCCTTGCGACCGGTGACCTCTAGAAATTCGTCCAATGGATGCTTATTGAGCCTCCAAGTCGACTCCAAAACGTCTTTTGTCCAGATTTGGGGGTCAGTGACCCTCACTACCACCATCCATTTGGGCTGGTAGCATAACACCACATAGTGGTTGCTGACGCCGCCTGTGATCTTCTTTGTCAGAAAATTCACAAAGACTCTGTGAATTTTGACAAAATAACAAACACAAAAGAATTGATTTTGTGTGAATCACGTTTTGCCTTTCTCATTCCATTCTCCTGTTTATATACAAACTAATCAAGAGAATATTGTGAGAGAATATTCACAATATAATCTGCTAACTTCCATAAAACTATTATACAATCTTGACTCAATAAACAATCTTCCTAATACCAATATTCTAGTTCCTAATCAACAATATTGACATAATCAATCAGAGTATTCTCACTATATTCTCAATCAATTAGAATATTCTCAATACCCTCCTCAAGTTGGTGCATGGAAATCCCGTAAGCCCAACTTGCGAAGTAGATACTCATATTGTCGTTTGCCCAATGTTTTTGTGAAAATGTCAGCGAGTTGCGCATTGGACAGGACAAATGTGGGATTGATATGGCCAGCAACAATTTCATCACGGACAAAGTGATAATCGACCTCAATATATTTTGTCCGTTCATGAAATACGAGATTTTGATATATATGGAGAGCCGCCTGACTATCACAATGAAGAGACATAGGACGTGTATGAGGCATCCCGAGGCTAGCTAAAATAGCTTTTAGCCATTTCAACTCACATGTAGTCATAGCCATAGACCGGTATTCCGCCTCTGCGGAGGAGTGGGATACTGTATGTTGCTTCTTCGTCTTCCAAGATACCGGCGAGTTCTCAAGGAACACCAACCAACCAGTGAGGGACCGCCGAGTCATAGGGCATCCGGCCCAGTCAGCGTCACACCACCCATGTAACTGCATGTCACACTTACTACTCAAATGTATACCTTGACCCAGATTACCTTTTAAGTACCGGACCACACGCAAAGCAGCTTCCCATTGGTCCACCCGAGGATGCTGCATGAATTGAGATAAAACATGAACACTATAAGATAATTCGGGTTGAGTGAAACACAAATAAATTAGCCGTCCCACCAAGCGACGATAAGGCAAGGTATACCCCCCTCAAGTTGGTGCATGGAGATGCCGTATGCCCAACTTGCGAAGTAGAAACTCATATTGTCGTTTGCCCAATGCTTTTGTGAAAATGCCAGTGAGTTGCGCATTGGACGGGACAAATGTGGGATTGATATGGCTAGCAACAATTTCATCACGGACAAAGTGACAATCGACCTCAATATGTTTTGTCCGTTCATGAAATACGGGATTTTGAGATATATGGAGAGCCGCCTGACTATCACAATGAAGAGACATAGGACGTGTATGAGGCATCCCGAGGCTAGCTAAAATAGCTTTTAGCCATTTCAACTCACATGTAGTCATAGCCATAGACCGGTATTTCGCCTCTGAGGAGGAGCAGGATACTGTATGTTGCTTCTTCGTCTTCCAAGATACCAGCGCGTTCCCAAGGAACACCAACCAACCAGTGAGGGACCGCTGAGTCAAAGGGCATCCGGCCCAGTTAGCGTCACACCACCCATGTAACTGCATGTCACACTTACTACTCAAATGTATACCTTGACTCGGATTAGCTTTAAGTATCGGACCACCCGCAAAGCAGCTTCCCATTGGTCCGCCCGAGGATGCTGCATGAATTGAGATAAAACATTAACACTATAAGATAATTCGGGTCGAGTGAAACACAAATAAATTAGCCGTCCCACCAAGCGACGATAAGGCTCCGAATCAGTGAGCTCTTGACTCGTGGACAAGGCGAGTCGATGATTTTGTTCCAATGGCACCGCCGCGGGCCTTGCCCCTAGCAATCCGGCTTCAGAAATGATATCAAGCGCGTATTTGCGTTGACAAAACACAAACCCATCTGGTCCGCATGCCACTTCGACCCCTAAGAAATACTTTAAAGGACCCAGATCTTTCATGTGGAAACATGCATTGAGGTAATCCTTGAATTTCCGTATATCAACCGGATGACTCCCAGAGATGATGAGATCGTTGACATAAACAAGAACACTGAGCTGAACCGCACCTCGCTGTAGAGTAAACAAAGAATAATCTTAATAAGATTGCTGAAAACCATATTTCTTCAAGGCAGTTGACAGTTTAGCAAACCAGCACCGGGGTGCCTGCTTCAGCCCATATAATGATTTCCTAAGCTTGCACACCTTCCCGAAAGTCCCCACGTGAAAACCCGGGGGGAATTTCATGTATACCTCCTCCATAAGGTCACCATGTAGAAATGCATTATGGACATCCCTCTGATGAACTTCCCAATGCATGGCAGCCACAACGGCAAGAAAAACCCTCACTGTAACCATCTTGGCTACTGGAGCAAATGTCTCTGTATAATCAATTCCTTCAATTTGATGATTCCCAAGAATAACCAGCCGAACCTTCAATCGCTCAATGGTGCCGTCAGAATGATACTTGATCTTGTATACCCACTTGCATCCTAGAGCTTTCTTTCTTGGTGGCAGTTCTGTGACTACCCAGGTTTCATTAATCTCAAGAGCCTCACTTTTCCGTCGCATGGCATCCCGCCAGCGACTGTCTTTCGTGGCCTTAGAATAGCACACAGGTTCCCAATTTGCTGTCAAGGCTGCAAGAAAATGTCTATGTCGCATAGAAAAATTATCACAATTCACGTAGTGTGCTATAGGATAGGGTGTACTTGAGGAATGCCGTGGTGCGGGTGATGCGGATACAGATGGACTCATTTTCTTAATTGTATGAGTAACATAATCCCGGAGTCGAACCGAGGCTTGCCTTCTGCGTTGACCCCTGCCCAACATATCTTCCTGATTCTCTTCCGGGTTGTCCTCCTGGTTCGCACAAACTGGCTGCCCAGCAGCCCCTTTCGGCTGTACAAATTCCTCGGCATCCTCCTGGTTCTCACAAACCGGCTGCAAAGCAGCCTCTTCTGGCTGTACAAACTCCGTTGCACCCCCACTCAATACAGGTGTAGATGTCTCCTCAAAGTCCTCGTAGGCAGGCCATCGTGGTCTAATTTAAAATTATCTGCAAAGGGAAAAACTCCTTCCGAGAACACAACATCACGAGAAACAAAGAAATCTCGTTTCTCCAAGTCATACAAACGCCATCCCTTTTTTTCATAAGGGTACCCAACAAAGACGCACCTACGACTTCTACTTGCAAACTTATCCCCTGTCCTCACATGCGCATAACACAAGGACCCAAAAATGCGCAAGTGAGCGTAAGTAGGTGCGCTGCCATATAAGACACTATAGGGTGTTTTCCCATTTAAGATCAAGAAGGGAGTCCTATTGATCAAGTAGCCAGCTGTCAACACACACTCTCCCCAAAAGTCAATTGGAAGAGAGCCCTGAAAACGCAGCGCCCGAGCTACGTTCAAAATATGTTTGTGTTTCCATTCAACCCGCTCATTTTGTTGAGGTGTTCCTGCACAAGACGTTTGAAAAACAATCCCATGATCAAGAAAATATTGTCGCAGGCAAGTGAATTCAGTGCCATTATCACTGCGCAAAATTTTGACTTCTTTATCAAATTGCCTCTCAACCATCGAAAAAAACATTTTAAGGGTATGAGAGACTTCTTTCTTGTCAACAAGCAAATAAATCCATACAGCACGGGAAAAATCATCAACGATGGTCAAAAAATAAGAAGCACCACAAGAGGCAGTTGTTCTATAAGGTCCAAAAATCAGTGTGAATAGTTTCAAAAATAGCTGAAACTTTATGTTCACTAACAGGAAACTTATCTCTACTTTGTTTTGCCCTCTGACAGACATCACAATTTTTATTGAAGGTATTGTTCTTTTCACTAGAACTTACTTCGGGAACTAACTTTGTTACTTATAGAGATGGATGACCCAGTCGCTTATGCCACAGATCAAGAGATACTACACTATTGGCCGTCATTGCGTGAACCCGTGACAGCCCCTGGAAGTAATAGAGTCCATCTTGTCTTTCACCCGCACCAATCAGCATCCTCAAAGTGCGGTCCTGTATAACACACAGACCATTAGTGAATTGGACAAAACAATTATAGTGATCAGTCAATTGCGACACAGAAATTAATTTGCAAGTTAGCCCTGGCACATAAAGAACATTTTTCAAAGATATATGTTTGTCAAGAATGACCGTCCCCTCTTTAGTGGCGATGGCGTTACTCCCATCTGGCAATCCTATGGGACATTGAGCAATTTCCCGTAAGTCACGGAGATCCCCGATCGTGCCAGTCATGTGATTCGAAGCTCCTGTGTCAATAATCCAAGGCTTACCAGTCATCTTATTAGTCGTTGCTGGTTTGGACCCACCCAGCATTTGGGGAAGCGTCTGCCACTAATCGGTATTCAGGCCGGGCAGTGGGAATGCATCTGTCTCGGTCATTCCTACCCCAGTGGAACTGGTCTGAGCGGCGTTGGCACGATGCATACCCTTGGTTCCTCGACCACTGCCTCGAACACTTGACTGTCCTCTGCCGCGACCAACACCAACTCCTTTCCCATCACTTCGGGGTCTGTCACCCCACCATTCTGGATATCCGTGCAAGGCAAAACAACTTTCAGATTCATGCCTCGACCTCTTACAGTGGGAACACACCGTACTAGATTTGTCTCTTCCATCACGGCGGGTTCGTGTGACGATGGCCATGATTTCTCCGCGTTCTTCTTTGCCGCGAGTAATATTCTTTACTCGCTCCTTTTGGATGAGAATTGAGTATACCCCCTTGTTCATGTTTGGCAACGGATCTTGGGCCAATATGTTGGATCTCACCGTTCCGTACAAATTTTCATCCAAACCCATAAGAAACAGGTGTACTTTGCCTTCCTCCCGTTGTTTATCCAAAATTGAAACGAGATTGCAGGTACACTTCCCGCACTTGCATGTCGGCAATTGTTCGAAATTACCCAGTTCATCCCAAAGATGCTTGAGTCACCCATAGTAATCCATTTTGGTCAGACCCTTCTGTTTGCAATCTGCAAGATCGGATTTGAGTTGTTGAATCCGCGGTCCGTTAGTAATGGAGAATCGATCCTTGATGTCATTCCAGAAGTCCTGTGTTATTTTCACATGGGAGATAGTGGAGCGTAGCGTAGATTCGATGGTATTTCAGATCCATGACACCAAAAGCGAGTTGATAGTCCACCAGTCTTCGAGGTCTCCGGACTGCTCGCCAGGTTGTGTAATAGTTCCGTCAATGAACCCGAATTTCTTCCAGGCCCTCAAGGTCATTCGAAACGAACGAGCCCATTCATCATAATTGTCCCCTTTCAATTGAAACTGAGTAATCAAAAGTTCGGGATTATCAAGAGAAGTGATGTCGTAAGGTGAAATCGTCTTCCGAGTTTCGCCGGTAGGAGCGTTGCCGCCAGCCATGATCGGTGTTTAATGGCTATGGCTTTGGCTATTGCTATTGCTCTGATACCATGACAAAATAACAAACACAAAAGAATTGATTTTGTGTGAATCACGTTTTGCCTTTCTCATTCCATTCTCCTGTTTATATACAAACTAATCAAGAGAATATTGTGAGAGAATATTCACAATATAATCTGCTAACTTCCTTAAAACTATTATTCAATCTTGACTCAATAAGCAACATTCCTAATACCAATATTCTAGTTCCTAATCAACAATATTGACATAATCAATCAGAGTATTCTCAATATATTCTCAATCAATTAGAATATTCTCAATATATTCTCAATAGATTTGCATACCAGCTCTTGGTCTTGGAATACAGGAAAAGGCCTTGTGGAGGTCTAGTGGATTTTGTACTAATTGTTCGCGCATACTTGGTGTACCGCGGCAGAAAGTAAGTTGGAAGCTTTTCTCATCATCAGCCATTGTGATGTGATGGGAGCTGTTTTCACAAACAAGAGATAGAGAAATATGAAAATATGGATTGAAACAAGAGAGAGAATTAGAAATGAAATGATTGAGGGAGTATTGCTGTTATATAGAGCCTTTGCATGCATGCAAGAACTCTCCAACCACCAAGCCAAAAAAACTTTATAATAACTAATTAATAAAAGAACTAATAAACTTGATTATAATCTGTTACACCCCTAAAATGCAAAGAAAGGGGAACTTGGTCATTTAATAACATTTTCTTTGAGACAATCAGCCCAAATACTTATAGCATACATCCATAGTAATGTATATTTTGGATTCCAAAATATAAAAATATGTAAATAAATACATAAGTAAATATACAACATGTCGATCCACTAAGTCACTTCATGAGGGAACTGGACAGTCCTGATGATTGAGTCTGAACGTTTCCTCGAATGGCGCACATCATTAATTGGGTATGTACATGACTGCTCAATAAAGACGCGCATTTTCACTTCTATACAAGTTTTCCTATCTGTTCTATTGTTCTTATCAATCTTTGCTTTCGCTAGCGCAATTGAAGGTTCATATATTATTCAATGGCGGGTCAGAATCAACCTTTGGAAACCATCATCTTTTGAGAACCTAACACCTTCTGAGATACTAGCCTTCGACTGTTACGAATTTTTCAGGGAGAGGTTGATTACAGATACTGATCTAGTTGACCTCCGGAATAAGTACCAGATTCCTGACGATTTGAAACTTTTCACATTGGGTCCCAATCACATTCCTATGACGCCTCCAAAATGGTTCATCACTTTGCATAGGGGCATTTTTCAATCGGGACTCCGCTTCCCCGTTCCAAAAGATATTTGGCAATTCGTAGCATATCTGCGCATTTCGCCTGCTCAAATGATGCCAAACGGGTATAAAACTTTGATATCATTCTAATCATGGAGTTGTACGCTGACCTTCGATTGATTTCGAAGGTGAACCATCTGCTAACATCTCCCCGGTTGAATGATCATGCGGTATGTTTGTTGCAAATGCCAGTTTGTCTTGGTTATCTGCCAGATGATTTTAAGTTCTGGCAAAAGTATTGTCTCCTGGCTTCTTTGGATTCTCGATACTTTATGTTGGATGGTCGTCCGCTTACTCATAAATTCAAAGTGGAGAGTAGTAAGTGTGATGACTTTTTATTTGTGCGACTATTGTGGATGATGTGTTGAACTATTGCTCATCCTTTTCCCAGAGAATTTTACAGCTTCGGTTCTTTCTAAGGAAGAGGAGTTAATAATGGAAGAGTTCTACGGACTGTCATTTATGCCAATCTAAGATGTTGTGCAGCCTGGCAACATCACGCGGATCTGAGTGGGTTGTTTGAGTACTTTCATGAGGCTCCTACCCTTTTTAGAATGTCAACCAATGAAACTAGCGGCCGTCCTTCAAGGAAAAGGAAGTTGAAGATGCCCAATCTGATAAAAAAGGAGTTGGATACAGCTCTACCTCTTATTGTTCGTCCCAAGAAGAAATGGGCTGGTTTTAAGGCCGCTTTCCCTTCACAATCATTGGTTACTTCGGATAAGTAGTTGGCTATTATGGAGCAGGTGCTTGCTTGGTCCGCTAACGAGATAGTCTTGGACAAATAGAGTATTCCGTCCGGGCTTCCTGCCCCATCACTGAATTGGAGAGGGATTATTTTAAATTAGCGGGCAATGATGATGTTAGCAAACTGAGCATAGAAAAGGCTAAGCTTCTAGACATCTAGTTAAATGCGGGTTGCAATGGTTGTGTCTGCTAATGATGGTGAAGCTCCAATTTCTCTGCCAGATTTTGGTTTTAATTTTTTTTCAGACACTGCACATGCCAATGAAGTAGTTTTGTCTCTTCCTTTTCCCCATCCAGTTGAGGCGGTTGCTCCAAAGAGTAATTCTCCTTTTTTACCCCACCCACAGACCCTAATTCAGGACATCAGACAACGCTCCAAACTGGAGCTACTACGACAAGAAAAGGGAAATCAGTAAATGAAGCCCCTACCACTATGCAGATGTCCAAGAGCGGTGCAGGCGTATTTTTGGATAAAAAAGGGCTTCATTGTAAAGCCTGAATCAACATTTTTGGTTCGGATGCAGAAAAGTTGAGTGCACAAGACTGGCACGTAGAGGTAGACATGCCAGTTGCTTCAAGACAGATTATTCACAAATGGCATGACTGGCTGAACACTCATGCACCGTTGCCGGAAGGGGTGACGATGAGGGGCGGCATCAACAAGGGTCAAAGGCACTTGATGCTGGGAATGGCATTATTGAATCAAGCTGCCATGGCTATGATTTAATTGGAATCAACGCGCAATAGAGTGTAACTTGCAAAAGTCATATTTTGATGCACTTTATGAGATTGAGTAGCTGAACAAGCAGTTGAAGGAGAATTCTGGATAGACTTTGAGGCTTCTTTTTAGGCTGCATGGGCAGACCTTGAAGCCAAGCTGAAGCCTCGAAGGTAGAGTTGGATTCTCACAAGGCTTGCATGAAGTCCACTGAGGCTGACTTGGTTAAAGTTCAGTCTACGATGGGTGGCTTTGAAAATGAGTTGAGACACACCCAAAAGGAGTTTAGGCATGTTCAAGAGGCGACATATTAGCCACAAAGTGACCTACAAACTTAGGCTGCTGAAAAGAAGCATGCTGAGTCTGAGCAGAGAGACTTTTCTTCCATTTCTAGGCCTAGGCTCGGAGATGTCTGACTCGTTCGCTCAGACTGTGAATGCTATATGTCGAGTTGCTTTAACGCTGCATAATGACAGTCTCTTGTGGATGGCTGGTCTTCTCAGATGGTCCCCACCTCGTGATTGGCAGGGTACTTAATGCATTTGATGGAGCCAGGGCCTTCCTAAGATGATATTGTAGGTGGATGGGGCATTGACTACCATGAACTCTTGGAACAAGACTTTCTGCAATTTTCACTCTCCTGCCACCACCGTTAATCTAATCTTTTGGATAGGGAAGCATTTCTCCCTGCTAAACCCAATCATGGGGTGACTGGCAAGCATCATGCTTTCCTCTTTCAGCTACATGCTAGGAATACTTTGAGGAATAAAATGTTTAGGGAGCTCCACGTGTCCACCAAGGATCTCTTCACTTAGCACTGAGATGACCAGAGCATCATTATGAGGGAGGTGGATGCCTTGGAGGTCCCTGTCAGCAAACGTTAGCAAACGCCTAACATAATGTACTTATTGGTCCTCATAAGTTGTTTCATCCCGCAGCTCATAGAACGTCCTCTTTCGGAACATACTGGATTGCTCCCCTTTTGAACTTATCCCATGTAGGACATATATAATGCCGGCTGCCCTTTTCTTCTATTTCTTTTATGGCCTCTTCTCTTTCCTTCCCCAGGGTTTGCCTCTTACCCGGGCTTAGGAATTCTTTGAATTTTCCCTTTTAACCTAGTATTCAATCTCGTTTCTGAGATGTTTGCGGTATTCAGTGTCGTGGCCGCTATCTTTGTAAAAGGAACAATACTTGCCATTGTCTCGCTTGGATGCATTTCCACAGAGTTTGGAAGGCCACTTCATGTCTCCGAGGGTGTGACAACTATTGGAGAGCACACTTATCACAACTTTATTACGGGCCCCAGAACTTATCAGACAGGCTGGTGTTGAGGGGAGCAAAGGAGCCGTTTATGGATCCGACGAAGTTAGAGGCTTTTTATTGCCTCGTGCGACTGGAGTCCAATTTATTATCACTCTGCTTTGTTTTGCTCTTGTCATCCTCCTCCTATTTCTTCACTTCTTTCTAATTTTGAGTGTTAGGGGAATATTTCTTTTAACTCTCTTCCCCTTTCTTAGGGGCCCACATTTTCTCAAGGGTGATGTACTTCTGAGTACTTTTTAGCAGGTCTGCCATGTCCGTCGAGGCTTCTAGGGCAAGGAAATTGTAAAATTTTCCTCCCCTCAAGCCTGAGGTGAAAGTTGTGATGGAGGTATCGTCTCTACAGCCATTGATTAGAGTTAACTTGCCCATCTATGTTTCACTTGGCTTTTGCTTGAAGTTGAGCTAGTAATGTGGACCCTTCCTAATTTGTTGGCAGCCCACAAAGCAAGTGATAAATGCTTTGGCAAGTGTTTGAAATGAGTCAATCGACTTGGGGGTGACTGTGAAACCAAGTCAGTGTCGTTTTCTTCAGGCTACTGGAAAATGTTCAACACATGACAACCTCTGATCCCTCTTTCAACGCTATCACGTGATGGTAATGGCATAGGTGGTCGGACGGGTCCGTTGTCCCGTCATAACATTCCAGCTTTGGGGAAATGAACTTCTTAGGTAGTGGCGCGTTCATTGACTGAGTCAAAAGTGTTTTGTATAACACATCCGGATTGGTCATCCCAAGTCAAAAGGTGTTTTGTGTAGTGGGGTTGTCAGCCTTAGAAGTCGGATCTCCATAGACTGCTCCATTCCCCAGGTTCCCGCCGTTCTTTGTCCCTTGAAAGCCAACAGGGACATTGTGGCTCTTTTGAAAGCACTCCATTGTCTTGTCGGGACAAGGTTCTTTTCGCCTCCCTGTCACCACTTGCAGATGGTGGGTTCTGTTGAGCAAGCATTTCCACCACCTGAGAAATCTGCTGCACTTAGGCTAAGAGCTGATTCACCCTAAAGTCTGTCGTGGTTGCAACAGGCACAAGGGTCTGGGGTGGTTCACCCCCATGGCTGGCACCACCGGAGGTGGTGGTACTGCGCGGGTTCGAGCGTTTTAAGGCTTGGCTATCTCAATATTAGTACAAGATCTTGTGGCTACCATTTTCTCGAATTGTAATAGAGGAGTGTTACTTCTTTATCTTAGGAACTCATCGGTCAATGATCCCTATCGGTTTGGTGTATCATCACTTCCCAAGGGATTTCCTACCTCGATCATTGCCTCTCTAGTTACTTCCCATGATTATTCCATATTCTTTTGTCCGTCGTGGAATTAAATGCAGTTTCAAGACCATACCTTACCTTTTTTAATTAATTTTCATCACAATGTCCAACATATTGTTTAGGTCAATGCACCCTACAACACTCAACGTAGCATGATTGTATTCAGCGGTGGAGGGAATTTGTGTGGGGTGAGGCACTAATACTAAAAAAAAAAAAATTCTTTCAAATCATGGTTAATCTAAGGCGGGATTTTCAACTAATTGTAGTACTTTACAACACATAGAAGGATATTGTATGATCTTAAACAAAACTATTAAAACTACTAATTCATTCGACTTTTAATTTAACGAAAATTTCTTTTAAACTTCCAACTTATTTTATTACTAAAAATAACATTTCTTGAATATTATTGATGATTCCAGTTCTCTCTAGTTTCATTCAATTACAATTATGATTTTAAGGCTTTAGATATTGGAGAATACCATGATGAGTCCCGAGATCAGAAGCTGGGTTTTAGGCTCTTGATCTCCACCATTAGATCGAAAACAAAGAATCTCACTAAAATAAGTTATCAACCACATAACTATTTTTCATTTTTTAATGTCCTTGATTTTTCTCTCTCTCTATTATGCTTCCTTAACAAGCATACAAATCTCTCTTCTCCTTCAATTATTCTACATTTTCCAATCTCTTTGGCGGCAAAAGAAATATATAATTTCTTCATCTCAAGGGTTGTTCATTGCATTGAACATATAAATTTCAGTCTTACTCGGTTGTGCCTAGGGGTGGGCACGGGATGGGATGGACCACATCCCTATCCCTTCCCATTTTGTTCCGGTTTGGGATCGGGACAGGACTGGACGGGATGAGATGATCATGTACTAAATTTGGGATTTAAAATTTAAACATGCAACATTAAAAATTTTGGATTTATCAAACACACGACTCTAAGAACAACTATATAACTTTAAGCCATTGATTATTATTTCCCAATTTATTAGCTTTTACTCCTTTTTTAAAACCACTGTTGAAGATTGCCATTTTTTTGTACATTGCTAACGAAAATAATCAATGGGTTTGTCGTTTAAAAACTATGAGGAATACACATTGTTGTTGTCAAGAGTTAGGAAGAAAAAACAAGAAGGGAGAGGATTTGAGTTAGATTCATTATTTGGGTGAGTCGCATGGAAACTTGTGAGAATAAAATATGCACGTCAATAAATAAAACAACAAATAAAAGTCATGTCAACAAATAGTTTCATAGTTTCTTATGTAGTTGTTTTTCGTTCCCTACTCAGAGCTGGTTCCTATTGACCTGTTGACCTGCACAAGTAGCACACATGAGCCATGGACCACCGTTGTGGTGGTCGATGACACTGCAATGCTAAAGTCAGATATGGCTCTGAGGAAGGTGTAATACTGTAATAGGAAGTTATAGTGCAAGGAGTCCTGGTTTAACCAGACCATCGTAGGCGTAGATTAGGGAAGAGATCTTCGTGGAGATTCCCTTCTAATTAGGAGTCGTGCTGTAGGAGGGAAATTCCATGTTAGCTCTGCGCTTCTAGATACGCGGGAGACAATTTCCAATCCAAGAGTAATCCGTAGAAGGGAGTTTCCCTATGTGGAAGATACTCTAGTGTTTGCTTCCTAGTTGGGAGCAAAGAGCAACTATAGTTGTGCGTCTGAAGCAGATCCTCAAGATAATTGCCTAATGAGGACTTATGGGTATTGAGGACAACTGTGAAATGTGTAGGCCTAGCGTGCTGTGAGAGTTTGGGTCCGTCTGGCGGACTAAATTGAGCGGGCTTAGAATCACTTGGGCTTGTTATGTGTTGGGCTGATGTTGGGGCCCTTATTTACTCGAGATCATCATGACATGTGTACGACTCAGAGGTGTGACCATTTTTATGTATCAGCAGCTATTCCCCCCGAGTTAGCGGGCCATCACATTTTCATGATGATTGGGTTTGAATCGCTGCTTGAGCCGCATGCCACATTAATGGCACATGCGTCGATTTGGCGGAAAAGAGACAGGAAACCATCCTCTATTTAGGACATCTGCAGTGCAGAATATAATTCTTCTACTTTGCTTGCTTTCGAAGGTATTGTTTTAAAAAGATCGTTCATTTTCTTTATGGCTCAAAAAAACCTTCTTGATGATGTTGTTTTGGTGGAGGCCCTGAAGTTTTTTGAAGACGGGTTGTTGTCTGAGCCTGGTCTTACCAAAATCTGTACAAAGTTTGGAGTTCTTGAGGACCTGCATTGTATCTCCTAACGAGCGACCAAACGCCAGTGTCATCTCTTGCCGGTTTCGTCTGTTTACATAGTGGGATGCTCTAAATTGGAGTGCATTTTTCGGATTCAGAAAATTGGAACAAAAGATTTTTAAATAATTTCCTAGTCTGACTTTGATGTCCTGACTAGCTTGATATACTGGAGGAAGAGTCGAAAGATAACTAAAATGTGATAGCTTATTGATAATACCTTTTCAAATGTTCTACATTCCATGGTCCCTTGAGTCGCTATCCTTTCAAGTTCTCTAGCCAGTATGTTCCTGTTCAATTGATCTTTATCACTTTGTATGGCCCTTCCCAATTCAGATTCAGCTTTCCTGCACCTGGTTATTTCGTGTTGAGTTGATTTTTTCTGAGAACTCAATCACCGATTTTGAATGTGTGGGGTTTGACATTTTTAATATAGTAGCTGGCCATTTTCTTTTGGTAGGCTGCGACTTTGATTGATGCCATGTCCTATCTTTCTTCTAAAAGGTCTACTCCGATGCACAATGCTTCTTCGTTGCATTCTATTAGAAACTTTTCGGTTTTGAAGGTTGTCATGCCAATTTTGACTGGTACCATTACCTCAGATCCGCAAGCTAGGGCAAATTTCATTTCTCCAGTCGAAGTTATCTCTGTTGTTCTATAGGCCCATAGGATGCTTGGTAATTCAGACACCCATAATCCTTTTGATGCTTCGAGTTTTTTCTTGATGGCCTGTAGGATTATATATTCGATTTGTTACTTCTGCTTGTTCGTTAGCTTGTGGATGGACATGTGCTGAAAAGTGGTGCTTGATACTCAAATTTTCGCACAACCTTTTTGCCTTCGAATTGAGATCCATTGTCAGTGACGATTTCCCTTGGCACTCCGAATCTGCATATTATGTCCTTCCACAAGAAGTTTTGTATCTGAGCTTCTCCTATCTTTGACAATTGTTCTACTTCTACTCACTTGGTGATGTAGTTCACGGCTACAATGAGGAGTTTCTTCTTCTCAAAAACTAGAAATGGGCCTACGATGTCAATTCCCCATTGTGCGAATTGCCACAAACTGCTCATTGGGATTAAGTTTTGTCCTAGCATGTGTGTGTACGGGGCAAATCGCTGGCTTTTGTGACATGTTCGAACTAGTTCATTTGCATCCTGTTGCATTGTTTGCCAATAGTATCCAAGTGTTAGAGTTTTGTGCTAATGTTTTTCCGCCTAGATGATTTTTGCATATGCTGAAATGAAGTTCTCGTAGAATATACTCGGCGTCACTTGGCGAAAGGCATCTTAATAGTGGACTGGTGGCAGATCTCATGTAAAGTTTGTCATTGATCATTGTGTTCGTGTACATGTTGCTTTATTCTGTAGCTTAGAAGCTTCCATTCTATCTAAAGGTAGGGTTCCGTTCTGTATGTACGCCAGGATTAGGGTTGTTCAGTTATTCTCCAGATCTGTTGTACACATCTTTTATGTTATTTGGTTTTCTAGGACTGAGCTTTCTTGCAATGCGATGAGTGGATTTTCAGTCTCCTCAGCACATGATGCTTCTTTTATCAAACTATCTACTCTTTCTTTATCCATTTTTGCACATCTTTGAATGGTGACTGTTTTTTAATGATACGATTTCATCCGCGCATTTTTCACTTGGAATTCATTGTTCAATTGGTTGGTTACCAATTTGGAGACAGTGAAAATGTTAACCTCTTTTATGCCAAGATGTTTTGCTAGTTGTAGTTTGGTTATCACTGCTTCATATTTAGCTTTGTTATTCGAGGCTTTGAAACTGAATTATATGGAATTTTCCAAAGTAACTCCCTCCAAGTTGTACAAGATTATTCTAGTTCTGCTTTTCTTCTCGTGGGATGCTTAGTCACAGTGTAGGGTCGATCCTTGAGTATTAGGTTTAGTAGTATTTTGTTCCTTATCCTTGTCCGATTGATGTTCGTTATTGTCTGCAAACTCAGCGATGAAGTCCGCCAATGCTTGAACTTTTATTGCAGTCTTTGGAGCGGAGCTGATTTCAAATTGACCGAGCTTTATAGCCCATTTCACTATTCTTCCAGACAACTCAGTTATATGCAGTACCAATCAAAGCGGATGTTCGGTCATGACGGTGATGGGGTGGGCTTGGAAGTATGGCAAGAGTTTTTTTGGAAGATACCATTAGAACCATTGCTAGCTTCTCCAAGACTTGGTAATTGGCTTCTGCGCCTGCAAATATCTTGCTGATGTTGTATACTAGCTTTTGTGTGCCTTTCTCCTCGCGTATCAATGCGAAATTGACTACCTATTTCGATCTGACAGATACAAGTATAGTGCAGTGTTCTAAAAATCAGCCTGGGAGGCTGCCTATGCAGAGATTTGGCCCTAGGTAGTTGGAAGCAGCCCAGGCGGCTGCCTGGTCGGGTTTTTGAACTTTATTTATTTATTTCTAGTTCTAAAAATATAAAAAATTAAACTCTATTTTCTAATACATTTTGCATATATATCTAGGCATTGAATTGGAAGTAATTTATAGGATATTATGCTTAACTTTATAAAATTTAAATTATAATACAAAAAAATCGGCCTATGCCCCCGCTTACGCTATGCCTTGGCTTCTAGGTGCTAATCCCCTGCTTGCCACTCACCTACTGCCTAGTGATTTTTAGAACAATGGTATAGTGCTTCGTATGGCTTCAAATTTGATAATAGTTCAGTACTACCCATATATGCCTTCAGGTTTTGGAAAGTTTGTTTGCATTCCTCATTCCATTTTAATGTTTTGTTCCCTTTCAAGATTTTGAAGAAGGGGAAGCATTTGTCTGATGATTTGGAGATGAACCTATTCAAGGCTACTACTTTGCCGTTGAGGCTTTGTACGCGTTTTGATATTGGTATGTGATTGCATATTGAGTACTGCTTGTATTTGTTTTGGATCAGCTTCAATTCCTCATTGGTTGACCATGTATCCGAGGAACTTTCTTGACTCCACCCCGAATGTATATTTTATGCGTTCAACTTCATTTTCTACTTGCGGAGCTGGAAGAAGGCTTGTCGAAGGTCATTGATGTGATCATCTTTATGTAGGCTCTTGACTAGCATGTCATCAATGTACACCTCTATTGTCTTGCCAATCTGATTTTTGAACATTCTGGTCACAAGACGTTGGTATGTAGCTCTCACATTCTTTAGTCTGAATGGCATCACTCGTAAGCAGCACATACCTCTTTCTGTTATGAATGATGTTTTCTCTAGATCTAGTGGGTGCATTTATATCTGGTTGTAGCCAGAATATGCATCCATGAAGCTTAAGAGTTCGAGTCCGGAGGTGGCATAAACTATTCATCTATGCATAGAAGTAGGAAGTCATCCTTCAAGCAGGCTTTGTTGAGGTTTGTGTAATCTACGCAAACCCTCCATTTTCCATTCTTCTTTTTTGCCAGAACTGTATTGGCCAGCCAGTCTGGGTAATAAGACTCTTTGATCATCTTGCAAAGTAGTACGATCAAAGTGATGCCACTTATTATTGCTTTGAAGAGCAGAGCAAAAGCTCACCAATATTTGGTTGTTTGCAGCAATTGCTGCTGCAACATATATAGGAGGAGAGATGGGCAGTGGGTGCTCGTCCATAGGCACTGTAATAGATAAAACAACCTTACATAAAAAATACGGGCACCTTTTGGCATGATGAGTCTGTGAACAGTCTTCATATTCATGATATTTATGTTTTATTTGATGGGTTGGAAGTTTTAGTTGTTTCCTCGTAATGGGATTGTACATGAAATTGCCTCATCTTGTGTGCCATTATCAACCAACCTTCCCATGAACCACAACAAAAGCTTCTTCTCACAATATTCGATAATTTCAAGTGATAAATCTTACCTTTGATAGGCTCGTGTTTTTTCCCAGCCTTGTTTGCTAGCATCTCTTTTTTCTTTTTGCAAAACTTCTGAAAGACCTGCAAGTTGCACAAAATCTCATTTAGCTATCAAAATCATAGGAAATTAGGTTGTTCATGACTTCGGTCCTAGTTGCCAGGACCAGGGGTGAAAGAGAGAAGACCTTGATACTACCGCGTACACTACACCAAATTGACATTTTTGTAACAATTCAAAAAACAGTAACACTTTTGAACTATAACAATCCACAAAGCAATTTTACACATTTTCACAAAAAAAGCGATTCAGTAATTTTATCACCACAAATAGTATGGGCTTACAAGTGATGCTATTCATGGTGATGTAATTTATTGCATCACTTTTTTTGTGTAGTTATTTTTCATTTTGTTGACTAAATTTAGTTTTTACTTGAAATTGTTTGGTGGATTGTAATAGCTCAAAAGTGTTACTATTTTTTAAGTTGTTACAAATATGCCAATTTAGTGTAGTGGTAGCATGGGCACGAAATTGCTGGCATGTAATAAGATTACAGTCTTTCCTTAGCTTGAATAAAAAGTTAATAATTGGTTCATCATGTTAATGACTTCAGTTTCTTTGAATAAAAAGTTATTGTATCCTCACCAATTGGTGGATTGTTTTCTCTTGCAAAGATGTCTTAGCTAATAATTTTCTGTAGCTGGATCATATAACATCTCATATAGACCAACCATGGCTAGTAATATGCACATTGCAAGGACATATGTAGCTAGGCAACGACCAGGAGTCATACTTGAAGAAAGGAATGATATGGATAATATATATTGCATTTATTGTTAAATTTAAACTACTTATCCTAGTGGCATGATTTGTGCATCAATTCCTAAATTACGTGGGGATGTCCTCCAAGCAAACTTCCATGGACATATTCTGACAAGGAGACATGTTATTTGTTGAAAGGCAAAGTGAAAGTGTACCCTGTTAGTTCATTACTATTATTACTTGCATACATGGAGATTAGGTTATTGAACGGACCCCTCTTACAAGCTTACTAAAAACAATGAGCCATAAAGACAATCATGCATGCCCATAAACTCACTATATTTGAAACACTCATATTTGGTTTGTACCGAAATGAACATTATGTTCAGTAAATACATATCCAGTTGATCACAAAAAATTGTAAAGACCATATTGTCATGCAATTTAATATAACATCGGCACCACTAACACTGTCATTCAAAATTTATTCTTAGTTACATATCATGGAGCTTTTAACTTGCATTGAGGACAGTCATTACCAAGGCAGCCAGTTACAAACACCTAATTTTATTTGATATTGTGTGTCCATTGAAGCTATTCCAAGATTCAAGCACATATACAAAATTTCAATTGTGTTCTGCCTTAGTTCTTATAACCTATTTTCTATACATTCAGAATACATGTAAACAAATACAATTGGAATCAAAGCAAATACAATTTTCATGCTCATTATCTTTAGAATCATAGTAAACCATCACAAACTAACAAGGAAACAAAATAAAAATAAGAACCAACCAGTTTATTCATACGATTCTACCATGGACTTGGTGTAAACCATATGGGCTGACACCTAAGAGTGTATGTATGATGTTGAGGTAATTCTGACGGCAATAATTTGTCAGTGCGCCCATTCTCTAAATGGTACACTCCCGAATCCTCGTATGGAAGTGCTCGATTAAGATCATAGTTATAGTAGTCGTTAGTGACATTATCAGTGAAATATATGCAGTTTCGTACTCCTTTAGTCTCCTGTGATGATGGAAGTGAGATATCATGTGAAGAAACGGATTTCGAGTAATTCCTCCCCAAAAAGAGGACCTGATCACCTAAGTTTTCAACTTTAACCCATCTAAAAGGCTCACCACTGGATTCATCCAACTTGAACACTACAAATCTCCTTGTCTTGTATAATATTAACCCACATGTATATGGATTTTGTGGATTCTGACAAAAACATTTTCCTCGAATTCTTACTACTAGTAGCAACTCTCCGTGGCATGATTCAACCAAGTAATTCATATTCCACTCTATGTACTCTTTCCTTTTTAGTTTCAATGGAAGCATAGAAACCCTTCTGAAAGAAAACTCGTCTTGATTTATGACCTTGAAGACAATAAGATTTCCGTTTTTGTTTACCACGTAAAACTCTCCCTTGTAGAAGATGATATCAGTTAATATCCTTTCATCAATCTTTCGATTTATTATTACTTCTTCTTCTCCTCCTTCCACTTCCTCATCTTCCTCTGTTGAATATATGGATTTTACTTCTCCCTTTTCTCCCTCTTCATCCACTTCTTCCTCTTTGTCCTCATCCTCCACTTCAACTTCCTCCTCCTCTTCTTCCTCTTCATCCTCTTCTTCCTCTTCATCCACATCCTCCACTTCAACTTCCTCCTCCTCCTCTTCTTCTTCATTCTCTTCATTCTCGTCTTCTTCCTCCTCTTCATCGTCTTCTTCCTCCTCTTCATCGTCTTCTTCCTCCACTTCCCTTAGTAGTTCATGGATGAAAATTGGAGATAGTAGTCCTTCTTCTTCTTGTAAAGTAGTACGATTAAAGTGATGCCACTTATTATTGCTTTCAAGGGCAGAGCAAAAGCTCACCAATATTTGGTTGTTTGCAGCAATTGCTGCTGCAACATATATAGGAGGAGGAGAGATGGGCAGTGGGTGCTCGTCCACAGGCACTGTAATAGATAAAACAACCTTACATAAAAAATACGGGCACCTTTTGACATGATGAGTCTGTGAACGGTCTTCATATTCATGATATTTATGCTTTACTTGATGGGTTGGAAGTTTTAGTTGTTTCCTCGTAATAGGATTGTACATGAAATTGCCTCTTGCCTTGTGTGCCATTATCAACCAACCTTCCCATGAACCACAACAAAAGCTTCTTCTCACAATCTTCGGTAATTTCAAGTGATAAATCTTACCTTCTAAAGGACTGTAGAAGGCTCGCGTTTTTTCCCCAGCCTTGTTTGCTAGCATCATCCATGGCTTTTGATAGCGTCTCCCTTTTCCTTTTGCAAAATATCTGAAAGACCTGCATGTTGCACTAAATCTCATGTAGCTATCAAAATCATAGTTCATAAACTTCTCCCCAACTATCCCCAATAACTCCTCTGGCAGCTCTTGCATGATTTGTGAATACAATTCCCTTTAGCAGCTATTCCACGATTTGATGGTATCTCCTTAGTTCCCGTAGTATTTAATGATGGAGTTGAAGAGAAATATAGAGATCCAGGATAGGAATATTTATAGGTCCTTTCTATTTTATTTTTCTTTTGTTAAGTTTTATGCTATGTGTTCTCCTAATTAAACAAGGAATATTCTTCCTAATTCCTCAATATACTACACAATTTTAGGAAGCCAAGGAACTGGTCCAAATTAAATTGCAACTTCCTATATTAGTTATATATGGTTTCCTAATTACTGAATATAAATTATAACAGTGTTATTGTTGCTTTAAATATTAAACAGTACAAATCAACACTCTGAAACAGCAGGAATTGCGATTGTATTGTTCTTAGTTGTTGAGCTTGCAGCTGGATCGATTGTAGCTTGGTTTTGGATCATCTAAGCCCTGTTCTGAGAATTAGTATTTATGTCTTCCATGTTGTCGATGTTTCAAATGTATGTAGACAAGTGCCTTAACATTTGAAAAAATGCAATTGTTATTTTAGGTTTACTCCGAAAATGCACCCAAGCTTTGCCTTAGATCCTGTGCCTCAATATTGGTAATAGAAATAAAAGAACAAGATTCATTTCAAAAAGCTATAATCTTAGGTGCGACAGAGAGGCAGGCCTTAGAAAGGATTTGGTAGACAAGGAGATGGAGGTCTTTTGTTAGAACAAAATGCCATGATAAACTTTTGTTAGAACAAAATGCCATGATAAACTTTTGTTAGAACAAAGAGCCCAGTTTCTATTTTTATTTTGTTATGTTTTATTCTCCTAATTAAACAAGGAATATTCTTCCTAATTCCTCAATTGGTGGATTGTTTTCTCTTGCAAAGATGTCTTAGCTAATAGTTTCTATAGTTACATCATATAACATCTCATATTGACCAACCATGGCCAGTAACATGCACATTGCAAGGACATATGTTATTGCATATGTCATACTTGAAGAGAGGAATGATATGCATATTGCATTTATTGTTAATTTTAAAATACTTATCCTTGTGGCATGATTTATGTATCAGTTCCTAAATTATAAGGATTTTATTTTGTTATATCTGATCGATGGTTTGTAAAAAGGTTGGGATGTTCTCCAAGCAAATTTCCATGGAGATATTCGGACAAGGAGACATGTTATTTGTTGAAAGGCAAAGTGAAAGTGTACCCTGGATGCAACCACATCTGCAATTGAACAACTGAAGTAACCAGCATTGAAGTAGGTCGAAAGCTTCTTGGGTTGATTTGGATCCTCTTTTGTGAACTGGTCAGCTCCATGAGAGGCTACGTTAGGCTTTATAGAAACACTACTCATACCCACTAAGAAAGGGGCCAAGAAGAATGTGAGGGATTAGAAGCCTTGAGCTTCTTCACACTGGGCTTCATCTGATACCATGTTGCATTGTGGGGGCCTTAGTTGAGGAGAATGGGCTTGAATCAATCTAGTATGTATCCCTGCCATATTTTTGCCAAAAAAGGCAATAATTTGTAGTTTTTCATATCGGCATTCACCATATATTTAAGAGCATCTCCAACAACACCATATGTATAACTTAGATGTACAAACTACAGAGGTTGACTTATACATAGTGCAAATTTCATATTCTCCAATATGCTCCACTCGAGGCCTCATTTTTAGCCAAAAATATACTAGCCATTGGGTTGGACGACTTATGATATTCCCAATGAATGTGATTTCTCGAAAAATATTGAAATTTCACGAAATATTTCTTTTTTGTATTTATCGAATTTTTTTAAAAACGAAATATTGATTTATTTCGTTAGGCCAATTTCAATTTCCTTACATTTTAACCTTAGTTTAGTATTAAAATTTAGTATTAAGCTACCTGACGATTATAAATTCTGGCAGAAGTATTGTTTCATGGCTCTTGCGGACTCGAAGTATTTCAAGCTTGATGGTCATCCGATCGAACGAAAGTTCAAACAGCTGAGTGAGTGTATATCAATCTTGATCCCGCTCGTTTTGATTACATACTAAAATATGTTATTCGTGTTTTTTGTAGGGAAATTTCCAACAACGCCCTTTTCTCCAGAGGACAAGCGGTCATGGATAAATTTTGTGAATGCCCCTAATACGGGTGGAGGATGTTGTGTAGCCCGCCAACATCAAGTGCATTAGACTATGGGCATATTGGCATGAGGCACCAACTCTCTTCATAGTTTTAAAACTAAAGCCTGATGGCAGACCTCCTTCGAAGAAGAGGAAGCTCTCAAAGGTCGAGCTCCTTAGCCCGTCGAGGAAGGCAAAATTGGACGACATTTTCTTTGTGCCTTAGGCAAACTAGGTCACTTATGCGGCGAGTTATTGATATAGGACTTGGCTCGACCACTGTGCGACATCGTGGTCAAAAGCCGACTTTGAACAATGAGTCGTCCTTGGACTGGACTCAGTCCACTTGCGATGAACTGTCCATGGGAATTGATCCTGATGGTAAAGAAGCTGTGGAGCAACCACCTGATGGTAGAGATGGTTGTTGGTGCTATCTTTGAAAAGTTGTGGGAGAAGCTGTGAGAGCACCTAATGTTGGATAACAAACTCTGGACCAAAGAGATACCCTCGACTTCATATCCACAATGTAAGAGTAAATTTGGAAGCCCATGAAGAGCAATTGGAAGCACACTCAAACCAGTTGACACTATCAAAACACAAATCCTATTTAGACTCATCATTGCAAATGTCAAAACATTCGAAAACTTCACCAACGGATGCCCTTCTTCATACCCTGTAGAGACCAGGGCATGAACGCATTCAGGGAGATTCATTTGAAAAGAAGGAATCAAAATCTGCAAACAAATGGTAAAGCCCGACTCGATCAAACCAAGCTTATATAGGCATAACGTTTGTGGAAGGCAACTATCGAATAGTTGCGTCGGCAGTAAATGCTTCATAGAAAATGAAGGGCGACAGTTTTGACTACCTAAGCGCCATGTAAGTCCCCATTCAGAGAATTAATGGGCATGCGTGCAGGCCCATTAACTAGAGGGAGTAACTGATGAGACATCAAATAGTCATCTGATCGTAGCCGTACACGTGGCGCAGGTCAACTCTAATATGGAAAGGCTTCAACCCGATCCCAAGCCTAGTCAATGTTCAGTGCGTAAGTCAGGTGACCAAGCTCAAATTACGTCAGCCCACCGTGGCGCGAATCATGGAGCTTGGCCCAGGACAACAAGGTCCTAACGCGGATATTTGAGTTGTCACAAATCCGAGATCCATTTGCACCGCTCTTAATTCAATCAAGCATTGGGTCCCAAACAGAGCCAAGTGTCGAATGAGACTAAGTCATGAACAAATAAGATCCTGGATGAGATCTCATGTCTTCATCACGCCCTCGACAGTAGGGTCAGTTACGGAGTGCAACACCCGCTATATAAGGTGAACAAAATAAAAGAGAAAGGTATGCACATGCATCACCAATTAGTACTAGTCCTCATTCATCCTTGCACGGTCACTTGACTTTAGCATCGGAGTGCCTTCGGCCACTACGACTGTGGTTCACAGCTCACCATTGTTCGTTTTGCAGGTTGGAAATTTGCTGGGACAAATTTAGATGCATTAAAAAGCAAAAGTGAAAGAAAGAAACGAGGAATTAGAGAAGAAGAAGAGTATCAGTCGACCCTGAGAAAAAATGGGGGATATGGTTAAATGAGAGAAAATCAAGGATATTAAATAGGGAGCTAATTAGGTAATTGGTTAGTAACTTACTTTAGTAGGATTATTTGATCTTAATCCAACGGTTGATGTCAAGAGCTTACAACCCTAAATCATGGACTCTGTCTTGGGATATCATTCTCTACCAAGATTAATAGAGAAATTGTAATTTGCAAAGAATATATAACTCAGTGATTAGGTTAGGCCACAACATAAAAATATAAGATGTACTATGCCCAATCCGTCCTCTATTGTTAGTTTTTTTTTTTTTTTTTTTTTTTTTTAACTCACATGGGCTCACAGGATAGAAGCTACAAAAGTCAAATTGGGCTTGGTGCCCTACATTGGCAAATATCCTTGTTGCTTGGAATTTTTTTTTCTAAATATCAGATTTTGAAAGTTCAATTTGAATATGATTTAGCTCCACGTGCACCAATTACTAACTGTCAAAATCATTTGGATTTTCTTTGACAGCAGTTGTTAATTGCATTCTGTTTGACATTTTGGATTTTCTTTGATAGTTATTATTGTTAGTTGTAATTCCAAATGATGAAATAACAAACACAATTACATCAAAGAGTAGGAACAACTTTGCATAAAATATAACTAATTTTGTAATAAAAAAAGTGACTCCACTCCACCACCAATTACATTAACAACATGAGAAATATAATGTAATTGGTTGTGTCGTAATATTTCCTAAAAAGAAATACCTTGATAGTATTTTTTTTTTTTTTATTTATTTCTTAATGGGCATGAAAATTTTAAGATTTATTGTATTTTTCATGTTGATATTAGTCAAAATAAAAAAAAAAAATTAACAAAAAAACCTAAAATGCTCATGAGGCCTGCCTGTGCATTATCCAGTTTCATTGTACAATTTGTACCACATCTTCATCAGACATGACATTGATGATCACAATAACATGGACTTATTGAACCAAAAAAAAAAAAGAAAAACAAGAAAAACCTAATTCCCTATTGATCTCCAGCATCAGGTGGTACAATTTATAAAAGATTGTCCCCTATCTTCTGGGATATTTGGTTACAAACATAACCTACTCTAGCTGCTTCAATTATTTCTTTGATAGTCAGACCAAAAGAATGAGAAGGAAGTGTAGTTGTCACTTCATCTGGTTTCTGGCTTACCTTCTTCTTATTCTTCTTCTTTTTCGACTTGGACAAAGAAGAAGCCTCAGCATTAAC
Source organism: Berberis vulgaris (assembly GCA_963556465.1). Classification (NCBI taxonomy): domain Eukaryota; kingdom Viridiplantae; phylum Streptophyta; class Magnoliopsida; order Ranunculales; family Berberidaceae; genus Berberis; species Berberis vulgaris. Next base: position 78,330,406 of record OY747131.1, read on the forward strand.
TCCCCCATGTTCTGGATGGTTAGGAAGGACTACCTTGCTCACTTGCTCTAAAAAATAATCTTTGATTGAATCACCTTTCATTGAAGTATTTACCTTGCCTTTGAATTTAGAACGACCAACTAAATCGAAAACATCATTAGTAATAGTGCAGTTGGCTTTAAATGACCCTCTTACAAATTCTCGAACCCCGTCCTTCTCCATGAAATGAATAGCCTTGCGACCGGTGATCTCTAGAAATTCGTCCAATGGATGCTTATTGAGTCTCCAAGTCGACTCCAAAACATCTTTTGTCCAGATTTTGGGGTCAGTGACCCTCACTACAACCATCCATTTAGTCTGGTAGCATAACACCACATAGTGGTTGCTGACACCGCCTGTGATCTTCTTTGTCAGAAAATCCACAAAGACTCTGTGGATTTGCATTCCAGCTCTTGGTCTTGGAATACAGGAAAATGCCTTGCGTAGGTCCAATGGGTTTTCTACTAATTGTACGCACATACTGGGTGTACCGCGGCAGAAAACAAGTTGGAAGCTTTTCTCATCATCAGCCATTGTGATGTGATGAGAGCTGTTTTCACAAACAAGAGAAAGAGAAAGAGAAATATGAAAATACAGAGAGAATTAGAGATGAAATGATTGAGGGAGTAATTGTTCAATTGCTGTTATATAGAGCCTTTGCATGCATGCAAGAACTCTCCAACGACCAAGCCAAAAGAACTTTATAATAACTAATTAATAAAAGAACTAACAAACTTGATTATAATCTGTTACACCCCTAAAATGCGAAGAAGGGGAACTTGGTCATTAATAACATTTTCTTTGAGACAATCAGCCCCAATACTTATAGCATACTTCCATAGTAATGTATATTTTGGATTCCAAAATATAAAAATATATAAATAAATACATAAGTAAATATACAGGATGTCGATCCATTAAGTCACTTCATAAGGGAACTGGACAGTCCTGATGATTGAGTCCGAAACGTTTCCTCGAATGGCGCACATCATTAACAGGGTATGTACATGACTGCTCAATAAAGACGCGCATTTTCACTTCTATACAAGTTTTCCTCTCTGCAGAGTTGATTTTCTTTAGTTTTGCAAATTTTCATAGACTTTTCCTTGTTGTTTTGCTTCTGTTCTATTGTTCTTATCAATCTTTGCTTTCGCTAGCGGAATTGAAGGTTCATATATTATTCAATGGCGGGTCAGAATCAACCTTTGGAAACCATCATCTTTTGAGAACCTAACACCTTCTGAGATACTAGCCTTCGATTGTTACGAATTTTTCAGGGAGAGGTTGAGTACAGATACTGATCTAGTTGACCTTCGGGATAAGTACCAGATTCCTGACGATTTGAAACTTTTCACATTGGGTCCCAATCACATTCCTATGACGCCTCCAAAATGGCTCATCACTTTGCATAGGGGCATTTTTCAATCGGGACTCCGCTTCCCCGTTCTAGAAGATATTTGGCAATTCGTGGCATATCTGCGCATTTCGCCTACTCAAATGGTGCCAAACGGGTATAAAACTTTGATAGCATTCTAATCATGGAGTTGTACGCTGACCTTCGATTGATTTCGAAGGTGAACCATCTACTAACATCTCCCCGGTTGGATGATTATGCGGTATGTTTATTGCAAATTAATGCCAGTTTGTTTGGGTTATCTGCCAGATGATTTCAAGTTCTGGCAAAAGTACTGTCTCCTGGCTTCTTTGCATTCTCGATACTTTATGTTGGATGGTCGTTCGCTTACTCATAAATTCAAAGTGGAGAGTAGTAAGTATGATGACTTTTTATTTGTGTGACTATTGTGGATGATGTGTTGAACTATTGCTCATCCTTTTCCCAGAGAATTTTACGGCTTCGGTTCTTTCTAAGGAAGAGGAGTTAATAATGGAAGAGTTCTACGGACTGTCATTTATGCCAATCTAAAATGTTGTGCAGCCTGGCAACATCATGTGGATCAGAGTGGGTTGTTTGAGTACTTTCATGAGGCTCCTACCCTTTTTAGAATGTCAACCAGTGAAACTAGCACTCGTCCTTCAAGGAAGAGGAAGTTGAAGATGCTCAATTTGATAAAAAAAAAAAGGAGTTGGATGCAGCTCTACCTCTTATTGTTCGTCCCAAGAAGAAATGGGCTGGTTTTAAGGCCGCTCTCCCTTCACAATCATTGGTTACTTCGGATAAGTAGTTGGCTATTATGGAGCAGGCGCTTGCTTGGTCCGCTAACGAGATAGTCTTGGACAAATAGAGTATTCCGTCTGGGCTTCCTGCCCCATCACTGAATTGGAGAGGGATTATTTTAAATTAGTGGGCAATGATGATGTTAGCAAACTGAGCACGGAACAGGCTAAGCTTCTAGACATCTAGTTAAACGCGGGTTGCAATGGTTGTATCTGCTAATGATGGTGAAGCTCCAATTTCTCTGCCAGATTTTGGTTTTAATCTTTTTTCAGACACTACACATGCCAATGAAGTAGTTTTGTCTCTTCCTTTTCCCCATCTAGCTGAGGCGGTTGCTCCAAAGAGTACTGCTCCTCTTTTTACCCCACCCACAGACCCTAATTCAGGACATCAGACAACGCTCCAAACTGGAGCTACTACGGCAAGAAAAGGGAAATCAATAAATGAAGCCCCTACCACTATGCAGATGTCCAAGAGCAGTGCAGGCGTATTTTTGGATAAAAAAGGGCTGCATTGTAAAGCCCGAATCAAAATTTTTGGTCCGGATGCATGGGCAGACCTTGAAGCCAAGCTGAAGCCTCGAAGGCAGAGGTTGATTCTCACAAGGCTTGCTTGAAGTTCACTGAGGCTGACTTGGTTAAAGTTCAATCTACGATGGGTGGCTTTGAAAATGAGTTGAGACGCAACCAAAAGGAGTTTAGGCATGTTCAAGAGGCGGCAGATTAGCCACAAGGTGACCTACAAACTCAGGCTGCTGAAAAGAAGCATGCTAAGTCTGAGCAGAGAGACTTTTCTTCCATTTCTAGGCCTAGGCTTCGAGATGTCTGACCCGTTTGCTCAGACTGTGATTGCTATATGTCGAGTTGCTTTAACGCTGCATAATGACTGTCTCTTGCGGATGGCTGGTCTCCTCGGATGGTCCCCACCTCGTGATTGGCAGGGTACTTAATGCATTTATGTAAAGTGGAAACAACTGCCTCCATTTGATGGAGCCAGAGCCTTCCTAAGATGATATTGTAGGTGGATAGGGCATTGACTACCATGAACTCTTGGAACAAGACTTTCTGCAATTGTCACCCTCCTGCCACCACCGTTAATCTAATCTTTCCGATAGGGAAGCATTTCTGCCTCCTAAACCCAATCATGGGGTGACTGGCAAGCATCAGGCTTTCCTCTTTCAACTACATGCTACGGAATACCTTGAGGAATAAGATGTTTAAGGAGCTCCCCATGTCCACCAATGATCTCTTAACTTCTTATTTCGCTTTTAGCACTGAGATGACTAGGGCGTCATTATGAGGGAGGTGGATGCCTTGGAGGTCCCTGTCAGCAAACGCCTAGCATAATGTACTTATTGGTCCTCATAAGTGGTTTCAGCCCGCAGCTCATAGAGCGTCCTCTTTCAGGACATACTGGATTGCTCCCCTTTTGAACTTATCCCATGTAGGACATATATAATGTCGGCAGCCCTTTTCTTCTATTTCTTTTATGGCCTTTTCTCTTTTCTTCCCCCGGGTTTGCCTCTTACCCGGGCTCAGGAATTCTTTGAATTTTCCCTTTTTAACCTAGTATTCGATCTCGTTTCTGAGATGTTTGCGGTATTCAGTGTTGTGGCCGATGTCTTTGTAAAAGGAGCAATACTTGCCATTGTCTCGCTTGGATGGATTTCCACAGAGTTTGGAAGGCCACTTCACGTCTCCGAGGGTGTGACTACTGTTGGAGAGCACACTTATCACAACTCTATTACGGGCCCCAGAACTTATCAGACAGGCTGGTGTTGAGGGGAGCAAAGGAGTCGTTTATGGATCCGACGAAGTTAGAGGCTTTGATTGCCTCGTGCGACCGGAGTCCAATTTATTATCACTCTGCTTCATTTTTCTCTTGTCATCCTCCTCCTATTTCTTCACTTCCTTCTAATTTCGAGTGTTAGGTGGATATTTCTTTTAACTCTCTTCCCCTTTCTTAGGGGCCGACATATTCTCAAGGGTGATGTACTTCTGAGTACTTTTTAGCAGGTTTGCCATGTCCGTCGAGGCCTCTAGGGCAAGGAAATTGTAAAATTTTCCTCCCTTCAAGCATGAGGTGAAAGTTGTGATGGAGGTGTCGTCGCTACAGCCATTGATCAGAGTTAACTCGCCCATTTATGTTTCACTTGGCTTTTGCTTGAAGTTGAGCAAGTAATGTGGACCCTTCCTGACTCGTTGGCAGCCCACAAAGCAAGTGATAAACGCTTTGGCAAGCGTTTGAAATGAGTCAATCGACTTGGGGGTGATTGTGAAACCAAGTTAGTGTCGTTTTCTTCAGGCTGCTGGAAAATGTTCAACACATGACAACCTTTGATCCCTCTTTCAACGCTATCACGTGATGGTAATGGCATAGGTGGTCGGACGGGTCCGTTGTCTTGTCATAACATTCCAGCTTTGGGGGAATGAACTTCTTAGGCAGTGGCTCGTTCATAATTTGATCGGTGAACGGGGGGATGGTAAGATTGTATAACACATCCGGATTGGTCATCCCGAGTCAAAAGGTGTTTTGTGTAGTGGGGTTGTCAGCCTTAGAAGTCGGATCTCCATAGACCGCTCCATTCCCCAGGTTCATGCTGTTCTTTTTCCCTTGAAAGCCAACGGGGACATTGTGACTCTCTTGAAAGCACTCCATGTTCTCTTGTCGGGACAAGGTTCTTTTTGCCTCCTTGTCACCACTTGCAGATGGTGGGTTCTATTGAGCAAGCATTTCCACCACCTGAGAAATCTGCTGCACTTAGGCTAAGAGTTGATTCACCGTAAAGTCTGTCGTGGTTGCAACAGGCATGGGGGCCTGGGGTGGTTCACCCCCGTGGCTGGCACCACCGGAGGTGGTGGTACTGCGCTGGTTCGAGCGTTTGAAGTCTTGGTTATCTCACCATTAGTACAAGATCTTGTGGCTACCATTTTCTCGAATTGTAATAGAGGAGTGTTACTTCTTTTATTTTAGGAACTCATTGGTCAAATGATCTCTATCGGTTTGGTGTATCATTACTTCCCAAGGGATTTCCTCCCTCGATCATTGCCTCTCTAGTTACTTCCCATGATTATTTCATATTCTTTTGTCTGTTGTGGAATTAAATGCAGTTTCAAGACCATACCTTACCATTTTTAATTAATTTTCTTCACAATGGCCAACATATTGTTTAGGTCAATGCACCCTACAATACTCAACGTAACATGATTGTATTCAGCGGCGGAGGGAATTTGTGTGGGGTGAGGCACTAATACTAAAAAAAAAAAAAAAATTCTTTCGAATCATGGTTAATCTAAGGCGGGATTTTCAACTAATTGTAGTACTTTACAACACATAGAAGGATATTGTATGATCTTAAACAAAACTACCAAAACTACTAATTCATTTTACTTTTAATTTAATGAAAATTTCTTTTAAACTTCCAACTTATTTTATTACTAAAAATAACATTTCTTGAATATTATTGATGATTCCGGTTCTCTCTAGTTTCATTCAATTACAATTATGATTTTAAGGCTTTAGATATTGGAGAATACCATGATGAGTCCCGATATCAGAAGCTGGGTTTTAGGCTCTTGATCTCCACCGTTAGATCGAAAACAAAGAATCTCACTAAAATAAGTTATCAACCACATAACTATTTTTCATTTTTTAATGTCCTTGATTTTTTTTCTCTCACTATTCTTCTTCCTTAACAAGCATACTAATCTCTCTTCTCCTTCAATTAATCAACATTTTCCAATCTCTTTGTCGGCAAAGGAAATATATAATTTCTTCATCTCAAGGGTTGTTCATTGCATTGAACAAATAAATTTCAGTTTTACTTGGTTGTGCCTAGGGGTAGGCACAGGACGGGATGGACCACATCCCTATCCCTTTCCATTTGTTCGGGTTTGGGATCGGGACAGGACAGGATGTGATGATCATGTACTAAATTTGGGATTGAAAATTTTAACATGCAACATTGAAAATTTTGGATATATCAAACACACGACTCTAAGAACAACTATATAACTTTAAGCCATTGATTATTATTTCCCCATTTTATTAGCTTTTACTCCTTTTTTAAAACCACTGTTGAAGATAGCCATTTTTTTGTACATTGCTAACGAAAATAGTCAATGGGTTTGTCATTTAAAAACTATGAGGAATACACATTGTTGTTGTCAAGAGTTAAGAAGAAAAAACAAGAAGGGAGAGGATTTGAGTTAGATTCATTATTTAGGTGAGTCGCATGGAAACTTATGAGAATAAAATATGCATGTTAATAAATAAAACAACAAATAAAAGTCATGTCAACAAATAGTTTCATAGTTTCTGATGTAATTGTTTTTCGTTCCCTGCTCAGAGCTGGTTCCTATTGACCTGTTGACCTACACAAGTAGCACACATGAGCCATGGACCACCATTGTGGTGGTCGATGATACTTCAATGCTAAAGTCAGATAGGGCTCTGAGGAAGGTGTAATATTGTAGTATAAAGTTATAGTGCAAGGAGTCCTGGTTTAACCAGACCATCGTAGACGTAGATTAGGAAGGAGATCTTCGTGGAGATTCCCTTCTAATTAGGACTCGTTCTGTAGGAGGAAAGTTTCCTGTTAGCTCTGCGTTCCTAGATACGCGAGAGACAGTTCCAAATCCAAGAGTAATCCGTAGAAGGGAGTTTCCCTATGTGGAAGATACTCTAGCAGCTATAGTTGTGCGTCCGAATCAGATCCTCAAGATAATTGCCAAGGGTTTGAATTATCTTAAGCTTGGTATGTCTCATATAAGCCACGCGGCCGTTGCTGGGACGGAAACAGAAGTATCTTATGCTTGGCTACTGAGAAGCATCAGTTGGAATCTGATGTGGAATTCTATGCTCGAGAAACGAGGAAGGTCGAGGACCAACTCGAACTGGGATGACATGAACTCAGTGTTGTAAAAGGTAGTCTAGCCATAGAGCAGTCTCAGGTCGATGCGCTAACTGGCAAGTTTGAGCTACTGGAGCGTGACCTTATTGATGCAAAGGTGCGAGAAGAAGAGCTTCTCCAGGAACAAGGAAAATGTTAGTTCCGCTAGGTTGTTCATGGCCAGCTTGAGTTGTTGGCACTGATGAAGGAGGAGCATCTGAAGTGGGATCTTAGCCGTTACAAGAAGATGTCATATGTGGACTTGTCGGTTACCTCTTAGTCATCAGGCGAGGAAGACAGTTCTATCCCTAACATCCAGGTTGAAGTGCGTACTGGTGGAGTTTTTATTAACCTAAATTAATAAGCTAATAAACCCTACTTGTAATACCGCAAGTGCACGACTGTCCAACTAGTAGACAGTGGCAAATACGGGTTGATCCCACGAGGATTGATGAGACAGTCGAATTCTGAAACTTATTTAAACTAATTTAGAGTTAGGGGTTGCAACAGATGAAAATTACTAAGTTAAGATAACTAAATTGACAACTAAAACTAAACTAGTAATATGATATGAGAGTGGATCGAGACATCGAATCCACCACAGGTTCTTCGAGATTTGTGTAATCCAAATTTTTATTTTCAAGAATCAACGCGACTAACCTAAAGATTAATCTAAGTTCGCAATTGATTTCAGCAAAGGCATAAATCCCTAGCATTGCATGTCTTCTTACGGCACACACAATCATAGATTTAGATTAATTGATTAAAGCATGCATTGAATATCAATAAAGGGAACTTATAACTACCGATTAGTCTAGATAATTATTCCTGATATAATCGGTGAAAGAAAATTATTGAAATTCAGAAATCAACTGTGTTAAACATTCAAGCATATAGAAAACAATAAATTTAGATACGACAAACTCTAGGAAACCCTGTGGTTTCATCTCCGCCTCGGCGTGGGGTCTAGAAGATCATGGTGAATGATGTCACAACACTGGTGTTGGTAGAATCCATCTCAGCATGAATGCGCATCCCGAGAAATTATTAAACGCTCAGTGGTGGCTCAAAGTAATGGACTGGGGTGTGAATAGCCAACTATTTTGGAAAACAGTTGGTTCCAGCTTCTTTTCCTCTGATCTTCATTTCCAGCGAGCCGCGACCTGCTCCGCTGCTGCTGCTTCGTTCCAGTTCTTCTTCTCCGGTGAAGCTCCGATACCTGAAAGAGAGGGAGACAAAGTGAGGGAGATACGCGAGAGATGGGCGAGGGAAGAAGAAAACAGGAAGAGTGCTCAGAGAGGAGCAGGGACGGTGCTCCCTGTTTGCTGCTTTGCGAGAGACGATGCTCTGGTGGTGGTGATGGTGGCTCGTGGAATGAAGACAAATACAAGACGAAAGAGAAAAACATGAGAGCCCATGGGCCCGCAGAGGAAGGGCTAGGGTTTCCTGCGTGGTGCGTTATGCGTACAGCATAAATCGCACGGTGACACATGTATGGCGTAGGCTGTGTGATGTTTGAGTATATCGGTTACTCCCACTATGTCTATATAATGGAGTTTTGCAATCGTTGTAGGCACCATCTTTTGCTGAGTTTATTTCCTGTAATGTTCTTGTCTGGAGAAGATGCTTTGGATTTTCCAAAGGCTGAAGTTGGATCTCCATTACTGGAGTTTTCAAAAGTTTTGATGTTATGTGTGGTCACCTGTTGTGGGTGGGCACGTAGTTAATCCGTTGAGGTCTCGTAATCTCTTCTCATATCAAGGAGAAGTATTGCAGGTACTTTCCCAAAAGAATTTTTTGTCTTTTATGTGCAAGTGCCTTATCGTTGTTCATGGATGCTTGATCTCAGAAAACTCCACCATTGTTTGCTCCTTCCGCTGAAGAAGAGGTTCCATCTCCTTCTGAAGACAAGATCCTATTTCCACTCGCTGATCATGTGTTTGAAGGCAATGTTCAACTTCCTTCAACTGTCTCTGCTAGTGATGTTTTAATTAATTCGTTTATTTCTTTTCCAAATGTTGTAACTTCCTCCCCAGAGATAATAGATCATTAATGAACATTTCTTCTTGTTGAAATTTGTGTGCTTTCTATTGCTTTGCCTTCCGGTATCGTAATAGTCATCGTCCGACTTGTGTTTCTCTTCTTGTAGATTAGGACTTTGAGAGTTGTTGTAGACATAACTAGGCTTTAACATCTAGGCTAACCTTTGGTGTAGACATCCAAATTTCTTTAAATATGCTCTATGGTTCGACATAGTTATCAGATTAGAAGATTTACGGGTAAATCTAACTTATACGACCAAATTTATTAAGTACATTTCGTATTCTGATATAGTTATCGGATAAGAAGATTTACGAGTAAATCTGACTTATACATCCAAATTTATTAAGTACACTTCGTTATCCAACATAGTTATCGGATTACAAGATTTATGAGTAAATCTAACGCATACGTCCAAATTTGTTAAGTACGCTTTGTTATCCGACATAGTTATCGAATTACGAGTAAATCTGACTTACTCCTCCAAATTTATTAAGTACTCTTCATTATCCGACATAGTAATCGGATTACAAGATTTACGAGTAAATATGACTTATACGTCCAGATTATTAAGTACACTTCGTTAATTGACATAGTTATTGGATTACGAGTAAATCTGATTACTCGTCCAGATTTATTAAGTACATTTTGATATCCGACATTGTTATTAGCCCAGAGGATTTTCAAAATAATTTCCTTGGCCGACTTTGATACCCTGACTGGATTAATACACTTCTTGATCCGATAGGTGATCCATAAGTTTTTAAGATATCATTTCCTAGTCTGACTTTGATGTCCAGACTAGCTTGATACACTTCATTGTCCGACATGATGGTCGGACAAGAAGATTCAAACAATTTCCTAGTCTGATTTTGATGTCGTGACTAGCTTGTTAAACAGCATGGTCCGATATGGTGATCGAAACAGAAGATTTTTAAATAATTTCTAGTCTGACTTTGATGTCCTGACTAGCTTGTTAAACTTCGTGATCCGACATGGTGATTGGAACAGAAGATTTTTAAATATTTTCCTAGTCTGACTTTGATGTTCTGACTAGCTTGATATACTCACTACACCAAAAGGCCTGTTTAGCTACACGGAGATGGCCACGGCTCTAAACCGTTGGTTTATTTGCCACGACCAAAAACCGTGGCTATTGTGGTCAACGGCCTAAAACCGTGGCTATAAAAAAAAAAAATCGTGGCTATAATCAATACCCCATGGCCACGGCAGTAAACCGTGGGTTGATTCGCCACGGCCAAAAATCGTGGCTACACTATACCAAAAGGCTTGTTTAGCTACGGGGAGATGGCCACGGCTCTAAACCGTTGGTTAATTTACCACGGCCAAAAACCGTGGCTATAACGGCCAACGGTTTAAAACCGTGGCTAAAAAAAGGGTTGCCACGGCCAAAAACCGTGGCTATAAGCTTTTGCTTTTCACGTGAGTTTCGTGCTTTGGCGAAAAAAAATTTCGCGCTTTGGAGGGAGCAATTTCGCGCTTTGGCGAAATAAATTGAACAAAAGAAGCTGGCGAGTTGTTTTGTTCAAGTGTTCGTGAGTTTCACGAGGTTCAAGTTGGCGAGGTGAGTTTCGCGAGGTGTTTTGTTCAAGCTGGCGAGGTGAGTTTCGTGAGTGAGTTCGCAAGGAAAGAGTAAGGAGAAAGTTTTGTTCTTCATCAGGTAACAAATAAAGAATTTTTGTTTATTGTTCTGGTTGTTTGATTCGTTTAGTTTGATTGGTAGATGATGTGTCCGGGGTTTTGAAGCAAGGGGGTGTTTGGATTGTGGTTAGAAATGTTGGGTGTTATTCAATTTCTGATTTATGTGTTTCAAGTTTGAAGGGATGTTAGTCAGATTTGGGGTTTAAGTGATTAGGAAGGTTTGGGTTTTGATGAGTTTATTGATTTTGAATAAATGGGGTTTCAGATTTGTGGTTATTGATGAGTTAGAGATGTTGGGGTTTTGTTCAATATGCGGAAAGTTGAGATTTTGAAGGTCAGATTTGGGATTTCAGTGGTTAGGAAGCTTTGGGTTTTGATGGGTTTAGCGGTTTTGAATTAATGGGGTTTCAGACTCGTGGTTATTGGCGAGTTAGAAATGGTGGGGTTTTGTTCATTCTGCAGAAAGTTGGGATTTTGGAAGGAAGACTATCAGATTTGGGGATTTTGGTGGTTGAGAAGCTTCGGGTTTTGAGGGGTTTGTTCATTTGGGGTTCAGTACATATGGTTGTTGATTTGTTTCAGTGTTTTGAAATGGACTATTTGGTTGCTTGTTGTTTGTGTTTAGCACAATGAGGTGATATGTTTATTTCATAGTTGGTTTTAGGGGTTTTCAATGTAGAGATTTGGTGTCTTTGAAGGTTGAGGTTTTGAGGATTTTGTTTTAGTTGGGTTTAACAATTGTTTGCTTCTTTACTTGTGTAAATTAGGGTTTTGAATAGTTTGATTTGCGGCTTATCTTAGTTGAGAAATTTAGGGTTTGCATGGTTGAGGGATTTGATTTGGTTTTGGCTATTGTTCAACTTCATGATAAAAAAAAAAAAATGATTGGATGTTTATGTGAAATTGGGGCTTTTTGTATGTTGTTATTAAAGTTCTAAATGTGTAAAATAAAGTTCTTCACTTGATCATGGTTCATGAGTTTCACCACTGTCAAAATCTTGTTATCTATAACAGTGTAGTAGTTTTTAAGGCAATTGATTTAAGGTGAATTTTTTATTGTTTCAAATTGTAGTGGAGTCATACCAGTTAGTGGTGAAGAATACTCTATACCAACCAGATGAGGTATTATCATTAGCGCAATGGAGAGTCCTGAACAGATTGCATGACAGGAACGAGACACTATATTACAAAGTAAGTTTGCCGGATAAAAGCTTAAAACTTCATTAGACTTTTGGAATTTCATTAGACTTCATTAGACTGTGGGGTTGGTATGTCAACACTACGGAGGCTTGTTTAAATGCCCACGTGGGATGTATTTCAGTGCAAAGGATAAAGGAAAGATGATGTCCATGACCTATAATTGGCATCTGAACAGGTTAGTAAGGGGTCAAGAGGATTAGTTGTTCTAGTTTTCTCTTGGAGGTTTGTTCTTTGTACGGATTTCATGTATTGTTCACTTCATGGAAGCTAATTTTGTGACCTGGTTTTTTGTTTCTTAGTACTTGGAATTGGAATCACATTAACATGTAACTTGCTAGGACTGTTTCACTGCTCTTTCATAATAACATCTATTCTTAAAATGTTCTTACATAAAGTGTGAGCTTGTCTCACTTTTAATTCACTCAAGAGTTGAGGAATTTGTGAACTAAAATTCCAAGTTCCCTTGAGCATAGGTTATTGCATCATAAGGTGATTTTATAAGTTTCTTTTTTACGCTCTTAGTCTAGATCTAGATAGTCTTAGGACAAATGTATGAGTAAGACTTTTGTGGAGGGAAAACAAAACTTTTACTTCATATAAGATGAAATAAAATAGAAATTTAATAAGGAATGTTATTTCAGTTGACGTTGTTTAATTTCTAGTTTTTATTTAGATTTTTGTTTGCTTCTGCCATAATATCATCATTCCTTTATGAATGTTGATGAATTTTCTGGGATTGACTGTTACATAATGAGAACAGTTACTGTATGCACTCTTTAATACTTTTCACATTTTTGGTTTATCTTCCATTTGTTACAGGTTGAACTGATAGTGGTGACAGACGCAAGCTGCATTCTTGGACTTGGGGATCTTGGAGTTCAGGGAATTGGAATGCCCATCGGGAAACTTGATATATATGTTGCTGCAGCCGGCGTGAACCCACGCAAAGTATATACCCTCTCTTTATTTCTCTTCAATATATTATGTCTTTCAGCTTTCGAATACTGTTGCATATACCATTATACCATTACAAGTACTCTTAGTTTACTGTTATTTTTATTGTAGATACTTCCAGTGATGCTAGATGTTGGAACAAATAATCAAAAGTTTCTTGAAGATCCTCTCTGTAAGTATAAATATTTGGTTCCTTAAGTTGCTAGGAATGATTTCCCCATCGAGGAGGAATAGTAACCATCCCTACAAAGATAGTGTTTGTTCTCTGTTTCAACTTTACCATCCTATTCTATTTTACTGCTGACGTTCTTTAGTACGGTGTTTCAAAAGGACAAGTGCGACCAAAAGCTCAACCATATAACTGCTTTGCTTCTAGGGAATATATATCAATAAAATATATAATTATCTTTGGAAGAGATAAATGATTCCACCATTCTTTTGTTTGCTATGGTGTTTCCCACTTCTTCTTCTTCTTTTTTTGATAAAACTATGTTGTTTTCCTTTTATGGCAATGATTGAGTGCTTTTGTGGAACACTTGTACTAATTACAGTGAAACACATGCTTATGCAAGATTCATTGAGCTATTACTGCTAGCTCAGACCTTTTGATCTCCTAATGGATAGTTTGTGTCAGTAGTAAGATAACTAATGACAAGATTAGTAACTGATGGAGTTATTTCTGCTAGCTCTCACCAAGAAAGCAAGGTGACACTGTACCTGTAGATAAAGTAATTCCTGTTACAATATATAACAATCGAAGAAGGATTCAAAACAAGATACAACAGTTGTTTATAACTAAACAATCATTGGCTTCTAAGGTAGAAGCAAATTAGACAGCAGTAGCATGACAAAGAAAAGACCTTGATGAAAACTAAGAAAAATTAAAAGAATGGTTAATAGACAGGTTTGGCCTATTCATCCTGAGATGTGGTAAATCCTGAGATAATAGTTTTATGAAAATTAGATAGGTTTTTTTTATTAGTTCAAGGGATTTATTCCTATACATTTTCCTTTATTTTTTTCCAAAATTTATTGCATCAATTATCTGTTTCACGTCGAGAATTAAGAATACCTTAAAGTGCAGTACTGTCAACTCAAGCCTAGGCGGTAATGTCAACTGATCAAGCCTAGGCCAAGAAAAATAAATAAGGTTCATCAGTAATTGCTACTATACTTATAAAATGTATGGTACATTATATCCAATTCTATAACCTGTGCGTTCGTATTATTTACCACATCTCAGGATGATTTGTAAGCCTGTTCAATTGTCCATGTTAGTAGCACAAAACCTATTTCAATTGTCCAATTTGAAACTCCGTTTTGAAAAGACTGCCCTATCTGAAACTGTATGTAGATAAACAAATAGTTAGAGATCCAATGACTCTTTTCTGGTTTCTTTTGAAGGTTTGGAACGATTTTGGAATTTATAAGTGAAACTGTTTGTGGTCCAGGTTCTCGCAGATATGGGAATATGCGCCATTGATGAATTTTACAAGATGGATGAATCTGATCGAACAACAATCCATGAAGTGATGGAGCAGCAGACAGTCAGCATTGCTAAGGCTGGAATAACTGCTTCTCTCAATGCAAGAATCGCAGTTCTTGCTGCTGCAAATCCTGCCTGGTGTGGTGATCTTCTTGAGCTGCAAAAGCTAACGAAGTAATTCGGTGAACGTTATGGACAAAGTTTTGCAATGGTGGCCGTTGAGAAATCATTCTTCTGCAGCCCTCTTTTCTTAACCTCAAATGATTTTAGGGTTGATCAGTGCCGAATGAAGATGGGTTCAATTCCTACAGGTGTAGGATACAAGGTATGCTTACTTGTAGAATGACTGTATTGACTTTCCGTATTTTCTTTCTAATTTGACCTCTTTTATATTCTTTCTTTGGGAATTACGTTTTGCCTCAACTTATTTCACGTGTCGTTTTATTTTTGTTATCAAGATCTTGGAAAGAAAGAAAGCTGTCCATTTGTATCCTCTGCCTTGTCATTGATTCTGTTTGGATTCCTCTTTCTCTAGGTTTTATCTTTTACTAGAATGATCTTTTATCTCTGTGTTAGACTAAAAAATTTTCTCTTGACAATTTTGTTTTGCGAATGGTAAATTCCCAATACACAAAGCTGGAAATTGGAACCATGATTGATTGTGTGAAATTTGCTGATTCTTCTTACTAAACCTCACACTTAGGTTGTACAAGGAAAGAGAAAGATTACCTTTGAGGGAACTTGCAACTAATGTGGTGTGTATGATCAGCATCATCTGATTGCAATAAATTTGCTTCTAAGCAAGCTTTGGTAGCTGAGGATATTATGAGGTTATGCAAGAAAAAAATTTGTTGCATGTTTCTGAAGCAGATCTTATGTACCCTATGCTTTGTGGTAGAAAAATCATATATTGCCCCAATGAAGCAAGTTGAATGACAACTACATTTTTTGTGCTTCTTGTATGATTGGTGGTGAGAAAGGTTGTTTAGTCATTGGAAAGAGTAGTAGTGAATATCTGATTTCATCAACTGTGGTTGTTGTGCTTGGATAATGTCTTTCTTCCCAATTAAGTCATTAAGCCATTGTGTTTAAATATGTCTTTTCAGGCCTTACTGAACTTGAAGCATTATCACCACTAACATTTTACTGATGTGTCTTATGCATCACTTACAATAAGACAGTGACATCTTAGATGGTTTATGCAGATCCTGATTTGGGATCTGAAGATAACTTCAGGATTTGGAAGATTGATGATACAGACAACAGTTTTTATACGTAGCCCTTTAGGATCAAATATGCAAGGCAGGATGTCATGTTATCTGTTATGGTCTCTTTTGATCTCTCTCTTGGAAAACATGAGGTACATTTTTTTCTTAAACACTTCCAGTGATCTATGTAGTCAAATTTGTATCTTGAGCTTAAAACATTGCTCATGTTTTATGAATTTCACTGACTTGCATGTAATTGTCATTAGATGATTAAAACTTGTTACGTTAGTCTGGCTACTAACACGTGCTTCAATTTGCAGGGTCCCTCTAAATTTGCTGTAATCTTGAAGTTTGAACTTCTATATGCTCCACTATTGGAAAACGGGTAAGTAGATGGGTAATATATCATGCATTTTCTTTGTTCAATTGAGCTGAATCGCTCTATTCATCGTACTAGTACATGATTGACAATGTAAATAATACAATTATTGTTTAACCTTTTGTACTAAATATGAAACTTTTGTTGTTTTTCAAAAGGTCTGGGGTGCAGGGTCCCCTGGATGTCATCCCTGCTGCAGTCCATGAATTTCGGATCCCACCTAAGGCTCTTCTAGGCTTGCATTCATATTGCCCAGTTAATTTTGATGCGTTCCATGCAGTTCTTGTTGATTTAAGTGTACACATCATTTTATTGAAAGCTACTTACATGCACCTCTGAAGGTATCCAGGTTTGTTGCTACTCTAGTTTATTAGATGAAGAATTCAGACAAGACCTTTTCAGTTTTTATTTATTTATTTGCACTGAACTGGTTTCCCCAGCTTTTGATCTTTACATAACTTGGTTTAAATGGAATACTCCAGTGAAAGAGTTGAAGATGCCGCTGGTGAATGTTTTGATGGGAACAATCAAAATCAAGTATGCATTTATCTGCCTCATTTTACATTTGTGGAACTCTATTTGTTTCTGTTTTCAAAGAACAATGGACCTTCTTTTTGTTCAAATTCCACTAAAATTCTCTCTTTTTGTTCAATGTTTTAAATCGTTTTAAATGTTTGTTTAACTTTTGGATACAATATGGGTTAATGTTGTTAGCTGGTGTGATTTTCCTGTAATATTTCTGCTGTTTTGGTCTTCTCCGATCCTTAGATTAGCTAAGGAATCTTAAGCAGTTTTCATTGAAGAAAGAAAAGATGTAAAGATTAGTTTGAATAGTTAGAATTAGGAATTTTGTAAATAAGGCATATTAAGCAGTTTTCCTAGTATTGTTGGCCGACCACGACACACGGGTGTTATGGTTGGCATGGGACAGAAAGATGCTTATGTTGGGGATGAGGCTCAGTCAAAGCGTGGTATTTTAACTCTGAAATACCCAATTGAACATGGTATTGTGAGCAATTGGGATGATATGGAAAAGATCTGGCATCACACATTCTACAATGAGCTACGTGTAGCTCCAGAAGAGCATCCTGTCCTCCTCACTGATGCACCTTTGAACCCCAAGGCCAATCGTGAAAAGATGACCCAAATCATGTTCGAGACCTTCAACACTCCTTCCATGTATGAACTGCATCTTTATTATGAATAGTTTGCATGCTAGCTGCACTTGCCGCCATCCACTGTCCTTGTGTAGGCTGCAATGATTTGCTTAGAAGAGTCTAGTTTTTGGAGGATATGAGTTTCTATCAGGCCTCATATCAATGCATTAGAAGTTATGTTTATGTAGGCTTATAATATTACATATAAATTTTAGTTTTGTAGTCTCTCTTTGCAATCGTTGTCTTTAAGTTGTTAATTGTATTTGAATTAATTAGTTCTCAATTAAGTTTATCTTCTTATGCACTGGTGTTTCTCCGAGCGCACCACACAACAAATGGTGGTCTCTTATGTAGGCTTGTTCAGTTACATTGACTGCAGTTGTTTCAATTTTGGTTATGAGAAGACACTTCAACAAACAACATGCAGTTTCAAGAAAACATCGATGTGAGTATTACTAATGAAAGATTTTTCAAGTTTTCCAATTTGCAAGTTAGTAAATTCTTTTACTAAATATGTAGTCTAAATCTAAAACATATGATGCAGGCCGCTTGATTGTCAGCTTGTTCTTTATTCTAACATGTTTATCTAATTGGCAGGTTTTTGTGACTAAAAATGGACAAGAGTTGACAGGTCAAATGGCTTACAGGCAAAACAGGAAGGTAGTTCTAAAGATATTTGATGCTACCTGCTTGTTCTAACTGAACTGTATGCACCATTTTGACAGAAAACCACCGGTGTATTTGTTATTTTATTGAAACAAAATTTTCATCATATCATAAGTTTTTAGGATGATTTTACCTGCTTGCTTTAGTGAACTGTGCACCTTACGGGGGTGAAAAACTCTGCTCTTGCTGAAGGCCAAGACAGTGACAACTTGACATGTACAGATCTAAACCTCCTCTGTGTTTTAGAATTCATGTTAAAACTTGTCTCAGTGATATAATATCCATCCCTAATACCTTGTCTTAATAACTACAAATACTTGTTGTCGGAATACAGGGGATGAGGAAGAGAATAAAAGCAGCAAAAGCAACTACAGCAGTTAGGTTCATATAATTTATTCTTCATGACAAGCCAGGTAAAAACTGAGGTCCAATTAAGAAATTCTTAGTGATCTTTTACTCATGCCATTTCTTTGTTCTTTTGTAGTTGATGAAAAATGTAATTAGGAATTAAAATTAAACATAGAGTTCAAGTTTTGAACTTAAGTAGTGCAAATATATCATGAAATTGAGTAGTTCAAACAAAACTGATCAAAAAATTTTAATAACTAATGTTTGAATATAAATGTAGGGATTGGCGTGATTTATGGAACTCATGGGGTCTGATGGGAATGAGTTGACAATCGAGATTGTTGCAAAAAACAAACAAATTCAAATTCAGATTCCAATACCACATTGATCTGTTTGACTGTCTAACAAATGGAAAAAAAATTGCCCCTTGACAGTCAAGCTATTATCTTCAGATAAGAGTCCCAAGTTTTCAATTTTTTTGTATAGAGTTAGGTCATTAATAAGGGTCTTGATGGAGGTACTAGTGGATTAGTTTTCGAATTTTTACGCTTCAGCTGTAACAGCTTATTCTCCAGCTGTGTTAGTGCTAGAACTAACAAATAAATTGAAATAAATTAAGTAATAATTAAAATAAACGAACAAGAATCGAAATAACTATGATAAAAGCTAATTGAAAACAAATAAGAAATTACTATTCTTTCATTCATCAACATAAGAACAATGAACAATCCCTTGCCTTATTTATAATACTCTTAACTTCTCTGGCAAGCTAATTAACCTAATCCTAATTGACTAATAATGCTCTAATTACTATTTTTACTCTTACTAATTAAGTCCAATTATTATTGATGTTGTAAGACAGTTATGGCTCTTTGAAGAGCACAATGCGATGGAGTTTTTGGTTCTTGCTAGAGATCATCTATACCGTATGGATGAACAACGTGAAGTTTATTCAAGCTCATAGAGAAACAAATGTTGACATCACTGTTGTTGCGCTGCCAATGGATGAACAACGTGCCATTGCATTTGGTCTGATGAAAATTGACGAAGAATGGCGCATTATTGAATTTGCTGAAAAAGCAATTGCTGGAATTTGCGGATCAGAGGTTGTGAATGATCTGAATTGATGCACGTGTTGTAAGGAATTGTGAATGATCTAAATTTTTGCTGTAATGAATTGTAAATGTTGCTGCTGTAATGAATTGCTTGAAAGCAATTGCTGGAATTTGCTGATCAGAGGTTGTAAATGCTGTTTTTAAATTTAATAAAAAGTCATATTAAAATTTACTTACCTGATGCAAGAATTGATGCACGTGCTAATTATACTTACCTATAAGATGTAATAAAAAGTAATTTGATAGCAAAAAAAAAAAAAAAAATTATTTAAAAAAAAAAAATTTTTGCCACAGCTTAAAACCGTGGCTAACTATTGCAACGGCTTAGAACCGTGGCCGTAAATTGCCACGGCTTATAACCGTGGCTAGTACTTGCCACGGCTTAAAACCGTGGCTAAAAATATTGCAACGGCTTAGAACCGTGGCCATAACTTGCAATAGTTTTAAGCCGTGGCTATTCCTGGCCACGGTTTAAAACCGTGGCTAAAATTTTTGCAACGGTTTATAACCATGGCTAAATCATCAACCGTCCTCTAGTATAAAACCGTTGCTAATATTTTTGCCACGGTTTTTAGCCGTTACTGGGGATTTAGCGACGCCTCTATAGCCCACAGCTCTAAGCCGTGACAATGGGTTACCCCCAAGGTTTAAAATCGTTGCTAATGGGTATTTTTGGTGTACTGCTATAATGGCCAACGGTCTAAAACCGTGGCTATAAGCGTGTTTTGAACTGCCAACGGCTTAAAACAGTGGCTAAACAAGAGTGTTTTGCACGTGCGCTTGTGTGGAGAGAGGAGTTTCGCGCTCTGGCGAAAACAGTTTCGCCCTTAGGCGAAAAAATTTGGGGAAAAATTGTTGAAAAAGTTTCGCGCGGTCATTGCGAAAAACAGTTTCCACGTATTGCGAAAAAAATTGGCGCAGGAGAGATCAAGGAGCTCCATTTTCGTTTCAAATCAGATTGTGGAGAACACTTTCACGGTTTGGCGAAAACACTTTTGCCTCCTTCCATTTTCATTTTAGGGTTCCTTAGAAAATCAGAGTCAGAGAGAGGAGCAGAGGAGAGTGTGAAGAGAAAGAAGAAGAAGTGAACCATAATCAATCAGTGGAGGATCTTTCGGGCCGGGGAACGACTTGGTTTGGTAATGCATTTGTTTTTTACTTCTTGGGTTCTTGAATGTTTTTTTTTTTTTCTTAATTTTTTCGAGACATGTTAGATTGAAGTAATGTTTTAGCCCTTTGTTGATGCATGATTCTGTTGATTGTTTGAGAAACGTTTATTGATGCTTTCATTTTAGGGTTTGTTAGAAAATCAGAGTGAGAGAGAGGAGCATAGGAGAGTGTGAAGAGAAAGAAGAAGAAGTGAATCTGTTTAGTTTCCTGCTTAATAGTTCATCAAACAAACACACAGAAATTTGTTGAATCTGTTTAGTTTCGATCTGCTTAATATTTACTGATAGAAATTTGAATAGCTACGACTGAGCTGCTCTTCTCAAACAAACTATTTGAAAGTAATACACACTAGTGATAGAAATTGAGATACACAGTGCGAGTTTTTTTTTTTTGGGTCATTTGGATAGTAACAAAACGAAGCTTGTTTTTAATATAAAAATGGCTTTAATTGTTGGTGTTCCGAACATTGACATTTTATGGTTCACCAATGACTTGTCTTTTTCTTTCTGATTCAAAATTTTATTATGGGATTGGGAAGTTGCATAGTTATGGATTTAATGCAACTGACAGAATTTATTGACATTTTCTCTTCTTACTTGCACTTTCTTTTTCACATTGCAAGTCGACTTCCCAAGTTTGATTGTCTCACTCATTCATTAGGTGTGTTTATATAAGCTCTATTGATCTATGGCCAACTTTAATGTAGTTACTTGATGTATATTATATAAGGCCATTTAAAAAATGATTGAAAAAAAAAAAGCAAACATAATGGAAGAAGATGTAAATATTAGTAGGTTAATGGCTTTACAGTTAATGCTTTTGAGTAATCACTATAACCTACTGACTATTTAAGATGTATTAGACTTTTCCCTTTTCTGATTTTCCCTCTTTAGGATTTCAACTTGGTTGATGCATAGTTCTAGGACATAATTTGGACAAAATTTGAAAGAGTTTTGCATTCTGTTGATTTTGTTGACATGTTTGGTCAGGCATTAGTAATGTCTAACCTAATAGTACCGTTATTTGTAGGAGAGAATTTGTATAGGTAAGGAACTTCTTGAAGCAAAGCGGATTGAGGAAGATAAAGAAAGAAAACGGTTTGTCTTGATACGAAAGCGGATTGGAAAATGTTTTATTGACTTCAGTCTTCACCATTATCTTGTTTCACTTCACCCATTTCTGTGCATTTATTTGTTTGCCCCCTAAAACTAAAATAGATTCATTTTCCTGTTGTAGGATAATTGCCTTGTGGAAAGCAGAGAAGGAGGAAGAGAGAAAAGCAAGGGAGAAGATCCATCAGAAACTCGAAGAGGATAAGGTATATGTTGAATTCTCAACTTATCTTTTGTTGAGGTATGATTGAAGAATAATTTGTTTAAGTTCATACTTCATAAACACATTTAATGGGGCTGAGAATTCTTATTTTATTGAGGCTAAAAATTTTGAGAAGTATATAATTAAACCTATTTACATCTGGTGATCAGTCTCTCTGGACCCTTGTATATTACCTTAATAATAAAATCACACACATGCCATGCCTAGTAGTAGTAGTGCCTTATTCAGTTAAGTTATGCTCTTGTATTTAGATCCCAAGGGCAAACCAAGGAATTGGGAGGGGAACTGACCTCCCTACAATTCAGAATATCAACTAACTGCTCAAAATTTTGGACAACTCCCACAACAAAAGGGTGATTCAGAATATCCCTACAATTCAGTCTAGTTTCCATCTCCTTTTCACATCTATGCGCCCTTCATTAAACCCAATCCCTCTTTCTTAGCCAAAGCAGCACAATTGGCCAGTCTATCTCATCCTGACAGTCAATCACAAAATGAAACTGGTGGGAATCCCTTTTGGCCCCAATCTAATCTCAAAGGGAAGTTCCTCTTAATCCTCAAAGGGTGCCATTTCTCAAACATGATACTAGCACTAGTTATTAATGTATGTGTGGATAATCTAGCTAGGCTCACCTGCACGTTATCATCGCACATACTACACCAAATGATTGTAGAGTAATGCAAATGTTGAATGTTTTTTTTTTTTTTGAATTTTTTCACGACATGTTAGATTGAAGTAATGTTTTAGCCCTTTGTTGATGCATGATTCTGTTAATTGTTTGAAAAACCCACAATATTGATGTATCTGATAATTTTAGTAGTTCACTTGAGAATGTATTTATGTTTATTGGTATCAGAGCCATGTTAAGAATCTTGAAACAACTAGTTCAGATTGAACTACTTAAGAATATGTTGATCATAGAATTAACGTTATCTAAGCACCAATCAGTTCTTAGTATAGTACTTCCCGACCCTTTTGAAACGGGATCACCGGGAACTTTTCTAATACCTCCTCACGGAGCATCAAGAAAAGTCTGAATTGAGGAAGTCTGGACGATAATATTGTCTGATCTATATCAAATAGATTATGATGTGGAACAATGTGAAGAAGTTGAATTGCATGAAGAACATGGAAATTTCAAAGTTGATGTTTTCATACAAGAATCTAAGTTAAAAATGATAGCTTCACAGCATCTAAAACTTAGATAATCTTTTGAATCATGAGTGTTTAACTAAAGTTAATCTTTAAATTTTTGGTGTGTAGAAATGTCAACAATTCCTTTAGATAAGTCATGGATGAACAAACGGGGAAGTGCAATGTAAATAAACGGCGTTAGACAATTCCAAAAGTTTGTTGAAGATAATGCAAATGGAGAGAGTCTTTTTCCTTGCCCATGTGTTCGATGTAGGAACTCGAGGGGAAACATTAGTGTTGACGACATAGGTGTTCATTTGTTAAGCCATGGCATTGATACCAATTATGTCACGTGGATACATCATGGAGAGAATATAAACAAGCTGATGATTGGTGTACCTATGACAGAAGTGGTTGAACCTGATGATGCCTTTGAATATCCTAGGATGAGCGACCTAGTTGATGATGTATTCCTCAACATGCAAACTGTTGAGGCTGATGATGGGATAAATGACTTGAATGACACCGTCGAAGAGTGTTTTGGCGGTAATCCAGAAGGTGGTCCGAAACTTTCTTGTGAACCTGAGACAGTTATGAACAAGAAGTATCAAAAGTATAAGGAAAAAGCGACTGTGTTTTTGTACAATGGGTGTCCTAAGGATAAGACCACGTTGTTCACGAATTTCAAGACTCGTTTTAGTTGGAGTGGTAATAGTGTGACGATGTTAAAATGGTTAAAAACCTTAATGCCGGATGATTGTAATTTGCCAGATAACTACCCAAACATGAAAAACACAATTAAAGATGCTACCGATATGGGGCCGAGCTCATTAAGCAAGTAACCAGAGAGGAAATAGTGGAGACACTAGCCGCTATTGACTCAGACAAATCTCCTGGACCCGATGGATTCTCATCCTTGTTTTTCAAACATGCATGGCACACCGTAGGCAAAGCCTTTGTAAGAGCAGTGACACATTTATTCAGAACATTGAAGCGATTGGGTGAGGTAAATGCCACCAATGTTACGCTTATTCCTAAGGTCCCTAATGCCTCATAATTTAGTGCTTACAGACCCATTGCTTGCTGCAATGTGATCTACAAATGTATCACTAAGATACTAACCAATAGAATGAAAAAATGTTGTCAAAAGGGTAGTCAGCGGTTCACAATCAGCATTCATCCAAGGCCGATACATCCAAGATAACATTCTGTTAACTCATGAGCTTGTCCGTAATTATCACCGAGATACGGGACCCCCTAAATGTGCGGCAAAGATTGATCTTCAAAAAGCCTATGACATGGTTAGATGGGATGCTATAACACACCTACTGGGTAAGCTCGGGTTTCCTCCACAGTTCATTAATGGGGTACAGGAGTGCATTACAACCCCCAAATTTTTTATTTGTATCAATGGGTCGCCAAAGGGATATATCAAAGCAACTAGGGGTATCCGTCAAGGATGTCCTATGTCCCTGTACTTATTTGTTATGGTCATGGAAATACTGCATGTTTTGCTCAGGAACCAAGTGCAAGCAGGACAATATAAGCTTCATTATAGATGCAAGGATCCTGTCATCACTCACCTATGTTTTGCGGATGACCTGATTGCTTTCTTCCATGGGGACTACAACTCAGCGACAACTCTAGCTGATTCTCTATCTACGTTCAAAGCTTGTACATGATTGGGAGTAAATTGTGATAAGAGCCAGCTATTTTTTGCAGGGGTTCAACGTCAGGAACAAAGCAGCATTATAGAACAGTTACAATTCTCGGCAGGCAGCCTTCTACTGAAGTATCTCGGCCTTCCAATGGTGTCCTCGACCCTGTCACACCTCCAATGTGCCCCTATTATAGAGAAGATCAAGAAAAGAATCAACTCATGGAAAAATAAGTTTATGTCGTATGTGGGACGGTTAGTTCTTATAAAATCAATCCTGACCTCTACGCATCTCTACAATAAGTTTATGTCGTATGTGAGTCGAAGCAGGTCTTAAGCTAGCTCAACAATATAGCATCGACAAATTAGTTGTCACAACTGATTCGACCACAATATTTGAGTATCTGACCAAGGATAGAACAGTTGCATGGTACCTAGACACATAATGTTCAGAATTAAGAGCTTGCTTGGTACATTTGAAGAGTACACAATCACTCATGCGTATAGAGAAACCAACAGGGCTGCGGACAGATTGGCAAGTTTAATTCCTAACAACGTCTTTATGGAGATCATTCCAAGTTCCTTTGCAGAGGATCTGAAAAAAATTGTGTATGAGGATAGGATAGGCAAGCGATATTTGAGAATGTAACACTAATTATTTTTTGAGGTTTGGGGATCCTAAATAACCCCGCCCGCCTTCCAAATATATATATATATGCCTTCAGGTTTTGGAAATTTTGTTCACATTCCTCATTCCATTTGAATGTTTTGTTCCTTTTAAAGATTTTGAAGAAGGGGAAGCATTTGTCTGATGATTTGGAGATGAACCTGTTCAAGGCTGCTACTCTGTCGTTGATGCTTTGTACGCCTTTTGATATTGGTATGTGATTGCATATTGAGTACTGCTTGTATCTGTTGCTGCGACAGATATTTGGTTGTTTGCAGCAATATTTGGTATCTGTTCAAAGCTCACCAATATTTGGTTGTTTGCAGCAATTGTTGCTGCGACATATATAGAGGAGAGATGGGCAGTGGGTGCTCGTCCATAGGCACTGTAATAGATAAAACAACCTTACATAAAAAATACGGGCAATTGTTGCTAACATCTCTCTTTTCTTTTTGCAAAACTTCAGAAAGACGTGCATGTTGCACTAAATCTCATTTAGCTATCAAAATCATAGGAAATTAGGTTGTTCATGAACTTCTCCCCAACTAAATTATGCTAGCCATGGTTTGAAATTTAGTGACATTCAACTTTATATATCACTGAACATGTAGTTTAAATCATTCATTCAACTTTTTCTCTGACATGTCTCAGTCTGCACAGTGTCATATAATTTCGTATTTAATTAATGGATCATATTCAATTTCACAAAGACGGTGTGCATCTTTGTTAGCTAGCATGAGGTTTCTTAGTTATTATTACTTGTTGGTAGCACCGAATTTTATACCATAGGCAAGCATTCATTTAAGTGTTTGGTTGCATACACAGAATGTAAATTTTGCAATGGAAGCTACAAGGAGATCACACAATGCTTTTGTAGCTGCAACTGCCAGTTTGGATGAGTCACAGTATGAAAGTATCTCTACTATTAAGAGGGTGGTTGAATGCAATTTCCATGATGTACAGGGATTACTACGCATTGTACGGTTTGTGATAGAAGCTATTAGCTGTTAAAATTCATCTGAGTTGGTGATAATTTCAATGCTACGAATATCATTGTGTTTTGCATGTTGCATCACTTATAATCTGACCCCATAATGCCAGCATAGATGAGGTGATTCATCCCCTCCATAAAATGCTCAAGCCCTTCATCGATATGATTGTGTGGCAGATGCATGGGCCTAAGAGCCCTTTCTGACCAACCACCCGTGGCATTTGGCGATGAGATTACAAGCATTGTCTTGCACATCAGGCTCAAAAGACCAGCTGAACTTCTGAAAAGTAACAGCAATTGGATGGGTGGCAAGGAGAGTAGCAAGCAACTCCGAGGTACCCACAATGATAAGGAGAACATGACCCTTAGAACCCTGATCACAAGTAACGACTTTATCTCCTAACAGAGTTCAGAGAAATTTTTTGTACTACCCAGATTCTTAGACATTTCGACCCCAAGCTGAAGCATCTTGTTGTCGATAACACGAAAATCGTCAACGGACAAGCCGACGAAATTAGGTACACCATACGAGGAGACACGGTTCTTCTCGCAATTATCCAAAGTACGAGAAACCTTTTTCTTTCTCCTATCAAGAATTTGATTTATCTCCTCAACCTCTCAAGTATCAGGATCAATAGCATCATCACCGCCCTTCCCAGAAGATGCAGGAGGTAGAAAAGGCCTGGTAATACCAGGAACTGAAGTAGCGAGCTTCTTCTTCTTCAGGATATGACCAGAGCTGATTGCCAACAACTTCAATGGACTAGTGGGCCTAGGAACTTTTTTCTTTCTAATACTCGAGCCAACATTAATGACACCTCTATCTGTAGGCTTCTTAGTGGAGCACACTTCCCAATCAATGCTCACGTCGCCATCGATGGTCGGGGGAGTACGGTCTTGCCCCTTGTTGGAAATGACGACAGCGTCGACACACACAATGGTAACTTTCAAAGCACAAGCAGACGTAAGCGTTGCACAATTTGCCTCGCTTAAAGTATACAGACCGTTGCGGTCAAGGATATTCGTAGTAAGAAAAGCTTCGACTGAACGCTTGGGCAGCTTATTAAATTGATATTGGAACCCTTGTTCCTCCGCAGACAAAAATAGTTCATTCTTTTTGGGTTCTCGGAATGATCGCATAATTTGTACGTTGCACAACTTAAAATAATCAAAAGAAATCGACACGTAAAACCGGGGCCTCGACCAACCCCTGTACTCGTTTCAGAGATTTTTGAAACAGGATGGACCATAGAGATAGCAAGTGCGGTTCGCATTTACACTAAACCCCACCACAGAGTGCAAAACCCTGATGTTCATTGAAATCCTCGATAAACGACTCTCACTAAAGTTGTGATCATTCCCTCCAGCAGTTAAGAACCATTTGTGTGGGAGTGCTGCCTAAGAAACCAAGATATTCCCAGAAGGTTTCTAGAGCCGGAAGTCTAAGACTTGCTTGAAACATGCCAAGGTACAATGCAATATAGTCAAGCCTTGGAAGACAAGGATTATCACCCTCTTCAGGCAGAATGTTCTCGAGGTCAGATGGCAATGAATAATGGTAACAAACGCTATCTAGGGTCGTTCACATTGCCCTCTAGGTGAAAAGTAAGCTTCACAAGTAGCAAGCACACCACCAGTTAGAACCCTGAAGCTAGACATAGTTATGAGGCAAAAAATGAAAAATAAAGAAATCAAAGCCCGGGAACAAAGAGAGCGTAAAGAAGAAAGTGTTGTATCCAACTCCTCCTTTATAGGGTTAAACAACGAAAAGACTACTCATACAAAAATGTGCGGGTCACGATGGCCGCACAAAATCCCAAAAATCACACTGAAATGAATAGATAAATGAGAAATCAGAGAAACAAATGCAGTAATGGTTGATACTGACATTAAATGCACCGCAATTGTGCAATAAAAAATCCAACCGTCGCATAATTAGTGACCACATCAACATACCCACTAACTAAAGGGGGAGTAGCTGATGATCACAGTTTTGCATGTGGCAAAGATCATCTATCACGAGGATCAAGTATCCCAAAACTAGGCCAATTCATAAAGCCTAATAAGGGTGAATCCAGTCATAAAAGCCCAAACATGGTCCATCAGAATAAATCACAGTTAAAGGGCCAAATCCAGGCACGATAAAGTTCTCACTTAAAAAGGAGAAATGTTACAGAGAAAAAAAGTCGTCGAGGGAGTTACGCCTCCAAGGATGTATCTTCATAAAGAAGAAGACCGTTACGAGGAACGTCTCCTCTCATTGCGCATCGCATGCTTAAGTCACGCAAGGGATTAATAATGATCATTCTATAAGGTAAAGAGAATATTCAACAAAGGCATGCAATTTTAACTGAGTTCTATCCAGATTAAGCTCCATTTCCAATTGAGTTACTGACTTAAGCATGAGTGCATTCGGTCACAAAAAAGGTGGTATTTTGCAATCTAATATTTGTTTTGCAGGTCATACTTACAGGAGATTGGATTTTGGACATATCACTATCTATTACAGCCCTGATCTTTGAAGGAACCACCAAGTTGGAGATCCATCATCCATGGACTTATGATTGGCAACTAAGGTTTGAGGGCGGTGGTATATTTTTTGTAAGGCCCTTCTTTGTAGGAAGGCTTTGTGAAGATCTACATTTTGTTATCAAACTCACCTATATATTTTCCTTCATTACTTACAATTTCCAATTGACAAATGAACTTAAGAGTTATTGAGGGATTGATTAACCATTATTCTCACTATATTTGAAAACCATGTTCTTTGTTTAGAATTATAGAGATTAAAGAGGGTGGAGGCTCAAATTGAGTTTTTCACCAATCCCCCATTCTTTTCTATGAAAGATATAACTTGGGTGGATCTTCTTCCAATAAATATTACAAGCTAAGCAGGAATTGTTGAGAGAAAAGAATGGAAAACATGATAATTGATAGAGATGGGAAAGTGGGGAGAGGGCTGAAGTTGTGAGGAGATCGTTTTTAGTCAATCATGAGAAAATACAAGAAATGAAATAGTCCATAGGGTTATCTCTCTCAGTTATAATGTTATCCATGTTTTTCTCAAAATAGTTCTTGCTCAGTTTATAGCATTTGTTAGAAGACCACCCTCACTCAAAGGACCAAGTTTTAGGCGATTGGTTGAAAAACTCATTTAGCTATCAAAATCATAGGAAATTAGGTTGTTCATGACTTCGGTCCTAGATGCCAGAACCAGGGGTGAAATAGAGAAGTATAGAAAGCTGTATATATTCTAATTATAGAAACAGGTATATATTTAGGATATTCTAATTTCATATTTAGGTAATCTAGAATATATTCTGTAAGATTTTTTCTTATTCTGTAAGATTGTTTCTTGTGAGACAAGAAACCCCATTGTATATATACCCCTGTTGTGGGATGAAACAAATACACAAAAATTGAAGTATTTCTTTCTACATGGTATCAGAGCAGGTTCAATCCTTTGAACTTGTTTTGCATATTTTTCTTTTGAATCCCGGATCCCGGAGGACACCAACCATGCAATCCTCTGTTTTGGTTGTTCAGAACAGGGCAATTATTCTTCTAGGCTTCTTCGGTCCTCCTTCTCGTCGTCCTACAGGTAAATCAAATCAATATGCAAATAAGAAGTATAATATTTGTGGAGAATTAGGCCATAGCAAGGAGAAATGTTATGAAGTGATTGGTTACCCTGATTTGTGGGACTTCACCAAGATGTCACGAAAGAATAAACATCTAGACAGTGCTTTTGCTAATGTAGCACAATCAGGTTTGAATGATAAAGTTATTTCGAATAATACATAGATAATTGATTCAAGTGCATCTGATCATATGACAAATGACCCTAATCTTGTGGTAAATCTTAGAGCTTCCCCTCAAAATGTTGTCTCTACTGCGGATGGTACTCCAACTCTGGTTAGCGGAGAAGGTTCCATTGTGTTATCTGATACCCTAACTCTTGAATCCATCTTAGTTGTTCCATCACTAGCTTATAACCTCTTGTCTATCTGTCAAATTATTCGAACACTTGGATGTATTGTGACGTTCTATCCATCTTTCTGTGTGCTTCAGGACATTCTGACTCGGCAGATTCTTGATTATGGTGTTAGAAGGGGGAAACTGTACTACTTGGATTTGACAGAGACGGGAGAGAAACGCAAGAATCTTTTGGGGCAAGCTAATTAGGTCATAAGGGTCGATAATGCAAAGGAGTTGTATGGTTATGGCATCGTCGTTTAGGACATATGTCTTTTTGTTATCTTAAGAAGTTGCAGCTTCATTTGGTTTTGGTTGTTAGTGATTCAGAATTTCATTGTAACATTTGTGAACTTTCCAAGAGTCACCGTATTTCATATTCGCCAAGTATTAATAGATGTCATGTTCCCTTTATGAAAATTCACTCCGATGTTTGGGGTCCTGCAAAAATTCCTTCATTTTTTGGAGCTCGATATTATGTAACATTTATTGATGATTGCACTCGGATGACCAGGGTGTCATTACAGAAAAGAAAGAGTGAGGTATTTGGAAGGTTTACTGATTTTTACAAAATGGGGGCGACACAGTACCAACAATCCATCAGAGTGTTTCAATCTGACAATGGTAGAGAGTTTGTAAATGACCTTATGTCTGAGTTTTGCCGGTCAAATGGAATTCATCATCAAACCTCCAATTCTGATACTCCTCAACAGAATGGTTTAGCAAAACGAAAGAACGGGCAGTTGTTGGAAATTGTTCGTGCTTCCCTGTTTGGCATGAATGTACCTCGATCCTATTGGGGTAAAGCAGTGAAATCTGCAACATATGTTATCAACCGTACTCCACACGAGTAATTGAGTTCAAGAATCCTCATCAGAAGCTTCATACACTTTTGTCCATCCCATCTATGCCTAATTTGGAGCCCCGAGTGTTTGGGTGCACAGTCTATGTCCACATACCAAAACCACAACGGAGCAAGCTTGATCCCCATGCGAAGAAATGTATTTTTGTGGGTTATGCAAAACTCCAAAAAGGGTACAGATGTTATGACCTGCTCACTGACAGAATGCATATATCTCTTGATGTCTCATTCCATGAATCTGAGCCATATTACTCAGGAGGAGAGCGATAGTGAAGGGAATCCTCGTTCTATTGATGTTTTTGAAGAATTGGAACACTTGGAGGAACAATTTGAAGTTCCCGTAGCAGCAAAAACTGTTCCCGCAGCAGCAGCAAATGACTTGTCTCGAGAGATAAACACTTCCAATGGGCAGACAATTGACCATTTGGTTCCTAGCGATCAATTCCCTCATGAGACAGAAGCGAATGATCAAAATGTATCTGAAACTCACACACACAACATTCCCCCTTCTACATCAGCAACTGAAGATCTTGCCTAGAATGATCCACCTCAGGTATCTTTAACCTCTAATGAGTCTTCTGTGTTAGAAAGTGTTGAACCTAGGAAATCACAAAGGGGTTACTAAGGGAGTTCCTAAAAAGCAATATGAACCAGACATCAAAGCCCAAGTTAAATACCCTATAGCTAACTTTATGTCTAACCATAGGCTTTCTGAGTCACATGCACTTGTTATTAATCAGTTATCTACTGTATCTATTCCTAGTAATGTGCAACAACAATGAAGGATCCAAAATGGACAACAACAATGAATGAAGAATTGGAAGCTCTTTAGAAGAATGTCACATGGGAGGTAGTAGACAAGCCTATTGGAAAGAAGACTGTAGGATGTCGTTGGGTGTTTAATGTGAAGCTTAATGCAGATGGAACTATTGATAGATACAAAGCAAGATTAGTTGCCAAGGGATATACACAGTGCCACGGAATTGATTATGAGGAGACTTTCGCACCTGTGGCGAAGATTAATACTGTCCGAATTTTAATTTCACTTGCAGCAAATAAAGATTGGCCCTTGCACCAACTTGATGTGAAGAATGCATTTCTCAATGGAAATTTGGAGGAAGAAGTGTATATGGATATGCCTCCAGGCGTGAAGAATAACCCAAAAGACGCTGGTAAGGTGTGTAAATTGAAGAAGTCTTTGTATGACCTGAAACAGTCTCCAAGAGCTTGGTTTGGAAGATTTTCGAAGTCCATGAGAGATTTTGGGTACAAACAAAGCAACTCTGGCCATACCTTATTTATCAAACACAAGAATGGTAAGATTACAACTCTAATTGTGTATGTTGATGACATGATCATTACAGGAGATGATCCGAAAGAAATAAATGATTTGCAAAAGTATCTGTCGAAGGAATTTGAAATGAAGGATCTCGGGCAACTGAAGTATTTTCTGGGTATTGAAGTTGCAAAGTCGAAGAAAGGGATTTCACTTTCACAACGGAAGTATGTTCTTGATTTGCTCGCTGAAACATGGATGTTGGACTGCAAACCAATAGAGACACCCATTGAGATGAATCATGGACTTGCTATTCTTCCTGATCAATCCCTACTGATAAAGGGATGTATCAACGTCTTGTAGAAAGGTTAATTTATCTGTCTCATACTAGACCTGACATTGCTTATGCTATGAGTGTTGTTAGCCAGTTTATGCATTGTCCTAGTGAAGAGCATATGAATGCAGTCTTTCACATCTTGAAATATCTGAAGATGGCGCCGGTTAAGGGATTATTGTTTGGAAAAAAAATGAATTGGAAGTTTTTGGATACACAGATGCGGATTTGGCTGGTGATAAAACTGATAGACGCTCTACATCAGGGTATTACACTTTTGTTGGTGGGAACCTTGTAACTTGGCGTACTAAAAAATAGAAAGTTGTTGCTAGATCAAGTGCAGAAGCTGAATTTCGAGGTATGGCACATGGAGTTTGTGAAATTTTGTGGATCCGTAATGTCTTGAAGGAATTGGGTTTCAAGCTACAAAGGCCTATGGATTTACATTGTGATAATACAGCTGCCATTCAGATTGCACATAATCCAGTTCAGCATGATCGAACAAAGCATGTGGAGGTTGACTGCAATTTTATTAAAGAGAATCTTGACAGGAAAGTTATTCGCTTTCCATTTGTAACCTCAGAGGAGCAATTAGTTGATGTTCTTACTAAGGGGGTATCTCAGAAAGTGTTTGACAGCTCAGTTGACAAGTTGGGCATGATAGACATTTATGCACCAACTTGAGGGGGAGTATAGAAAGTTGTATATATTCTATTTATAGAAACATGTATATATTTAGGATATTCTATATATTTAGGATATTCTAATTTCATATTTAGGTAATCTAGAATATATTCTGTAAAATTGTTTCTTGTGAGACAAGAAACCTCATTGTATATATACCTCTGTTGTTGAATGAAACAAATACACAAAAATTGAAGTATTTGTTTCTACAAGAAGACTTTGATACTACCGCGTAGCATGGACACGAAATTGCTGGCATGTAATAAGATTACAGTCTTTCCTTAGCTTGAATAAAAAGTTAATAATTGGTTCATCATGTTAATGACTTCAGTTTCTTTGAATAAAAAGTTATTGTATCCTCACCAATCGGTGGATTGTTTTCTCTTGCAAAGATGTCTTAGCTAATAATTTTCTGTAGCTGGATCATATAACATCTCATATAGACCAACCATGGCTAGTAATATGCACATTGCAAGGACATATGCAGCTAGGCAACGACCAGGAGTCATACTTGAAGAAAGGAATGATATGGATAATATATATTGCATTTATTGTTAAATTTAAACTACTTATCCTAGTGGCATGATTTGTGCATCAATTCCTAAATTACGTGGGGATGTCATCCAAGCAAATTTCCATGGACATATTCTGACAAGGAGACATGTTATTTGCTGAAAGGCAAAGTGAAAGTGTACCCTGTTAGTTCATTACTATTATTACTTGCATACATGGAGATTAGGTTATTGAACGGACCCCTCTTACAAGCTTACTAAAAACAATGAGCCATAAAGACAATCATGCATGCCCATAAACTCACTATATTTGAAACACTCATATTTGGTTTGTACCGAAATGAACATTATGTTCAGTAAATACATATCCAGTTGATCACAAAAAATTGTAAAGACCATATTGTCATGCAATTTAATATAACATCGGCACCACTAACACTAAAATTTATTCTTAGTTACATATCATGGAGCTTTTAACTTGCATTGAGGACAGTCATTACCAAGGCAGCCAGTTACAAACACCTAATTTTATTTGATATTGTGTGTCCATTGAAGCTATTCCAAGATTCAAGCACATATACAAAATTTCAATTGTGTTCTGCCTTAGTTCTTATAACCTATTTTCTATACATTCAGAATACATGTAAACAAATACAATTGGAATCAAAGCAAATACAATTTTCATGCTCATTATCTTTAGAATCATAGTAAACCATCACAAACTAACAAGGAAACAAAATAAAAATAAGAACCAACCAGTTTATTCATACGATTCTACCATGGACTTGGTGTAAACCATATGGGCTGACACCTAAGAGTGTATGTATGATGTTGAGGTAATTCTGACGGCAATAATTTGTCAGTGCGCCCATTCTCTAAATGGTACACTCCCGAATCCTCGTATGGAAGTGCTCGATTAAGATCATAGTTATAGTAGTCGTTAGTGACATTATCAGTGAAATATATGCAGTTTCGTACTCCTTTAGTCTCCTGTGATGATGGAAGTGAGATATCATGTGAAGAAACGGATTTCGAGTAATTCCTCCCCAAAAAGAGGACCTGATCACCTAAGTTTTCAACTTTAACCCATCTAAAAGGCTCACCACTGGATTTTTTTTTTTTTTTTGAAAGGCAAGCGCGGGGTGTAAATGGGCTCCCCAGACCACAGAAAAATAGAAAAATAGAACCGTTACAAGGTACATTCGATAGTACGATCACTCGTTACAGCATCCATAAGATAATAAACTTGCTTCAAATCTTCAACAAAGAACCTAATTAGTTCTAGAATCACCGCCTCCAAGTTGGGGTGTAACCCTGCAAAATGTTCTGCTACTAAGGTAGTTGAGAAACTGAATTGGTGGATTCAATGCCTTGGTTTCCCTTCTCATATTTTTAAACACTTTTTATTTTGCTTTTTAATTTGATTTTTAGTTTAGATATTTTGATTGTTGTAACCCCTATTTAAATTAGTTTAAGTCAACTATGAAATTTAATTGCACCACAGTCCTTGTGAGATCGACCTGTACTTGCCCTTGTTTACCAGTTAGACACTGTGCACTTGCAGTTATTAAGACTAGGTTAAATTAACCTATTTATTTAGGTTAGTTAAATCTGCATCAGTTGACTCATCTGAAAGTGGCCGTGGTATCGGCTGTGTTTCCTGTAGTTTGCATTGCTCACCGTCTCGTACTAGGTCACAACTAGAAGTATTGGAAGGTCCTTTGGATACTTTGGTCCATTCTCTGCCTCTGGAAGGTCCTTTGGATACTTTCGTTTTGCCTTGTCGTCTTACTTTAGCATAGGCTGGTTGAATCAATAGGTTGATGTCTGGTCTGTCTGCGGCAGAGAGCTTGACCACTTTGTATTGTGAATGACTCGGGGTCATTGCTGCGTAGTTATGTTGGATAGCACCTGAGTTGTGTCCTATCTCATAGGTAAGCTACTTGAACTTTTTCTTGTTTGTCTGACTGGTTGGCTGTAGCTGTTGCCGCAAGCAAGCTGTGGTGGCCGAAAATACGTGTCAGAGTGTTCACACTGAGTCAGGTGCCGTAAGCTCGGGTTGGCGTCCTAATTAGCTTTCATCTGGGCACCAGTTGTACTATCCTTGTATAAGCACGAGTGGCCTTTTTCAAATGTTAGAATGTCAATCCGTTTGACCGTGAATGCGCTAACTCAGTTAAGCTCATATTTTCATCCGCAGTCTTGAGAGAGAGTAGAGGTTGTGTGGAGAACTATTTGAGATTCCCACCTTCCGAATCGTTTATGACTGAGTAGAGCGGTTGATAGATTTGGGGAGTAAAGGTTTGGCAACCAGGCTGAAGATCAGTGGTCCCATGGCAAGCCATCGGAGTTAGTTCGGGACTGACTAGGCTTCCACCTTCTAAATTATATAGAGCAAAACGGTCGACAAATTCGAGGAGTAAAGGTTTGGCAACCAGATTGAATAGCAGTGGTTCTATGGCAAGTCATCGGAATCAGTTCGGGACTGATTAGGCTTCCACCTTTCGAACCGGCGACACCCTCCTCGCACGTTGGGTGCTTCGAGTTCGAGAGGGGTTTGGGGGCCACGCTGAAAAGCAGTGGTCCCGTGACGAGCCATCAGAATCAGTTCGGGACTGACTAGGCTCCCACCATCCAAATTATCTACACCTGAGTGCACCAAGCTACAAATTTTGGAGGGTTCGGCAACCACGCTGAAAAACAGTGGTTTCGAGGCAAACAGTCGGAATCAGGTCATGACCGACCGGGTTCCCACCTTCTAGACTATCTACACCCTTGCAGCGCGGGCTAGAAGTCTAGGTTTGGTGATTTAGCGACGACGCTAAAAAGCAGTGGTCCCGTGGTAAGCCATCGAAATCAGTTCGGGACTAACTATGCTCCCACTTCCGGACTATCTACACCCTCGTAGTGGGGGCTACAAGTCAAGGTTTTGATCAGAAGTTTTCGTTGTTGGTCATCACCAACTAGGCTTACCTGATTAGGTTCGGCGAACACTGACCGTGAATGGGGCAATGATCCTTGGCGAGTCATCGTCACCAGGTGTAGTAGTGCTGATTAGACTCCCACTTCCTAAACCATCGATGCATGCACTAAGCAGACTAGGCGTCAGGGTGAATTAGAAGCTATCGTCATCAGTGTTGGCTGAATAAGCTTGATCGGTTTGACCAGAGGTTTTGCCTGCTGATGGGCATGCTAACCTAGTAGTCTAGAGTGTGGACGAAGTTACCTTAACTCGGCGAGTGGTAAAGTTCTTAAGTCAAAGTTGACTAGGATCCTCGAGTGCTTGTGCCAAGCATGTGACATGGTGTTGTTTGGATAACAGGCTGAGCCCATGGGCCCGCAGAGGAAGGGCTAGGGTTTCCTGCATGGTGCGTTACGTGTACGACGAAAATCGCACGGCGACACGTGTATGGCGTAGGATGTGTGACATTTGAGTATATCGGTTACTCCCTTTCAATTGATATGGTTGCGTGCAGTGCCATTAATTGATTGATTTGATCTGCACAGTTTTCTTGAGAACCATCGTCTTCCATTTTCCCATACGACATTCAATGCTTGGCAGTTAATGCTGAACTTCCCATTTGGTGAACCACTATTTCTATATAATGGTGTTTTGCAATCGTTGTAGGCACCATCTTTTGCTAAGTTTATTTCTTGTAATGTTCTTGTTTAGAGAAGATGCTTTGGATTTTCCAAAGGCTGAAGTTGGATTTCCATTACTAAAGTTTTCAAAAGTTCTGATGCTTACCTCGACCAGGCATAGTGATAGTTGATGTTATGTGTGGTCACTTGTTGTGGGTGGGCACGTAGTTTATCCGCTGAGGTCTCGTAATCTCTTCTCATATCACGAAGAAGTAATGCGGGTATTTTCCCAAGGGAAGGGTTTGTCTTTTATGTGCAAGTGCCTTATCGTTGTTCATGGATGTTTGATCTCAAAAAACTCCACCACAGTTTGCTCCTTCCGCTGAAGAAGAGGTTCCATCTCCTTCTGAAGACAAGATCCCATTTTCCACTCGCTGATCATGTTGTTGAAGGCAATGTTTAACTTCCTTCAACTGTCCCTACAAGTGATGTTTTAATTAAGTCGTTTATTTATTTTCCAAATGTTGTAACTTCCTCCCCAGAGATAATAGATCATTAATGAATATTTCTTCTTGTTGAAATTTGTGTGTTTTCTATTGCTTTGCCTTCCGGTATCGTAATAGTCGTCGTCCGACTTGTGTTTCTCTTCTTATAGATTACGACTTCGAGAGTTGTTGTAGACATAACTAGGCTTTAACATCTAGGCTAACCTTTGGTGTAGACATCCATATTTCTTTAAATATGCTCTGTGGTTTGACATAGTTATCAGATTAGAAGATTTAC
This sequence comes from Berberis vulgaris, assembly GCA_963556465.1. Taxonomy (NCBI): domain Eukaryota; kingdom Viridiplantae; phylum Streptophyta; class Magnoliopsida; order Ranunculales; family Berberidaceae; genus Berberis; species Berberis vulgaris. The sequence continues at coordinate 78,368,669 of OY747131.1, forward strand.
GGGTAAATCTAACTTATACGTCCAAATTTATTAAGTACACTTCGTATTTTGATATAGTTATCGGATTAGAAGATTTATGAGTAAATCTGACTTATACATCCAGATTTATTAAGTACACTTCGTTATCCAACATAGTTATCGGATTACGAGATTTATGAGTAAATCTGACTCATACGTCCAAATTTGTTAAGTACACTTCGTTATCCGACATAGTTATCGAATTACAAGTAAATCTAACTTACTCGTTCAAATTTATTAAGTACCTTCGTTATCCGACATAGTTATCGGAATACAAGTTTTACTAGTAAATATGACTTATACGTCCAGATTATTATGTACACTTCATTATTTGACATAGTTATTGGATTACGAGTAAATCTGATTACTCGTACAGATTTATTAAGTACATTTCGATATCCGACATAGTTATCAGCCCAGAGGATTTTCAAAATAATTTCCCAGGCCGACTTTGATACCCTGACTGGATTAATACACTTCTTGATCCGATATGGTGATCCATAAGTATTTTAGATATCATTTCCTAGTCCGACTTTGATGTCCAGACTAGCTTGATACACTTCATTGTCCGACATGATGGTCGGACAAGAAGATTCAAAAATTTCCTAGTCAGACTTTGATGTCGTGACTAGCTTGTTAAACATCATGGTCCGACATGGTGATCGGAATTTTTTTTTTTTAGTAATTTCCTATTCTGACGTTGATGCCCTGACTAGCTTGTTACACTTCGTGGTTCGACATGGTGATCGGAACAGAAGAGTTTTAAATAATTTCTAGTCTGACTTTGATGTCCTGACTAGCTTGTTAAACTTCGTGATCCGACATGGTGATTGGAGCAGAAGATTTTTAAATATTTTCCTAGTCTGACTTTGATGTCCTGACTAGCTTGATATACTGGAGGAAGAGTCGAAAGATAACTAAAATGTGATAGTTTATTGATAATACCTTTTCAAATGTTCTACATTACATGGTCTCTTGAGTCACTATCCTTTCAAATTTTCTAGCCAGTATGTTCCTGTTCTATTGATCTTTATCACTTTGTATGGCCCTTCCCAATTCGGATTCAGCTTCCCTGCACCTGGTTATTTCGTGTTGAGTTGATTTTTTTCTAAGAACTCAATCACCGATTTTGAATGTGTGGGGTTTGACATTTTTAATGTAGTAGCTAGCCATTTTCTTTTGGTAGGCTGCGACTTTGATTGATGCCATGTCCTGTCTTTCTTCTAAAAGGTCTACTCCGATGCACAATGCTTCTTCGTTGCATTCTATTCTAAACTCTTCGATTTTGAAGGTTGTCATGCCAATTTTGACTGGTACCATTGCCTTAGATCCGCAAGCTAGGGAAAATTTTATTTCTCCAGTTGAAGTTCTCCCTGTTGTTCTATAGGCCCATAGGATGCTTGGTAATTCAAACACCCATAATCCTTTTGATGCTTCGAGCTTTTTCTTGATGGCCTGTAGGATTATTCGATTTGTTACTTCTGCTTGTCCGTTAGCTTGTGGATGGACATGTGCTGAAAAGTGGCGCTTGATACTCAAATTTTCGCACAACCTTTTTGCCTTCGAATTGAGATCCATTGTCAGTGACGATTTCCCTTGGCACTCCGAATCTTCATATTATGTCCTTCCACAAGAAGTTTTGTATCTGAGCTTCTCTTATCTTTGACAATTGTTCTACATCTACCCATTTGGTGATGTAGTTCACGGCTACAATGAAGAATTTCTTCTTCTAAAAAACTAGAAATGGGCCTACGATGTCAATTCCCCATTGTGCGAATTGCCACGAACTGCTCATTGGGATTAAGTTTTGTCCTAGCATGTGTGTGTACGGGGCAAATCGCTGGCTTTTGTCACATGTTTGAACTAGTTCATTTGCATTGTTTGCCAATAGTATCCAAGTGTTAGAGTTTTGTGCTAATGTTTTTCAGCCTAGATGATTTTCGCATATGCCGAAATGAAGTTCTCGTAGAATATACTCGGCGCCACTGGGCGAAAGGCATCTTAATAGTGGACTGGTGGCAGATCTCATGTAAAGTTTGTCATTGATCATCGTGTTCGTGTACATGTTGCTTTATTCCATAGCTTAGAAGCTTCCATTCTATCTGAAGGCAGGGTTCCGTTCTGTATGTACGCCAGGATTGGGGTTGTTCAGTTATTCTCCGGATCTGCTGTACACATCTTTTCTGTTATTTGGTTCTCTAGGATTGAGCTTTCTTGCAATGCGATGAGTGGATTTTCAGTCTCCTCAGCACACGATGCTTCTTTTATCAGACTATCTACTCTTTCTTTAGCCATTTTTGCACATCTTTGAATGGTGATTTTTTTTAATGATACGATTTCATCCGAGCATTTTTCACTTGGAATTCACTGTTCAATTGGTTTGTTACCAATTTGGAGACAGTGAAAATGTTAACCTCTTTTATGCAAAATGTTTGGCTAGTTGTAGTCCGGCTATCACTGCTTCATATTCAGCTTCGTTATTCGAGGCTTTGAAACTGAATTAAATGGAATTTTCCAAAGCAACTCCCTCCAAGTTGTACAAGATTATTCTAGTTCTGCTTTTCTTCTCGTTGGATGCTCAGTCACAGTGCAGGGTCCATCCTTGAGTATTAGGTTTAGCAGTATTTTGTTCCTTATCCTTGTCCGACTGATGTTCGTTATTGTCTGCAAACTCACTGATGAAGTCCGCAAATGCTTGAGCTTTTATTGCGGTCTTAGGAGCGGAGCTGATTTCAAATTGACCGAGCTTTATAACCCATTTCACTATTCTTCCGGACAACTCCGTTATATGCAGTACCGATCAAAGCCGATGTTCGGTCATGACGGTGATGGGGTGGGCTTGGAAGTATGGCAAGAGTTTATTTGGAAGATACAACCAAGGCCGTTGCTAGCTTCTCCAAGACTTGGTAATTGGCTTCTGCGCCCGCAAATATCTTGCCGATGTTGTATACTAGCTTTTGTGTGCGTTTCTCCTCGCGTATCAATGCGAAATTGACTGCCTATTTTGATCTGACAGATACAAGTATAGTCTAGTGTTCTAAAAATCGGCCTGGGGGGTTGCCTATCCGGGGATTTGGCCCTAGGTGGTTGGAAGCAGCCCAGGCGACTGCCTGGTCAGGCTTTTGAACTTTATTTATTTATTTCTAGTTCTAAAAATATAAAAAATTAAGCTCTATTTTCTAATACATTTTGCATATATATCTAGGCATTGAATTGGAAGTAATTTATAGGATATTATGCTTATTTTTATAAAATTTAAATTATAATACAAAAAAATCGGCCTATGCCCCCGCTTACGCTATGCCTTGGCCTCTAGGTGCTAATCCCCTGCTTGCCGCCCACCTACCGCCTAGCGATTTTTAGAACAATGGTATAGTGCTTCATATGGCTTCAAATTTGATAATAGTTCAGTACTCCCCATATATGCCTTCAGGTTTTGGAAAGTTTGTTTGCATTCCTCATTCCATTTGAATGTTTTGTTCCATTTCAAGATTTTGAAAAAGGGGAAGCATTTGTCTGATAATTTGGAGATGAACCTATTCAAGGCTGCTACTTTGCCGTTGAGGCTTTGTACGCCTTTTGATATTGGTATGTGATTGCATATTGAGTACTGCTTGTATTTGTTTCGGATCAGCTTCAATTCCTCATTGGTTGACCATGTATCCGAGAAACTTTCTTGACTCCACCCCGAATGTATATTTTCTGCGTTCAACTTCATTTTCTACTTGCGGAGCTGGAAGAAGGCTTGTCGAAGGTCATTGATGTGATCATCTTTATGTAGGCTCTTGACCAGCATGTCATCAATGTACACCTCTATTGTCTTGCCAATCCGATTTTTGAACATTTCGGTCACAAGACGTTGGTATCACTACACCAAAAATACCCATCAGCAACAGTTTTGAACCGTGGGGGTAACCCATTGTCACGGCTTAGAGCCATGGGCTGTAGAGGCGTCGCTAAATCCCCATTCACGGCTACAAACCGTGGCAAAACATATTAGCAACGGTTTTATACTCGAGGACGGTTGATGATTTAGCCACGGTTCTAAACCGTTGCAATATTTTTAGCCACGGTTTTAAGCCGTGGCCAGTACTAGCCACGGTTATAAGCCGTGGCAAGGCATGGCCACGGTTCTTAGCCGTTGCAATAATGTTAGCCACGATTTTAAGCCGTGGCAAGTACTGGTCACGGTTTTTTTTTTTTGGTCACGGTGTTAAGCCAATGTAGTTCTACTGACAGTGATGCAATACAGGCAATGAAGAGAAATTACAGACTGAAGAACTTGTAATTGTAATTCTGGATTGATGACAGTAAATGAAATGGATTATATTCAATAAGAAAGCTAATTCGAGATAGCTAATCTCCTGTAGAGCAAATGCTCAAGTGTACAATTTTCTTACAAATCAAATGAATCCCTTTTTCTCTCTTATGCTCTCGTATTTATAGTACTACATTTATTGACAACTAATCTAACAAAAATCTTTCCTAAACAACATTACATGTAACAACATAGCACTCTGCAACATATAGCAACCTGCTCCCTTTAGTAACAACACTTGTGTTAGCAGCCTGCATTCCATTCAGCAACAACAACAGTACTACTGTCATTCATCAGCAGCACTAGTTTAGCAATCAGCATGTCATTCAGCAGCAACATTCAGCAGTATCACTAGTGTTCTTTATGTTGTTGTCTTTCTCCGGGAATAAGTATACTTTATAGGAGGTAAAATCCTATCAGAATACTTCAACTAGATTCATTACTAAGCAACTTGTAATGAAGAATGAACATTTTACAGTTTTAGAAATGGGAGTGTGTTAAGTGTATGTAGCAGACCTTGAGGAGTTCGAGGGACGAAAGCCACCCATCCACAGGAAACAACGCTCGACTGGAGTTATCCACATACCGGTGATGATATGGAAGATGTCGGACTTTGCTGCAATGCCCTTAAGACGGAATATCTCATCGTAATGGGCTAAATGTCCATCCAGTATCAATCTGAGATCACCATCAGATAGGTGTGCTTGTAATGCTGTCTGGAGCTCTGACATGTGCCTTTGCTCATCTTCTAACCACCTTGCATACTCCATATCAAATATTGCACCATCTGTATATTCATGCACAAAAGAGATGAGGGTGATAATATGAAACTGTGTTTAGTTAAATTACTTATATTATTTTATGATGTTTTACAGTTGTTATATATAAAAATGTTGCTTTAAAGCCAATTCTTCTATATATAATATGATGGAGTAATACATGCATTATACTGCATTGCAGCACAAACATTATGTATACTGAAATGCATGTAGGAATCTCGACGCATACTCGCGACATTGTATTAACCAAAAATTATGTATACTGAAATGTCACGTATAGTTGAAAACTACAACATTACAAGTACAAAATAACAAAAACATCACCATCTTACAACTCTGAGACAAACACATCTCTGTGGCTTCTTTTTCACTATAGCTAAAACAGAATTCCAAGTTAGTAGATTGTCCGAGTCGACATAGTGGCAACTCAGTCTCAACTTGATTATATTATTGCAGGTTTCATGAAGTCATCCTAGGCTGGCTGATCCATTAAATGGTTTCTTGATTATTCAATAACAACAATATTAATGGCATTGTTAATGTGGGTCTCCACAACACAACAACAAAAACACTAAAGGCACCCACCTGAGCTAAGATTTCCACCTGTACCACCTGCTGCTAAGAACAGCCCCTACAGACCATAAACAAAAACAGATTAAAATATACGCTGAAAATATTAAAATAACTTTAACAAGTTCAAGTGAATGGGCAAACTGGATAGTTGCATGAGTGGTTCAAAAAAAGTACAAAACTCATGCAAAAAAAGGACCCGTTTCATGAAAAAGATTTAGATCCTTGGAATAAATCATGCAAACATACACACAAAGAATAGAATGTATAACTAAGACATTGCCACTAGGAAATTGGCAGTTTGGCCTCGATTTCTCATTGCTTGCAGGTTGAACCAGAAAAAGACTTCATCTCCTGTCCTCTTTGTGACAGGAAGGGACTCTCCAGTGAGAACTGACTGCATCAGAAAAAATCAATGCTGGAGAGATGGCCATACAAGGTGCTTTTGGATATGTAAAAATCAATGTCATTCAAACGTAACACCGATAAAAATCAAAATAATGTATGTCAAAACAAAAAATATCTAGGAAAAATAATGACCCAAAGGAAAAGAAGAAAATAGAACCATACCTTCTGATCCCAACCAGCATAGACCGCAATAAGAGTAGCAATCTGCACATGAAAAAGTCGATAAGCCCAAGAAAAGAAAAAATTAGAAAGGAAGCAAGATTTGCCTAATACAAATTACTCACTAACTGTGCAACCAAGAAAGCCACAACAAGCAAAAGACCAGGATGCTCACGAAAAGACCAACTACGTGATCGTGTCACAAAGATGAGTGCCTGGCTGATTGTGCTTACTTGCAGGTATATTGTTGATGCAAGCCTTCTTATGTCAGGTACTTGCAGGTATAGGGCCTTACTCAAGTTGCCATTCTCCATATCTTTTATGGCACGTAAGGCACTAGCTTTGTTTTCATAGATAAACTGCATTGATTGTGACTGCTAACTCCATATCAGGTTGTGGTGCCTGCCTATTGTGTTCCATGAATGCTATGCACTGCCTACCTCATTTTGCTGCCAAGCTAACACAACATCCTCCTTTTTTAGCAGTATACCAACCATGCTAAGAAAACCCAGCATCTGCATCCACAACCAGAATGCAATTATCTTCGTACAATGTACCAGGTCACATCCCAACTTGACCACCATGCGACTGAAAACCTGTCTCTCTAAGTTGTGGTACCATTTGGCAAGTGCAATTGTGGAAGAAGCACTAGCCATGATCTCTGGCAAATAAAATACTGATATTAGAAATATGTGGATACATATTTACTTGAACTAGTCATGTATCTTGATCTACAAAGAATTTAATGTCAATATTCAGGACAAGGACCAGCACTCACCATCTACTTCGATTCCCTTAGGGAAAAATGGAACAGAACCAGTAGCGATAATTATGTTCTTTGCAGTTATATCATTATCAGGCAAGCCAACTTTTCCATGTTTCACCTTTTGTGGACCCTGAAAAACAAATCCATGCACGAAACAGTAAAACTAATGAAGGACCAAGTTAACAATGAAACTACACTTTTTCCTGGCTACTAATGTGTATATACAAACAGAAGGTTTATGCAGTGTTATCTTAGATCAAACCAAGTTACAACAAGCAAAACTAACCACAATAGTGCCTACGCCAGTCAGTATGTCCACTCCTAGAGCTTTCATTGAATTGGTCAAGTTACTTCGATTTTTTGATGCGAGGTTGTTTGCATGATCAACAACCCCTTGTCTATCATATTCAGCAGCTGCAACCTTTCATCATAAGTTATGTGTCAGAGTCAGATAACACATAAATAACTAAATTGTAAAGGAATGATCACAAAAACAGAAAGATAGCCATTAAATCAACCGTGCAAGAATGCTAAGATGCAGTTGAAATATCTCCAAGTTTAGAGGTTGTATTTGGAGATGCATGCTGATTTGAAAACTGTGGCAAGGTTGAAGTATGAAGTCAACAATTAGTCAATTATAGAATACTGACTTATCGGAAGTTTTTACTCCTTACCTGTCCATTGTAGACGGTAACATTCACTCCTTTGGATAATAGCTCATCAACCTGTACCAAGTAACAAACAGAAATCTTCAATGTAATCTCTACAACTTGAATGAAAATGAGGGATGAACATCTTCATGACTGAACCATATGTTACAAGGACACTATCGTTTTGAGAATTCGTGTACATACAGATATTTGTCAATCAAAGTTTTATAAAATGGGGTATGTTAGATAACTCAAAGTTTGTCAATCAAACAGATATTTTGATTAAATTTGCAGAAAATTTGATTGAAACTTTTGACCTATTAGATTTTCCAAGGCCATTTTCATCGAGCCGTGATACATCCATGAGAAGTGGCCCCCATGAGAACTATAGTTTGAAAACAAGTCTTAGTATCCATAATCTGAAGCAAGATGAAACTTAGAAGCAACTATAAATGTAACGCCAAAGCCGATGCACGAAATAAGAATGCTTGATTGAAAAATTACTACTCACCACAAAATCTTCTGGAGAAATCCAACTATCTCCCAAAGCAACTCCTGATTGAAAATGTGAAATTAAATATCTCATCAATCCAATTCCATTTGACTCCCAAACTGCAATTCAAACTACTTGAACCATAGACAATTCAATCGAGATTCAATAAACAAAAATGGGTATTCTCCAGTGTCTCAGATATCAATCCTACTTGCAATCAAAATCTAATTTACACTATACTTGACAAATTGATCGATAAGATTATAAACACACTTAAGGGGTTTTCTACATTAAAACTGATTCTATATATTGAACTTAGCACAAGAGATTACCTCCAAGTTTGAGCTGCAATTTGCAAGCTTCGATCGCTTTTAGAACCGATAATGCAAGAGTAGCAGCATATTTTCCACCATAAGACTCTGCAATAATGTAAAGAGGACTCTTTTGTAGGCTCTCATTCCTATTGAAGATCTCTTGCAACAAGGTAGTTAAATAAGTTGTTGCCTCTTCGTCAGTTTTCACATATGCATTCTTATCCTCCACATAACTGAACCCTGACCCTACTGGATTATCCTAAATTTCACACCAAAAAAAAATTTCAAGAACAAGAACAAAAATAAATTTAAAAATCCCATCTTTCAATTTCATTCCATAATTTAAGTAGAACAAAAAACTTGTAAAGATCAAGGAACAACACATTATTACAAACACCCCATTTCATGGTTAAATTTGAAGATTTACACAGAATGAATGAATGGAGAAAAAAATTCTCATTTTTCAATCACATTTAATATCTAAATCAAGATTTATATAGAAAATATTAGAATTTAACATCAATTGAATGCACTTACCACAAACAAGTCGATCCTATGGTTGAGCCTACTAGTTTCCATGGGACAACGATCTCAGAAAACTAAGATATACATTCTCGAAACAGAACACATAAATCTCAGAAAACAAGTCATATACCCAATCAAAATGAACCTAACATCCTATCAGATCTAACAAGCCAAAACCCATGAAAAATAACGAATGCCCATTACGAACAATTATGATTTTTCAAACCCCACTTCAGTATAAAACGATTTCATTCAACTCTACATATCAAATCAGATCAGAAACTAGATGATAAATGTTAAAACCAACTATAAAACAGAAAACTAACACAACAAAAAGAGAACAGTGAGAGATAGAAGGAAAAACCCATATCAAGAATCGAAAATGAACTCACTTGAGAACCATTGTGGCTAATCTTCTCTTCTCCTCTACAGTACTGGATTGCAATCACTTGCTATCTTCCATTAACTCTCTCTGAAGCTCTCTCAAGCTCCTCGATCTCTCCTTTGCGCCAAACCTCTCTCTGACTCTGATTTAGGACGAAATTCTTTTTCGCAATGACCGCGCAAACTGACAGATTCAAACCAGAGGTCGAAGAGGTCGCAAACTCTAAACCGCGTAAATCTCTCTCTCTCTTTTTCGCAAACCCTAAAAGAGAGAGAGGTAAAAAACTGACAGATTCAAACCTCTTTCGCAATGACCTAAATCAGCGCCAAATTCTTTTTCCCCAATTTTTTTCGCCAAAGCGCGAAACCCGTTTTCGCCAGAGTGCGAAACTCCACTCTCCAAATCACTAGCCAGAGCGTGACACATGCAAAACTGTTTTGTTTAGCAACGGTTTTTGGCCGTGGCTAATGCACCCATGGTTTAGAGCCGTGGCCAGTTATTTTTATAGCCATGGTTTTAGGCCGTTGGCCACGCTATCCACGATTTTTGGCCGTGAAAAATAAACCAACGGTTTAGAGCCGTGGCCATCTCTGTGTAGCTAAACAGGCCTTTTGGTGTAGTGTATGTAGCTCTCACATTCTTTAGTCCGAATGGCATCACTCGTAAGCAGCACATACCTCTTTCTGTTATGAATGATGTTTTCTCTCGATCTAGTGGGTGCATTTGTATCTGGTTGTAGCCAGAATATGCATCCATGAAGCTTAAGAGTTCGTGTTCGGAGGTGGCATCAACTATTCATCTATGCATAGAACTAGGAAGTTATCCTTCAGGCAGGCTTTGTTGAGGTTTGTGTAATCTACGCACACCCTCCATTTTTCATTCTTCTTTTTTGCCAGAACTGTATTGGCCAGCCAGTCTGGGTAATAGGACTCTTTGATCATCCATGCAATCAGTAAACGGTGCACATCATCGTTGATGGTCTGATTACGTTCTGGGGGATTTGGTTCTTTTCTGTCGGACTGACTTTTTATCCGGGTTGACCTGCAATCTGTGAGTGATGACGGAGGGGTCAATACCCACCATGTCCTTCATTGTTCAGGCAAATACGTCCTGGTTAAGCATCATGGAGCTTTTAACTTGCATTGAGGACGATCATTGCCAAGGCAGCCTGTTACAAACACCTAACTTTATTTGATATTGTGTGTCCATTGAAGCTATTCCTAGATAGTAGTCCTTCTTCTTCTTGCAAAGTAGTACGATTAAAGTGATGCCACTTATTATTGCTTTGAAGGGCAGAGCAAAAGCTCACCAATATTTGGTTGTTTGCAGCAATTATCAACCAACCTTCCCATGAACCACAACAAAAGCTTCTTCTCACAATATTCGATAATTTCAAGTGATAAATCTTACCTTTGATAGGCTCGTGTTTTTTCCCAGCCTTGTTTGCTAGCATCTCTTTTTTCCTTTTGCAAAACTTCTGAAAGACCTGCAAGTTGCACAAAATCTCATTTAGCTATCAAAATCATAGGAAATTAGGTTGTTCATGACTTCGGTCCTAGTTGCCAGGACCAGGGGTGAAAGAGAGAAGACCTTGATACTACCGCGTACACTACACCAAATTGACATTTTTGTAACAATTCAAAAAACAGTAACACTTTTGAACTTTAACAATCCACAAAGCAATTTTACACATTTTCACAAAAAAAACGATTCAGTAATTTTATCACCACAAATAGTATGGGCTTACAAGTGATGCTATTCATGGTGATGTAATTTATTGCATCACTTTTTTTGTGTAGTTATTTTTCATTTTGTTGACTAAATTTAGTTTTTACTTGAAATTGTTTGGTGGATTGTAATAGCTCAAAAGTGTTACTATTTTTTAAGTTGTTACAAATATGCCAATTTAGTGTAGTGGTAGCATGGGCACGAAATTGCTGGCATGTAATAAGATTACAGTCTTTCCTTAGCTTGAATAAAAAGTTAATAATTGGTTCATCATGTTAATGACTTCAGTTTCTTTGAATAAAAAGTTATTGTATCCTCACCAATCGGTGGATTGTTTTCTCTTGCAAAGATGTCTTAGCTAATAATTTTCTGTAGCTGGATCATATAACATCTCATATAGACCAACCATGGCTAGTAATATGCACATTGCAAGGACATATGCAGCTAGGCAACGACCAGGAGTCATACTTGAAGAAAGGAATGATATGGATAATATATATTGCATTTATTGTTAAATTTAAACTACTTATCCTAGTGGCATGATTTGTGCATCAATTCCTAAATTACGTGGGGATGTCCTCCAAGCAAATTTCCATGGACATATTCTGACAAGGAGACATGTTATTTGCTGAAAGGCAAAGTGAAAGTGTACCCTGTTAGTTCATTACTATTATTACTTGCATACATGGAGATTAGGTTATTGAACGGACCCCTCTTACAAGCTTACTAAAAACAATGAGCCATAAAGACAATCATGCATGCCCATAAACTCACTATATTTGAAACACTCATATTTGGTTTGTACCGAAATGAACATTATGTTCAGTAAATACATATCCAGTTGATCACAAAAAATTGTAAAGACCATATTGTCATGCAATTTAATATAACATCGGCACCACTAACACTGTCATTCAAAATTTATTCTTAGTTACATATCATGGAGCTTTTAACTTGCATTGAGGACAGTCATTACCAAGGCAGCCAGTTACAAACACCTAATTTTATTTGATATTGTGTGTCCATTGAAGCTATTCCAAGATTCAAGCACATATACAAAATTTCAATTGTGTTCTGCCTTAGTTCTTATAACCTATTTTCTATACATTCAGAATACATGTAAACAAATACAATTGGAATCAAAGCAAATACAATTTTCATGCTCATTATCTTTAGAATCATAGTAAACCATCACAAACTAACAAGGAAACAAAATAAAAATAAGAACCAACCAGTTTATTCATACGATTCTACCATGGACTTGGTGTAAACCATATGGGCTGACACCTAAGAGTGTATGTATGATGTTGAGGTAATTCTGACGGCAATAATTTGTCAGTGCGCCCATTCTCTAAATGGTACACTCCCGAATCCTCGTATGGAAGTGCTCGATTAAGATCATAGTTATAGTAGTCGTTAGTGACATTATCAGTGAAATATATGCAGTTTCGTACTCCTTTAGTCTCCTGTGATGATGGAAGTGAGATATCATGTGAAGAAACGGATTTCGAGTAATTCCTCCCCAAAAAGAGGACCTGATCACCTAAGTTTTCAACTTTAACCCATCTAAAAGGCTCACCACTGGATTCATCCAACTTGAACACTACAAATCTCCTTGTCTTGTATAATATTAACCCACATGTATATGGATTTTGTGGATTCTGACAAAAACATTTTCCTCGAATTCTTACTACTAGTAGCAACTCTCCGTGGCATGATTCAACCAAGTAATTCATATTCCACTCTATGTACTCTTTCCTTTTTAGTTTCAATGGAAGCATAGAAACCCTTCTGAAAGAAAACTCGTCTTGATTTATGACCTTGAAGACAATAAGATTTCCGTTTTTGTTTACCACGTAAAACTCTCCCTTGTAGAAGATGATATCAGTTAATATCCTTTCATCAATCTTTCGATTTATTATTACTTCTTCTTCTCCTCCTTCCACTTCCTCATCTTCCTCTGTTGAATATATGGATTTTACTTCTCCCTTTTCTCCCTCTTCATCCACTTCTTCCTCTTTGTCCTCATCCTCCACTTCAACTTCCTCCTCCTCTTCTTCCTCTTCATCCTCTTCTTCCTCTTCATCCACATCCTCCACTTCAACTTCCTCCTCCTCCTCTTCTTCTTCATTCTCTTCATTCTCGTCTTCTTCCTCCTCTTCATCGTCTTCTTCCTCCTCTTCATCGTCTTCTTCCTCCACTTCCCTTAGTAGTTCATGGATGAAAATTGGAGATAGTAGTCCTTCTTCTTCTTGTAAAGTAGTACGATTAAAGTGATGCCACTTATTATTGCTTTCAAGGGCAGAGCAAAAGCTCACCAATATTTGGTTGTTTGCAGCAATTGCTGCTGCAACATATATAGGAGGAGGAGAGATGGGCAGTGGGTGCTCGTCCACAGGCACTGTAATAGATAAAACAACCTTACATAAAAAATACGGGCACCTTTTGACATGATGAGTCTGTGAACGGTCTTCATATTCATGATATTTATGCTTTACTTGATGGGTTGGAAGTTTTAGTTGTTTCCTCGTAATAGGATTGTACATGAAATTGCCTCTTGCCTTGTGTGCCATTATCAACCAACCTTCCCATGAACCACAACAAAAGCTTCTTCTCACAATCTTCGGTAATTTCAAGTGATAAATCTTACCTTCTAAAGGACTGTAGAAGGCTCGCGTTTTTCCCCAGCCTTGTTTGCTAGCATCATCCATGGCTTTTGATAGCGTCTCCCTTTTCCTTTTGCAAAATATCTGAAAGACCTGCATGTTGCACTAAATCTCATGTAGCTATCAAAATCATAGTTCATAAACTTCTCCCCAACTATCCCCAATAACTCCTCTGGCAGCTCTTGCATGATTTGTGAATACAATTCCCTTTAGCAGCTATTCCACGATTTGATGGTATCTCCTTAGTTCCCGTAGTATTTAATGATGGAGTTGAAGAGAAATATAGAGATCCAGGATAGGAATATTTATAGGTCCTTTCTATTTTATTTTTCTTTTGTTAAGTTTTATGCTATGTGTTCTCCTAATTAAACAAGGAATATTCTTCCTAATTCCTCAATATACTACACAATTTTAGGAAGCCAAGGAACTGGTCCAAATTAAATTGCAACTTCCTATATTAGTTATATATGGTTTCCTAATTACTGAATATAAATTATAACAGTGTTATTGTTGCTTTAAATATTAAACAGTACAAATCAACACTCTGAAACAGCAGGAATTGCGATTGTATTGTTCTTAGTTGTTGAGCTTGCAGCTGGATCGATTGTAGCTTGGTTTTGGATCATCTAAGCCCTGTTCTGAGAATTAGTATTTATGTCTTCCATGTTGTCGATGTTTCAAATGTATGTAGACAAGTGCCTTAACATTTGAAAAAATGCAATTGTTATTTTAGGTTTACTCCGAAAATGCACCCAAGCTTTGCCTTAGATCCTGTGCCTCAATATTGGTAATAGAAATAAAAGAACAAGATTCATTTCAAAAAGCTATAATCTTAGGTGCGACAGAGAGGCAGGCCTTAGAAAGGATTTGGTAGACAAGGAGATGGAGGTCTTTTGTTAGAACAAAATGCCATGATAAACTTTTGTTAGAACAAAGAGCCCAGTTTCTATTTTTATTTTGTTATGTTTTATTCTCCTAATTAAACAAGGAATATTCTTCCTAATTCCTCAATTGGTGGATTGTTTTCTCTTGCAAAGATGTCTTAGCTAATAGTTTCTATAGTTACATCATATAACATCTCATATTGACCAACCATGGCCAGTAACATGCACATTGCAAGGACATATGTTATTGCATATGTCATACTTGAAGAGAGGAATGATATGCATATTGCATTTATTGTTAATTTTAAAATACTTATCCTTGTGGCATGATTTATGTATCAGTTCCTAAATTATAAGGATTTTATTTTGTTATATCTGATCGATGGTTTGTAAAAAGGTTGGGATGTTCTCCAAGCAAATTTCCATGGAGATATTCGGACAAGGAGACATGTTATTTGTTGAAAGGCAAAGTGAAAGTGTACCCTGGATGCAACCACATCTGCAATTGAACAACTGAAGTAACCAGCATTGAAGTAGGTCGAAAGCTTCTTGGGTTGATTTGGATCCTCTTTTGTGAACTGGTCAGCTCCATGAGAGGCTACGTTAGGCTTTATAGAAACACTACTCATACCCACTAAGAAAGGGGCCAAGAAGAATGTGAGGGATTAGAAGCCTTGAGCTTCTTCACACTGGGCTTCATCTGATACCATGTTGCATTGTGGGGGCCTTAGTTGAGGAGAATGGGCTTGAATCAATCTAGTATGTATCCCTGCCATATTTTTGCCAAAAAAGGCAATAATTTGTAGTTTTTCATATCGGCATTCACCATATATTTAAGAGCATCTCCAACAACACCATATGTATAACTTAGATGTACAAACTACAGAGGTTGACTTATACATAGTGCAAATTTCATATTCTCCAATATGCTCCACTCGAGGCCTCATTTTTAGCCAAAAATATACTAGCCATTGGGTTGGACGACTTATGATATTCCCAATGAATGTGATTTCTCGAAAAATATTGAAATTTCACGAAATATTTCTTTTTTGTATTTATCGAATTTTTTTAAAAACGAAATATTGATTTATTTCGTTAGGCCAATTTCAATTTCCTTACATTTTAACCTTAGTTTAGTATTAAAATTTAGTATTAAGCTACCTGACGATTATAAATTCTGGCAGAAGTATTGTTTCATGGCTCTTGCGGACTCGAAGTATTTCAAGCTTGATGGTCATCCGATCGAACGAAAGTTCAAACAGCTGAGTGAGTGTATATCAATCTTGATCCCGCTCGTTTTGATTACATACTAAAATATGTTATTCGTGTTTTTTGTAGGGAAATTTCCAACAACGCCCTTTTCTCCAGAGGACAAGCGGTCATGGATAAATTTTGTGAATGCCCCTAATACGGGTGGAGGATGTTGTGTAGCCCGCCAACATCAAGTGCATTAGACTATGGGCATATTGGCATGAGGCACCAACTCTCTTCATAGTTTTAAAACTAAAGCCTGATGGCAGACCTCCTTCGAAGAAGAGGAAGCTCTCAAAGGTCGAGCTCCTTAGCCCGTCGAGGAAGGCAAAATTGGACGACATTTTCTTTGTGCCTTAGGCAAACTAGGTCACTTATGCGGCGAGTTATTGATATAGGACTTGGCTCGACCACTGTGCGACATCGTGGTCAAAAGCCGACTTTGAACAATGAGTCGTCCTTGGACTGGACTCAGTCCACTTGCGATGAACTGTCCATGGGAATTGATCCTGATGGTAAAGAAGCTGTGGAGCAACCACCTGATGGTAGAGATGGTTGTTGGTGCTATCTTTGAAAAGTTGTGGGAGAAGCTGTGAGAGCACCTAATGTTGGATAACAAACTCTGGACCAAAGAGATACCCTCGACTTCATATCCACAATGTAAGAGTAAATTTGGAAGCCCATGAAGAGCAATTGGAAGCACACTCAAACCAGTTGACACTATCAAAACACAAATCCTATTTAGACTCATCATTGCAAATGTCAAAACATTCGAAAACTTCACCAACGGATGCCCTTCTTCATACCCTGTAGAGACCAGGGCATGAACGCATTCAGGGAGATTCATTTGAAAAGAAGGAATCAAAATCTGCAAACAAATGGTAAAGCCCTACTCGATCAAACCAAGCTTATATAGGCATAACGTTTGTGGAAGGCAACTATCGAATAGTTGCGTCGGCAGTAAATGCTTCATAGAAAATGAAGGGCGACAGTTTTGACTACCTAAGCGCCATGTAAGTCCCCATTCAGAGAATTAATGGGCATGCGTGCAGGCCCATTAACTAGAGGGAGTAACTGATGAGACATCAAATAGTCATCTGATCGTAGCCGTACACGTGGCGCAGGTCAACTCTAATATGGAAAGGCTTCAACCCGATCCCAAGCCTAGTCAATGTTCAGTGCGTAAGTCAGGTGACCAAGCTCAAATTACGTCAGCCCACCGTGGCGCGAATCATGGAGCTTGGCCCAGGACAACAAGGTCCTAACGCGGATATTTGAGTTGTCACAAATCCGAGATCCATTTGCACCGCTCTTAATTCAATCAAGCATTGGGTCCCAAACAGAGCCAAGTGTCGAATGAGACTAAGTCATGAACAAATAAGATCCTGGATGAGATCTCATGTCTTCATCACGCCCTCGACAGTAGGGTCAGTTACGGAGTGCAACACCCGCTATATAAGGTGAACAAAATAAAAGAGAAAGGTATGCACATGCATCACCAATTAGTACTAGTCCTCATTCATCCTTGCACGGTCACTTGACTTTAGCATCGGAGTGCCTTCGGCCACTACGACTGTGGTTCACAGCTCACCATTGTTCGTTTTGCAGGTTGGAAATTTGCTGGGACAAATTTAGATGCATTAAAAAGCAAAAGTGAAAGAAAGAAACGAGGAATTAGAGAAGAAGAAGAGTATCAGTCGACCCTGAGAAAAAATGGGGGATATGGTTAAATGAGAGAAAATCAAGGATATTAAATAGGGAGCTAATTAGGTAATTGGTTAGTAACTTACTTTAGTAGGATTATTTGATCTTAATCCAACGGTTGATGTCAAGAGCTTACAACCCTAAATCATGGACTCTGTCTTGGGATATCATTCTCTACCAAGATTAATAGAGAAATTGTAATTTGCAAAGAATATATAACTCAGTGATTAGGTTAGGCCACAACATAAAAATATAAGATGTACTATGCCCAATCCGTCCTCTATTGTTAGTTTTTTTTTTTTTTTTTTTTTTTTTTAACTCACATGGGCTCACAGGATAGAAGCTACAAAAGTCAAATTGGGCTTGGTGCCCTACATTGGCAAATATCCTTGTTGCTTGGAATTTTTTTTTCTAAATATCAGATTTTGAAAGTTCAATTTGAATATGATTTAGCTCCACGTGCACCAATTACTAACTGTCAAAATCATTTGGATTTTCTTTGACAGCAGTTGTTAATTGCATTCTGTTTGACATTTTGGATTTTCTTTGATAGTTATTATTGTTAGTTGTAATTCCAAATGATGAAATAACAAACACAATTACATCAAAGAGTAGGAACAACTTTGCATAAAATATAACTAATTTTGTAATAAAAAAAGTGACTCCACTCCACCACCAATTACATTAACAACATGAGAAATATAATGTAATTGGTTGTGTCGTAATATTTCCTAAAAAGAAATACCTTGATAGTATTTTTTTTTTTTTTATTTATTTCTTAATGGGCATGAAAATTTTAAGATTTATTGTATTTTTCATGTTGATATTAGTCAAAATAAAAAAAAAAAATTAACAAAAAAACCTAAAATGCTCATGAGGCCTGCCTGTGCATTATCCAGTTTCATTGTACAATTTGTACCACATCTTCATCAGACATGACATTGATGATCACAATAACATGGACTTATTGAACCAAAAAAAAAAAAGAAAAACAAGAAAAACCTAATTCCCTATTGATCTCCAGCATCAGGTGGTACAATTTATAAAAGATTGTCCCCTATCTTCTGGGATATTTGGTTACAAACATAACCTACTCTAGCTGCTTCAATTATTTCTTTGATAGTCAGACCAAAAGAATGAGAAGGAAGTGTAGTTGTCACTTCATCTGGTTTCTGGCTTACCTTCTTCTTATTCTTCTTCTTTTTCGACTTGGACAAAGAAGAAGCCTCAGCATTAACTCCCCCATGTTCTGGATGGTTAGGAAGGACTACCTTGCTCACTTGCTCTAAAAAATAATCTTTGATTGAATCACCTTTCATTGAAGTATTTACCTTGCCTTTGAATTTAGAACGACCAACTAAATCGAAAACATCATTAGTAATAGTGCAGTTGGCTTTAAATGACCCTCTTACAAATTCTCGAACCCCGTCCTTCTCCATGAAATGAATAGCCTTGCGACCGGTGATCTCTAGAAATTCGTCCAATGGATGCTTATTGAGTCTCCAAGTCGACTCCAAAACATCTTTTGTCCAGATTTTGGGGTCAGTGACCCTCACTACAACCATCCATTTAGTCTGGTAGCATAACACCACATAGTGGTTGCTGACACCGCCTGTGATCTTCTTTGTCAGAAAATCCACAAAGACTCTGTGGATTTGCATTCCAGCTCTTGGTCTTGGAATACAGGAAAATGCCTTGCGTAGGTCCAATGGGTTTTCTACTAATTGTACGCACATACTGGGTGTACCGCGGCAGAAAACAAGTTGGAAGCTTTTCTCATCATCAGCCATTGTGATGTGATGAGAGCTGTTTTCACAAACAAGAGAAAGAGAAAGAGAAAGAGAAATATGAAAATACAGAGAGAATTAGAGATGAAATGATTGAGGGAGTAATTGTTCAATTGCTGTTATATAGAGCCTTTGCATGCATGCAAGAACTCTCCAACGACCAAGCCAAAAGAACTTTATAATAACTAATTAATAAAAGAACTAACAAACTTGATTATAATCTGTTACACCCCTAAAATGCGAAGAAGGGGAACTTGGTCATTAATAACATTTTCTTTGAGACAATCAGCCCCAATACTTATAGCATACTTCCATAGTAATGTATATTTTGGATTCCAAAATATAAAAATATATAAATAAATACATAAGTAAATATACAGGATGTCGATCCATTAAGTCACTTCATAAGGGAACTGGACAGTCCTGATGATTGAGTCCGAAACGTTTCCTCGAATGGCGCACATCATTAACAGGGTATGTACATGACTGCTCAATAAAGACGCGCATTTTCACTTCTATACAAGTTTTCCTCTCTGCAGAGTTGATTTTCTTTAGTTTTGCAAATTTTCATAGACTTTTCCTTGTTGTTTTGCTTCTGTTCTATTGTTCTTATCAATCTTTGCTTTCGCTAGCGGAATTGAAGGTTCATATATTATTCAATGGCGGGTCAGAATCAACCTTTGGAAACCATCATCTTTTGAGAACCTAACACCTTCTGAGATACTAGCCTTCGATTGTTACGAATTTTTCAGGGAGAGGTTGAGTACAGATACTGATCTAGTTGACCTTCGGGATAAGTACCAGATTCCTGACGATTTGAAACTTTTCACATTGGGTCCCAATCACATTCCTATGACGCCTCCAAAATGGCTCATCACTTTGCATAGGGGCATTTTTCAATCGGGACTCCGCTTCCCCGTTCTAGAAGATATTTGGCAATTCGTGGCATATCTGCGCATTTCGCCTACTCAAATGGTGCCAAACGGGTATAAAACTTTGATAGCATTCTAATCATGGAGTTGTACGCTGACCTTCGATTGATTTCGAAGGTGAACCATCTACTAACATCTCCCCGGTTGGATGATTATGCGGTATGTTTATTGCAAATTAATGCCAGTTTGTTTGGGTTATCTGCCAGATGATTTCAAGTTCTGGCAAAAGTACTGTCTCCTGGCTTCTTTGCATTCTCGATACTTTATGTTGGATGGTCGTTCGCTTACTCATAAATTCAAAGTGGAGAGTAGTAAGTATGATGACTTTTTATTTGTGTGACTATTGTGGATGATGTGTTGAACTATTGCTCATCCTTTTCCCAGAGAATTTTACGGCTTCGGTTCTTTCTAAGGAAGAGGAGTTAATAATGGAAGAGTTCTACGGACTGTCATTTATGCCAATCTAAAATGTTGTGCAGCCTGGCAACATCATGTGGATCAGAGTGGGTTGTTTGAGTACTTTCATGAGGCTCCTACCCTTTTTAGAATGTCAACCAGTGAAACTAGCACTCGTCCTTCAAGGAAGAGGAAGTTGAAGATGCTCAATTTGATAAAAAAAAAAAAAGGAGTTGGATGCAGCTCTACCTCTTATTGTTCGTCCCAAGAAGAAATGGGCTGGTTTTAAGGCCGCTCTCCCTTCACAATCATTGGTTACTTCGGATAAGTAGTTGGCTATTATGGAGCAGGCGCTTGCTTGGTCCGCTAACGAGATAGTCTTGGACAAATAGAGTATTCCGTCCGGGCTTCCTGCCCCATCACTGAATTGGAGAGGGATTATTTTAAATTAGTGGGCAATGATGATGTTAGCAAACTGAGCACGAAACAGGCTAAGCTTCTAGACATCTAGTTAAACGCGGGTTGCAATGGTTGTATCTGCTAATGATGGTGAAGCTCCAATTTCTCTGCCAGATTTTGGTTTTAATCTTTTTTCAGACACTACACATGCCAATGAAGTAGTTTTGTCTCTTCCTTTTCCCCATCCAGCTGAGGCGGTTGCTCCAAAGAGTACTTCTCCTCTTTTTACCCCACCCACAGACCCTAATTCAGGACATCAGACAACGCTCCAAACTGGAGCTACTATGGCAAGAAAAGGGAAATCAATAAATGAAGCCCCTACCACTATGCAGATGTCCAAGAGCAGTGCAGGCGTATTTTTGGATAAAAAAGGGCTGCATTGTAAAGCCCGAATCAAAATTTTTGGTCCGGATGCATGGGCAGACCTTGAAGCCAAGCTGAAGCCTCGAAGGCAGAGGTTGATTCTCACAAGGCTTGCTTGAAGTTCACTGAGGCTGACTTGGTTAAAGTTCAATCTACGATGGGTGGCTTTGAAAATGAGTTGAGACGCAACCAAAAGGAGTTTAGGCATGTTCAAGAGGCGGCAGATTAGCCACAAGGTGACCTACAAACTCAGGCTGCTGAAAAGAAGCATGCTAAGTCTGAGCAGAGAGACTTTTCTTCCATTTCTAGGCCTAGGCTTCGAGATGTCTGACCCGTTTGCTCAGACTGTGATTGCTATATGTCGAGTTGCTTTAACGCTGCATAATGACTGTCTCTTGCGGATGGCTGGTCTCCTCGGATGGTCCCCACCTCGTGATTGGCAGGGTACTTAATGCATTTATGTAAAGTGGAAACAACTGCCTCCATTTGATGGAGCCAGAGCCTTCCTAAGATGATATTGTAGGTGGATAGGGCATTGACTACCATGAACTCTTGGAACAAGACTTTCTGCAATTGTCACCCTCCTGCCACCACCGTTAATCTAATCTTTCCGATAGGGAAGCATTTCTCCCTCCTAAACCCAATCATGGGGTAACTGGCAAGCATCAGGCTTTCCTCTTTCAACTACATGCTACGGAATACCTTGAGGAATAAGATGTTTAAGGAGCTCCCCATGTCCACCAATGATCTCTTAACTTCTTATTTCGCTTTTAGCACTGAGATGACTAGGGCGTCATTATGAGGGAGGTGGATGCCTTGGAGGTCC
Organism: Berberis vulgaris; assembly: GCA_963556465.1. Classification (NCBI taxonomy): domain Eukaryota; kingdom Viridiplantae; phylum Streptophyta; class Magnoliopsida; order Ranunculales; family Berberidaceae; genus Berberis; species Berberis vulgaris. The sequence continues at coordinate 78,391,050 of OY747131.1, forward strand.
CTGTCAGCAAACGCCTAGCATAATGTACTTATTGGTCCTCATAAGTGGTTTCAGCCCGCAGCTCATAGAGCGTCCTCTTTCAGGACATACTGGATTGCTCCCCTTTTGAACTTATCCCATGTAGGACATATATAATGTCGGCAGCCCTTTTCTTCTATTTCTTTTATGGCCTTTTCTCTTTTCTTCCCCCGGGTTTGCCTCTTACCCGGGCTCAGGAATTCTTTGAATTTTTCCTTTTTAACCTAGTATTCGATCTCGTTTCTGAGATGTTTGCGGTATTCAGTGTTGTGGCCGATGTCTTTGTAAAAGGAGCAATACTTGCCATTGTCTCGCTTGGATGGATTTCCACAGAGTTTGGAAGGCCACTTCACGTCTCCGAGGGTGTGACTACTGTTGGAGAGCACACTTATCACAACTCTATTACGGGCCCCAGAACTTATCAGACAGGCTGGTGTTGAGGGGAGCAAAGGAGTCGTTTATGGATCCGACGAAGTTAGAGGCTTTGATTGCCTCGTGCGACCGGAGTCCAATTTATTATCACTCTGCTTCATTTTTCTCTTGTCATCCTCCTTCTATTTCTTCACTTCCTTCTAATTTCGAGTGTTAGGTGAATATTTCTTTTAACTCTCTTCCCCTTTCTTAGGGGCCGACATATTCTCAAGGGTGATGTACTTCTGAGTACTTTTTAGCAGGTCTGCCATGTCGTCGAGGCCTCTAGGGCAAGGAAATTGTAAAATTTTCCTCCCTTCAAGCATGAGGTGAAAGTTGTGATGGAGGTGTCGTCGCTACAGCCATCGATCAGAGTTAACTCGCCCATCTATGTTTCACTTGGCTTTTGCTTGAAGTTGAGCAAGTAATGTGGACCCTTCCTGACTCGTTGGCAGCCCACAAAGCAAGTGATAAACGCTTTGGCAAGCGTTTGAAATGAGTCAATCGACTTGGGGGTGATTGTGAAACCAAGTTAGTGTCGTTTTCTTCAGGCTGCTGGAAAATGTTCAACACATGACAACCTTTGATCCCTCTTTCAACGCTATCACGTGAAGGTAATGGCATAGGTGGTCGGACGGGTCCGTTGTCTTGTCATAACATTCCAGCTTTGGGGGAATGAACTTCTTAGGCAGTGGCTCGTTCATAATTTGATCGGTGAACGGGGGGATGGTAAGATTGTATAACACATCCGGATTGGTCATCCCGAGTCAAAAGGTGTTTTGTGTAGTGGGGTTGTCAGCCTTAGAAGTCGGATCTCCATAGACCGCTCCATTCCCCAGGTTCATGCTGTTCTTTTTCCCATGAAAGCCAACGGGGACATTGTGACTCTCTTGAAAGCACTCCATGTTCTCTTGTCGGGACAAGGTTCTTTTTGCCTCCTTGTCACCACTTGCAGATGGTGGGTTCTATTGAGCAAGCATTTCCACCACCTGAGAAATCTGCTGCACTTAGGCTAAGAGTTGATTCACCGTAAAGTCTGTCGTGGTTGCAACAGGCATGGGGGCCTGGGGTGGTTCACCCCCGTGGCTGGCACCACCGGAGGTGGTGGTACTGCGCTGGTTCGAGCGTTTGAAGTCTTGGTTATCTCACCATTAGTACAAGATCTTGTGGCTACCATTTTCTCGAATTGTAATAGAGGAGTGTTACTTCTTTTATTTTAGGAACTCATTGGTCAAATGATCTCTATCGGTTTGGTGTATCATTACTTCCCAAGGGATTTCCTCCCTCGATCATTGCCTCTAAAATAATCTCACTAAAATAACTTGAGAAACTGAATTGGTGGATTCAATGCCTTGGTTTCCCTTCTCATATTTTTAAACACTTTTTATTTTGCTTTTTAATTTGATTTTTAGTTTAGATATTTTGATTGTTGTAACCCCTATTTAAATTAGTTTAAGTCAACTATGAAATTTAATTGCACCACAGTCCTTGTGAGATCGACCTGTACTTGCCCTTGTTTACCAGTTAGACACTGTGCACTTGCAGTTATTAAGACTAGGTTAAATTAACCTATTTATTTAGGTTAGTTAAATCTGCATCAGTTGACTCATCTGAAAGTGGCCATGGTATCGGCTGTGTTTCCTGTAGTTCGCATTGCTCACCGTCTCGTACTAGGTTACAACTAGAAGTATTGGAAGGTCCTTTGGATACTTTGGTCCATTCTCTGCCTCTGGAAGGTCCTTTGGATACTTTCATTTTGCCTTGTCGTCTTACTTTAGCATAGGCTGGTTGAATCAATAGGTTGATGTCTGGTCTGTCTGCGGCAGAGAGCTTGACCACTTTGTATTGTGAATGACTCGGGGTCATTGCTGCGTAGTTATGTTGGATAGCACCTGAGTTGTGTCCTATCTCATAGGTAAGCTGCTTGAACTTTTTCTTGTTTGTCTGACTGGTTAGCTGTTGCCGCAAGCAAGCTGTGGTGGCCGAAAATACGTGTCAGAGTGTTCACACTGAGTCAGGTGTCGTAAGCTCGGGTTGGCGTCCTAATTAGCTTTCATCTGGGCACCAGTTGTACTATCCTTGTATAAGCACGAGTGGCCTTTTTCAAATGTTAGAATGTCAATCCGTTTGACCGTGAATGCGCTAACTCAGTTAAGCTCATATTTTCATCCGCAGTCTTGAGAGAGAGTAGAGGTTGTGTGGAGAACTATTTGAGATTCCCACCTTCCGAATCGTTTATGACTGAGTAGAGCGGTTGATAGATTTGGGGAGTAAAGGTTTGGCAACCAGGCTGAAGATCAGTGGTCCCATGGCAAGCCATCGGAGTTAGTTCGGGACTGACTAGGCTTCTACCTTCTAAATTATATAGAGCAAAACGGTCGACAAATTCGAGGAGTAAAGGTTTGGCAACCAGATTGAATAGCAGTGGTTCTATGGCAAGTCGTCGGAATCAGTTCGGGACTGATTAGGCTTCCACCTTTCGAACCGGCGACACCCTCCTCGCACGTTGGGTGCTTCGAGTTCGAGAGGGGTTTGGGGGCCACGCTGAAAAGCAGTGGTCCCGTGACGAGCCATCAGAATCAGTTCGGGACTGACTAGGCTCCCACCATCCAAATTATCTACACCTGAGTGCACCAAGCTACAAATTTTGGAGGGTTCGGCAACCACGCTGAAAAACAGTGGTTTCGAGGCAAACAGTCGGAATCAGGTCATGACCGACCGGGTTCCCACCTTCTAGACTATCTACACCCTTGCAGCGCGGGCTAGAAGTCTAGGTTTGGTGATTTAGCGACGACGCTAAAAAGCAGTGGTCCCGTGGTAAGCCATCGAAATCAGTTCGGGACTAACTATGCTCCCACTTCCGGACTATCTACACCCTCGTAGTGGGGGCTACAAGTCAAGGTTTTGATCAGAAGTTTTCGTTGTTGGTCATCACCAACTAGGCTTACCTGATTAGGTTCGGCGAACACTGACCGTGAATGGGGCAATGATCCTTGGCGAGTCATCGTCACCAGGTGTAGTAGTGCTGATTAGACTCCCACTTCCTAAACCATCGATGCATGCACTAAGCAGACTAGGCGTCAGGGTGAATTAGAAGCTATCGTCATCAGTGTTGGCTGAATAAGCTTGATCGGTTTGACCAGAGGTTTTGCCTGCTGATGGGCATGCTAACCTAGTAGTCTAGAGTGTGGACGAAGTTACCTTAACTCGGCGAGTGGTAAAGTTCTTAAGTCAAAGTTGACTAGGATCCTCGAGTGCTTGTGCCAAGCATGTGACATGGTGTTGTTTGGATAACAGGCTGAGCCCATGGGCCCGCAGAGGAAGGGCTAGGGTTTCCTGCATGGTGCGTTACGTGTACGACGAAAATCGCACGGCGACACGTGTATGGCGTAGGATGTGTGACATTTGAGTATATCGGTTACTCCCTTTCAATTGATATGGTTGCGTGCAGTGCCATTAATTGATTGATTTGATCTGCACAGTTTTCTTGAGAACCATCGTCTTCCATTTTCCCATACGACATTCAATGCTTGGCAGTTAATGCTGAACTTCCCATTTGGTGAACCACTATTTCTATATAATGGTGTTTTGCAATCGTTGTAGGCACCATCTTTTGCTAAGTTTATTTCTTGTAATGTTCTTGTTTAGAGAAGATGCTTTGGATTTTCCAAAGGCTGAAGTTGGATTTCCATTACTGAAGTTTTCAAAAGTTCTGATGCTTACCTCGACCAGGCATAGTGATAGTTGATGTTATGTGTGGTCACTTGTTGTGGGTGGGCACGTAGTTTATCCGCTGAGGTCTCGTAATCTCTTCTCATATCACGAAGAAGTAGTGCGGGTATTTTCCCAAGGGAAGGGTTTGTCTTTTATGTGCAAGTGCCTTATCGTTGTTCATGGATGTTTGATCTCAAAAAACTCCACCACAGTTTGCTCCTTCCGCTGAAGAAGAGGTTCCATCTCCTTCTGAAGACAAGATCCCATTTTCCACTCGCTGATCATGTTGTTGAAGGCAATGTTTAACTTCCTTCAACTGTCCCTACAAGTGATGTTTTAATTAAGTCGTTTATTTATTTTCCAAATGTTGTAACTTCCTCCCCAGAGATAATAGATCATTAATGAATATTTCTTCTTGTTGAAATTTGTGTGTTTTCTATTGCTTTGCCTTCCGGTATCGTAATAGTCGTCGTCCGACTTGTGTTTCTCTTCTTATAGATTACGACTTCGAGAGTTGTTGTAGACATAACTAGGCTTTAACATCTAGGCTAACCTTTGGTGTAGACATCCATATTTCTTTAAATATGCTCTGTGGTTTGACATAGTTATCAGATTAGAAGATTTACGGGTAAATCTAACTTATACGTCCAAATTTATTAAGTACACTTCGTATTCTGATATAGTTATCGGATTAGAAGATTTATGAGTAAATCTGACTTATACATCCAGATTTATTAAGTACACTTCGTTATCCAACATAGTTATCGGATTACGAGATTTATGAGTAAATCTGACTCATACGTCCAAATTTGTTAAGTACACTTCGTTATCCGACATAGTTATCGAATTACAAGTAAATCTAACTTACTCGTTCAAATTTATTAAGTACCTTCGTTATCCGACATAGTTATCGGAATACAAGTTTTACTAGTAAATATGACTTATACGTCCAGATTATTAAGTACACTTCATTATTTGACATAGTTATTGGATTACGAGTAAATCTGTCATATTTACGAGTAAATCTTAATAAATCTGTACGAGTAATCAGATTTACTCGTAATCCAATAACTATGTCAAATAATGAAGTGTACTTAATAATCTGGACGTATAAGTCATATTTACTAGTAAAACTTGTATTCCGATAACTATGTCGGATAACGAAGGTACTTAATAAATTTGAACGAGTAAGTTAGATTTACTTGTAATTCGATAACTATGTCGGATAACGAAGTGTACTTAACAAATTTGGACGTATGAGTCAGATTTACTCATAAATCTCGTAATCCGATAACTATGTTGGATAACGAAGTGTACTTAATAAATCTGGATGTATAAGTCAGATTTACTCATAAATCTTCTAATCCGATAACTATATCAGAATACGAAGTGTACTTAATAAATTTGGACGTATAAGTTAGATTTACCCGTAAATCTTCTAATCTGATAACTATGTCAAACCACAGAGCATATTTAAAGAAATATGGATGTCTACACCAAAGGTTAGCCTAGATGTTAAAGCCTAGTTATGTCTACAACAACTCTCGAAGTCGTAATCTATAAGAAGAGAAACACAAGTCGGACGACGACTATTACGATACCGGAAGGCAAAGCAATAGAAAACACACAAATTTCAACAAGAAGAAATATTCATTAATGATCTATTATCTCTGGGGAGGAAGTTACAACATTTGGAAAATAAATAAACGACTTAATTAAAACATCACTTGTAGGGACAGTTGAAGGAAGTTAAACATTGCCTTCAACAACATGATCAGCGAGTGGAAAATGGGATCTTGTCTTCAGAAGGAGATGGAACCTCTTCTTCAGCGGAAGGAGCAAACTGTGGTGGAGTTTTTTGAGATCAAACATCCATGAACAACGATAAGGCACTTGCACATAAAAGACAAACCCTTCCCTTGGGAAAATACCCGCACTACTTCTTCGTGATATGAGAAGAGATTACGAGACCTCAGCGGATAAACTACGTGCCCACCCACAACAAGTGACCACACATAACATCAACTATCACTATGCCTGGTCGAGGTAAGCATCAGAACTTTTGAAAACTTTAGTAATGGAAATCCAACTTCAGCCTTTGGAAAATCCAAAGCATCTTCTCTAAACAAGAACATTACAAGAAATAAACTTAGCAAAAGATGGTGCCTACAACGATTGCAAAACACCATTATATAGAAATAGTGGTTCACCAAATGGGAAGTTCAGCATTAACTGCCAAGCATTGAATGTCGTATGGGAAAATGGAAGACGATGGTTCTCAAGAAAACTGTGCAGATCAAATCAATCAATTAATGGCACTGCACGCAACCATATCAATTGAAAGGGAGTAACCGATATACTCAAATGTCACACATCCTACGCCATACACGTGTCGCCGTGCGATTTTCGTCGTACACGTAACGCACCATGCAGGAAACCCTAGCCCTTCCTCTGCGGGCCCATGGGCTCAGCCTGTTATCCAAACAACACCATGTCACATGCTTGGCACAAGCACTCGAGGATCCTAGTCAACTTTGACTTAAGAACTTTACCACTCGCCGAGTTAAGGTAACTTCGTCCACACTCTAGACTACTAGGTTAGCATGCCCATCAGCAGGCAAAACCTCTGGTCAAACCGATCAAGCTTATTCAGCCAACACTGATGACGATAGCTTCTAATTCACCCTGACGCCTAGTCTGCTTAGTGCATGCATCGATGGTTTAGGAAGTGGGAGTCTAATCAGCACTACTACACCTGGTGACGATGACTCGCCAAGGATCATTGCCCCATTCACGGTCAGTGTTCGCCGAACCTAATCAGGTAAGCCTAGTTGGTGATGACCAACAACGAAAACTTCTGATCAAAACCTTGACTTGTAGCCCCCACTACGAGGGTGTAGATAGTCCGGAAGTGGGAGCATAGTTAGTCCCGAACTGATTTCGATGGCTTACCACGGGACCACTGCTTTTTAGCGTCGTCGCTAAATCACCAAACCTAGACTTCTAGCCCGCGCTGCAAGGGTGTAGATAGTCTAGAAGGTGGGAACCCGGTCGGTCATGACCTGATTCCGACTGTTTGCCTCGAAACCACTGTTTTTCAGCGTGGTTGCCGAACCCTCCAAAATTTGTAGCTTGGTGCACTCAGGTGTAGATAATTTGGATGGTGGGAGCCTAGTCAGTCCCGAACTGATTCTGATGGCTCGTCACGGGACCACTGCTTTTCAGCGTGGCCCCCAAACCCCTCTCGAACTCGAAGCACCCAACGTGCGAGGAGGGTGTCGCCGGTTCGAAAGGTGGAAGCCTAATCAGTCCCGAACTGATTCCGACGACTTGCCATAGAACCACTGCTATTCAATCTGGTTGCCAAACCTTTACTCCTCGAATTTGTCGACCGTTTTGCTCTATATAATTTAGAAGGTAGAAGCCTAGTCAGTCCCGAACTAACTCCGATGGCTTGCCATGGGACCACTGATCTTCAGCCTGGTTGCCAAACCTTTACTCCCCAAATCTATCAACCGCTCTACTCAGTCATAAACGATTCGGAAGGTGGGAATCTCAAATAGTTCTCCACACAACCTCTACTCTCTCTCAAGACTGCGGATGAAAATATGAGCTTAACTGAGTTAGCGCATTCACGGTCAAACGGATTGACATTCTAACATTTGAAAAAGGCCACTCGTGCTTATACAAGGATAGTACAACTGGTGCCCAGATGAAAGCTAATTAGGACGCCAACCCGAGCTTACGGCACCTGACTCAGTGTGAACACTCTGACACGTATTTTCGGCCACCACAGCTTGCTTGCGGCAACAGCTACAGCCAACCAGTCAGACAAACAAGAAAAAGTTCAAGCAGCTTACATATGAGATAGGACACAACTCAGGTGCTATCCAACATAACTACGCAGCAATGACCTCGAGTCATTCACAATACAAAGTGGTCAAGCTCTCTGCCGTAGACAGACCAGACATCAACCTATTGATTCAACCAGCCTATGCTAAAGTAAAACGACAAGGCAAAACGAAAGTATCCAAAGGACCTTCCAGAGGCAGAGAATGGACCAAAGTATCCAAAGGACCTTCCAATACTTCTAGTTGTGACCTAGTACGAGACGGTGAGCAATGCGAACTACAGGAAACACAGCCGATACCACGGCCACTTTCAGATGAGTCAACTGATGCAGATTTAACTAACCTAAATAAATAGGTTAATTTAACCTAGTCTTAATAACTGCAAGTGCACAGTGTCTAACTGGTAAACAAGGGCAAGTACAGGTCGATCTCACAAGGACTGTGGTGCAATTAAATTTCATAGTTGACTTAAACTAATTTAAATAGGGGTTACAACAATCAAAATATCTAAACTAAAAATCAAATTAAAAAGCAAAATAAAAAGTGTTTAAAAATATGAGAAGGGAAACCAAGGCATTGAATCCACCAATTCAGTTTCTCAAGTTATTTTAGTGAGATTCTTTTATTTTAAAAATCATTGCCTCTCTAGTTACTTCCCATGATTATTCCATATTCTTTTGTCTGTCGTGGAATTAAATGCAGTTTCAAGACCATACCTTACCATTTTTAATTAATTTTCTTCACAATGGCCAACATATTGTTTAGGTCAATGCACCCTACAATACTCAACGTAACATGATTGTATTCAGCGGCGGAGGGAATTTGTGTGGGGTGAGGCACTAATACTAAAAAAAAAAAAAAAATCTTTCGAATCATGGTTAATCTAAGGCGGGATTTTCAACTAATTGTAGTACTTTACAACACATAGAAGGATATTGTATGATCTTAAACAAAACTACCAAAACTACTAATTCATTTTACTTTTAATTTAATGAAAATTTCTTTTAAACTTCCAACTTATTTTATTACTAAAAATAACATTTCTTGAATATTATTGATGATTCCGGTTCTCTCTAGTTTCATTCAATTACAATTATGATTTTAAGGCTTTAGATATTGGAGAATACCATGATGAGTCCCGATATCAGAAGTTGGGTTTTAGGCTCTTGATCTCCACCGTTAGATCGAAAACAAAGAATCTCACTAAAATAAGTTATCAACCACATAACTATTTTTCATTTTTTAATGTCCTTGATTTTTTTTCTCTCACTATTCTTCTTCCTTAACAAGCATACTAATCTCTCTTCTCCTTCAATTATTCAACATTTTCCAATCTCTTTGTCGGCAAAGGAAATATATAATTTCTTCATCTCAAGGGTTGTTCATTGCATTGAACAAATAAATTTCAGTTTTACTCGGTTGTGCCTAGGGGTAGGCACGGGACGGGATGGACCACATCCCTATCCCTTTCCATTTGTTCGGGTTTGGGATCGGGACAGGACAGGATGAGATGATCATGTACTAAATTTGGGATTGAAAATTTTAACATGCAACATTGAAAGTTTTGGATATATCAAACACACGACTCTAAGAACAACTATATAACTTTAAGCCATTGATTATTATTTCCCCATTTTATTAGCTTTTACTCCTTTTTTAAAACCACTGTTGAAGATAGCCATTTTTTTGTACATTGCTAACGAAAATAGTCAATGGGTTTGTCATTTAAAAACTATGAGGAATACACATTGTTGTTGTCAAGAGTTAAGAAGAAAAAACAAGAAGGGAGAGGATTTGAGTTAGATTCATTATTTAGGTGAGTCGCATGGAAACTTATGAGAATAAAATATGCATGTCAATAAATAAAACAACAAATAAAAGTCATGTCAACAAATAGTTTCATAGTTTCTGATGTAGTTGTTTTTCGTTCCCTGCTCAGAGCTGGTTCCTATTGACCTGTTGACCTACACAAGTAGCACACATGAGCCATGGACCACCATTGTGGTGGTCGATGATACTTCAATGCTAAAGTCAGATAGGGCTCTGAGGAAGGTGTAATATTGTAGTATAAAGTTATAGTGCAAAGAGTCCTGGTTTAACCAGACCATCGTAGACGTAGATTAGGAAGGAGATCTTCGTGGAGATTCCCTTCTAATTAGGACTCGTTCTGTAGGAGGAAAGTTTCCTGTTAGCTCTGGGTTCCTAGATACGCGAGAGACAGTTCCAAATCCAAGAGTAATCCGTAGAAGGGAGTTTCCCTATGTGGAAGATACTCTAGCAGCTATAGTTGTGCGTCCGAATCAGATCCTCAAGATAATTGCCAAGGGTTTGAATTATCTTAAGCTTGGTATGTCTCATATAAGCCACGCGGCCGTTGCTGGGATGGAAATAGAAGTATCTTATGCTTGGCTACTGAGAAGCATCAATTGGAATCTGATGTGGAATTCTATGCTCGAGAAACGAGGAAGGCCGAGGACCAACTCGAACTGGGATGACATGAACTCAGTGTTGTAAAAGGTAGTCTAGCCATAGAGCAGTCTCAGGTCGATGCGCTAACTGGCAAGTTTGAGCTACTGGAGCGTGACCTTATTGATGCAAAGGTGCGAGAAGAAGAGCTTCTCCAGGAACAAGGAAAATGTTAGTTCCGCTAGGTTGTTCATGGCCAGCTTGAGTTGTTGGCACTGATGAAGGAGGAGCATCTGAAGTGGGATCTTAGCCGTTACAAGAAGATGTCATATGTGGACTTGTCGGTTACCTCTTAGTCATCGGGCGAGGAAGACAGTTCTATCCCTAACATCCAGGTTGAAGTGCGTACTGGTGGAGTTTTTATTAACCTAAATTAATAAGCTAATAAACCCTACTTGTAATACCGCAAGTGCACGACTGTCCAACTAGTAGACAGTGGCAAATACGGGTCGATCCCACGAGGATTGATGAGACAGTCGAATTCTGAAACTTATTTAAACTAATTTAGAGTTAGGGGTTGCAACAGATGAAAATTACTAAGTTAAGATAACTAAATTGACAACTAAAACTAAACTAGTAATATGATATGAGAGTGGATCGAGACATCGAATCCACCACAGGTTCTTCAAGATTTGTGTAATCCAAATTATTATTTTCAAGAATCAACGCAACTAACCTAAAGATTAATCTAAGTTCGCAATTGATTTCAGCAAAGGCATAAATCCCTAGCATTGCATGTCTTCTTACGGCACACACAATCATAGATTTAGATTAATTGATTAAAGCATGCATTGAATATCAATAAAGGGAAATTATAACTACCGATTAGTCTAGATAATTATTCCTGATATAATCGGTGAAAGAAAATTATTGAAATTCAGAAATCAACTGTGTTAAACATTCAAGCATATAGAAAACAATAAATTTAGATACGACAAACTCTAGGAAACCCTGTGGTTTCATCTCCGCCTTGGCGCGGGGTCTAGAAGATCATGGTGAATGATGTCACAACACTGGTGTAGGTAGAATCCATCTCAGCATGAACACGCATCCCGAGAAATTATTAAACGCTCAGTGGTGGCTCAAAGTAATGGACTGGGGTGTGAATAGCCAACTATTTTGGAAAACAGTTGGTTCCCGCTTCTTTTCCTCTGATCTTCATTTCCAGCGAGCCGCGACCTGCTCCGCTGCTGCTGCTTCGTTCCAGTTCTTCTTCTCCGGTGAAGCTCCGATACCTGAAAGAGAGGGAGACAAAGTGAGGGAGATACGCAAGAGATGGGCGAGGGAAGAAGAAAACAGGAAGAGTGCTCAGAGAGGAGCAGGGACGGTGCTCCCTGTTTGCTGCTTTGCGAGAGACGATGCTCTGGTGGTGGTGATGGTGGCTCGTGGAATGAAGACAAATACAAGACGAAAGAGAAAAACATGAGAGCCCATGGGCCCGCAGAGGAAGGGCTAGGGTTTCCTGCGTGGTGCGTTATACTCCCACTATGTCTATATAATGGAGTTTTACAATCGTTGTAGGCACCATCTTTTGCTGAGTTTATTTCCTGTAATGTTCTTGTCTGGAGAAGATGCTTTGGATTTTCCAAAGGCTGAAGTTGGATCTCCATTACTGGAGTTTTCAAAAGTTTTGATGTTCTGTGTGGTCACCTGTTGTGGGTGGGCACGTAGTTAATCCGTTGAGGTCTCGTAATCTCTTCTCATATCAAGGAGAAGTATTGCAGGTACTTTCCCAAAAGAATTGTTTGTCTTTTATGTGCAAGTGCCTTATCGTTGTTCATGGATGCTTGATCTCAGAAAACTCCACCATTGTTTGCTCCTTCCGCTGAAAAAGAGGTTCCATCTCCTTCTGAAGACAAGATCCTATTTCCACTCGCTGATCATGTGTTTGAAGGCAATGTTCAACTTCCTTCAACTGTCTCTGCTAGTGATGTTTTAATTAATTCGTTTATTTCTTTTCCAAATGTTGTAACTTCCTCCCCATAGATAATAGATCATTAATGAACATTTCTTCTTGTTGAAATTTGTGTGCTTTCTATTGCTTTGCCTTCCGGTATCGTAATAGTCATTGTTCGACTTGTGTTTCTCTTTTTGTAGATTAGGACTTTGAGAGTTGTTGTAGACATAACTAGGCTTTAACATCTAGGCTAACCTTTGGTGTAGACATCCAAATTTCTTTAAATATGCTCTGTGGTTCGACATAGTTATCAGATTAGAAGATTTACGGGTAAATCTAACTTATACGTCCAAATTTATTAAGTACATTTCGTATTCTGATATAGTTATCGGATAAGAAGATTTACGAGTAAATCTGACTTATACATCCAGATTTATTAAGTACACTTCGTTATCCAACATAGTTATCGGATTACAAGATTTATGAGTAAATCTAACGCATACGTCAAAATTTGTTAAGTACGCTTTGTTATCCGACATAGTTATCGAATTACGAGTAAATCTGACTTACTCGTCCAAATTTATTAAGTACTCTTCATTATCCGACATAGTTATCGGATTACAAGATTTACGAGTAAATATGACTTATACGTCCAGATTATTAAGTACACTTCGTTAATTGACATAGTTATTGGATTACGAGTAAATCTGATTACTCGTCCAGATTTATTAAGTACATTTTGATATCCGACATTGTTATCAGCCCAGAGGATTTTCAAAATAATTTCCTTGGCCGACTTTGATACCCTGACTGGATTAATACACTTCTTGATCCGATAGGTGATCCATAAGTTTTTTAGATATCATTTCCTAGTCTGACTTTGATGTCCAGACTAGCTTGATACACTTCATTGTCCGACATGATGGTCGGACAAGAAGATTCAAACAATTTCCTAGTCTGATTTTGATGTCGTGACTAGCTTGTTAAACAGCATGGTCCGATATGGTGATCGAAACAAAAGATTTTTAAATAATTTCTAGTCTGACTTTGATGTCCTGACTAGCTTGTTAAACTTCGTGATTCGACATGGTGATTGGAACAGAAGATTTTTAAATATTTTCCTAGTCTGACTTTGATGTTCTGACTAGCTTGATTTTTAAATATTTTAAAACCCTGGCTATAATCAATACCCCATGGCCACGGCTGTAAACCGTGGGTTGATTTTCCACGGCCAAAAATCGTGGCTACACTATACCAAAAGACTTGTTTAGCTACGGGGAGATGGCCACGGCTCTAAACCGTTGGTTAATTTGCCACGGCCAAAAACCGTGGTTATAACGGCCAAAAACCGTGGCTATAACTGCCAACGGTTTAAAACCGTGGCTAAAAAAAGGGTTGCCACGGCCAAAAACCGTGGCTAACTGCCAACGGTTTAAAACCGTGGCTATAAGCTTTTGCTTTTCACGTGAGTTTCGTGCTTTGGCGAAAAAAAATTTCGCGCTTTGGAGGGAGCAATTTCGCGCTTTGGAGAAATAAATTGAACAAAAGAAGCTGGCAAGTTGTTTTGTTCAAGTGTTCGTGAGTTTCACGAGGTTCAAGTTGGCGAGGTGAGTTTCGCGAGGTGTTTTGTTCAAGCTGGCGAGGTGAGTTTCGTGAGTGAGTTCGCAAGGAAAGAGTAAGGAGAAAGTTTTGTTCTTCATCAGGTAACAAATAAAGAATTTTTGTTTATTGTTCTGGTTGTTTGATTCGTTTAGTTTGATTGGTAGATGATGTGTCCGGGGTTTTGAAGCAAGGGGGTGTTTGGATTGTGGTTAGAAATGTTGGGTGTTATTCAATTTCTGATTTATGTGTTTCAAGTTTGAAGGGATGTTAGTCAGATTTGGGGTTTAAGTGATTAGGAAGGTTTGGGTTTTGATGAGTTTATTGATTTTGAATAAATGGGGTTTCAGATTTGTGGTTATTGATGAGTTAGAGATGTTGGGGTTTTGTTCAATATGCGAAAAGTTGAGATTTGAAGGTCAGAGATGTTGAGGTTTTGAGGGGTTTGTTCATTTGGGGTTCAGTACATATGGTTGTTGATTTGTTTCAGTGTTTTGAAATGGACTATTTGGTTGCTTGTTGTTTGTGTTTAGCACAATGAGGTGATATGTTTATTTCATAGTTGGTTTTAGGGGTTTTCAATGTAGAGATTTGGTGTCTTTGAAGGTTGAGGTTTTGAGGATTTTGTTTTAGTTGGGTTTAACAATTGTTTGCTTCGTTACTTGTGTAAATTAGGGTTTTGAATAGTTTGATTTGCAGCTTATCTTAGTTGAGAAATTTAGGGTTTGCATGGTTGAGGGATTTGATTTGGTTTTGGCTATTGTTCAACTTCATGATAAAAAAAAAAAAAAATGATTGGATGTTTATGTGAAATTGGGGCTTTTTGTATGTTGTTATTAAAGTTCTAAATGTGTAAAATAAAGTTCTTCACTTGATCATGGTTCATGAGTTTCACCACTGTCAAAATCTTGTTATCTATAACAGTGTAGTAGTTTTTAAGGCAATTGATTTAAGGTGAATTTTTTATTGTTTCAAATTGTAGTGGAGTCATACCAGTTAGTGGTGAAGAATACTCTATACCAACCAGATGAGGTATTATCATTAGTGCAATGGAGAGTCCTGAACAGATTGCATGACAGGAACGAGACACTATATTACAAAGTAAGTTTGCCGGATAAAAGCTTAAAACTTCATTAGACTTTTGGAATTTCATTAGACTTCATTAGACTGTGGGGTTGGTATGTCAACACTACGGAGGCTTGTTTAAATGCCCACGTGGGATGTATTTCAGTGCAAAGGATAAAGGAAAGATGATGTCCATGACCTATAATTGGCATCTGAACAGGTTAGTAAGGGGTCAAGAGGATTAGTTGTTCTAGTTTGCTCTTGGAGGTTTGTTCTTTGTACGGATTTCATGTATTGTTCACTTCATGGAAGCTAATTTTGTGACCTGGTTTTTTGTTTCTTAGTACTTGGAATTGGAATCACATTAACATGTAACTTGCTAGGACTGTTTCACTGCTCTTTCATAATAACATCTATTCTTAAAATGTTCTTACATAAAGTGTGAGCTTGTCTCACTTTTAATTCACTCAAGAGTTGAGGAATTTGTGAACTAAAATTCCAAGTTCCCTTGAGCATAGGTTATTGCATCATAAGGTGATTTTATAAGTTTCTTTTTTACGCTCTTAGTCTAGATCTAGATAGTCTTAGGACAAATGTATGAGTAAGACTTTTGTGGAGGGAAAAAAAACTTTTACTTCATATAAGATGAAATAAAATAGAAATTTAATAAGGAATGTTATTTCAGTTGACGTTGTTTGATTTCTAGTTTTTATTTAGATTTTTGTTTGCTTCTGCCACAATATCATCATTCCTTTATGAATGTTGATGAATTTTCTGGGATTGACTGTTACATAATGAGAACAGTTACTGTATGCACTCTTTAATACTTTTCACATTTTTGGTTTATCTTCCATTTGTTACAGGTTGAACTGATAGTGGTGACAGACGCAAGCCGCATTCTTGGACTTGGGGATCTTGGAGTTCAGGGAATTGGAATGCCCATCGGGAAACTTGATATATATGTTGCTGCAGCCGGCGTGAACCCACGCAAAGTATATACCCTCTCTTTATTTCTCTTCAATATATTATGTCTTTCAGCTTTCGAATATTGTTGCATATACCATTATACCATTACAAGTACTCTTAGTTTACTGTTATTTTTATTGTAGATACTTCCAGTGATGCTAGATGTTGGAACCAATAATCAAAAGTTTCTTGAAGATCCTCTCTGTAAGTATAAATATTTGGTTCCTTAAGTTGCTAGGAATGATTTTCCCATCGAGGAGGAATAGTAACCATCCCTACAAAGATAGTGTTTGTTCTCTGTTTCAACTTTACCATCCTATTCTATTTTACTGCTGACGTTCTTTAGTACGGTGTTTCAAAAGGACAAGTGCGACCAAAAGCTCAACCATATAACTTCTTTGCTTCTAGGGAATATATATCAATAAAATATATAATTATTTTTGGAAGAGATAAATGATTCCACCATTCTTTTGTTTGCTATGGTGTTTCCCACTTCTTCTTCTGCTTTTTTTGATAAAACTATGTTGTTTTCCTTTTATGGCAATGATTGAGTGCTTTTGTGGAACACTTGTACTAATTACAGTGAAACACATGCTTATGCAAGATTCATTGAGCTATTACTGCTAGCTCAGACCTTTTGATCTCCTAATGGATAGTTTGTGTCAGTAGTAAGATAACTAATGACAAGATTAGTAACTGATGGAGTTATTTCTGCTAGCTCTCACCAAGAAAGCAAGGTGACACTGTACCTGTGGATAAAGTAATTCCTGTTACAATATATAACAATCGAAGAAGGATTCAAAACAAGATACAACAGTTGTTTATAACTAAACAGTCATTGGCTTCTAAGGTAGAAGCAAATTAGACAGCAGTAGCATGACAAAGAAAAGACCTTGATGAAAACTAAGAAAAATTAAAAGAATGGTTAATAGACAGGTTTGGCCTATTCATCCTGAGATGTGGTAAATCCTGAGATAATAGTTTTATGAAAATTAGATAGGTTTATTTTATTAGTTCAAGGGATTTATTCCTATACATTTTCCTTTATTTTTTTCCAAAATTTATTGCATCAATTATCTGTTTCACGTCGAGAATTAAGAATACCTTAAAGTGCAGTACTGTCAACTCAAGCCTAGGCGGTAATGTCAACTGATCAAGCCTAGGCCAAGAAAATTCTATAACCTGTGCGTTCGTATTATTTACCACATCTCAGGATGATTTGTAAGCATGTTCAATTGTTCATGTTAGTAGCACAAAACCTATTTCAATTGTCCAATTTGAAACTCCGTTTTGAAAAGACTGCCCTATCTGAAACTGTATGTAGATAAACAAATAGTTAGAGATCCAATGACTCTTTTCTGGTTTCTTTTGAAGGTTTGGAACGATTTTGGAATTTATAAGTGAAACTGTTTGTGGTCCAGGTTCTCGCAGATATGGGAATATGCGCCATTGATGAATTTTACAAGATGGATGAATCTGATCGAACAACAATCCATGAAGTGATGGAGCAGCAGACAGTCAGCATTGCTAAGGCTGGAATAACTGCTTCTCTCAATGCAAGAATCGCAGTTCTTGCTGCTGCAAATCCTGCCTGGTGTGGTGATCTTCTTGAGCTGCAAAAGCTAACGAAGTAATTCGGTGAACGTTATGGACAAAGTTTTGCAATGGTGGCCGTTGAGAAATCATTCTTCTGCAGCCCTCTTTTCTTAACCTCAAATGATTTTAGGGTTGATCAGTGCTGAATGAAGATGGGTTCAATTCCTACAGGTGTAAGATACAAGGTATGCTTACTTGTAGAATGACTGTATTGACTTTCCGTATTTTCTTTCTAATTTGACCTCTTTTATATTCTTTCTTTGGGAATTACGTTTTGCCTCAACTTATTTCACGTGTCGTTTTATTTTTGTTATCAAGATCTTGGAAAGAAAGAAAGCTGTCCATTTGTATCCTCTGCCTTGTCATTGATTCTGTTTGGATTCCTCTTTCTCTAGGTTTTATCTTTTACTAGAATGATCTTTTATCTCTGTGTTAGACTAAAAAATTTTCTCTTGACAATTTTGTTTTGCGAATGGTAAATGCCCAATACACAAAGCTGGAAATTGGAACCATGATTGATTGTGTGAAATTTGCTGATTCTTCTTACTAAACCTCACACTTAGGTTGTACAAGGAAAGAGAAAGATTACCTTTGAGGGAACTTGCAACTAATGTGGTGTGTATGATCAGCATCATCTGATTGCAATAAATTTGCTTCTAAGCAAGCTTTGGTAGCTGAGGATATTATGAGGTTATGCAAGAAAAAAATTTGTTGCATGTTTCTGAAGCAGATCTTATGTACCCTATGCTTTGTGGTAGAAAAATCATATATTGCCCCTATGAAGCAAGTTGAATGACAACTACATTTTTTGTGCTTCTTGTATGATTGGTGGTGAGAAAGGTTGTTTAGTCATTGGAAAGAGTAGTAGTGAATATCTGATTTCATCAACTGTGGTTGTTGTGCTTGGATAATGTCTTTCTTCCCAATTAAGTCATTAAGTCATTGTGTTTAAATATGTCTTTTCAGGCCTTACTGAACTTGTAGCATTATCACCACTAACATTTTACTGATGTGTCTTATGCATCACTTACAATAAGACAGTGACATCTTAGATGGTTTATGCAGATCCTAATTTGGGATCTGAAGATAACTTCGGGATTTGGAAGATTGATGATACAGACAACAGTTTTTATACGTAGCCCTTTAGGATCAAATATGCAAGGCAGGATGTCATGTTATCTGTTATGGTCTCTTTTGATCTCTCTCTTGGAAAACATGAGGTACATTTTTTTCTTAAACACTTCCAGTGATCTATGTAGTCAAATTTGTATCTTGAGCTTAAAACATTGCTCATGTTTTATGAATTTCACTGACTTGGGATGCATGTAATTGCCATTAGATGATTAAAACTTGTTACGTTAGTCTGGCTATTAACACGTGCTTCAATTTGCAGGGTCCCTCTAAATTTGCTGTAATCTTGAAGTTTGAACTTCTATATGCTCCACTATTGGAAAACGGGTAAGTAGATGGGTAATATATCATGCATTTTCTTTGTTCAATTGAGCTGAATCGCTCTATTCATCGTACTAGTACATGATTGACAATGTAAATAATACAATTATTGTTTAACCTTTTGTACTAAATATGAAACTTTTGTTGTTTTTCAAAAGGTCTGGGGTGCAGGGTCCCCTGGATGTCATCCCTGCTGCAGTCCATGAATTTCGGATCCCACCTAAGGCTCTTCTAGGCTTGCATTCATATTGCCCAGTTAATTTTGATGCGTTCCATGCAGTTCTTGTTGATTTAAGTGTACACATCATTTTATTGAAAGCTACTTACATGCACCTCTGAAGGTATCCAGGTTTGTTGCTACTCTAGTTTATTAGATGAAGAATTCAGACAAGACCTTTTCAGTTTTTATTTATTTATTTGCACTGAACTGGTTTCCCCAGCTTTTGATCTTTACATAACTTGGTTTAAATGGAATACTCCAGTGAAGGAGTTGAAGATGCCGCTGGTGAATGTTTTGATGGGAACAATCAAAATCAAGTATGCATTTATCTGCCTCATTTTACATTTGTGGAACTCTATTTGTTTCTATTTTCAAAGAACAATGGACCTTCTTTTTGTTCAAATTCCACTAAAATTCTCTCTTTTTGTTCAATGTTTTAAATCGTTTTAAATGTTTGTTTAACTTTTGGATACAATATGGGTTAATGTTGTTAGCTGGTGTGCTTTTCCTGTAATATTTCTGCTGTTTTGGTCTTCTCCGATCCTTAGATTAGCTAATGAATCTTAAGCAGTTTTCATTGAAGAAAGAAAAGATGTAAAGATTAGTTTGAATAGTTAGAATTAGGAATTTTGTAAATAAGGCATATTAGGATTAGGACTAGTTCCAGTAGGATATGATAGTAAAATAAATTAACTATTGCAAACCAAAATATATCAATTTTGTAAATAAGGCATATTAGGATTAGGATTAGTTTGGTAATGTTGCACCCACTACTTCCATTTTGATAATTCCTTGCTTTTTTTGACAATTCTAAAAGATTTTGTTCGTCTAGATATTCTCTATTTCATTTAAAAATGGCCCTAGTATTGTTGGCCGACCACGACACACGGGTGTTATGGTTGGCATGGGACAGAAAGATGCTTATGTTGGGGATGAGGCTCAGTCAAAGCGTGGTATTTTAACTCTGAAATACCCAATTGAACATGGTATTGTGAGCAATTGGGATGATATGGAAAAGATCTGGCATCACACGTTCTACAATGAGCTACGTGTAGCTCCAGAAGAGCATCCTGTCCTCCTCACTGATGCACCTTTGAACCCCAAGGCCAATCGTGAAAAGATGACCCAAATCATGTTCGAGACCTTCAACACTCCTTCCATGTATGAACTGCATCTTTATTATGAATAGTTTGCATGCTAGCTGCACTTGCCGCCATCCACTGTCCTTGTGGAGGCTGCAATGATTTGCTTAGAAGAGTCTAGTTTTTGGAGGATATGAGTTTCTATCAGGCCTCATATCAATGCATTAGAAGTTATGTTTATGTAGGCTTATAATATTACATATAAATTTTAGTTTTGTAGTCTCTCTTTGCAATCGTTGTCTTTAAGTTGTTAATTGTATTTGAATTAATTAGTTCTCAATTAAGTTTATCTTCTTATGCACTGGTGTTTCTCCGAGCGCACCACACAACAAATGGTGGTCTCTTATGTAGGCTTGTTCAGTTACATTGACTGCAGTTGTTTCAATTTTGGTTATGAGAAGACACTTCAACAAACAACATGCAGTTTCAAGAAAACATCGATGTGAGTATTACTAATGAAAGATTTTTCAAGTTTTCCAATTTGCAAGTTAGTAAATTCTTTTACTAAATATGTAGTCTAAATCTAAAACATATGATGCAGGCCGCTTGATTGTCAGCTTGTTCTTTATTCTAACATGTTTATCTAATTGGCAGGTTTTTGTGACTAAAAATGGACAAGAGTTGACAGGTCAAATGGCTTACAGGCAAAACAGGAAGGTAGTTCTAAAGATATTTGATGCTACCTGCTTGTTCTAACTGAACTGTATGCACCATTTTGACAGAAAACCACCGGTGTATTTGTTATTTTATTGAAACAAAATTTTCATCATATCATAAGTTTTTAGGATGATTTTACCTGCTTGCTTTAGTGAACTGTGCACCTTACGGGGGTGAAAAACTCTGCTCTTGCTGAAGGCCAAGACAGTGACAACTTGACATGTACAGATCTAAACCTCCTCTGTGTTTTAGAATTCATGTTAAAACTTGTCTCAGTGATATAATATCCATCCCTAATACCTTGTCTTAATAACTACAAATACTTGTTGTCGGAATACAGGGGATGAGGAAGAGAATAAAAGCAGCAAAAGCAACTACAGCAGTTAGGTTCACATAATTTATTCTTCATGACAAGCCAGGTAAAAACTGAGGTCCAATTAAGAAATTCTTAGTGATCTTTTACTCATGCCATTTCTTTGTTCTTTTGTAGTTGATGAAAAATGTAATTAGGAATTAAAATTAAACATAGAGTTCAAGTTTTCAACTTAAGTAGTGCAAATATATCATGAAATTGAGTAGTTCAAACAAAACTGATCAAAAAATTTTAATAACTAATGTTTGAATATAAATGTAGGGATTGGCGTGATTTATGGAACTCATGGGGTCTGATGGGAATGAGTTGACAATCGAGATTGTTGCAAAAAACAAACAAATTCAAATTCAGATTACAATACCACATTGATCTGTTTGACTGTCTAACAAATGGAAAAAAAATTGCCCCTTGACAGTCAAGCTATTATCTTCAGATAAGAGTCCCAAGTTTTCAATTTTTTTGTATAGAGTTAGGTCATTAATAAGGGTCTTGATGGAGGTACTAGTGGATTAGTTTTCGAATTTTTACGCTTCAGCTGTAACAGCTTATTCTCCAGCTGTGTTAGTGCTAGAACTAACAAATAAATTGAAATAAATTAAGTAATAATTAAAATAAACGAACAAGAATCGAAATAACTATGATAAAAGCTAATTGAAAACAAATAAGAAATTACTATTCTTTCATTCATCAACATAAGAACAATGAACAATCCCTTGCCTTATTTATAATACTCTTAACTTCTCTGGCAAGCTAATTAACCTAATCCTAATTGACTAATAATGCTCTAATTACTATTTTTACTCTTACTAATTAAGTCCAATTATTATTGATGTTGTAAGACAGTTATGGCTCTTTGAAGAGCACAATGCGATGGAGTTTTTGGTTCTTGCTAGAGATCATCTATACCGTATGGATGAACAACGTGAAGTTTATTCAAGCTCATAGAGAAACAAATGTTGACATCACTGTTGTTGCGCTGCCAATGGATGAACAACGTGCCATTGCATTTGGTCTGATGAAAATTGACGAAGAATGGCGCATTATTGAATTTGCTGAAAAAGCAATTGCTGGAATTTGCGGATCAGAGGTTGTGAATGATCTGAATTGATGCACGTGCTGTAAGGAATTGTGAATGATCTAAATTTTTGCTGTAATGAATTGTAAATGTTGCTGCTGTAATGAATTGCTTGAAAGCAATTGCTGGAATTTGCTGATCAGAGGTTGTAAATGCTGTTTTTAAATTTAATAAAAAGTCATATTAAAATTTACTTACCTGATGCAAGAATTGATGCACGTGCTAATTATACTTACCTATAA
Organism: Berberis vulgaris; assembly: GCA_963556465.1. Taxonomy (NCBI): domain Eukaryota; kingdom Viridiplantae; phylum Streptophyta; class Magnoliopsida; order Ranunculales; family Berberidaceae; genus Berberis; species Berberis vulgaris. Next base: position 78,413,794 of record OY747131.1, read on the forward strand.
GATGTAATAAAAAGTAATTTGATAGCAAAAAAAAAAAAAAAAAATTATTTAAAAAAAAAAATTTTTTGCCACGGCTTAAAACCGTGGCTAACTATTGCAACGGCTTAGAACCGTGGCCGTAACTTGCCACGGCTTATAACCGTGGCTAGTACTTGCCACGGCTTAAAACCGTGGCTAAAAATATTGCAACGGCTTAGAACCGTGGCCATAACTTGCAATAGTTTTAAGCCGTGGCTATTCCTGGCCACGGTTTAAAACCGTGGCTAAAATTTTTGCAACGGTTTATAACCATGGCTAAATCATCAACCGTCCTCTAGTATAAAACCGTTGCTAATATTTTTGCCACGGTTTTTAGCCGTTACTGGGGATTTAGCGACGCCTCTATAGCCCACAGCTCTAAGCCGTGACAATGGGTTACCCCCAAGGTTTAAAATCGTTGCTAATGGGTATTTTTGGTGTACTGCTATAATGGCCAACGGTCTAAAACCGTGGCTATAAGCGTGTTTTGAACTGCCAACGGCTTAAAACAGTGGCTAAACAAGAGTGTTTTGCACGTGCGCTTGTGTGGAGAGAGGAGTTTCGCGCTCTGGCGAAAACAGTTTCGCCCTTAGGCGAAAAAATTTGGGGAAAAATTGTTGAAAAAGTTTCGCGCGGTCATTGCGAAAAACAGTTTCCACGTATTGCGAAAAAAATTGGCGCAGGAGAGATCAAGGAGCTCCATTTTCGTTTCAAATCAGATTGTGGAGAACACTTTCACGGTTTGGCGAAAACACTTTTGCCTCCTTCCATTTTCATTTTAGGGTTCCTTAGAAAATCAGAGTCAGAGAGAGGAGCAGAGGAGAGTGTGAAGAGAAAGAAGAAGAAGTGAACCATAATCAATCAGTGGAGGATCTTTCGGGCCGGGGAACGACTTGGTTTGGTAATGCATTTGTTTTTTACTTCTTGGGTTCTTGAATGTTTTTTTTTTTTCTTAATTTTTTTGAGACATGTTAGATTGAAGTAATGTTTTAGCCCTTTGTTGATGCATGATTCTGTTGATTGTTTGAGAAACGTTTATTGATGCTTTCATTTTAGGGTTTGTTAGAAAATCAGAGTGAGAGAGAGGAGCATAGGAGAGTGTGAAGAGAAAGAAGAAGAAGTGAATCTGTTTAGTTTCCTGCTTAATAGTTCATCAAACAAACACACAGAAATTTGTTGAATCTGTTTAGTTTCGATCTGCTTAATATTTACTGATAGAAATTTGAATAGCTACGACTGAGCTGCTCTTCTCAAACAAACTATTTGAAAGTAATACACACTAGTGATAGAAATTGAGATACACAGTGCGAGTTTTTTTTTTTGGGTCATTTGGATAGTAACAAAACGAAGCTTGTTTTTAATATAAAAATGGCTTTAATTGTTGGTGTTCCGAACATTGACATTTTATGGTTCACCAATGACTTGTCTTTTTCTTTCTGATTCAAAATTTTATTATGGGATTGGGAAGTTGCATAGTTATGGATTTAATGCAACTGACAGAATTTATTGACATTTTCTCTTCTTACTTGCACTTTCTTTTTCACATTGCAAGTCGACTTCCCAAGTTTGATTGTCTCACTCATTCATTAGGTGTGTTTATATAAGCTCTATTGATCTATGGCCAACTTTAATGTAGTTACTTGATGTATATTATATAAGGCCATTTAAAAAATGATTGAAAAAAAAAAAGCAAACATAATGGAAGAAGATGTAAATATTAGTAGGTTAATGGCTTTACAGTTAATGCTTTTGAGTAATCACTATAACCTACTGACTATTTAAGATGTATTAGACTTTTCCCTTTTCTGATTTTCCCTCTTTAGGATTTCAACTTGGTTGATGCATAGTTCTAGGACATAATTTGGACAAAATTTGAAAGAGTTTTGCATTCTGTTGATTTTGTTGACATGTTTGGTCAGGCATTAGTAATGTCTAACCTAATAGTACCGTTATTTGTAGGAGAGAATTTGTATAGGTAAGGAACTTCTTGAAGCAAAGCGGATTGAGGAAGATAAAGAAAGAAAACGGTTTGTCTTGATACGAAAGCGGATTGGAAAATGTTTTATTGACTTCAGTCTTCACCATTATCTTGTTTCACTTCACCCATTTCTGTGCATTTATTTGTTTGCCCCCTAAAACTAAAATAGATTCATTTTCCTGTTGTAGGATAATTGCCTTGTGGAAAGCAGAGAAGGAGGAAGAGAGAAAAGCAAGGGAGAAGATCCATCAGAAACTCGAAGAGGATAAGGTATATGTTGAATTCTCAACTTATCTTTTGTTGAGGTATGATTGAAGAATAATTTGTTTAAGTTCATACTTCATAAACACATTTAATGGGGCTGAGAATTCTTATTTTATTGAGGCTAAAAATTTTGAGAAGTATATAATTAAACCTATTTACATCTGGTGATCAGTCTCTCTGGACCCTTGTATATTACCTTAATAATAAAATCACACACATGCCATGCCTAGTAGTAGTAGTGCCTTATTCAGTTAAGTTATGCTCTTGTATTTAGATCCCAAGGGCAAACCAAGGAATTGGGAGGGGAACTGACCTCCCTACAATTCAGAATATCAACTAACTGCTCAAAATTTTGGACAACTCCCACAGCAAAAGGGTGATTCAGAATATCCCTACAATTCAGTCTAGTTTCCATCTCCTTTTCACATCTATGCGCCCTTCATTAAACCCAATCCCTCTTTCTTAGCCAAAGCAGCACAATTGGCCAGTCTATCTCATCCTGACAGTCAATCACAAAATGAAACTGGTGGGAATCCCTTTTGGCCCCAATCTAATCTCAAAGGGAAGTTCCTCTTAATCCTCAAAGGGTGCCATTTCTCAAACATGATACTAGCACTAGTTATTAATGTATGTGTGGATAATCTAGCTAGGCTCACCTGCACGTTATCATCGCACATACTACACCAAATGATTGTAGAGTAATGCAAATGTTGAATGTTTTTTTTTTTTTTGAATTTTTTCACGACATGTTAGATTGAAGTAATGTTTTAGCCCTTTGTTGATGCATGATTCTGTTAATTGTTTGAAAAACCCACAATATTGATGTATCTGATAATTTTAGTAGTTCACTTGAGAATGTATTTATGTTTATTGGTATCAGAGCCATGTTAAGAATCTTGAAACAACTAGTTCAGATTGAACTACTTAAGAATATGTTGATCATAGAATTAACGTTATCTAAGCACCAATCAGTTCTTAGTATAGTACTTCCCGACCCTTTTGAAACGGGATCACCGGGAACTTTTCTAATACCTCCTCACGGAGCATCAAGAAAAGTCTGAATTGAGGAAGTCTGGACGATAATATTGTCTGATCTATATCAAATAGATTATGATGTGGAACAATGTGAAGAAGTTGAATTGCATGAAGAACATGGAAATTTCAAAGTTGATGTTTTCATACAAGAATCTAAGTTAAAAATGATAGCTTCACAGCATCTAAAACTTAGATAATCTTTTGAATCATGAGTGTTTAACTAAAGTTAATCTTTAAATTTTTGGTGTGTAGAAATGTCAACAATTCCTTTAGATAAGTCATGGATGAACAAACGGGGAAGTGCAATGTAAATAAACGGCGTTAGACAATTCCAAAAGTTTGTTGAGGATAATGCAAATGAAGAGAGTCTTTTTCCTTGCCCATGTGTTCGATGTAGGAACTCGAGGGGAAACATTAGTGTTGACGACATAGGTGTTCATTTGTTAAGCCATGGCATTGATACCAATTATGTCACGTGGATACATCATGGAGAGAATATAAACAAGCTGATGATTGGTGTACCTATGACAGAAGTGGTTGAACCTGATGATGCCTTTGAATATCCTAGGATGAGCGACCTAGTTGATGATGTATTCCTCAACATGCAAACTGTTGAGGCTGATGATGGGATAAATGACTTGAATGACACCGTCGAAGAGTGTTTTGGCGGTAATCCAGAAGGTGGTCCGAAACTTTCTTGTGAACCTGAGACAGTTATGAACAAGAAGTATCAAAAGTATAAGGAAAAAGCGACTGTGTTTTTGTACAATGGGTGTCCTAAGGATAAGACCACGTTGTTCACGAATTTCAAGACTCGTTTTAGTTGGAGTGGTAATAGTGTGACGATGTTAAAATGGTTAAAAACCTTAATGCCGGATGATTGTAATTTGCCAGATAACTACCCAAACATGAAAAACACAATTAAAGATGCTACCGATATGGGGCCGAGCTCATTAAGCAAGTAACCAGAGAGGAAATAGTGGAGACACTAGCCGCTATTGACTCAGACAAATCTCCTGGACCCGATGGATTCTCATCCTTGTTTTTCAAACATGCATGGCACACCGTAGGCAAAGCCTTTGTAAGAGCAGTGACACATTTATTCAGAACATTGAAGCGATTGGGTGAGGTAAATGCCACCAATGTTACGCTTATTCCTAAGGTCCCTAATGCCTCATAATTTAGTGCTTACAGACCCATTGCTTGCTGCAATGTGATCTACAAATGTATCACTAAGATACTAACCAATAGAATGAAAAAATGTTGTCAAAAGGGTAGTCAGTGGTTCACAATCAGCATTCATCCAAGGCCGATACATCCAAGATAACATTCTGTTAACTCATGAGCTTGTCCGTAATTATCACCGAGATACGGGACCCCCTAAATGTGCGGCAAAGATTGATCTTCAAAAAGCCTATGACATGGTTAGATGGGATGCTATAACACACCTACTGGGTAAGCTCGGGTTTCCTCCACAGTTCATTAATGGGGTACAGGAGTGCATTACAACCCCCAAATTTTTTATTTGTATCAATGGGTCGCCAAAGGGATATATCAAAGCAACTAGGGGTATCCGTCAAGGATGTCCTATGTCCCTGTACTTATTTGTTATGGTCATGGAAATACTGCATGTTTTGCTCAGGAACCAAGTGCAAGCAGGACAATATAAGCTTCATTATAGATGCAAGGATCCTGTCATCACTCACCTATGTTTTGCGGATGACCTGATTGCTTTCTTCCATGGGGACTACAACTCAGCGACAACTCTAGCTGATTCTCTATCTACGTTCAAAGCTTGTACATGATTGGGAGTAAATTGTGATAAGAGCCAGCTATTTTTTGCAGGGGTTCAACGTCAGGAACAAAGCAGCATTATAGAACAGTTACAATTCTCGGCAGGCAGCCTTCTACTGAAGTATCTCGGCCTTCCAATGGTGTCCTCGACCCTGTCACACCTCCAATGTGCCCCTATTATAGAGAAGATCAAGAAAAGAATCAACTCATGGAAAAATAAGTTTATGTCGTATGTGGGACGGTTAGTTCTTATAAAATCAATCCTGACCTCTACGCATCTCTACAATAAGTTTATGTCGTATGTGAGTCGAAGCAGGTCTTAAGCTAGCTCAACAATATAGCATCGACAAATTAGTTGTCACAACTGATTCGACCACAATATTTGAGTATCTGACCAAGGATAGAACAGTTGCATGGTACCTAGACACATAATGTTCAGAATTAAGAGCTTGCTTGGTACATTTGAAGAGTACACAATCACTCATGCGTATAGAGAAACCAACAGGGCTGCGGACAGATTGGCAAGTTTAATTCCTAACAACGTCTTTATGGAGATCATTCCAAGTTCCTTTGCAGAGGATCTGAAAAAAATTGTGTATGAGGATAGGATAGGCAAGCGATATTTGAGAATGTAACACTAATTATTTTTTGAGGTTTGGGGATCCTAAATAACCCCGCCCGCCTTCCAAATATATATATATATGCCTTCAGGTTTTGGAAATTTTGTTCACATTCCTCATTCCATTTGAATGTTTTGTTCCTTTTAAAGATTTTGAAGAAGGGGAAGCATTTGTCTGATGATTTGGAGATGAACCTGTTCAAGGCTGCTACTCTGTCGTTGATGCTTTGTACGCCTTTTGATATTGGTATGTGATTGCATATTGAGTACTGCTTGTATCTGTTGCTGCGACAGATATTTGGTTGTTTGCAGCAATATTTGGTATCTGTTCAAAGCTCACCAATATTTGGTTGTTTGCAGCAATTGTTGCTGCGACATATATAGAGGAGAGATGGGCAGTGGGTGCTCGTCCATAGGCACTGTAATAGATAAAACAACCTTACATAAAAAATACGGGCAATTGTTGCTAACATCTCTCTTTTCTTTTTGCAAAACTTCAGAAAGACGTGCATGTTGCACTAAATCTCATTTAGCTATCAAAATCATAGGAAATTAGGTTGTTCATGAACTTCTCCCCAACTAAATTATGCTAGCCATGGTTTGAAATTTAGTGACATTCAACTTTATATATCACCGAACATGTAGTTTAAATCATTCATTCAACTTTTTCTCTGACATGTCTCAGTCTGCACAGTGTCATATAATTTCGTATTTAATTAATGGATCATATTCAATTTCACAAAGACGGTGTGCATCTTTGTTAGCTAGCATGAGGTTTCTTAGTTATTATTACTTGTTGGTAGCACCGAATTTTATACCATAGGCAAGCATTCATTTAAGTGTTTGGTTGCATACACAGAATGTAAATTTTGCAATGGAAGCTACAAGGAGATCACACAATGCTTTTGTAGCTGCAACTGCCAGTTTGGATGAGTCACAGTATGAAAGTATCTCTACTATTAAGAGGGTGGTTGAATGCAATTTCCATGATGTACAGGGATTACTACGCATTGTACGGTTTGTGATAGAAGCTATTAGCTGTTAAAATTCATCTGAGTTGGTGATAATTTCAATGCTACGAATATCATTGTGTTTTGCATGTTGCATCACTTATAATCTGACCCCATAATGCCAGCATAGATGAGGTGATTCATCCCCTCCATAAAATGCTCAAGCCCTTCATCGATATGATTGTGTGGCAGATGCATGGGCCTAAGAGCCCTTTCTGACCAACCACCCGTGGCATTTGGCGATGAGATTACAAGCATTGTCTTGCACATCAGGCTCAAAAGACCAGCTGAACTTCTGAAAAGTAACAGCAATTGGATGGGTGGCAAGGAGAGTAGCAAGCAACTCCGAGGTACCCACAATGATAAGGAGAACATGACCCTTAGAACCCTGATCACAAGTAACGACTTTATCTCCTAACAGAGTTCAGAGAAATTTTTTGTACTGCCCAGATTCTTAGACATTTCGACCCCAAGCTGAAGCATCTTGTTGTCGATAACACGAAAATCGTCAACGGACAAGCCGACGAAATTAGGTACACCATACGAGGAGACACGGTTCTTCTCGCAATTATCCAAAGTACGAGAAACCTTTTTCTTTCTCCTATCAAGAATTTGATTTATCTCCTCAACCTCTCAAGTATCAGGATCAATAGCATCATCACCGCCCTTCCCAGAAGATGCAGGAGGTAGAAAAGGCCTGGTAATACCAGGAACTGAAGTAGCGAGCTTCTTCTTCTTCAGGATATGACCAGAGCTGATTGCCAACAACTTCAATGGACTAGTGGGCCTAGGAACTTTTTTCTTTCTAATACTCGAGCCAACATTAATGACACCTCTATCTGTAGGCTTCTTAGTGGAGCACACTTCCCAATCAATGCTCACGTCGCCATCGATGGTCGGGGGAGTACGGTCTTGCCCCTTGTTGGAAATGACGACAGCGTCGACACACACAATGGTAACTTTCAAAGCACAAGCAGACGTAAGCGTTGCACAATTTGCCTCGCTTAAAGTATACAGACCGTTGCGGTCAAGGATATTCGTAGTAAGAAAAGCTTCGACTGAACGCTTGGGCAGCTTATTAAATTGATATTGGAACCCTTGTTCCTCCGCAGACAAAAATAGTTCATTCTTTTTGGGTTCTCGGAATGATCGCATAATTTGTACGTTGCACAACTTAAAATAATCAAAAGAAATCGACACGTAAAACCGGGGCCTCGACCAACCCCTGTACTCGTTTCAGAGATTTTTGAAACAGGATGGACCATAGAGATAGCAAGTGCGGTTCGCATTTACACTAAACCCCACCACAGAGTGCAAAACCCTGACGTTCATTGAAATCCTCGATAAACGACTCTCACTAAAGTTGTGATCATTCCCTCCAGCAGTTAAGAACCATTTGTGTGGGAGTGCTGCCTAAGAAACCAAGATATTCCCAGAAGGTTTCTAGAGCCGGAAGTCTAAGACTTGCTTGAAACATGCCAAGGTACAATGCAATATAGTCAAGCCTTGGAAGACAAGGATTATCACCCTCTTCAGGCAGAATGTTCTCGAGGTCAGATGGCAATGAATAATGGTAACAAACGCTATCTAGGGTCGTTCACATTGCCCTCTAGGTGAAAAGTAAGCTTCACAAGTAGCAAGCACACCACCAGTTAGAACCCTGAAGCTAGACATAGTTATGAGGCAAAAAATGAAAAATAAAGAAATCAAAGCCCGGGAACAAAGAGAGCGTAAAGAAGAAAGTGTTGTATCCAACTCCTCCTTTATAGGGTTAAACAACGAAAAGACTACTCATACAAAAATGTGCGGGTCACGATGGCCGCACAAAATCCCAAAAATCACACTGAAATGAATAGATAAATGAGAAATCAGAGAAACAAATGCAGTAATGGTTGATACTGACATTAAATGCACCGCAATTGTGCAATAAAAAATCCAACCGTCGCATAATTAGTGACCACATCAACATACCCACTAACTAAAGGGGGAGTAGCTGATGATCACAATTTTGCATGTGGCAAAGATCATCTATCACGAGGATCAAGTATCCCAAAACTAGGCCAATTCATAAAGCCTAATAAGGGTGAATCCAGTCATAAAAGCCCAAACATGGTCCATCAGAATAAATCACAGTTAAAGGGCCAAATCCAGGCACGATAAAGTTCTCACTTAAAAAGGAGAAATGTTACAGAGAAAAAAAGTCGTCGAGGGAGTTACGCCTCCAAGGATGTATCTTCATAAAGAAGAAGACAACACGAGGAACGTCTCCTCTCATTGCGCATCGCATGCTTAAGTCACGCAAGGGATTAATAATGATCATTCTATAAGGTAAAGAGAATATTCAACAAAGGCATGCAATTTTAACTGAGTTCTATCCAGATTAAGCTCCATTTCCAATTGAGTTACTGACTTAAGCATGAGTGCATTCGGTCACAAAAAAGGTGGTATTTTGCAATCTAATATTTGTTTTGCAGGTCATACTTACAGGAGATTGGATTTTGGACATATCACTATCTATTACAGCCCTGATCTTTGAAGGAACCACCAAGTTGGAGATCCATCATCCATGGACTTATGATTGGCAACTAAGGTTTGAGGGCGGTGGTATATTTTTTGTAAGGCCCTTCTTTGTAGGAAGGCTTTGTGAAGATCTACATTTTGTTATCAAACTCACCTATATATTTTCCTTCATTACTTACAATTTCCAATTGACAAATGAACTTAAGAGTTATTGAGGGATTGATTAACCATTATTCTCACTATATTTGAAAACCATGTTCTTTGTTTAGAATTATAGAGATTAAAGAGGGTGGAGGCTCAAATTGAGTTTTTCACCAATCCCCCATTCTTTTCTATGAAAGATATAACTTGGGTGGATCTTCTTCCAATAAATATTACAAGCTAAGCAGGAATTGTTGAGAGAAAAGAATGGAAAACATGATAATTGATAGAGATGGGAAAGTGGGGAGAGGGCTGAAGTTGTGAGGAGATCATTTTTAGTCAATCATGAGAAAATACAAGAAATGAAATAGTCCATAGGGTTATCTCTCTCAGTTATAATGTTATCCATGTTTTTCTCAAAATAGTTCTTGCTCAGTTTATAGCATTTGTTAGAAGACCACCCTCACTTAAAGGACCAAGTTTTAGGCGATTGGTTGAAAAACTCATTTAGCTATCAAAATCATAGGAAATTAGGTTGTTCATGACTTCGGTCCTAGATGCCAGAACCAGGGGTGAAATAGAGAAGTATAGAAAGCTGTATATATTCTAATTATAGAAACAGGTATATATTTAGGATATTCTAATTTCATATTTAGGTAATCTAGAATATATTCTGTAAGATTTTTTATTATTCTGTAAGATTGTTTCTTGTGAGACAAGAAACCCCATTGTATATATACCCCTGTTGTGGGATGAAACAAATACACAAAAATTGAAGTATTTCTTTCTACATGGTATCAGAGCAGGTTCAATCCTTTGAACTTGTTTTGCATATTTTTCTTTTGAATCCCGGATCCCGGAGGACACCAACCATGCAATCCTCTGTTTTGGTTGTTCAGAACAGGGCAATTATTCTTCTAGGCTTCTTCGGTCCTCCTTCTCGTCGTCCTACAGGTAAATCAAATCAATATGCAAATAAGAAGTATAATATTTGTGGAGAATTAGGCCATAGCAAGGAGAAATGTTATGAAGTGATTGGTTACCCTGATTTGTGGGACTTCACCAAGATGTCACGAAAGAATAAACATCTAGACAGTGCTTTTGCTAATGTAGCACAATCAGGTTTGAATGATAAAGTTATTTCGAATAATACATAGATAATTGATTCAAGTGCATCTGATCATATGACAAATGACCCTAATCTTGTGGTAAATCTTAGAGCTTCCCCTCAAAATGTTGTCTCTACTGCGGATGGTACTCCAACTCTGGTTAGCGGAGAAGGTTCCATTGTGTTATCTGATACCCTAACTCTTGAATCCATCTTAGTTGTTCCATCACTAGCTTATAACCTCTTGTCTATCTGTCAAATTATTCGAACACTTGGATGTATTGTGACGTTCTATCCATCTTTCTGTGTGCTTCAGGACATTCTGACTCGGCAGATTCTTGATTATGGTGTTAGAAGGGGGAAACTGTACTACTTGGATTTGACAGAGACGGGAGAGAAACGCAAGAATCTTTTGGGGCAAGCTAATTAGGTCATAAGGGTCGATAATGCAAAGGAGTTGTATGGTTATGGCATCGTCGTTTAGGACATATGTCTTTTTGTTATCTTAAGAAGTTGCAGCTTCATTTGGTTTTGGTTGTTAGTGATTCAGAATTTCATTGTAACATTTGTGAACTTTCCAAGAGTCACCGTATTTCATATTCGCCAAGTATTAATAGATGTCATGTTCCCTTTATGAAAATTCACTCCGATGTTTGGGGTCCTGCAAAAATTCCTTCATTTTTTGGAGCTCGATATTATGTAACATTTATTGATGATTGCACTCGGATGACCAGGGTGTCATTACAGAAAAGAAAGAGTGAGGTATTTGGAAGGTTTACTGATTTTTACAAAATGGGGGCGACACAGTACCAACAATCCATCAGAGTGTTTCAATCTGACAATGGTAGAGAGTTTGTAAATGACCTTATGTCTGAGTTTTGCCGGTCAAATGGAATTCATCATCAAACCTCCAATTCTGATACTCCTCAACAGAATGGTTTAGCAAAACGAAAGAACGGGCAGTTGTTGGAAATTGTTCGTGCTTCCCTGTTTGGCATGAATGTACCTCGATCCTATTGGGGTAAAGCAGTGAAATCTGCAACATATGTTATCAACCGTACTCCAAACGAGTAATTGAGTTCAAGAATCCTCATCAGAAGCTTCATACACTTTTGTCCATCCCATCTATGCCTAATTTGGAGCCCCGAGTGTTTGGGTGCACAGTCTATGTCCACATACCAAAACCACAACGGAGCAAGCTTGATCCCCATGCGAAGAAATGTATTTTTGTGGGTTATGCAAAACTCCAAAAAGGGTACAGATGTTATGACCTGCTCACTGACAGAATGCATATATCTCTTGATGTCTCATTCCATGAATCTGAGCCATATTACTCAGGGGGAGAGCGATAGTGAAGGGAATCCTCGTTCTATTGATGTTTTTGAAGAATTGGAACACTTGGAGGAACAATTTGAAGTTCCCGTAGCAGCAAAAACTGTTCCCGCAGCAGCAGCAAATGACTTGTCTCGAGAGATAAACACTTCCAATGGGCAGACAATTGACCATTTGGTTCCTAGCGATCAATTCCCTCATGAGACAGAAGCGAATGATCAAAATGTATCTGAAACTCACACACACAACATTCCCCCTTCTACATCAGCAACTGAAGATCTTGCCTAGAATGATCCACCTCAGGTATCTTTAACCTCTAATGAGTCTTCTGTGTTAGAAAGTGTTGAACCTAGGAAATCACAAAGGGGTTACTAAGGGAGTTCCTAAAAAGCAATATGAACCAGACATCAAAGCCCAAGTTAAATACCCTATAGCTAACTTTATGTCTAACCATAGGCTTTCTGAGTCACATGCACTTGTTATTAATCAGTTATCTACTGTATCTATTCCTAGTAATGTGCAACAACAATGAAGGATCCAAAATGGACAACAACAATGAATGAAGAATTGGAAGCTCTTTAGAAGAATGTCACATGGGAGGTAGTAGACAAGCCTGTTGGAAAGAAGACTGTAGGATGTCGTTGGGTGTTTAATGTGAAGCTTAATGCAGATGGAACTATTGATAGATACAAAGCAAGATTAGTTGCCAAGGGATATACACAGTGCCACGGAATTGATTATGAGGAGACTTTCGCACCTGTGGCGAAGATTAATACTGTCCGAATTTTAATTTCACTTGCAGCAAATAAAGATTGGCCCTTGCACCAACTTGATGTGAAGAATGCATTTCTCAATGGAAATTTGGAGGAAGAAGTGTATATGGATATGCCTCCAGGCGTGAAGAATAACCCAAAAGACGCTGGTAAGGTGTGTAAATTGAAGAAGTCTTTGTATGACCTGAAACAGTCTCCAAGAGCTTGGTTTGGAAGATTTTCGAAGTCCATGAGAGATTTTGGGTACAAACAAAGCAACTCTGGCCATACCTTATTTATCAAACACAAGAATGGTAAGATTACAACTCTAATTGTGTATATTGATGACATGATCATTACAGGAGATGATCCGAAAGAAATAAATGATTTGCAAAAGTATCTGTCGAAGGAATTTGAAATGAAGGATCTCGGGCAACTGAAGTATTTTCTGGGTATTGAAGTTGCAAAGTCGAAGAAAGGGATTTCACTTTCACAACGGAAGTATGTTCTTGATTTGCTCGCTGAAACATGGATGTTGGACTGCAAACCAATAGAGACACCCATTGAGATGAATCATGGACTTGCTATTCTTCCTGATCAATCCCTACTGATAAAGGGATGTATCAACGTCTTGTAGAAAGGTTAATTTATCTGTCTCATACTAGACCTGACATTGCTTATGCTATGAGTGTTGTTAGCCAGTTTATGCATTGTCCTAGTGAAGAGCATATGAATGCAGTCTTTCACATCTTGAAATATCTGAAGATGGCGCCGGTTAAGGGATTATTGTTTGGAAAAAAAATGAATTGGAAGTTTTTGGATACACAGATGCGGATTTGGCTGGTGATAAAACTGATAGACGCTCTACATCAGGGTATTACACTTTTGTTGGTGGGAACCTTGTAACTTGGCGTACTAAAAAATAGAAAGTTGTTGCTAGATCAAGTGCAGAAGCTGAATTTCGAGGTATGGCACATGGAGTTTGTGAAATTTTGTGGATCCGTAATGTCTTGAAGGAATTGGGTTTCAAGCTACAAAGGCCTATGGATTTACATTGTGATAATACAGCTGCCATTCAGATTGCACATAATCCAGTTCAGCATGATCGAACAAAGCATGTGGAGGTTGACTGCAATTTTATTAAAGAGAATCTTGACAGGAAAGTTATTCGCTTTCCATTTGTAACCTCAGAGGAGCAATTAGTTGATGTTCTTACTAAGGGGGTATCTCAGAAAGTGTTTGACAGCTCAGTTGACAAGTTGGGCATGATAGACATTTATGCACCAACTTGAGGGGGAGTATAGAAAGTTGTATATATTCTATTTATAGAAACATGTATATATTTAGGATATTCTATATATTTAGGATATTCTAATTTCATATTTAGGTAATCTAGAATATATTCTGTAAAATTGTTTCTTGTGAGACAAGAAACCTCATTGTATATATACCTCTGTTGTTGAATGAAACAAATACACAAAAATTGAAGTATTTGTTTCTACAAGAAGACTTTGATACTACCGCGTAGCATGGACACGAAATTGCTGGCATGTAATAAGATTACAGTCTTTCCTTAGCTTGAATAAAAAGTTAATAATTGGTTCATCATGTTAATGACTTCAGTTTCTTTGAATAAAAAGTTATTGTATCCTCACCAATCGGTGGATTGTTTTCTCTTGCAAAGATGTCTTAGCTAATAATTTTCTGTAGCTGGATCATATAACATCTCATATAGACCAACCATGGCTAGTAATATGCACATTGCAAGGACATATGCAGCTAGGCAACGACCAGGAGTCATACTTGAAGAAAGGAATGATATGGATAATATATATTGCATTTATTGTTAAATTTAAACTACTTATCCTAGTGGCATGATTTGTGCATCAATTCCTAAATTACGTGGGGATGTCATCCAAGCAAATTTCCATGGACATATTCTGACAAGGAGACATGTTATTTGCTGAAAGGCAAAGTGAAAGTGTACCCTGTTAGTTCATTACTATTATTACTTGCATACATGGAGATTAGGTTATTGAACGGACCCCTCTTACAAGCTTACTAAAAACAATGAGCCATAAAGACAATCATGCATGCCCATAAACTCACTATATTTGAAACACTCATATTTGGTTTGTACCGAAATGAACATTATGTTCAGTAAATACATATCCAGTTGATCACAAAAAATTGTAAAGACCATATTGTCATGCAATTTAATATAACATCGGCACCACTAACACTAAAATTTATTCTTAGTTACATATCATGGAGCTTTTAACTTGCATTGAGGACAGTCATTACCAAGGCAGCCAGTTACAAACACCTAATTTTATTTGATATTGTGTGTCCATTGAAGCTATTCCAAGATTCAAGCACATATACAAAATTTCAATTGTGTTCTGCCTTAGTTCTTATAACCTATTTTCTATACATTCAGAATACATGTAAACAAATACAATTGGAATCAAAGCAAATACAATTTTCATGCTCATTATCTTTAGAATCATAGTAAACCATCACAAACTAACAAGGAAACAAAATAAAAATAAGAACCAACCAGTTTATTCATACGATTCTACCATGGACTTGGTGTAAACCATATGGGCTGACACCTAAGAGTGTATGTATGATGTTGAGGTAATTCTGACGGCAATAATTTGTCAGTGCGCCCATTCTCTAAATGGTACACTCCCGAATCCTCGTATGGAAGTGCTCGATTAAGATCATAGTTATAGTAGTCGTTAGTGACATTATCAGTGAAATATATGCAGTTTCGTACTCCTTTAGTCTCCTGTGATGATGGAAGTGAGATATCATGTGAAGAAACGGATTTCGAGTAATTCCTCCCCAAAAAGAGGACCTGATCACCTAAGTTTTCAACTTTAACCCATCTAAAAGGCTCACCACTGGATTTTTTTTTTGAAAGGCAAGCGCGGGGTGTAAATGGGCTCCCCAGACCACAGAAAAATAGAAAAATAGAACCGTTACAAGGTACATTCGATAGTACGATCACTCGTTACAGCATCCATAAGATAATAAACTTGCTTCAAATCTTCAACAAAGAACCTAATTAGTTCTAGAATCACCGCCTCCAAGTTGGGGTGTAACCCTGCAAAATGTTCTGCTACTAAGGTAGTTGAGAAACTGAATTGGTGGATTCAATGCCTTGGTTTCCCTTCTCATATTTTTAAACACTTTTTATTTTGCTTTTTAATTTGATTTTTAGTTTAGATATTTTGATTGTTGTAACCCCTATTTAAATTAGTTTAAGTCAACTATGAAATTTAATTGCACCACAGTCCTTGTGAGATCGACCTGTACTTGCCCTTGTTTACCAGTTAGACACTGTGCACTTGCAGTTATTAAGACTAGGTTAAATTAACCTATTTATTTAGGTTAGTTAAATCTGCATCAGTTGACTCATCTGAAAGTGGCCGTGGTATCGGCTGTGTTTCCTGTAGTTTGCATTGCTCACCGTCTCGTACTAGGTCACAACTAGAAGTATTGGAAGGTCCTTTGGATACTTTGGTCCATTCTCTGCCTCTGGAAGGTCCTTTGGATACTTTCGTTTTGCCTTGTCGTCTTACTTTAGCATAGGCTGGTTGAATCAATAGGTTGATGTCTGGTCTGTCTGCGGCAGAGAGCTTGACCACTTTGTATTGTGAATGACTCGGGGTCATTGCTGCGTAGTTATGTTGGATAGCACCTGAGTTGTGTCCTATCTCATAGGTAAGCTACTTGAACTTTTTCTTGTTTGTCTGACTGGTTGGCTGTAGCTGTTGCCGCAAGCAAGCTGTGGTGGCCGAAAATACGTGTCAGAGTGTTCACACTGAGTCAGGTGCCGTAAGCTCGGGTTGGCGTCCTAATTAGCTTTCATCTGGGCACCAGTTGTACTATCCTTGTATAAGCACGAGTGGCCTTTTTCAAATGTTAGAATGTCAATCCGTTTGACCGTGAATGCGCTAACTCAGTTAAGCTCATATTTTCATCCGCAGTCTTGAGAGAGAGTAGAGGTTGTGTGGAGAACTATTTGAGATTCCCACCTTCCGAATCGTTTATGACTGAGTAGAGCGGTTGATAGATTTGGGGAGTAAAGGTTTGGCAACCAGGCTGAAGATCAGTGGTCCCATGGCAAGCCATCGGAGTTAGTTCGGGACTGACTAGGCTTCCACCTTCTAAATTATATAGAGCAAAACGGTCGACAAATTCGAGGAGTAAAGGTTTGGCAACCAGATTGAATAGCAGTGGTTCTATGGCAAGTCATCGGAATCAGTTCGGGACTGATTAGGCTTCCACCTTTCGAACCGGCGACACCCTCCTCGCACGTTGGGTGCTTCGAGTTCGAGAGGGGTTTGGGGGCCACACTGAAAAGCAGTGGTCCCGTGACGAGCCATCAGAATCAGTTCGGGACTGACTAGGCTCCCACCATCCAAATTATCTACACCTGAGTGCACCAAGCTACAAATTTTGGAGGGTTCGGCAACCACGCTGAAAAACAGTGGTTTCGAGGCAAACAGTCGGAATCAGGTCATGACCGACCGGGTTCCCACCTTCTAGACTATCTACACCCTTGCAGCGCGGGCTAGAAGTCTAGGTTTGGTGATTTAGCGACGACGCTAAAAAGCAGTGGTCCCGTGGTAAGCCATCGAAATCAGTTCGGGACTAACTATGCTCCCACTTCCGGACTATCTACACCCTCGTAGTGGGGGCTACAAGTCAAGGTTTTGATCAGAAGTTTTCGTTGTTGGTCATCACCAACTAGGCTTACCTGATTAGGTTCGGCGAACACTGACCGTGAATGGGGCAATGATCCTTGGCGAGTCATCGTCACCAGGTGTAGTAGTGTTGATTAGACTCCCACTTCCTAAACCATCGATGCATGCACTAAGCAGACTAGGCGTCAGGGTGAATTAGAAGCTATCGTCATCAGTGTTGGCTGAATAAGCTTGATCGGTTTGACCAGAGGTTTTGCCTGCTGATGGGCATGCTAACCTAGTAGTCTAGAGTGTGGACGAAGTTACCTTAACTCGGCGAGTGGTAAAGTTCTTAAGTCAAAGTTGACTAGGATCCTCGAGTGCTTGTGCCAAGCATGTGACATGGTGTTGTTTGGATAACAGGCTGAGCCCATGGGCCCGCAGAGGAAGGGCTAGGGTTTCCTGCATGGTGCGTTACGTGTACGACGAAAATCGCACGGCGACACGTGTATGGCGTAGGATATGTGACATTTGAGTATATCGGTTACTCCCTTTCAATTGATATGGTTGCGTGCAGTGCCATTAATTGATTGATTTGATCTGCATAGTTTTCTTGAGAACCATCGTCTTCCATTTTCCCATACGACATTCAATGCTTGGCAGTTAATGCTGAACTTCCCATTTGGTGAACCACTATTTCTATATAATGGTGTTTTGCAATCGTTGTAGGCACCATCTTTTGCTAAGTTTATTTCTTGTAATGTTCTTGTTTAGAGAAGATGCTTTGGATTTTCCAAAGGCTGAAGTTGGATTTCCATTACTGAAGTTTTCAAAAGTTCTGATGCTTACCTCGACCAGGCATAGTGATAGTTGATGTTATGTGTGGTCACTTGTTGTGGGTGGGCACGTAGTTTATCCGCTGAGGTCTCGTAATCTCTTCTCATATCACGAAGAAGTAGTGCGGGTATTTTCCCAAGGGAAGGGTTTGTCTTTTATGTGCAAGTGCCTTATCGTTGTTCATGGATGTTTGATCTCAAAAAACTCCACCACAGTTTGCTCCTTCCGCTGAAGAAGAGGTTCCATCTCCTTCTGAAGACAAGATCCCATTTTCCACTCGCTGATCATGTTGTTGAAGGCAATGTTTAACTTCCTTCAACTGTCCCTACAAGTGATGTTTTAATTAAGTCGTTTATTTATTTTCCAAATGTTGTAACTTCCTCCCCAGAGATAATAGATCATTAATGAATATTTCTTCTTGTTGAAATTTGTGTGTTTTCTATTGCTTTGCCTTCCGGTATCGTAATAGTCGTCGTCCGACTTGTGTTTCTCTTCTTATAGATTACGACTTCGAGAGTTGTTGTAGACATAACTAGGCTTTAACATCTAGGCTAACCTTTGGTGTAGACATCCATATTTCTTTAAATATGCTCTGTGGTTTGACATAGTTATCAGATTAGAAGATTTACGGGTAAATCTAACTTATACGTCCAAATTTATTAAGTACACTTCGTATTTTGATATAGTTATCGGATTAGAAGATTTATGAGTAAATCTGACTTATACATCCAGATTTATTAAGTACACTTCGTTATCCAACATAGTTATCGGATTACGAGATTTATGAGTAAATCTGACTCATACGTCCAAATTTGTTAAGTACACTTCGTTATCCGACATAGTTATCGAATTACAAGTAAATCTAACTTACTCGTTCAAATTTATTAAGTACCTTCGTTATCCGACATAGTTATCGGAATACAAGTTTTACTAGTAAATATGACTTATACGTCCAGATTATTATGTACACTTCATTATTTGACATAGTTATTGGATTACGAGTAAATCTGATTACTCGTACAGATTTATTAAGTACATTTCGATATCCGACATAGTTATCAGCCCAGAGGATTTTCAAAATAATTTCCCAGGCCGACTTTGATACCCTGACTGGATTAATACACTTCTTGATCCGATATGGTGATCCATAAGTATTTTAGATATCATTTCCTAGTCCGACTTTGATGTCCAGACTAGCTTGATACACTTCATTGTCCGACATGATGGTCGGACAAGAAGATTCAAAAATTTCCTAGTCAGACTTTGATGTCGTGACTAGCTTGTTAAACATCATGGTCCGACATGGTGATCGGAATTTTTTTTTTTTAGTAATTTCCTATTCTGACGTTGATGTCCTGACTAGCTTGTTACACTTCGTGGTTCGACATGGTGATCGGAACAGAAGAGTTTTAAATAATTTCTAGTCTGACTTTGATGTCCTGACTAGCTTGTTAAACTTCGTGATCCGACATGGTGATTGGAGCAGAAGATTTTTAAATATTTTCCTAGTCTGACTTTGATGTCCTGACTAGCTTGATATACTGGAGGAAGAGTCGAAAGATAACTAAAATGTGATAGTTTATTGATAATACCTTTTCAAATGTTCTACATTACATGGTCTCTTGAGTCACTATCCTTTCAAATTTTCTAGCCAGTATGTTCCTGTTCTATTGATCTTTATCACTTTGTATGGCCCTTCCCAATTCGGATTCAGCTTCCCTGCACCTGGTTATTTCGTGTTGAGTTGATTTTTTTCTAAGAACTCAATCACCGATTTTGAATGTGTGGGGTTTGACATTTTTAATGTAGTAGCTAGCCATTTTCTTTTGGTAGGCTGCGACTTTGATTGATGCCATGTCCTGTCTTTCTTCTAAAAGGTCTACTCCGATGCACAATGCTTCTTCGTTGCATTCTATTCTAAACTCTTCGATTTTGAAGGTTGTCATGCCAATTTTGACTGGTACCATTGCCTTAGATCCGCAAGCTAGGGAAAATTTTATTTCTCCAGTTGAAGTTCTCCCTGTTGTTCTATAGGCCCATAGGATGCTTGGTAATTCAAACACCCATAATCCTTTTGATGCTTCGAGCTTTTTCTTGATGGCCTGTAGGATTATTCGATTTGTTACTTCTGCTTGTCCGTTAGCTTGTGGATGGACATGTGCTGAAAAGTGGCGCTTGATACTCAAATTTTCGCACAACCTTTTTGCCTTCGAATTGAGATCCATTGTCAGTGACGATTTCCCTTGGCACTCCGAATCTTCATATTATGTCCTTCCACAAGAAGTTTTGTATCTGAGCTTCTCTTATCTTTGACAATTGTTCTACATCTACCCATTTGGTGATGTAGTTCACGGCTACAATGAAGAATTTCTTCTTCTAAAAAACTAGAAATGGGCCTACGATGTCAATTCCCCATTGTGCGAATTGCCACGAACTGCTCATTGGGATTAAGTTTTGTCCTAGCATGTGTGTGTACGGGGCAAATCGCTGGCTTTTGTCACATGTTTGAACTAGTTCATTTGCATTGTTTGCCAATAGTATCCAAGTGTTAGAGTTTTGTGCTAATGTTTTTCAGCCTAGATGATTTTCGCATATGCCGAAATGAAGTTCTCGTAGAATATACTCGGCGCCACTGGGCGAAAGGCATCTTAATAGTGGACTGGTGGCAGATCTCATGTAAAGTTTGTCATTGATCATCGTGTTCGTGTACATGTTGCTTTATTCCGTAGCTTAGAAGCTTCCATTCTATCTGAAGGCAGGGTTCCGTTCTGTATGTACGCCAGGATTGGGGTTGTTCAGTTATTCTCCGGATCTGCTGTACACATCTTTTCTGTTATTTGGTTCTCTAGGATTGAGCTTTCTTGCAATGCGATGAGTGGATTTTCAGTCTCCTCAGCACACGATGCTTCTTTTATCAGACTATCTACTCTTTCTTTAGCCATTTTTGCACATCTTTGAATGGTGATTTTTTTTAATGATACGATTTCATCCGAGCATTTTTCACTTGGAATTCACTGTTCAATTGGTTTGTTACCAATTTGGAGACAGTGAAAATGTTAACCTCTTTTATGCAAAATGTTTGGCTAGTTGTAGTCCGGCTATCACTGCTTCATATTCAGCTTCGTTATTCGAGGCTTTGAAACTGAATTAAATGGAATTTTCCAAAGCAACTCCCTCCAAGTTGTACAAGATTATTCTAGTTCTGCTTTTCTTCTCGTTGGATGCTCAGTCACAGTGCAGGGTCCATCCTTGAGTATTAGGTTTAGCAGTATTTTGTTCCTTATCCTTGTCCGACTGATGTTCGTTATTGTCTGCAAACTCACTGATGAAGTCCGCAAATGCTTGAGCTTTTATTGCGGTCTTAGGAGCGGAGCTGATTTCAAATTGACCGAGCTTTATAACCCATTTCACTATTCTTCCGGACAACTCCGTTATATGCAGTACCGATCAAAGCCGATGTTCGGTCATGACGATGATGGGGTGGGCTTGGAAGTATGGCAAGAGTTTATTTGGAAGATACAACCAAGGCCGTTGCTAGCTTCTCCAAGACTTGGTAATTGGCTTCTGCGCCCGCAAATATCTTGCCGATGTTGTATACTAGCTTTTGTGTGCGTTTCTCCTCGCGTATCAATGCGAAATTGACTGCCTATTTTGATCTGACAGATACAAGTATAGTCTAGTGTTCTAAAAATCGGCCTGGGGGGTTGCCTATCCGGGGATTTGGCCCTAGGTGGTTGGAAGCAGCCCAGGCGACTGCCTGGTCAGGCTTTTGAACTTTATTTATTTATTTCTAGTTCTAAAAATATAAAAAATTAAGCTCTATTTTCTAATACATTTTGCATATATATCTAGGCATTGAATTGGAAGTAATTTATAGGATATTATGCTTATTTTTATAAAATTTAAATTATAATACAAAAAAATCGGCCTATGCCCCCGCTTACGCTATGCCTTGGCCTCTAGGTGCTAATCCCCTGCTTGCCGCCCACCTACCGCCTAGCGATTTTTAGAACAATGGTATAGTGCTTCATATGGCTTCAAATTTGATAATAGTTCAGTACTCCCCATATATGCCTTCAGGTTTTGGAAAGTTTGTTTGCATTCCTCATTCCATTTGAATGTTTTGTTCCATTTCAAGATTTTGAAAAAGGGGAAGCATTTGTCTGATAATTTGGAGATGAACCTATTCAAGGTTGCTACTTTGCCGTTGAGGCTTTGTACGCCTTTTGATATTGGTATGTGATTGCATATTGAGTACTGCTTGTATTTGTTTCGGATCAGCTTCAATTCCTCATTGGTTGACCATGTATCCGAGAAACTTTCTTGACTCCACCCCGAATGTATATTTTCTGCGTTCAACTTCATTTTCTACTTGCGGAGCTGGAAGAAGGCTTGTCGAAGGTCATTGATGTGATCATCTTTATGTAGGCTCTTGACCAGCATGTCATCAATGTACACCTCTATTGTCTTGCCAATCCGATTTTTGAACATTTCGGTCACAAGACGTTGGTATCACTACACCAAAAATACCCATCAGCAACAGTTTTGAACCGTGGGGGTAACCCATTGTCACGGCTTAGAGCCATGGGCTGTAGAGGCGTCGCTAAATCCCCATTCACGGCTACAAACCGTGGCAAAACATATTAGCAACGGTTTTATACTCGAGGACGGTTGATGATTTAGCCACGGTTCTAAACCGTTGCAATATTTTTAGCCACGGTTTTAAGCCGTGGCCAGTACTAGCCACGGTTATAAGCCGTGGCAAGGCATGGCCACGGTTCTTAGCCGTTGCAATAATGTTAGCCACGATTTTAAGCCGTGGCAAGTACTGGTCACGGTTTTTTTTTTTTTGGTCACGGTGTTAAGCCAATGTAGTTCTACTGACAGTGATGCAATACAGGCAATGAAGAGAAATTACAGACTGAAGAACTTGTAATTGTAATTCTGGATTGATGACAGTAAATGAAATGGATTATATTCAATAAGAAAGCTAATTCGAGATAGCTAATCTCCTGTAGAGCAAATGCTCAAGTGTACAATTTTCTTACAAATCAAATGAATCCCTTTTTCTCTCTTATGCTCTCTTATTTATAGTACTACATTTATTGACAACTAATCTAACAAAAATCTTTCCTAAACAACATTACATGTAACAACATAGCACTCTGCAACATATAGCAACCTGCTCCCTTTAGTAACAACACTTGTGTTAGCAGCCTGCATTCCATTCAGCAACAACAACAGTACTACTGTCATTCATCAGCAGCACTAGTTTAGCAGTCAGCATGTCATTCAGCAGCAACATTCAGCAGTATCACTAGTGTTCTTTATGTTGTTGTCTTTCTCCGGGAATAAGTATACTTTATAGGAGGTAAAATCCTATCAGAATACTTCAACTAGATTCATTACTAAGCAACTTGTAATGAAGAATGAACATTTTACAGTTTTAGAAATGGGAGTGTGTTAAGTGTATGTAGCAGACCTTGAGGAGTTCGAGGGACGAAAGCCACCCATCCACAGGAAACAGCGCTCGACTGGAGTTATCCACATACCGGTGATGATATGGAAGATGTCGGACTTTGCTGCAATGCCCTTAAGACGGAATATCTCATCGTAATGGGCTAAATGTCCATCCAGTATCAATCTGAGATCACCATCAGATAGGTGTGCTTGTAATGCTGTCTGGAGCTCTGACATGTGCCTTTGCTCATCTTCTAACCACCTTGCATACTCCATATCAAATATTGCACCATCTGTATATTCATGCACAAAAGAGATGAGGGTGATAATATGAAACTGTGTTTAGTTAAATTACTTATATTATTTTATGATGTTTTACAGTTGTTATATATAAAAATGTTGCTTTAAAGCCAATTCTTCTATATATAATATGATGGAGTAATACATGCATTATACTGCATTGCAGCACAAACATTATGTATACTGAAATGCATGTAGGAATCTCGACGCATACTCGCGGCATTGTATTAACCAAAAATTATGTATACTAAAATGTCACGTATAGTTGAAAACTACAACATTACAAGTACAAAATAACAAAAACATCACCATCTTACAACTCTGAGACAAACACATCTCTGTGGCTTCTTTTTCACTATAGCTAAAACAGAATTCCAAGTTAGTAGATTGTCCGAGTCGACATAGTGGCAACTCAGTCTCAACTTGATTATATTATTGCAGGTTTCATGAAGTCATCCTAGGCTGGCTGATCCATTAAATGGTTTCTTGATTATTCAATAACAACAATATTAATGGCATTGTTAATGTGGGTCTCCACAACACAACAACAAAAACACTAAAGGCACCCACCTGAGCTAAGATTTCCACCTGTACCACCTGCTGCTAAGAACAGCCCCTACAGACCATAAACAAAAACAGATTAAAATATACGCTGAAAATATTAAAATAACTTTAACAAGTTCAAGTGAATGGGCAAACTGGATAGTTGCATGAGTGGTTCAAAAAAAGTACAAAACTCATGCAAAAAAAGGACCCGTTTCATGAAAAAGATTTAGATCCTTGGAATAAATCATGCAAACATACACACAAAGAATAGAATGTATAACTAAGACATTGCCACTAGGAAATTGGCAGTTTGGCCTCGATTTCTCATTGCTTGCAGGTTGAACCAGAAAAAGACTTCATCTCCTGTCCTCTTTGTGACAGGAAGGGACTCTCCAGTGAGAACTGACTGCATCAGAAAAAATCAATGCTGGAGAGATGGCCATACAAGGTGCTTTTGGATATGTAAAAATCAATGTCATTCAAACGTAACACCGATAAAAATCAAAATAATGTATGTCAAAACAAAAAATATCTAGGAAAAATAATGACCCAAAGGAAAAGAAGAAAATAGAACCATACCTTCTGATCCCAACCAGCATAGACCGCAATAAGAGTAGCAATCTGCACATGAAAAAGTCGATAAGCCCAAGAAAAGAAAAAATTAGAAAGGAAGCAAGATTTGCCTGATACAAATTACTCACTAACTGTGCAACCAAGAAAGCCACAACAAGCAAAAGACCAGGATGCTCACGAAAAGACCAACTACGTGATCGTGTCACAAAGATGAGTGCCTGGCTGATTGTGCTTACTTGCAGGTATATTGTTGATGCAAGCCTTCTTATGTCAGGTACTTGCAGGTATAGGGCCTTACTCAAGTTGCCATTCTCCATATCTTTTACGGCACGTAAGGCACTAGCTTTGTTTTCATAGATAAACTGCATTGATTGTGACTGCTAACTCCATATCAGGTTGTGGTGCCTGCCTATTGTGTTCCATGAATGCTATGCACTGCCTACCTTATTTTGCTGCCAAGCTAACACAACATCCTCCTTTTTTAGCAGTATACCAACCATGCTAAGAAAACCCAGCATCTGCATCCACAACCAGAATGCAATTATCTTCGTACAATGTACCAGGTCACATCCCAACTTGACCACCATGCGACTGAAAACCTGTCTCTCTAAGTTGTGGTACCATTTGGCAAGTGCAATTGTGGAAGAAGCACTAGCCATGATCTCTGGCAAATAAAATACTGATATTAGAAATATGTGGATACATATTTACTTGAACTAGTCATGTATCTTGATCTACAAAGAATTTAATGTCAATATTCAGGACAAGGACCAGCACTCACCATCTACTTCGATTCCCTTAGGGAAAAATGGAACAGAACCAGTAGCGATAATTATGTTCTTTGCAGTTATATCATTATCAGGCAAGCCAACTTTTCCATGTTTCACCTTTTGTGGACCCTGAAAAACAAATCCATGCACGAAACAGTAAAACTAATGAAGGACCAAGTTAACAATGAAACTACACTTTTTCCTGGCTACTAATGTGTATATACAAACAGAAGGTTTATGCAGTGTTATCTTAGATCAAACCAAGTTACAACAAGCAAAACTAACCACAATAGTGCCTACGCCAGTCAGTATGTCCACTCCTAGAGCTTTCATTGAATTGGTCAAGTTACTTCGATTTTTTGATGCGAGGTTGTTTGCATGATCAACAACCCCTTGTCTATCATATTCAGCAGCTGCAACCTTTCATCATAAGTTATGTGTCAGAGTCAGATAACACATAAATAACTAAATTGTAAAGGAATGATCACAAAAACAGAAAGATAGCCATTAAATCAACCGTGCAAGAATGCTAAGATGCAGTTGAAATATCTCCAAGTTTAGAGGTTGTATTTGGAGATGCATGCTGATTTGAAAACTGTGGCAAGGTTGAAGTATGAAGTCAACAATTAGTCAATTATAGAATACTGACTTATCGGAAGTTTTTACTCCTTACCTGTCCATTGTAGACGGTAACATTCACTCCTTTGGATAATAGCTCATCAACCTGTACCAAGTAACAAACAGAAATCTTCAATGTAATCTCTACAACTTGAATGAAAATGAGGGATGAACATCTTCATGACTGAACCATATGTTACAAGGACACTATCGTTTTGAGAATTCGTGTACATACAGATATTTGTCAATCAAAGTTTTATAAAATGGGGTATGTTAGATAACTCAAAGTTTGTCAATCAAACAGATATTTTGATTAAATTTGCAGAAAATTTGATTGAAACTTTTGACCTATTAGATTTTCCAAGGCCATTTTCATCGAGCCGTGATACATCCATGAGAAGTGGCCCCCATGAGAACTATAGTTTGAAAACAAGTCTTAGTATCCATAATCTGAAGCAAGATGAAACTTAGAAGCAACTATAAATGTAACGCCAAAGCCGATGCACGAAATAAGAATGCTTGATTGAAAAATTACTACTCACCACAAAATCTTCTGGAGAAATCCAACTATCTCCCAAAGCAACTCCTGATTGAAAATGTGAAATTAAATATCTCATCAATCCAATTCCATTTGACTCCCAAACTGCAATTCAAACTACTTGAACCATAGACAATTCAATCGAGATTCAATAAACAAAAATGGGTATTCTCCAGTGTCTCAGATATCAATCCTACTTGCAATCAAAATCTAATTTACACTATACTTGACAAATTGATCGATAAGATTATAAACACACTTAAGGGGTTTTCTACATTAAAACTGATTCTATATATTGAACTTAGCACAAGAGATTACCTCCAAGTTTGAGCTGCAATTTGCAAGCTTCGATCGCTTTTAGAACCGATAATGCAAGAGTAGCAGCATATTTTCCACCATAAGACTCTGCAATAATGTAAAGAGGACTCTTTTGTAGGCTCTCATTCCTATTGAAGATCTCTTGCAACAAGGTAGTTAAATAAGTTGTTGCCTCTTCGTCAGTTTTCACATATGCATTCTTATCCTCCACATAACTGAACCCTGACCCTACTGGATTATCCTAAATTTCACACCAAAAAAAAATTTCAAGAACAAGAACAAAAATAAATTTAAAAATCCCATCTTTCAATTTCATTCCATAATTTAAGTAGAACAAAAAACTTGTAAAGATCAAGGAACAACACATTATTACAAACACCCCATTTCATGGTTAAATTTGAAGATTTACACAGAATGAATGAATGGAGAAAAAAATTCTCATTTTTCAATCACATTTAATATCTAAATCAAGATTTATATAGAAAATATTAGAATTTAACATCAATTGAATGCACTTACCACAAACAAGTCGATCCTATGGTTGAGCCTACTAGTTTCCATGGGACAACGATCTCAGAAAACTAAGATATACATTCTCGAAACAGAACACATAAATCTCAGAAAACAAGTCATATACCCAATCAAAATGAACCTAACATCCTATCAGATCTAACAAGCCAAAACCCATGAAAAATAACGAATGCCCATTACGAACAATTATGATTTTTCAAACCCCACTTCAGTATAAAACGATTTCATTCAACTCTACATATCAAATCAGATCAGAAACTAGATGATAAATGTTAAAACCAACTATAAAACAGAAAACTAACACAACAAAAAGAGAACAGTGAGAGATAGAAGGAAAAACCCATATCAAGAATCGAAAATGAACTCACTTGAGAACCATTGTGGCTAATCTTCTCTTCTCCTCTACAGTACTGGATTGCAATCACTTGCTATCTTCCATTAACTCTCTCTGAAGCTCTCTCAAGCTCCTCGATCTCTCCTTTGCGCCAAACCTCTCTCTGACTCTGATTTAGGACGAAATTCTTTTTCGCAATGACCGCGCAAACTGACAGATTCAAACCAGAGGTCGAAGAGGTCGCAAACTCTAAACCGCGTAAATCTCTCTCTCTCTTTTTCGCAAACCCTAAAAGAGAGAGAGGTAAAAAACTGACAGATTCAAACCTCTTTCGCAATGACCTAAATCAGCGCCAAATTCTTTTTCCCCAATTTTTTTCGCCAAAGCGCGAAACCCGTTTTCGCCAGAGCGCGAAACTCCACTCTCCAAATCACTAGCCAGAGCGTGACACATGCAAAACTGTTTTGTTTAGCAACGGTTTTTGGCCGTGGCTAATGCACCCATGGTTTAGAGCCGTGGCCAGTTATTTTTATAGCCATGGTTTTAGGCCGTTGGCCACGCTATCCACGATTTTTGGCCGTGAAAAATAAACCAACGGTTTAGAGCCGTGGCCATCTCTGTGTAGCTAAACAGGCCTTTTGGTGTAGTGTATGTAGCTCTCACATTCTTTAGTCCGAATGGCATCACTCGTAAGCAGCACATACCTCTTTCTGTTATGAATGATGTTTTCTCTCGATCTAGTGGGTGCATTTGTATCTGGTTGTAGCCAGAATATGCATCCATGAAGCTTAAGAGTTCGTGTTCGGAGGTGGCATCAACTATTCATCTATGCATAGAACTAGGAAGTTATCCTTCAGGCAGGCTTTGTTGAGGTTTGTGTAATCTACGCACACCCTCCATTTTTCATTCTTCTTTTTTGCCAGAACTGTATTGGCCAGCCAGTCTGGGTAATAGGACTCTTTGATCATCCATGCAATCAGTAAACGGTGCACATCATCGTTGATGGTCTGATTACGTTCTGGGGGATTTGGTTCTTTTCTGTCGGACTGACTTTTTATCCGGGTTGACCTGCAATCTGTGAGTGATGACGGAGGGGTCAATACCCACCATGTCCTTCATTGTTCAGGCAAATACGTCCTGGTTAAGCATCATGGAGCTTTTAACTTGCATTGAGGACGATCATTGCCAAGGCAGCCTGTTACAAACACCTAACTTTATTTGATATTGTGTGTCCATTGAAGCTATTCCTAGATAGTAGTCCTTCTTCTTCTTGCAAAGTAGTACGATTAAAGTGATGCCACTTATTATTGCTTTGAAGGGCAGAGCAAAAGCTCACCAATATTTGGTTGTTTGCAGCAATTATCAACCAACCTTCCCATGAACCACAACAAAAGCTTCTTCTCACAATATTCGATAATTTCAAGTGATAAATCTTACCT
The DNA here is from genome assembly GCA_963556465.1 of Berberis vulgaris. Taxonomy (NCBI): domain Eukaryota; kingdom Viridiplantae; phylum Streptophyta; class Magnoliopsida; order Ranunculales; family Berberidaceae; genus Berberis; species Berberis vulgaris. The sequence continues at coordinate 78,443,326 of OY747131.1, forward strand.
TTGATAGGCTCGTGTTTTTTCCCAGCCTTGTTTGCTAGCATCTCTTTTTTCCTTTTGCAAAACTTCTGAAAGACCTGCAAGTTGCACAAAATCTCATTTAGCTATCAAAATCATAGGAAATTAGGTTGTTCATGACTTCGGTCCTAGTTGCCAGGACCAGGGGTGAAAGAGAGAAGACCTTGATACTACCGCGTACACTACACCAAATTGACATTTTTGTAACAATTCAAAAAACAGTAACACTTTTGAACTATAACAATCCACAAAGCAATTTTACACATTTTCACAAAAAAAACGATTCAGTAATTTTATCACCACAAATAGTATGGGCTTACAAGTGATGCTATTCATGGTGATGTAATTTATTGCATCACTTTTTTTGTGTAGTTATTTTTCATTTTGTTGACTAAATTTAGTTTTTACTTGAAATTGTTTGGTGGATTGTAATAGCTCAAAAGTGTTACTATTTTTTAAGTTGTTACAAATATGCCAATTTAGTGTAGTGGTAGCATGGGCACGAAATTGCTGGCATGTAATAAGATTACAGTCTTTCCTTAGCTTGAATAAAAAGTTAATAATTGGTTCATCATGTTAATGACTTCAGTTTCTTTGAATAAAAAGTTATTGTATCCTCACCAATCGGTGGATTGTTTTCTCTTGCAAAGATGTCTTAGCTAATAATTTTCTGTAGCTGGATCATATAACATCTCATATAGACCAACCATGGCTAGTAATATGCACATTGCAAGGACATATGCAGCTAGGCAACGACCAGGAGTCATACTTGAAGAAAGGAATGATATGGATAATATATATTGCATTTATTGTTAAATTTAAACTACTTATCCTAGTGGCATGATTTGTGCATCAATTCCTAAATTACGTGGGGATGTCCTCCAAGCAAATTTCCATGGACATATTCTGACAAGGAGACATGTTATTTGCTGAAAGGCAAAGTGAAAGTGTACCCTGTTAGTTCATTACTATTATTACTTGCATACATGGAGATTAGGTTATTGAACGGACCCCTCTTACAAGCTTACTAAAAACAATGAGCCATAAAGACAATCATGCATGCCCATAAACTCACTATATTTGAAACACTCATATTTGGTTTGTACCGAAATGAACATTATGTTCAGTAAATACATATCCAGTTGATCACAAAAAATTGTAAAGACCATATTGTCATGCAATTTAATATAACATCGGCACCACTAACACTGTCATTCAAAATTTATTCTTAGTTACATATCATGGAGCTTTTAACTTGCATTGAGGACAGTCATTACCAAGGCAGCCAGTTACAAACACCTAATTTTATTTGATATTGTGTGTCCATTGAAGCTATTCCAAGATTCAAGCACATATACAAAATTTCAATTGTGTTCTGCCTTAGTTCTTATAACCTATTTTCTATACATTCAGAATACATGTAAACAAATACAATTGGAATCAAAGCAAATACAATTTTCATGCTCATTATCTTTAGAATCATAGTAAACCATCACAAACTAACAAGGAAACAAAATAAAAATAAGAACCAACCAGTTTATTCATACGATTCTACCATGGACTTGGTGTAAACCATATGGGCTGACACCTAAGAGTGTATGTATGATGTTGAGGTAATTCTGACGGCAATAATTTGTCAGTGCGCCCATTCTCTAAATGGTACACTCCCGAATCCTCGTATGGAAGTGCTCGATTAAGATCATAGTTATAGTAGTCGTTAGTGACATTATCAGTGAAATATATGCAGTTTCGTACTCCTTTAGTCTCCTGTGATGATGGAAGTGAGATATCATGTGAAGAAACGGATTTCGAGTAATTCCTCCCCAAAAAGAGGACCTGATCACCTAAGTTTTCAACTTTAACCCATCTAAAAGGCTCACCACTGGATTCATCCAACTTGAACACTACAAATCTCCTTGTCTTGTATAATATTAACCCACATGTATATGGATTTTGTGGATTCTGACAAAAACATTTTCCTCGAATTCTTACTACTAGTAGCAACTCTCCGTGGCATGATTCAACCAAGTAATTCATATTCCACTCTATGTACTCTTTCCTTTTTAGTTTCAATGGAAGCATAGAAACCCTTCTGAAAGAAAACTCGTCTTGATTTATGACCTTGAAGACAATAAGATTTCCGTTTTTGTTTACCACGTAAAACTCTCCCTTGTAGAAGATGATATCAGTTAATATCCTTTCATCAATCTTTCGATTTATTATTACTTCTTCTTCTCCTCCTTCCACTTCCTCATCTTCCTCTGTTGAATATATGGATTTTACTTCTCCCTTTTCTCCCTCTTCATCCACTTCTTCCTCTTTGTCCTCATCCTCCACTTCAACTTCCTCCTCCTCTTCTTCCTCTTCATCCTCTTCTTCCTCTTCATCCACATCCTCCACTTCAACTTCCTCCTCCTCCTCTTCTTCTTCATTCTCTTCATTCTCGTCTTCTTCCTCCTCTTCATCGTCTTCTTCCTCCTCTTCATCGTCTTCTTCCTCCACTTCCCTTAGTAGTTCATGGATGAAAATTGGAGATAGTAGTCCTTCTTCTTCTTGTAAAGTAGTACGATTAAAGTGATGCCACTTATTATTGCTTTCAAGGGCAGAGCAAAAGCTCACCAATATTTGGTTGTTTGCAGCAATTGCTGCTGCAACATATATAGGAGGAGGAGAGATGGGCAGTGGGTGCTCGTCCACAGGCACTGTAATAGATAAAACAACCTTACATAAAAAATACGGGCACCTTTTGACATGATGAGTCTGTGAACGGTCTTCATATTCATGATATTTATGCTTTACTTGATGGGTTGGAAGTTTTAGTTGTTTCCTCGTAATAGGATTGTACATGAAATTGCCTCTTGCCTTGTGTGCCATTATCAACCAACCTTCCCATGAACCACAACAAAAGCTTCTTCTCACAATCTTCGGTAATTTCAAGTGATAAATCTTACCTTCTAAAGGACTGTAGAAGGCTCGCGTTTTTTCCCCAGCCTTGTTTGCTAGCATCATCCATGGCTTTTGATAGCGTCTCCCTTTTCCTTTTGCAAAATATCTGAAAGACCTGCATGTTGCACTAAATCTCATGTAGCTATCAAAATCATAGTTCATAAACTTCTCCCCAACTATCCCCAATAACTCCTCTGGCAGCTCTTGCATGATTTGTGAATACAATTCCCTTTAGCAGCTATTCCACGATTTGATGGTATCTCCTTAGTTCCCGTAGTATTTAATGATGGAGTTGAAGAGAAATATAGAGATCCAGGATAGGAATATTTATAGGTCCTTTCTATTTTATTTTTCTTTTGTTAAGTTTTATGCTATGTGTTCTCCTAATTAAACAAGGAATATTCTTCCTAATTCCTCAATATACTACACAATTTTAGGAAGCCAAGGAACTGGTCCAAATTAAATTGCAACTTCCTATATTAGTTATATATGGTTTCCTAATTACTGAATATAAATTATAACAGTGTTATTGTTGCTTTAAATATTAAACAGTACAAATCAACACTCTGAAACAGCAGGAATTGCGATTGTATTGTTCTTAGTTGTTGAGCTTGCAGCTGGATCGATTGTAGCTTGGTTTTGGATCATCTAAGCCCTGTTCTGAGAATTAGTATTTATGTCTTCCATGTTGTCGATGTTTCAAATGTATGTAGACAAGTGCCTTAACATTTGAAAAAATGCAATTGTTATTTTAGGTTTACTCCGAAAATGCACCCAAGCTTTGCCTTAGATCCTGTGCCTCAATATTGGTAATAGAAATAAAAGAACAAGATTCATTTCAAAAAGCTATAATCTTAGGTGCGACAGAGAGGCAGGCCTTAGAAAGGATTTGGTAGACAAGGAGATGGAGGTCTTTTGTTAGAACAAAATGCCATGATAAACTTTTGTTAGAACAAAATGCCATGATAAACTTTTGTTAGAACAAAGAGCCCAGTTTCTATTTTTATTTTGTTATGTTTTATTCTCCTAATTAAACAAGGAATATTCTTCCTAATTCCTCAATTGGTGGATTGTTTTCTCTTGCAAAGATGTCTTAGCTAATAGTTTCTATAGTTACATCATATAACATCTCATATTGACCAACCATGGCCAGTAACATGCACATTGCAAGGACATATGTTATTGCATATGTCATACTTGAAGAGAGGAATGATATGCATATTGCATTTATTGTTAATTTTAAAATACTTATCCTTGTGGCATGATTTATGTATCAGTTCCTAAATTATAAGGATTTTATTTTGTTATATCTGATCGATGGTTTGTAAAAAGGTTGGGATGTTCTCCAAGCAAATTTCCATGGAGATATTCGGACAAGGAGACATGTTATTTGTTGAAAGGCAAAGTGAAAGTGTACCCTGGATGCAACCACATCTGCAATTGAACAACTGAAGTAACCAGCATTGAAGTAGGTCGAAAGCTTCTTGGGTTGATTTGGATCCTCTTTTGTGAACTGGTCAGCTCCATGAGAGGCTACGTTAGGCTTTATAGAAACACTACTCATACCCACTAAGAAAGGGGCCAAGAAGAATGTGAGGGATTAGAAGCCTTGAGCTTCTTCACACTGGGCTTCATCTGATACCATGTTGCATTGTGGGGGCCTTAGTTGAGGAGAATGGGCTTGAATCAATCTAGTATGTATCCCTGCCATATTTTTGCCAAAAAAGGCAATAATTTGTAGTTTTTCATATCGGCATTCACCATATATTTAAGAGCATCTCCAACAACACCATATGTATAACTTAGATGTACAAACTACAGAGGTTGACTTATACATAGTGCAAATTTCATATTCTCCAATATGCTCCACTCGAGGCCTCATTTTTAGCCAAAAATATACTAGCCATTGGGTTGGACGACTTATGATATTCCCAATGAATGTGATTTCTCGAAAAATATTGAAATTTCACGAAATATTTCTTTTTTGTATTTATCGAATTTTTTTAAAAACGAAATATTGATTTATTTCGTTAGGCCAATTTCAATTTCCTTACATTTTAACCTTAGTTTAGTATTAAAATTTAGTATTAAGCTACCTGACGATTATAAATTCTGGCAGAAGTATTGTTTCATGGCTCTTGCGGACTCGAAGTATTTCAAGCTTGATGGTCATCCGATCGAACGAAAGTTCAAACAGCTGAGTGAGTGTATATCAATCTTGATCCCGCTCGTTTTGATTACATACTAAAATATGTTATTCGTGTTTTTTGTAGGGAAATTTCCAACAACGCCCTTTTCTCCAGAGGACAAGCGGTCATGGATAAATTTTGTGAATGCCCCTAATACGGGTGGAGGATGTTGTGTAGCCCGCCAACATCAAGTGCATTAGACTATGGGCATATTGGCATGAGGCACCAACTCTCTTCATAGTTTTAAAACTAAAGCCTGATGGCAGACCTCCTTCGAAGAAGAGGAAGCTCTCAAAGGTCGAGCTCCTTAGCCCGTCGAGGAAGGCAAAATTGGACGACATTTTCTTTGTGCCTTAGGCAAACTAGGTCACTTATGCGGCGAGTTATTGATATAGGACTTGGCTCGACCACTGTGCGACATCGTGGTCAAAAGCCGACTTTGAACAATGAGTCGTCCTTGGACTGGACTCAGTCCACTTGCGATGAACTGTCCATGGGAATTGATCCTGATGGTAAAGAAGCTGTGGAGCAACCACCTGATGGTAGAGATGGTTGTTGGTGCTATCTTTGAAAAGTTGTGGGAGAAGCTGTGAGAGCACCTAATGTTGGATAACAAACTCTGGACCAAAGAGATACCCTCGACTTCATATCCACAATGTAAGAGTAAATTTGGAAGCCCATGAAGAGCAATTGGAAGCACACTCAAACCAGTTGACACTATCAAAACACAAATCCTATTTAGACTCATCATTGCAAATGTCAAAACATTCGAAAACTTCACCAACGGATGCCCTTCTTCATACCCTGTAGAGACCAGGGCATGAACGCATTCAGGGAGATTCATTTGAAAAGAAGGAATCAAAATCTGCAAACAAATGGTAAAGCCCGACTCGATCAAACCAAGCTTATATAGGCATAACGTTTGTGGAAGGCAACTATCGAATAGTTGCGTCGGCAGTAAATGCTTCATAGAAAATGAAGGGCGACAGTTTTGACTACCTAAGCGCCATGTAAGTCCCCATTCAGAGAATTAATGGGCATGCGTGCAGGCCCATTAACTAGAGGGAGTAACTGATGAGACATCAAATAGTCATCTGATCGTAGCCGTACACGTGGCGCAGGTCAACTCTAATATGGAAAGGCTTCAACCCGATCCCAAGCCTAGTCAATGTTCAGTGCGTAAGTCAGGTGACCAAGCTCAAATTACGTCAGCCCACCGTGGCGCGAATCATGGAGCTTGGCCCAGGACAACAAGGTCCTAACGCGGATATTTGAGTTGTCACAAATCCGAGATCCATTTGCACCGCTCTTAATTCAATCAAGCATTGGGTCCCAAACAGAGCCAAGTGTCGAATGAGACTAAGTCATGAACAAATAAGATCCTGGATGAGATCTCATGTCTTCATCACGCCCTCGACAGTAGGGTCAGTTACGGAGTGCAACACCCGCTATATAAGGTGAACAAAATAAAAGAGAAAGGTATGCACATGCATCACCAATTAGTACTAGTCCTCATTCATCCTTGCACGGTCACTTGACTTTAGCATCGGAGTGCCTTCGGCCACTACGACTGTGGTTCACAGCTCACCATTGTTCGTTTTGCAGGTTGGAAATTTGCTGGGACAAATTTAGATGCATTAAAAAGCAAAAGTGAAAGAAAGAAACGAGGAATTAGAGAAGAAGAAGAGTATCAGTCGACCCTGAGAAAAAATGGGGGATATGGTTAAATGAGAGAAAATCAAGGATATTAAATAGGGAGCTAATTAGGTAATTGGTTAGTAACTTACTTTAGTAGGATTATTTGATCTTAATCCAACGGTTGATGTCAAGAGCTTACAACCCTAAATCATGGACTCTGTCTTGGGATATCATTCTCTACCAAGATTAATAGAGAAATTGTAATTTGCAAAGAATATATAACTCAGTGATTAGGTTAGGCCACAACATAAAAATATAAGATGTACTATGCCCAATCCGTCCTCTATTGTTAGTTTTTTTTTTTTTTTTTTTTTTTTTTAACTCACATGGGCTCACAGGATAGAAGCTACAAAAGTCAAATTGGGCTTGGTGCCCTACATTGGCAAATATCCTTGTTGCTTGGAATTTTTTTTTCTAAATATCAGATTTTGAAAGTTCAATTTGAATATGATTTAGCTCCACGTGCACCAATTACTAACTGTCAAAATCATTTGGATTTTCTTTGACAGCAGTTGTTAATTGCATTCTGTTTGACATTTTGGATTTTCTTTGATAGTTATTATTGTTAGTTGTAATTCCAAATGATGAAATAACAAACACAATTACATCAAAGAGTAGGAACAACTTTGCATAAAATATAACTAATTTTGTAATAAAAAAAGTGACTCCACTCCACCACCAATTACATTAACAACATGAGAAATATAATGTAATTGGTTGTGTCGTAATATTTCCTAAAAAGAAATACCTTGATAGTATTTTTTTTTTTTTTTTTTTATTTCTTAATGGGCATGAAAATTTTAAGATTTATTGTATTTTTCATGTTGATATTAGTCAAAATAAAAAAAAAAAATTAACAAAAAAACCTAAAATGCTCATGAGGCCTGCCTGTGCATTATCCAGTTTCATTGTACAATTTGTACCACATCTTCATCAGACATGACATTGATGATCACAATAACATGGACTTATTGAACCAAAAAAAAAAAAGAAAAACAAGAAAAACCTAATTCCCTATTGATCTCCAGCATCAGGTGGTACAATTTATAAAAGATTGTCCCCTATCTTCTGGGATATTTGGTTACAAACATAACCTACTCTAGCTGCTTCAATTATTTCTTTGATAGTCAGACCAAAAGAATGAGAAGGAAGTGTAGTTGTCACTTCATCTGGTTTCTGGCTTACCTTCTTCTTCTTATTCTTCTTCTTCTTCTTCGACTTGGACAAAGAAGAAGCCTCAGCATTAACTCCCCCATGTTCTGGATGGTTAGGAAGGACTACCTTGCTCACTTGCTCTAAAAAATAATCTTTGATTGAATCACCTTTCATTGAAGTATTTACCTTGCCTTTGAATTTAGAACGACCAACTAAATCGAAAACATCATTAGTAATAGTGCAGTTGGCTTTAAATGACCCTCTTACAAATTCTCGAACCCCGTCCTTCTCCATGAAATGAATAGCCTTGCGACCGGTGATCTCTAGAAATTCGTCCAATGGATGCTTATTGAGTCTCCAAGTCGACTCCAAAACATCTTTTGTCCAGATTTTGGGGTCAGTGACCCTCACTACAACCATCCATTTAGTCTGGTAGCATAACACCACATAGTGGTTGCTGACACCGCCTGTGATCTTCTTTGTCAGAAAATCCACAAAGACTCTGTGGATTTGCATTCCAGCTCTTGGTCTTGGAATACAGGAAAATGCCTTGCGTAGGTCCAATGGGTTTTCTACTAATTGTACGCACATACTGGGTGTACCGCGGCAGAAAACAAGTTGGAAGCTTTTCTCATCATCAGCCATTGTGATGTGATGAGAGCTGTTTTCACAAACAAGAGAAAGAGAAAGAGAAAGAGAAATATGAAAATACAGAGAGAATTAGAGATGAAATGATTGAGGGAGTAATTGTTCAATTGCTGTTATATAGAGCCTTTGCATGCATGCAAGAACTCTCCAACGACCAAGCCAAAAGAACTTTATAATAACTAATTAATAAAAGAACTAACAAACTTGATTATAATCTGTTACACCCCTAAAATGCGAAGAAGGGGAACTTGGTCATTAATAACATTTTCTTTGAGACAATCAGCCCCAATACTTATAGCATACTTCCATAATAATGTATATTTTGGATTCCAAAATATAAAAATATATAAATAAATACATAAGTAAATATACAGGATGTCGATCCATTAAGTCACTTCATAAGGGAACTGGACAGTCCTGATGATTGAGTCCGAAACGTTTCCTCGAATGGCGCACATCATTAACAGGGTATGTACATGACTGCTCAATAAAGACGCGCATTTTCACTTCTATACAAGTTTTCCTCTCTGCAGAGTTGATTTTCTTTAGTTTTGCAATTTTTCATAGACTTTTCCTTGTTGTTTTGCTTCTGTTCTATTGTTCTTATCAATCTTTGCTTTCGCTAGCAGAATTGAAGGTTCATATATTATTCAATGGCGGGTCAGAATCAACCTTTGGAAACCATCATCTTTTGAGAACCTAACACCTTCTGAGATACTAGCCTTCGACTGTTACGAAATTTTCAGGGAGAGGTTGATTACAGATACTGATCTAGTTGACCTTCGGGATAAGTACCAGATTCCTGACGATTTGAAACTTTTCACATTGGGTCCCAATCACATTCCTATGATGCCTCCAAAATGGCTCATCACTTTGCATAGGGGCATTTTTCAATCGGGACTCCGCTTCCCCGTTCTAGAAGATATTTGGCAATTCGTGGCATATCTGCGCATTTCGCCAGCTCAAATGGTGCCAAACGGGTATAAAACTTTGATAGCATTCTAATCATGGAGTTGTACGCTGACCTTTGATTGATTTCGAAGGTGAACCATCTACTAACATCTCCCCGGTTGAATGATTATGCGGTATGTTTATTGCAAATTAATGCCAGTTTGTCTGGGTTATCTGCCAGATGATTTCAAGTTCTGGCAAAAGTACTGTCTCCTGGCTTCTTTGGATTCTCGATACTTTATGTTGGATGGTCGTTCGCTTACTCATAAATTCAAAGTGGAGAGTAGTAAGTATGATGACTTTTTATTTGTGTGACTAATGTGGATGATGTGTTGAACTATTGCTCATCCTTTTCCCAAAGAATTTTACGGTTTCGGTTCTTTCTAAGGAAGAGGAGTTAATAATGGAAGAGTTCTACGGGCTGTCATTTATGCCAATCTAAAATGTTGTGCAGCCTGGCAACATCATGCGGATCAGAGTGGGTTGTTTGAGTACTTTCATGAGGCTCCTACCCTTTTTAGAATGTCAACCAGTGAAACTAGCAGTCGTCCTTCAAGGAAGAGGAAGTTGAAGATGCTCAATTTGATAAAAAAAGGAGTTGGATGCAACTCTACCTCTTATTGTTCGTCCCAAGAAGAAATGGGCTGGTTTTAAGGCCGCTCTCCCTTCACAATCATTGGTTACTTCGGATAAGTAGTTGGCTATTATGGAGCAGGCGCTTGCTTGGTCCGCTAACGAGATAGTCTTGGACAAATAGAGTATTCCGTCCGGGCTTCCTGCCCCATCACTGAATTGGAGAGGGATTATTTTAAATTAGTGGGCAATGATGATGTTAGCAAACTGAGCACGGAACAGGCTAAGCTTCTAGACATCTAGTTAAACGCGGGTTGCAATGGTTGTATCTGCTAATGATGGTGAAGCTCCAATTTCTCTGCCAGATTTTGGTTTTAATCTTTTTTCAGACACTACACATGCCAATGAAGTAGTTTTGTCTCTTCCTTTTCCCCATCCAGTTGAGGCCGTTGCTCCAAAGAGTACTTCTCCTCTTTTTACCCCACCCACAGACCCTAATTCAGGACATCAGACAACACTCCAAACTGGAGCTACTACGGCAAGAAAAGGGAAATCAATAAATGAAGCCCCTACCACTATGTAGATGTCCAAGAGCAGTGCAGGAGTATTTTTGGATAAAAAAGGGCTGCATTGTAAAGCCCGAATCAACATTTTTGGTCCGAATGCAGAAAAGTTGAGTGAACAAGACTGGCACCTAGAGGTAGACATGCCAGTTGCTACAAGACAGATTATTCACAAATGGCATGACTGGCTGAACACTCATGCACCGCTGCCAGAAGGGGTGACGATGAGGGGCGGCATCAACAAGGGTCAAGGGCACTTGATGCTGGGAATGGCATTATTGAATCAAGCTGCCATGGCTATGACTTAATTGGAATCAGTGCACAATAGAGTGTAACTTGCAAAAGTCATATTTTGATGCACTTTATGAGATTGAGTGGCTGAACAAGCAGTTGAAGGAGATTTCTGGATAGACTTTGAGGCTTCTCTTTAGGCTGCATGGGCAGACCTTGAAGCCAAGCTGAAGCCTCGAAGGCAGAGTTGGATTCTCACAAGGCTTGTTTGAAGTTCACTGAGGCTGACTTGGTTAAAGTTCAGTCTACGATGGGTGGCTTTGAAAATGAGTTGAGACGCAACCAAAAGGAGTTTAGGCATGTTCAAGAGGCGGCAGATTAGCCACAAGGTGACCTACAAACTCAGGCTGCTGAAAAGAAGCATGCTAAGTCTGAGCAGAGAGACTTTTCTTCCATTTCTAGGCCTAGGCTCCGAGATGTCTGACCCGTTTGCTCAGACTGTGATTGCTATATGTCGAGTTGCTTTAACGCTACATAATGATAGTCTCTTGCGGATGGCTGGTCTCCTCGGATGGTCCCCACCTCGTGATTGGCAGGGTACTTAATGCATTGATGTAAAGTGGAAACAACTGCCTCCATTTGATGGAGCCAGAGCCTTCCTAAGATGATATTGTAGGTGGATAGGGCATTGACTACCATGAACTCTTGGAACAAGACTTTCTGCAATTGTCACCCTCCTGCCACCACCGTTAATCTAATATTTCCGATAGGGAAGCATTTCTCCCTCCTAAACCCAATCATGGGGTGATTGGCAAGCATCAGGCTTTCCTCTTTCAACTACATGCTACGAAATACTTTGAGGAATAAGATGTTTAAGGAGCTACCCGTGTCCACCAAGGATCTCTTAACTTCTTATTTCGCTTTTATCACTGAGATGACCAGGGCGTCATTATGAGGGAGGTGGATGCCTTGGAGGTCCCTGTCAGCAAACGCCTAGCATAATGTACTTATTGGTCCTCATAAGTGGTTTCAGCCCGCAGCTCATAGAGCGTCCTCTTTCAGGACATACTGGATTGCTCCCCTTTTGAACTTATCCCATGTAGGACATATATAATGTCGGCTGCCCTTTTCTTCTATTTCTTTTATGGCCTTTTCTCTTTTCTTCCCCCGGGTTTGCCTCTTACCCGGGCTCAGGAATTCTTTGAATTTTCCCTTTTTAACCTAGTATTCGATCTCGTTTCTGAGATGTTTGCGGTATTTAGTGTTGTGGGCGATGTCTTTGTAAACGGAACAATACTTGCCATTGTCTCGCTTGGATGGATTTCCACAGAGTTTGGAAGGCCACTTCACGTCTCCGAGGGTGTGACTACTGTTGGAGAGCACACTTATCACAACTCTATTACGGGCCCCAAAACTTATCAGACAGGCTGGTGTTGAGGGGAGCAAAGGAGTCGTTTATGGATCCGACGAAGTTAGAGGCTTTTATTGCCTCGTGCGACCGGAGTCTAATTTATTATCACTCTGCTTCATTTTTCTCTTGTCATCCTCCTCCTATTTCTTCACTTCCTTCTAATTTCGAGTGTTAGGTGAATATTTCTTTTAACTCTCTTCCCCTTTCTTAGGGGCCCACATATTCTCAATGGTGATGTACTTCTGAGTACTTTTTAGCAGGTCTTCCATGTCCGTCGAGGCCTCTAGGGTAAGGAAATTGTAAAATTTTCCTCCCTTCAAGCCCGATGTGAAAGTTGTGATGGAGGTGCCGTCGCTACAGCCATCGATCAGAGTTAACTCGCCCATCTATGTTTCACTTGGCTTTTGCTTTAAGTTGAGCAAGTAATGTGGACCCTTCCTGACTCGTTGGCAACCCACAAAGCAAGTGATAAACGCTTTGGCAAGCGTTTGAAATGAGTCAATCGACTTGGGGGTGATTGTGAAACCAAGTTAGTGTCGTTTTCTTCAGGCTGCTGGAAAATGTTCAACACATGACAACCTTTGATCCCTCTTTCAACGCTATCACGTGATGGTAATGGCATAGGTGGTCGGACGGGTCCGTTGTCTTTTCATAACATTCCAGCTTTGGGGGAATGAACTTCTTAGGCAGTGGCGCGTTCATAATTTGATAGGTGAACGGGGGGATGGTAAGATTGTATAACACATCCGGATTGGTCATCCCGAGTCAAAAGGTGTTTTGTGTAGTGGGGTTGTCAGCCTTAGAAGTCAGATCTCCATAGACCGCTCCATTCCCCAGGTTCCTGCCGTTCTTTTTCCCTTGAAAGCCAACGGGGACATTGTGACTCTCTTGAAAGCACTCCATGTTCTCTTGTCGGGACAAGGTTCTTTTCGCCTCCCTGTCACTATTCTTCTTCCTTAACAAGCATACTAATCTCTCTTCTCCTTCAATTATTCAACATTTTCCAATCTCTTTGTCGGCAAAGGAAATATATAATTTCTTCATCTCAAGGGTTGTTCATTGCATTGAACAAATAAATTTCAGTTTTACTCGGTTGTGCCTAGGGTTAGGCACGGGACGGGATGGACCACATCCCTATCCCTTTCCATTTGTTCGGGTTTGGGATCGGGACAGGACGGGATGAGATGATCATGTACTATATTTGGGATTGAAAATTTTAACATGCAACATTGAAAATTTTGGATATATCAAACACACGACTCTAAGAACAACTATATAACTTTAAGCCATTGATTATTATTTCCCCATTTTATTAGCTTTTACTCCTTTTTTAAAACCACTGTTGAAGATAGCCATTTTTTTGTACATTGCTAACGAAAATAGTCAATGGGTTTGTCATTTAAAAACTATGAGGAATAAACATTGTTGTTGTCAAGAGTTAAGAAGAAAAAACAAGAAGGGAGAGGATTTGAGTTAGATTCATTATTTAGGTGAGTCGCATGGAAACTTGTGAGAATAAAATATGCATGTCAATAAATAAAACAACAAATAAAAGTCATGTCAACAAATAGTTTCATAGTTTCTGATGTAGTTGTTTTTCGTTCCCTGCTCAGAGCTAGTTCCTATTGACCTATTGACCTACACAAGTAGCACACATGAGCCATGGACCACCATTGTGGTGGTTGATGACACTTCTATGCTAAAGTCAGATAGGGCTCTGAGGAAGGTGTAATATTGTAATATAAAGTTATAGTGCAAGGAGTCCTGGTTTAACCAGACCATTGTAAACGTAGATTAGGGAGGAGATCTTCGTGGAGATTCCCTTCTAATTAGGACTCGTTCTGTAGGAGGAAAGTTTCCTGTTAGCTCTGCATTCCTAGATACGCGAGAGACAGTTCCAAATCCAAGAGTAATCCGTAGAAGGGAGTTTCCCTATGTGGAAGATACTCTAGCAGCTATAGTTGTGCGTCCGAATCAGATCCTCCAGATAATTTCCAATGACACTCCAATGCTAAAGTCAGACTGGGATTTGAGGAAGGTGTAATGTTATAATAGAGATTTTGTAGCTCACCTTAGCTTACCAACCTGACACCGGGAAGAATAGCGATTATTCTGCAGGCTAATAGCAACAGATAATTGACAGGGAAGAACACAATATGATAGCCCAAAACATTGAGAAATAGCTCTAATGTTTAATCAAATTACTCAAATCAAAGCTATCTTTAAAATCAGCCCACAAGTCGGGCTTTATAACTAAAACTCATCAATATTGGAATTTTACCAAAAATGGCAACACCCCAATAATCTTGCTATAAAAAATACGTATTAAAAGAAATAAACTGCCAGAAATCTGGCCCCAAATTGTGTTCAGAATCACTTCCTAAACAATAATTGAAATATTACTATAAAGGAAAATAAACTGCTAAATTTATGGATTCAGAAGGGAAAATGGTGGAATTTGGCCTCGAAAAGATGTGGAATGAGCGTAGCAGTTGACATCGTCGTGCGCGTTGAAAAGAGTTTTCCGAATTGGGGTCGTTTGCGCTATTCTGATACTCGTAGCCAAAGTTATGGCCAAAATACTAAAACCCACCCAAAACTGCCAAATTAGAAATATAATCATGATTTCCTGCCATCCTTGCGTTGATCTGCTAGTTCAAGATATCTTAGTGCTAATAACGTGCTATCCGACAACTCAGCATCATCTGACTCGGATCCTCCAGCATCACAACCTCATGTCTTATTTATAGTGCAAAGAGTCCTGGTTCTAACAGGCCATCGTAGACGTAGTTTAGGGAAAAGATCTTCGTGGAGATCTCTTTCTAATTAAGAGTCGTGCTGTAGGAGGGAAGTTCCATGTTAGCTCTGCACTCCTAGATACGCTGGAGACAGTTTCCAATCCAAGAGCAATCCGTAGGAGGGAGTTACCCTATGGAAGATACTCTGGTGTTTGCTTCCTAATTGGAAGCAGAGAGCAGATGTAGTTGAAGCTGATCCTCGAGATACTTGCCTGAAGAGAGCTTATGGATATTGTGGATGGATGTGAGACATGTGGGCTTAGTATGTAGTGAGAGTCTGGGTCCCCTTGGTCGGACTAAATTTGAGCAAGCTTAGATCCGCTTGGGCTAGATCTGTGTTGGGTCGATCCTTGAGCCCGTAGTTTCTCGAGATCATCATGTCACGTGTTCGGCTCAAGAGTGTGATTGTTTTTATGTATCATCAACTACTCCCCCCTCGAGTTAGTGGGCAGTAACATCGGTTCGCTAAGTCATCTCTTGAAGGGATGCGACGCTCATGATGATTGAGTCGGAATCGTTGCTTGAGCCGCACACTACATTAATTGGGCATGCTAGTTCAACGGGAGCTTATTCCAAGTGTTGAAGCTGACCTTTCTACTTCACTTTCTTTTGAAGTTATTGTTCTGAAAGGTTTGTTCGTGTTCTTCATGGCAAGAGAAAACCTAATTGATGACGTTGTTCTAGCAAAGGGCCTATAGTTCTTTGAAGACAGGCTGTTGTTCGAGCCTGGTCTCGCTGAAATCTATGCAAGGTTTGGAGTTCCTGAAGACTTGTCGTTGTACCTTCTGATGGGCAACCAGATGCCAATGTCGCCTCCGACTGGTTTCATCTGTTTGCATCGAGGGATGCTTCAAACTGGAGTGTGTTTCCTGATTCTGGACGTGATTTGGGAGTTCTTGGATTTTCTGGGGATTCCTCCGGCTTAGTTGGGACCCAATGGATACATGATCATTCTCATGATTCTACTTAGTGCTAAAGAGGCTGGTGTTAGCGTGACTTCGTGGGTGATACAGTTGTTGACCTCCCCTCAGCTGAAAAGCAATGTTTTCTGTAAGATGACATCGCCGAAGTGCTTCAGTAAACTGCATGATGATTTCAAGTTTTGGCAGAAGTACTGCTTCTTGGCTCCTGCAGATTCGAAGAATTTCCGGTGTAAGGGTCTGTCACTTGAGCGACAGTTCAGGCCACTTCGTAAGTTCAACTCCTTTCCTGTGATTTTTTTGTGTTTGGTCTGAATGATCATGGCCTGTGTTCTTTTGCAGGAAGGTTTTCCACTGATCTTTTTACCATAGAGGATCAAACAACCATGGAGGCATTCCGTGTCATGGGAAAAAAAGGAGGCGGTTGATATCATAAGAGTTTCCAATTTTGTTCGTAGTGGGTTGTGGGACAACTGGCACGTCGCCCCCACTATGTATCGAGAGTCACGTATTAAGCTGGAAGAAGATGAAGGTTGCTAGGGCTAAGACTCTCATTCTGTCTTATACGGAGGATCCAGACACTTGTTTCCTTTGTGAGGAAGAAGCCTTGCGTTAGGACTGGGTCGTCTTCGGAGCGACCCACTCTGTTGAGAGAGGAACACGAGTCTGCTAGGCCTGTTGAGGCGGAGACTAATGTTCCTAGTTTGGAGAAAGATTATATGCGGTTGGCGTGAGTTGCTGATGGGTCGAACCTTAGTGACGCGCAGGTTGAGGCTCTGAATAACTCTCTTGTGTGGGTTGCAATGGAGACTTCTACTGGGGCTTATTCGCATGGGGCCGCTCTGGTAGAGGGCTCTGTTGAAGATTCGTCTGAGATGGTGATATCTGTTTACCCCACCGTTGACTCATCTAAAAGTGGCCGTGGTATCGACCGTGTCTCCTGTAGTTCGCATTGCTCACCGTCTCGTTCTAGGTCACAACTAGAAGTATTGGAAGGTCCTTTGGATACTTTGGTCCCTCATCTGCCTCTAGATCCTTTTGGGCCTCTCGTAATAAAGGGTCGATCGTTCTTGACAAGGAAAAAACAACTGAGGAGAGTCTGAGGACAGTGGCAACCGCAAAGGGTGGTGCTGGAATAGTTTCTTATCAGGAAAAGCTTCATCCTGATGCACGTATAAGTCTGTTCACACCGGACTTGGTGAAGATGAGCTCACATGTTTGGCACCAAGAGGTGGATGTTGAGTATGCTTCAAGGAAGCATATAGGCAGGCGTCATAGCTGGCTGATGGATCACAGTTCGAAACCCAAGGAGGATACGCTGGAATAGCGTGTGGACAAGGATTTGAATTATCTTAAGCTTGGTATGTCTCATATAAGCCACGCGGCCGTTGCTGGGACGAAAATAGAAGTATCTTATGCTTGGCTGCTGAGAAGCATCAGTTGGAATCTGATGTGGAATTCTATGCTCGAGAAACGAGGAAGGCCGAGGACCAACTCGAACTGGGATGACATGAACTCAGTGTTGTAAAATGTAGTCTAGCCATAGAGCAGTCTCAGGTCGATGCGCTAATTGGCAAGTTTGAGCTACTGGAGCGTGACCTTATTGATGCAAAGGTGCGAGAAGAAGAGCTTCTCCAGGAACAAGGAAAATGTTAGTTCCGCTAGGTTGTTCATGGCCAGGTTGAGTTGTTGGCACTGATGAAGGAGGAGCATCTGAAGTGGGATCTTAGCAGTTACAAGAAGATGTCATATGTGGACTTGTCGGTTACCTCTTAGTCATCAGGCAAGGAAGACAATCTATCCCTAACATCCAGGTTGAAGCGCGTACTGGTGGAGTTTTTATTAACCTAAATTAATAAGCTAATAAACCCTACTTGTAATACCACAAGTGCACGACTGTCCAACTAGTAGACAGTGGCAAATACGGGTCGATCCCACGAGGATTTATGAGACAGTCGAATTCTGAAACTTATTTAAACTAATTTAGAGTTAGGGGTTGCAACAGATGAAAATTACTAAGTTAAGATAACTAAATTGACAACTAAAATTAAACTAGTAATATGATATGAGAGTGGATCGAGACATCGAATCCACCACAGGTTCTTCGAGATTTGTGTAATCTAAATTATTATTTTCAAGAATCAACGCGACTAAACTAAAGATTCAATTGATTTCAGCAAAGGCATAAATCCCTAGCATTGCATGTCTTCTTACGGCACACACAATCATAGATTTAGATTAATTGATTAAAGCAGGCTTTGAATATCAATAAAGGGAACTTATAACTACCGATTAGTCTAGATAATTATTCCTGATATAATCGGTGAAAGAAAATTATTGAAATTCAGAAATCAACTGTGTTAAACATTCAAGCATATAGAAAACAATAAATTTAGATACGACAAACTCTAGGAAACCCTGTGGTTTCATCTCCGCCTCGGTGCCGGGTCTAGAAGATCATGGTGAATGATGTCACAACACTGGTGTAGGTAGAATCCATCTCAGCATGAACACGCATCCCGAGAAACTATTAAACGCTCAGTGGTGGCTCAAAGTAATGGACTGGGGTGTGAATAGCCAACTATTTTGAAAAACATTTGGTTCCCGCTTCTTTTCCTCTGATTTTCATTTCCAGCGAGCCGCGACCTGCTCCGCTGCTGCTGCTTCGTTCCAGTTCTTCTTCTCCGGTGAAGCTTCGATACCTGAAAGAGAGGGAGACAAAGTGAGGGAGTTACGCGAGAGATGGGCGAGAGAAGAAGAAAACAGGAAGAGTGCTCAGAGAGGAGCAGGGACGATGCTCCCTGTTTGCTGCTTTGCGAGAAACGATGCATTGGTGGTGGTGATGGTGGCTCGTGGAATGAAGACAAATACAAGACGAAAGAGAAAAACATGAGAGCCCATGGGCCCGCAGAGGAAGGGCTAGGGTTTCCTGCGGGATGCGTTATGCGTACAGCATAAATCGCACGGTGACATGTGTATGGCATAGGCTGTGTGACGTTTGAGTATATCGGTTACTCCCTTTCAATTGATGTGGTTGCGTGCGCGCCATTAATTGATTGATGTGATCTGCACAATTTCCTTGAAAACCATTGTCTTCCATTATCCTATACGACATTCAATGCTTGGCAGTTAATGCTGAAGTTCCCATTTGGTGAACCACTATGTCTATATAATGGTGTTTTGCAATCGTTGTAGGCACCATCTTTTGCTGAGTTTATTTCCTGTAATGTTCTTGTCTGGAGAAGATGCTTTGGATTTTCCAAAGGCTGAAGTTGGATCTCCATTACTGGAGTTTTCAAAAGTTTTGATGTTTACCTCGACCAGGCGTAGTGATAGTTGTTGTTATGTGTGGTCACCTGTTGTGGGTGGGCACGTAGTTAATCCGCTGAGGTCTCGTAATCTCTTCTCATATCAAGGAGAAGTATTGCAGGTACTTTCCCAAAAGAATTGTTTGTATTTTATGTGCAAGTGCCTTATCGTTGTTCATGGATGCTTGATCTCAGAAAACTCCACCATTGTTTGCTCCTTCCGCTGAAGAAGAGGTTCCATCTCCTTTTGAAGACAAGATCCTATTTCCACTCGCTGATCATGTGTTTGAAGGCAATGTTCAACTTCCTTCAACTGTCTCTGCTAGTGATGTTTTAATTAATTCGTTTATTTCTTTTCCAAATGTTGTAACTTCCTCCTCAGAGATAATAGATCATTAATGAACATTTCTTCTTGTTGAAATTTGTGTGCTTTCTATTGCTTTGCCTTCCGGTATCGTAATAGTCATCGTCCGACTTGTGTTTCTCTTCTTGTAGATTAGGACTTTGAGAGTTGTTGTAGACATGACTAGGCTTTAACATCTAGGCTAACCTTTGGTGTAGACATCCAAATTTCTTTAAATATGCTCTGTGGTTCGACATAGTTATCAGATTAGAAGATTTACTGGTAAATCTAACTTATACGTCGAAATTTATTAAGTACATTTCGTATTCTGATATAGTTATCGGATAAGAAGATTTACGAGTAAATCTGACTTATACATCCAGATTTATTAAGTACACTTCGTTATCCAACATAGGTATCGGATTACAAGATTTATGAGTAAATCTAACGCATACGTCACTACACCAAAAGACCTGATTAGCTACACAGGGGTGGCCACGGTTCTAAGCCGTTGGTGTGTTTGCCACGGCTAAAAACCGTGGCTATAGTGCCCAACGGCTTAAAACCGTGGTTAAAAAAAGGCTTGGCCACGGTTCTAAACCGTTGGTGTGTTTGCCACGGCTAAAAACCGTGGCTATAGTGACCCACGGCTTAAAACCGTTGCAAACGTGCACGTGCGTTGCACGTGAAGGTGTGGAGAATTAGGTCGATTTCAGGCGGGTGAAATTTTGCGAAAATTTTTTTCTTCCCGCGCGTTCCCGCTGCATCTCCCCCTTTTCAACCCTTTGCATCTAACCCTAAAATTTCAAGGAGAGGGAAAGAGAGAAGGAGAAAGAGAAGGAGAAGGAAAGAGAGAGGGAGAATTCGAGCTTCTAATTGATTCATCATTTTTGGTTCTGTTTCTGTTCTGATTTATCATTTTTCAGTAATTTTCACTGATTTGAACTTGATTATTGCAAATCTAGTAGAAGAAGGTGTTGATTTGTTCGTGTTCATAACAAATCCAGTTGTCGTTTTAATCTTTCGCTCACCATTTGTTTGTTAAAATTGAGTTTCTCTCTTCTCGCCAGGTATTCCTTCCATCTTATACTATTTCTTTTTCTTTGCTATGGCTACTTCGATCTAATAGTATTAGTTTATCTCTTTGAATTCAAATGTAGAATAATTTTCATTCAAATAGATCAATTTCCATTGAAACTCGGATTATTTCATATTCAAATAGCTCAAGTGTGCAAGATTCAAACTTTGATTTTCCGATAAGAATGAGGTATACCCTTCCTGATTACAGAGTGTTTATTTGGTTAACTGTTGCTTTACAAACTAAAGTCCTTTATGGTATTTGATTTTCCAATGTATATCGGTACAACTCATGCAGGATATTCAGCCTAGGGAAAATGCAAATTATTTATTTATATATTTTATGTTTTATAATTGGGTTTTCTTTTCCTAAATGTCTGTTCTCTTGTTTGAATGTTTCAATTGAATTAGTAGACTGCAGTAGAGTTGTTTGGCAAGCAGTTTGTATGAAAAATGGTGTTTTCTTGTTGAATTGCTTAGAATTACTTTGCCAATGTGTTTTCTGGTAGGGAAAATAATTGTTCGATTCGAATTGTCCTCTGGGCAAGTGCTCATGCTGGACATTTCTGAACACTTTGACTTTAGTTGTGATTAGTTTTCCTCCCTGGTTTTCCCTTTGTCAAGGCTGACTGCTAAACTTTGAATCTAGTCCAATTTCGAGGTCATGTTCTACGCTTTGACAATGGTGGTTTGTAGTTTGATTAAATCAGGCTTTACACAACAACAAGCTATTTGATTAGTTCTAGAGTTTTATGGAACTCAGCTAAATGTTGTTATCAGTGTATTACTCCAGTATAGCAGTGGAGTAAAGTGCATTTGTTAGTGAAGTTCACTGGTCAATAATTGATACTGTGTTTTGAGGAAGAATTATAGCTTCCATTGGTCACCAAATGTGAAGTTTTCTTCACATATACCTTCAATTAGTGCTTGCATTATATGCTTGGATAAAGCACAAAGTGCCATATTTTGCGTATAGGTGATTGCTAGTTACTTCCACTTGATTGTTTGAACTTGCTATAGCTCAAACAAGCAACATTGTCGCAAGGTGTTTGACTAGTAGTTGGTTGTGCAACACTTGTGTTCATTGACTTGCTTGTGCTCATGCATTTGATTAACTTTATTTTCTCTTTGATATTGCGGCAGAGTGGTGTTATTCAGACAATCAATAAAATGCTGTCCACTGCATTTTTTACCGAAGTGTACTTGTTTGTATTTCATTTTTACGCCTTTCAGCTTGTCATCTGTTGAATTCTAATATGAGATTTAATTTTGGTTTTTAAGATTGGTGCACCATTTTGGAGCCAAAGAAACCTCCACCAGACTACATTTGTCGGAGATGCAAAGTACCCGGTAAGTTGTTAGTTTAGAAGCTACTTCTCTACATTATTCTTTTGTCACTATTTTTCACGTGGATTATTCCTATTATAGGTCCTCTCATATTTTCTTTGGTGTTAATTTACTTTTCCCGTCCTTTGTGCAATTGTCGTTTCATATTATATATTTTGGATTCTAAATTTGTTTGAAAGAGGATGCTGAACTCACTTTCATTTTTAAAATTGTAACCAGGTATCAGGAACTACATTGTCTCAAAAGATCTAATGTGCACTTGTGGAGCGACAAATGTACTCACAGATGATCTTCTGCCTAATGCGACACTCCGCAAGACCATTGACTTCTTCTTAAACCCAGATATTAGTAGTGAAGAAACTAGTAGAACCAAGTCAAGTTCTCAAGTTGTCTGATAAGGAGCCTGCTCGACTCCTCCAGATCAAAGTCCCATCGCCCACCCATTCTGCCTTAACATCATCAGGAAGCAGGTATTTTCTGTTTCATCAGTTACATAGTGCCAGTTCTTATCATAAGTTCCATTTTCAGGTATCGCTTTTGCTATGGAATGTAAATTTCCTTTACATATTTTCCAATTTCAGCATCACTTATGTTTTGCAACTGAAAAATGTGTTTTTTTCCTTTTCTTTTACAGATGGAGTGAACAAAATCAAAGGGCTAAAAGTAGATACAGATTCCGTAGAGACAAATATAGTAAGTATCAATATATAAAAAAAATGTAAAACACAGTCACTTTGTTTCTCATATTAAAAGTAATAAATGAGTTGCTATATGCAACTTGATGTTAGTCTTGGCTAATCTGATATTTTTTTGCCAAGTTCTATATATTGTTCTAACCAAGTCAGAAACCAAACTTGAAGGGAACAAGCCTAGACTTTAAGCTTGTAAAATTGAGTTTCAGGTTCCTTTAGGTTTCCTTTACAGTTTATTTTTTAAAGTTTTCTGAATTTATGATAAGGGAAGGCCATTTTGCTCTAGTGACAATTTGGTATGATATTCTTATGCACCTTATGTCTGTTGGGTGCATCATAAACTAATCCATTTTGCATACGGATGCATTTTCTATGCATATTTTATTTATAATTGTTTGAAAGTTGGTACATGGTAAGCTTGACAAATTGTAGTTTAACTGTGATCCTATAGATTGAAAATATATTGAGATTCCAAGCTTGACAAGTTGTAGTTTAACTGTGAATCTGTGATCCTATAGATTTAAAATATATTGAGATTCCAAGGCAGTGATAATCTTTTTAACAGCTGGATTGAATAGAGGTATTCTTACCTGACCTCTCACAATTGTTGCAGTTCCAACCCTTCCTCTCCAATTTAGGATTGTCAAAACCCAAGAAAAAAGCAATTCTGAGTTGCTTATATTAATACAATTATTAGGAAAATGTTGTATATTTTTTATAATTTGAGAAAATATTGAATTCTGCAGGTCGAATTGTGTTTTGCAAGTGGAGCATAATGGCAAAGAGTCCTCGCAAGGTGCTGTCTTGGCTTGGGACAGAGTTGTTTTGCTCTGTTTCTGTTCAGAAACAGGGCAGCGATGGCTGGAAGGTGCAAGGCGCAGGCGCAGAGGCTGCTGCGTTGCTGATGTTGCTGCTGCGTTGCTGTTGCTGTTGCTGTTGCGAGTTGCTGTTGCGAGTTGCTGCTGCGCTGCGCTGCCTTAGCAGTTTATCATTTGCAACAAGTAGCTTGAATTAAAATTTTTTTTTTTCTTTAGTGTTTTGTTCCTCAATTTCTACTTTCTTAGCAGTCTCATTTCTTCTCTTGGTCTTTGCAATTTTTAACTTCTTGGCAGTCATTGAACTGGGATCTTCTTCCTCTTTTTTCTTTTCTCATTTTACACATCCTAATTCTTTTGTTTTTGAACTATTATGATTTTTTACTCCGAATGTATTAGCATAACTGAGACAAACTTCTTTAGTCTTCGAGTCTGTAGGGCTGATGTAAAATTTAACTTGCAGGCCTTGTTGCATTGTGTGTAAGCTATAACTGACTTGCTTGATAATTCTTCCAGGAAGGGGAATCTGATTTTTGAACTTCCATTGACAGGACAGGAAATCTAAAAGCTATGAGAATGATAAATCAGTTGGTGTCAAATTATTACATTACGGGGCTGTCGACGGGAAAGACAGTGTGATGGGTAAAGACAGAGGTATGGTGTTGTTTGTGGTAGGTTGGAGTTTGGCTAGCTCCAATCTGGTTTAAACATTGCTAGCCAAGTTTTTTTTCTTAGTTTGTTTTGTTTGCAAATTCTGAATTGAATTCTATCATGATATATGTTTGCATGGTGTTTATCCAGGCGAATCACAACCTGCTAAGATATTCGAAAGAACAGCTAATTTGGCGAATAATCAAATTATCAACTACCGATGTGATCCAACAGAGAAGTGGTTATTCATGATATAAAAAATTTACTCATTAGTTGCATCCTGCGTCATGTTTGCTTTTAGCTCAAATATGATGTATTTTTGTTGTCATTTTACTTGTTGCTAGTTTGCATTCCCTGTTATAAGAAAAGAAAAAATTGATTGAGTTATATTTCTTTTTGGTTTCTTTCTTATTACTTGTTGGGTTATATGGTCTAGTGCATGTGTGTTTGTGTTTGATCAGCTTCCTAAGTATATATATAATTTGATTTTGAATACATAATGTCAATCATTTGATTTTGAATACATAATATCAATCATTTGTGGGAGTGACAAACCAGAATCTGGAAATTAGTAAATTTGCCAGAACAATCACTTGCCTATATCCTCTTTCCATGTGACAGTGCATTGACTGGAGGTCAAGGACAAAGACTGTTTTTTACATGAAATGCATGCGTCAAATATGCACGAATATAGATAGATATATACTGTTGTTTTGGAGGTGCGTTACTTTTATATATAGATATATACGACTCTTTCTGTATGAAATCACTAGAAGGAATTGTGAATGAGTGATTGTTTTTTGAGGTTTGTTTGCTAGTTGTGATTAGTATGTCATCGAATTTTCCCATTTTTGGTGTCTTTTTGCATACTATATTCTGCATGACAAGTTAAATTCGAAGTAATGTTTGCTGTCCCTGGAATTGATGTTGCACATACGTAAACTCAGCTACATAACCAGTTTGCATATCTTTCACTTTGGTTACTTCGTCATCATTTCAAACCAGCTGAAAGTGACTTTTATTTTGTCTATGCTTTTTTACTTATTTTGTGTTTTTATGGAGATGAAAATGTAACTTTATTCATCCCTGCATCACAAAGGACATGGTATGGTATCACCTACGTTGACATTGACACATGAAATCGATTTCTAATCTGTTTCGGATTCATGAATTTACATTCTGCTTTTTATTTCTCGACCAATCATCTCCAATACACATTCTTTTCAAGTTGAGATGGCCTCCAACAATGAGTTCTTTTCCTTGAGCAGTAAGATGAAAATGAGTTCTTTTCCTTGAGCAGTAAAGTTTTGCTATGATTTATGGTGGTATGAACTTTCTTTTGGATGCATGTCTGCTGCTCCATAGTCAGACATGCCTTCCTAAATTCTGCTATTGCCACATGATGAACCTAGACAATTTTTTTCTATATCATACCCCCTTCCCCCACTTTGAAACTGCAAAAATAAATGCTCGTAATAATGTTAATTATGTATATCTAAGCAATCACATTCTTCATTGTGATAGGATTTTAATTGTATTCTTCTTTTTGGTCAGGCAAGGGATGCGAGGAAGTTGTTTGCAAGCCCAGAAGGAGACCATCTCACATTGATGAATGTATATCGGTCATCTGCTGAGTTTTTGGAGAAGAGCAAACTGGCAGGCAGTAAAGATAAGACTGCTGAAAGAAACCTGAGCAAATGGTGCAAGGAAAATTTCATCAATAGTCGTTCTTTTCATTGCATCTTTTGTTCATGTGTATTCTCATGTGTTGTATGCTTTAATGCAGTCAAATTAGAGGGCATGTTCAGCAAATGGGTTTGCGTATTGCTTCATGTGGATAAGAAGCCCTTCAATTTCGGCGATGCCTTGCTGCTTCCTTCTTCCTGAATGCTGCTTTAAAACAACCTGTCGGTTCATACAGGTTTGGATGTGACCACTTCTCTCAGTGTTGAGCAGCAGCAGTGCGTACCTCGCATCATCAGCAGATCGTCCCTTGCAGCAGCAGCATTGCGTCTCTCGTAGCAGCAGCAACATTGTTCCACTTTCTTTGTATTTGAGATATTTAAGTTTGTGTGTATCATTGTATTTGAGATATTATTTGATAGATTTTGACTCAATGTAATACATTTTCTTATTAATTAAATTACTTTGCCTCCATTATTTGATAGATTTTGACTCAATGACTCAAAGTCATTTGATAGCAAAAAATAAAAAAAATAAAAAAAAAAATTTAAAAAAAAAAAAAAAAAAGTTTTTGCCACGGTTTTAAACCGTGGCTAACTGTTGCAACGGCTAAAAACCGTGGCTACCTTGCCACGGCTTCTAACCGTGGCTATGGTTAGCCACGGCCTAAAACCGTTGCTAGCACGTTTGCCACGGTTTAATTCACACTATTTAGCCACGGTTTATAACCGTTGCCATGGTTAGCCACGGCTAAAAACCGTTGCTACTCTTAGACACGGTTTAAAACCGTTGCTAATATATGCACTTTGTCACGGCTTCAAACCGTGGCTAATTTTGCCACGGCTATGAACCGTTGCTATCTTGTTTGACACGGTTTATAACCGTTGCTAATATCTACACTTCGTAACGGCCAGAAACCGTTGCTAATGTTGCCACGGCTTAGAACCGTTGCTATTGTTATTGCAACGGTTTATAACCGTTGCTAATTTCTAAAAATAACGCCCCCCATTCAAACATAAAACCGTTGCTACAATGTTTAGCAACGGTTTATAGCCGTTACAAAGGATTTTACGACGCCCCTGTAGTCCACGGCTCTTAGCCGTGGCAATGGCTTACGCCCACGGTATAGAACCGTTGCTAATGGGGGTTTTTGGTGTAGTGCGTCCAAATTTGTTAAGTACACTTTGTTATCCGACATAGTTATCGAATTACGAGTAAATCTGACTTACTCGTCCAAATTTATTAAGTACTCTTCGTTATCCGACATAGTTATCGGATTACAAGATTTACGAGTAAATATGACTTATATGTCCAGGTTATTAAGTACACTTCGTTAATTGACATAGTTATTGGATTACGAGTAAATCTGATTACTCGTCTAGATTTATTAAGTACATTTTGATATCCGACATTGTTATCAGCCCAGAGGATTTTCTAAATAATTTCCTTGGCCGACTTTGATACCCTGACTGGATTAATACACTTCTTGATCCGATAGGTGATCCATAAGTTTTTTAGATATCATTTCCTAGTCTGACTTTGATGTCCAGACTAGCTTGATACACTTCATTGTCCGACATGATGGTCGGACAAGAAGATTCAAACAATTTCCTAGTCTGATTTTGATGTCGTGACTAGCTTGTTAAACTGCATGGTCCGATATGGTGATCGAAACAAAAGATTTTTAAATAATTTCTAGTCTGACTTTGATGTCCTGACTAGCTTGTTAAACTTCGTGATCCGACATGGTGATTGGAACAGAAGATTTTTAAATATTTTCCTAGTCTGACTTTGATGTCTTGACTAGCTTGATATACTCACTACACCAAAAGGCCTGTTTAGCTACACGGAGATGGCCACGGCTCTAAACCGTCGGTTTATTTGCCACGACCAAAAACCGTGGCTATTGTGGTCAACGGCCTAAAACCGTGGCTATAAAAATAAAAACCGTGGCTATAATCAATACCCCATGGCCACGGCTGTAAACCGTGGGTTGATTTGCCACGACCAAAAACCGTGGCTACACTATATTAAAAGGCTTGTTTAGCTACGGGGAGATGGCCACGGCTCTAAACCGTTGGTTAATTTGCCACGGCCAAAAACCGTGGCTATAACGGCCAACGGTTTAAAACCGTGGCTAAAAAAGGTTGCCACGGCCAAAAACCGTGGCTAACTGCCAACGGTTTAAAACCGTGGCTATAAGCTTTTGCTTTTCAAGTGAGTTTCGCGCTTTGGAGGGAGCAATTTCGCGCTTTGGCGAAATAAATTGAACAAAAGAAGCTGGCGAGTTGTTTTGTTCAAGTGTTCGTGAGTTTCACGAGGTTCAAGCTGGCGAGGTGAGTTTCGTGAGTTTCGCGAGGTGTTTTGTTCAAGCTGGCGAGGTGAGTTTCGTGAGTGAGTTCGCAAGGAAAGAGTAAGGAGAAAGTTTTGTTCTTCATCAGGTAACAAATAAAGAATTTTCGTTTATTGTTCTGGTTGTTTGATTCGTTTAGTTTGATTGGTAGATGAAGTGTCCGGGGTTTTGAAGCAAGGGGGTGTTTGGATTTGTGGTTAGAAATGTTGGGTGTTATTCAATTTCTGATTTATGTGTTTCAAGTTTGAAGGGATGTTAGTCAGATTTGGGGTTTAAGTGATTAGGAAGGTTTGGGTTTTGATGAGTTTATTGATTTTGAATAAATGGGGTTTCAGATTTGTGGTTATTGATGAGTTAGAGATGTTGGGGTTTTGTTCAATATGCGGAAAGTTGAGATTTGAAGGTCAGATTTGGGGATTTCAGTGGTTAGGAAGCTTTGGGTTTTGATGGGTTTAGCGGTTTTGAATTAATGGGGTTTCAGACTCGTGGTTATTGGCGAGTTAGAAATGGTGGGGTTTTTTTCATTCTGCAAAAAGTTGGGATTTTGGAAGGAAGACTATCAGATTTGGGGATTTTGGTGGTTGAGAAGCTTCGGGTTTTGAGGGGTTTGTTCATTTGGGGTTCAGTACAAATGGTTGTTGATTTGTTTCAGTGTTTTGAAATGGACTATTTGGTTGCTTGTTGTTTGTGTTTAGCACAATGAGGTGATATGTTTATTTCATAGTTGGTTTTAGGGGTTTTTAATGTAGAGATTTGGTGTCTTTGAAGGTTGAGGTTTTGAGGATTTTGTTTTAGTTGGGTTTAACAATTGTTTACTTCTTTACTTGTGTAAATTAGGGTTTTGAATATTTTGATTTGCGGCTTATCTTAGTTGAGAAATTTAGGGTTTGCATGGTTGAGGGATTTGATTTGGTTTTGGCTATTGTTTAACTTCATGATAAAAAAAAAAAAATGATTGGATGTTTATGTGAAATTGGGGCTTTTTGTATGTTGTTATTAAAGTTCTAAATGTGTAAAATAAAGTTCTTCACTTGATCATGGTTCATGAGTTTCACCACTGTCAAAATTTTGTTATCTATAACAATGTAGTAGTTTTTAAGGCAATTGATTTAAGGTGAATTTTTTATTGTTTCAAATTGAAGTGGAGTCATACCAGTTAGTGGTGAAGAATACTCTATACCAACCAGATGAGGTATTATCATTAGCGCAATGGAGAGTCCTTAACAGATTGCATGACAGGAACGAGACACTATATTACAAAGTAAGTTTGCCGGATAAAAGCTTAAAACTTCATTAGACTTTTGGAATTTCATCAGATTAAACTAATCCCTTTACTTGGTTTCTCCAGGTCCTTATTGAAAACATTGAATATTTTGCTCCAATAATATACAATCCGACTGTGGGGTTGGAATGTCAAAACTACGGAGGCTTGTTTAAATGCCCACGTGGGATGTATTTCAGTGCAAAGGATAAAGGAAAGATGATGTCCATGACCTATAATTGGCCATCTGAACAGGTTAGTAAGGGGTCAAGAGGATTAGTTGTTCTAGTTTGCTCTTGGAGGTTTGTTCTTTGTATGGATTTCATGTACTGTTCACTTCATGGAAGCTAATTTTGTGACCTGGTATTTTGTTTCTTAGTACTTGGAATTGGAATCACATTAACATGTAACTTGCTAGGACTGTTTCACTGCTCTTTCATAATAACATCTATTCTTAAAATGTTCTTACATAAAGTGTGAGCTTGTCTCACTTTTAATTCACTCAAGAGTTGAGGAATTTGTGAACTAAAATTCCAAGTTCCCTTGAGTATAGGTTATTGCATCATAAGGTGATTTTATAAGTTTATTTTTTACGCTCTTAGTCTAGATCTAAAAAGTCTTAGGACAAATGTATGAGTAAAACTTTTGTGGAGGGAAAAAAACTTTTACTTCATATAGGATGAAATAAAATAGAAATTTAATAAGGAATGTTATTTTAGTTGACGTTGTTTGATTTCTAGTTTTTATTTAGATTTTTGTTTGCTTCTGCCACAATATCATCATTCCTTTATGAATGTTGATGAATTTTTTGGGATTGACTGTTACATAATGAGAACAGTTACTGTATGCACTCTTTAATACTTTTCACATTTTTGGTTTATCTTCCATTTGTTACAGGTTGAACTGATAGTGGTGACAGACGCAAGCCGCATTCTTGGACTTGGGGATCTTGGAGTTCAGGGAATTGGAATGCCCATCGGGAAACTTGATATATATGTTGCTGCAGCCGGCGTGAACCCACGCAAAGTATATACCCTCTCTTTATTTCTCTTCAATATATTATGTCTTTCAGCTTTCGAATACTGTTGCATATACCATTATACCATTACAAGTACTCTCAGTTTACTGTTATTTTTATTGTAGATACTTCCAGTGATGCTAGATGTTGGAACCAATAATCAAAAGTTTCTTGAAGATCCTCTTTGTAAGTATAAATATTTGGTTCCTTAAGTTGCTAGGAATGATTTTCCTATCGAGGAGGAATAGTAACCATCCCTACAAAGATAGTGTTTGTTCTCTGTTTCAACTTTACCATCCTATTCTATTTTACTGCTAACGTTCTTTAGTACGGTGTTTCAAAAGGACAAGTACGACCAAAAGCTCAACCATATAACTGCTTTGCTTCTAGGGAATATATATCAATAAAATATATAATTATCTTTGGAAGAGATAAATGATTCCACCATTCTTTTGTTTGCTATGGTGTTTCTCTCTTCTTCTTCTTCTTTTTTTGATAAAACTATGTTGTTTTCCTTTTATGGCAATGATTGAGTGCTTTTGTGGAACACTTGTACTAATTACAGTGAAACACATGCTTATGCAAGATTCATTGAGCTATTACTGCTAGGTCAGACCTTTTGATCTCCTAATGGATAGTGTGTGTCAGTAGTAAGATAACTAATGACAAGATTAGTAACTGATGGAGTTATTTCTGCTAGCTCTCACCAAGAAAGCAAGGTGACACTGTACCTGTAGATAAAGTAATTCCTGTTACAATATATAACAATCGAAGAGGGATTCAAAACAAGATACAACAGTTGTTTATAACTAAACAATCATTGGCTTCTAAGGTAGAAGCAAATTAGACAGCAGTAGCATGACAAAGAAAAGACCTTGATGAAAACTAAGAAAAATTAAAAGAATGGTTAATAGACAGGTTTGGCCTATTCATCCTGAGATGTGGTAAATCCTGAGATAATAGTTTTATGAAAATTAGATAGGTTTTTTTTATTAGTTCAAGGGATTTATTCCTATACATTTTCCTTTATTTTTTTCCAAAATTTATTGCATCAATTATCTGTTTCACGTCGAGAATTAAGAATACCTTAAAGTGCAGTACTGTCAACTCAAGCCTAGGCGGTAATGTCAACTGATCAAGCCTAGGCCAAGAAAAATAAATAAGGTTCATCAGTAATTGCTACTATACTTATAAAATGTATGGTACATTATATCCAATTCTATAACCTGTGCGTTCGTATTATTTACCACATCTCAGGATGATTTGTAAGCCTGTTCAATTGTCCATGTTAGTAGCACAAAACCTATTTCAATTGTCCAATTTGAAACTCCGTTTTGAAAAGACTGCCCTATCTGAAACTGTATGTAGATAAACAAATAGTTAGAGATCCAATGACTCTTTTCTGGTTTCTTTTGAAGGTTTGGAACGATTTTGGAATTTATAAGTGAAACTGTTTGTGGTCCAGGTTCTCGCAGATATGGGAATATGCGCCATTGATGAATTTTACAAGATGGATGAATCTGATCGAACAACAATCCATGAAGTGATGGAGCAGCAGATGATATTCACATAATTATTACATAATATATCCCTTAATTTATATATGTTAGTGTTTCGATTATTATATTTTATAATAATTATTTCGTTTTAATGTTTATGTAGGAATTTGAGCGTTAACGATGAAATGGTATTAAGGCGACAGACAATTGGTCGATTCTAGTGATGGTACAAAGCAGAGAGTCTCATATCTAACCCTAACCCTAATAAACCTAGGTCCACCTAATTTAACCTAAGCCCAAATCTAAAATTGCTAACCTAAAAACCAAAGCCCAAGATAATAAAACCCTATTTAACTCACCTCATCTTAGGGAAAAAGGATCTCTCTTAATCTCTCTTATTCTCTCCTCTTCCACAGCCCCTCTCCCCTCATCTCTTTTCCAGCCACCACACCACCCTGCCGGCAATCCTCGCTCAATAGGAGAGCCGGCAGCGCGATAATCCCGCCATCACCCCTCATCTCGTCATCTCTCACCTCGTTCTCCGAGCCAACAACCACCTCCTCCTTCATCCCACTGAAACAGGGGCGTGACACCCTGTTTCACGTCATCACGCCACACAGCCATCACCACCACCACCGAGCACCACCTTCTCCGCCATCACCACCACCACCGCGCGCACAACCTCCCTGTTTTCCACCCTGTTTCGCTCCCTCCTTCCTGTTTTCCTCTCTTCTCTTCGTCTCTCCCTCCTTCCTGACTCTCTCTCTCTGCTCCAACCTCGCCAACAGACCAAGCGAGAAGCGCCACTGCCGCGAGACAGAGCTCTCTGTTTCGCCTCCTCCTTTGTTTTCTTGCGTTAACTTCTCTGTTCTTCATCCTATCTCTCTTTTGCAGGTACCAGGGCAAGTTAGGGACCACGAGGAGCTCGCGAAGAAGCCGCAACAGCGCGGAACAGAGCGGCGTCTCGCTGGAGACGAAGGTGCAGCAGCGCGCGACTTTGGCGGGAGAAAACTGTTTTTCAAACAGTTCAGCTATTGACACCCCCGAGTTCTCTAAGAGCCACCACAGTGCCTTTAGCAGTCCTTTTCTCGGGATTCGTGTTCGTGCAGAGATGAGTTGCGGCGTACCACATCACGAGGAGATGACTGCCACTACCATGGATAGCTAAACCCTTCGCCAAGGCTACGATGAAACCACAGGATTTCCTAGAGTTTGTGTATTTAGATTTATTATTTTCTTTATGCTTGAACGTTAAACACATTTGATTTATGATTTTTAATAATTTGCTTTCACCGATTATATCCTGATTAATTATCTAGACTAGTCGGTAGTTAGAAATACTCTTTGTTGAAATTCAAAAGCCTGATTTAATAAATTAATCTAAATCTGTGATTGTGTGTGCCGTAAAAAGACACGCAATGCTAGGGATTATGATTAGTTAAAATAAACCTGTGATTGTGTGTGCTGTAAGAAGACACGCAATTCTAGGGGTTTATACTTATGCTGAAATCAATTGTGAACTTAGACTAATCTAATCATATTAAATCTTGAAAACTATATTTTTGATTACACAAATCTCAAAGAAACCTGTGGTGGATTCAATGCCTTGGTTTTCCTTCTCATATTCTTTAAAACTTTATATTTTATTGTTTTTAATTTGATTTTTAGTTTAGATATTTTAATTGCTGTAACCCCATTTAAATTAGTTTAAATCCACTCTGAAATTTAATTGCAACCACAGTCCTTGTGGGATCGACCTGTACTTGCCCTTGTCTACCAGTTAGACACTGTGCACTTGCAGTTATTACAAGTAGGTTAAATTAACCTATTTATTTAGGTTAGTTAAATCGCCATCAAGTTTTTGGCGCCGTTGCCGGGGACTGTAGCGGTGTAATTGGATTTAAGAGTTTATTTTCACTAGTTTGTAGTTTAGGTTAAAAAAAAAAAAAAAAATTCAATAAAAAAAAAAAAAATTAGGTCAGATATAAGATTGCTTTTGCTTTTAGGATAGGATTGATTTTATTTTCTTTTAGTTATTTCTTTTAAGTCTTAGAAGTTTTGATACTTGTTTTTGTTTTTTTTTAATTTTGCAGGTATTAATAGGAAGGAAGCATATATTACAAATTACTCGCTTCTCGAGAAAATTGAACGATCCTGCAAACATCAAGCAAAGTTATTATTTTTTTTTATTTTTTTTGTGAGGAGAGTTTTAATTTTATTTTCACCTCGTTTTACGAGCGTGTGGTGTAATAATTTTTAAACTCTACTATTTCTCATTTTGTTTAATGCAAAAAAAAAAAAAAAAAAAAATACAAAACAAAACAAAAAAAGAAGCACATGGTTTGAATTGTTTACAGGTTGCTATCGCGTGGACACTCTCAGAAGTTGGCGAGCCGTCAGGTGGACGGTGCTTCTGATCGACGTCAACTCGACTTCTACCCGGCGTCGCAAGTAACCCAAGAGAGGTTCACGCCGGAGGTAACTTCTTTCCACCGCATCTGCACGCGGTTTCTGAGTGGATTACTGTGTGTTTATTTGCTAGGTACTTATCTAGGGTCATTTTTCATTCATCTTGCTTGCGCATCATATAGGCCTTGATTAGGTTTTACCATTTTTATTCTAGAGTTAGGTTATCTTCATATATAGATTAGGCTTGCATAATTAAAAAATAAAAATAAAAAAACAAAAAAATGAAATCTAATCATTATCCATCTCGCAGGAATGCATTTAATGCCATGCAACAACCTGATTCTGCTCCATATTCAGATTATTACAACTCAGGTTCCGCATATTATCCTGACTTCCTCTCCCCTTCTAATGAGGATAAAGACTTTAAGGATTACTTCTCCCCTTCTACCTCGAAGCTTGAAACAACTCTTATGACTCTGAATCAGAAATTAGATGCACTTATGAATTTGACTCAACCCCTACCTCCCACTAATGTTTCATTTGAGGGTTGTGTTGCATGTTCGAGTCCTAGTCATTCTACAGCTGATTGTGATTTGCAATATGATTATCCTGAATATTTCGCTGAGCAAATCCATTCTTTTAATGCTCATTGGCGACCTAGTTATAATTCAAAGATCAATTATTACAGTCCTGGTTTTGCCACTAATCAAAATCTCTCTTGGGCTCATAACTCACACCAAGGGGGACATATTTTTTCTCAAGCTCCTCAATACCCTAATCATGTCATGCCCCACCATGACCAAGTTCCTCCATCCAACACATCAAGTTTAGAGGAAAAGATTAATCAGTATTTGCAGCGCTCAGCAAGTATAATTGATCAGAATTCTAAGGACATATCTGAGTTGATAGCCACGACTCAAAGACTTGAGTTAGTTGTGGATCATATTACTGAGGCAGTATCTGAAAGTGAGTTAGGAAGAGTTCCTAGTCACTCTATTCAAAATCCAGAGGGTCCATTCATAACTGGTAATACATGGGAATCCGAGTCAGATGATGTTTCTGAGGATAATGTGATTGAAACTACATTGCTTCCTGACCCATTCCTTTCCCCACATTTTCATGAAGATCCACTCGACATATGTCTTCCTAGTGACTCATGCATAGAATCAAACTGTGAACAGTCTTTAGAGTCTCCCCTTGACTGTTTTCATGATACACATGACCATTTAGAGGCTTGTTTGACTCATTCTAGTTTAGACTTTGATGTTGATGATTCACTTAGGGAAGTCAATGATTTGCTTGACTCAGTCCCCATTATGGATCCTAGTTATAAATGTAAGTCTAAAGTGGAGCCTCTTCCACTCAGTGAGTCAAAACTAGTCTCATCAGTTGAGCTACCTGAGCTTGACCTTAAACAATTACCTGACACCCTCAGGTATGCGTTTTCAGGTACTGATGATACTTTGCCTGTTATTATTTCATCTATTTTGAATTCAAAACAGGTTATCACAAAGAGGTCGGGAGATATGTTTAATGAGAGACTACATGCCATAGGGAGTGCTAATTCTAGGTTTGGGGGTGTTGTTGCATCGTCTAACTCATCATCTTGGTGTAATCCATTTTGTTACGATGAACCTGTACCACCCGATATATTTATAGGCATACCTATTTCCATCCCTTTCATATTGACTGATGCTACCTATGTGGATCCATTGTTGGTAAGCGATGATTTCAAATTTTACCATCCTGATGTGGATATTATCCAATCTTCTGATTTGGAACCAGACTTAGGATGTTCCATTTTAGGAGTAAGGGAGGATCATTTGGTGCATATCACTACTTGCGACCTATTCATGTTTAAGATCCCTATTGACTTCCAAGGAATACGAGCTTCTTTACCAATTCTATATTATTTTAGATGGTGTCCTTGCAGCTTTTGGGATGTGCTAGTATATCTTGTGTCACATGTGGTTGTTATTTTTGAGTGGACTGATCCTCAACTTTTCAGGTTGTTGGTATACGATTCCTTCACCCTTTTGAGGTGAATGTTCCCTATGTTCTTCCTCGTCACTTCATGATATATCACTCATGAGGAAGAATATATGTCGGGCTGACGACGTTAAACCAAGCGCTCCTAGGAGGCAACCTAGCTTCAGTTGTGTCATGATGGTTAGTCTGGATTGATTTTCGAGTTCTTTCTAGTTTCATTCCACTCATACTCGTTAGCTCCGTAACAATTTTGACTTACAACTGATACATGTAATTTTTTAAAATTTTTATTTTTTATAATTTTTTTTCATTTGAGTCCTGTATTGTTTTTATCAATTTATCATGATGAGTCCACAGTTCTTATGTCTCTGAGCGTTCATTGGTGGAAGATTTCGTCGAAATTGGTAAAAACTTTCCCATGGTAATATCACTCTAACTCTCATATTTTATTTTTCCTGCATTTGTCATGATCATCATTTTATACATTGAGGACAATGTTTGGTTTAGGTTTGGGGGTGAGGTTTATGAGTTTTTCTGTATTTTTTCAAAATTTTGGAACTAAAATTCATTTCACAATTTACTATTGTATTCTACTCAATCTCCATTGAATACATAGTTAATTATGATTGTGTGAAAAATTTTCACTTTGAAAATGCAGTCAAAATCTAAGTTTCTTTCCAATGAAGAGGATGTGCTTTCAAGTATGCCTTTAAATTGGAGGAAAACATGCTTTCACGTGTCACTTTTATATATCAATAGGAAAACATATGGTTTGATATTATCTTTAAGTTAAATATATTTCATGAGATTTTTTTCAACTCGATTACTTTTTGCACTATAAGCCATATTAGCATGATTTGAAGTTGATGAGTGAGATATGAGCTAGAAAACCTTAGAATAAT
Organism: Berberis vulgaris; assembly: GCA_963556465.1. Lineage (NCBI taxonomy): Eukaryota > Viridiplantae > Streptophyta > Magnoliopsida > Ranunculales > Berberidaceae > Berberis > Berberis vulgaris. Next base: position 78,480,771 of record OY747131.1, read on the forward strand.
AGTGGAGACTTAACCCGTGAAAGTTTTGAACCATTCTTTCCTTTCTGAGTGTTAGATAAATATACTCTAATTTTTCTTGAGTCGCATTAAGTCGTTGATGATCTCATTATCTCATTTTTTTTATCAATTACTTTGAGAATGACATTAAAATTAAATTATTGCACTAGAACTTTTAGTTTATTTAGTTGAGATGTCATAATACCAACCTGAACTTAAGAAATGATGTAGGCAAGTTTTTCTTAAACCTTTTCTAGCCTTTTTACTTACCCACTCATTAGTTCCCTTTTGAAACCCTTTGAGCCGTTGATAGCATTTTATTTGTTAACCCCTTATCAATACCCAATTTATCTAGGAATGTATATGGATGAATGTTAGTTGGAAATGGGCAATTAGAAAGAGCAGAGTCAAATTTACCATGAGTCCTCAGTATTGAAACATTCTATTGAGTAGAAGAGGAAAAGCATGTAGTTGAAAAAAAAAAAAAAAAAAAAAAAAAAAAAAAGAAACGTTGGTTAGAACATTGATTTACTCTTCATAGCCCTTGTGTTAGTTTAATGGGTATATACATTCTTAGAGATTTTTCGTATACCTTTTTCCATTCTTTGTTAGCCATTCCCTAAGCCCCGTTACAACCTATTAAAGTCCTAGTTGATCTTAAGAGATGGTGAGTTTCATGGATGTGGAGATTAAATAAATAAGAACTATGGTGTATGATTTAACATTCTCAAAAGTAATTGATATTCCTGTCCATGAGATCATATTCATTCCATTCTTGAAAAGTCCGTTCTTCATATTACTATATGTGAGATGATTGTTTTCCATTATTTACTCTTTTCCTCACATATAAACTGAGTGAAATATCAAATCTCTGAGTGTTTCATTGTGAGTGACATGAGAGGTTTGAAGTCAAAACAAACTTTCTAAAGGAGATTTAGTAATTGTTTTACTCTGAAATAAAAAGTTATGTTGATATGGCCATGCACACACACACTTCGAGTTGGGAATAATTGATGAAATTTGTTTAACCTTTGGGTATTATTGAATTGTTGTGAGACTCTTTGATATATTATTGTGAGACTGTTAGCTATTTTCAAAAAAAAAATTTGGCAATTAAATTCTTACTCTGAGGATAATAGACTGAGTTACCATGTTTTGGAAATTTATGAGTCATAATGTTTGTGGGTAACATTTCTGGAAACCCTCACGAGACTATAACTCGTCCACTAGAGGTAATCTAGGGGTTTAAAGCCTTGTTGCACGTTTAAGGTAAGTGCAACCGATGATTCCTGCGAAAGTGAGTTAGATTTTATTTTTATTGTGTTGCTCGAGGACTAGCAAAATATAGGTTTGGGGGTATTTGATATTCACATAATTATTACATAATATATCCCTTAATTTATATATGTTAGTGTTTCGATTATTATATTTTATAATAATTATTTCGTTTTAATGTTTATGTAGGAATTTGAGCGTTAACGATGAAATGGTATTAAGGCGACAGACAATTGGTCGATTCTAGTGATGGTACAAAGCAGAGAGTCTCATATCTAACCCTAACCCTAATAAACCTAGGTCCACCTAATTTAACCTAAGCCCAAATCTAAAATTGCTAACCTAAAAACCAAAGCCCAAGATAATAAAACCCTATTTAACTCACCTCATCTTAGGGAAAAAGGATCTCTCTTAATCTCTCTTATTCTCTCCTCTTCCACAGCCCCTCTCCCCTCATCTCTTTTCCAGCCACCACACCACCCTGCCGGCAATCCTCGCTCGATAGGAGAGCCGGCAGCGCGATAATCCCGCCATCACCCCTCATCTCGTCATCTCTCACCTCGTTCTCCGAGCCAACAACCACCTCCTCCTTCATCCCACTGAAACAGGGGCGTGACACCCTGTTTCACGTCATCACGCCACACAGCCATCACCACCACCACCGAGCACCACCTTCTCCGCCATCACCACCACCACCGCGCACACAACCTCCCTGTTTTCCACCCTGTGTCGCTCCCTCCTTCCTGTTTTCCTCTCTTCTCTTCGTCTCTCCCTCCTTCCTGACTCTCTCTCTCTGCTCCAACCTCGCCAACAGACCAAGCGAGAAGCGTCACTGCCGCGAGACAGAGCTCTCTGTTTCGCCTCCTCCTTTGTTTTCTTGCGTTAACTTCTCTGTTCTTCATCCTATCTCTCTTTTGCAGGTACCAGGGCAAGTCAGGGACCACGAGGAGCTCGCGAAGAAGCCGCAACAGCGCGGAACAGAGCGGCGTCTCGCTGGAGACGAAGGTACAGCAGCGCGCGACTTTGGCGGGAGAAAACTGTTTTTCAAACAGTTCAGCTATTGACACCCCCGAGTTCTCTAAGAGCCACCACAGTGCCTTTAGCAGCCCTTTTCTCGGGATTCGTGTTCGTGCAGAGATGAGTTGCGGCGTACCACATCACGAGGAGATGACTGCCACTACCATGGATAGCTAAACCCTTCGCCAAGGCTACGATGAAACCACAGGATTTCCTAGAGTTTGTGTATTTAGATTTATTATTTTCTTTATGCTTGAACGTTAAACACATTTGATTTATGATTTTTAATAATTTGCTTTCACCGATTATATCCTGATTAATTATCTAGACTAGTCGGTAGTTAGAAATACTCTTTGTTGAAATTCAAAAGCCTGATTTAATAAATTAATCTAAATCTGTGATTGTGTGTGCCGTAAAAAGACACGCAATGCTAGGGATTATGATTAGTTAAAATAAACCTGTGATTGTGTGTGCTGTAAGAAGACACGCAATTCTAGGGGTTTATACTTATGCTGAAATCAATTGTGAACTTAGACTAATCTAATCATATTAAATCTTGAAAACTATATTTTTGATTACACAAATCTCAAAGAAACCTGTGGTGGATTCAATGCCTTGGTTTTCCTTCTCATATTCTTTAAAACTTTATATTTTATTGTTTTTAATTTGATTTTTAGTTTAGATATTTTAATTGCTGTAACCCCATTTAAATTAGTTTAAATCCACTCTGAAATTTAATTGCAACCACAGTCCTTGTGGGATCGACCTGTACTTGCCCTTGTCTACCAGTTAGACACTGTGCACTTGCAGTTATTACAAGTAGGTTAAATTAACCTATTTATTTAGGTTAGTTAAATCGCCATCAGCAGACAGTCAGCATTGCTAAGGCTGGAATAACTGCTTCTCTCAATGCAAGAATCGCAGTTCTTGCTGCTGCAAATCCTGCCTGGTGTGGTGATCTTCTTGAGCTGCAAAAGCTAACGAAGTAATTCGGTGAACGTTATGGACAAAGTTTTGCAATGGTGGCCGTTGAGAAATCATTCTTCTGCAGCCCTCTTTTCTTAACCTCAAATGATTTTAGGGTTGATCAGTGCCGAATGAAGATGGGTTCAATTCCTACAGGTGTAGGATACAAGGTATGCTTACTTGTAGAATGACTGTATTGACTTTCCGTATTTTCTTTCTAATTTGACCTCTTTTATATTCTTTCTTTGGGAATTACGTTTTGCCTCAACTTATTTCACGTGTCGTTTTATTTTTGTTATCAAGATCTTGGAAAGAAAGAAAGCTGTCCATTTGTATCCTCTGCCTTGTCATTGATTCTGTTTGGATTCCTCTTTCTCTAGGTTTTATCTTTTACTAGAATGATCTTTTATCTCTGTGTTAGACTAAAAAATTTTCTCTTGACAATTTTGTTTTGCGAATGGTAAATGCCCAATACACAAAGGTGGAAATTGGAACCATGATTGATTGTGTGAAATTTGCTGATTCTTCTTACTAAACCTCACACTTAGGTTGTACAAGGAAAGAGAAAGATTACCTTTGAGGGAACTTGCAACTAATGTGGTGTGTATGATCAGCATCATCTGATTGCAATAAATTTGCTTCTAAGCAAGCTTTGGTAGCTGAGGATATTATGAGGTTATGCAAGAAAAAAATTTGTTGCATGTTTCTGAAGCAGATCTTATGTACCCTATGCTTTGTGGTAGAAAAATCATATATTGCCCCTATGAAGCAAGTTGAATGACAACTACATTTTTTGTGCTTCTTGTATGATTGGTGGTGAGAAAGGTTGTTTAGTCATTGGAAAGAGTAGTAGTGAATATCTGATTTCATCAACTGTGGTTGTTGTGCTTGGATAATGTCTTTCTTCCCAATTAAGTCATTAAGTCATTGTGTTTAAATATGTCTTTTCAGGCCTTACTGAACTTGTAGCATTATCACCACTAACATTTTACTGATGTGTCTTATGCATCACTTACAATAAGACAGTGACATCTTAGATGGTTTATGCAGATCCTGATTTGGGATCTGAAGATAACTTCGGGATTTGGAAGATTGATGATACAAACAACAGTTTTTATACGTAGCCCTTTAGGATAAAATATGCAAGGCAGGATGTCATGTTATCTGTTATGGTCTCTTTTGATCTCTCTCTTGGAAAACATGAGGTACATTTTTTTCTTAAACACTTCCAGTGATCTATGTAGTCAAATTTGTATCTTGAGCTTAAAACATTGCTCATGTTTTATGAATTTCACTGACTTGGGATGCATGTAATTGCCATTAGATGATTAAAACTTGTTACGTTAGTCTGGCTACTAACACGTGCTTCAATTTGCAGGGTCCCTCTAAATTTGCTGTAATCTTGAAGTTTGAACTTCTATATGCTCCACTATTGGAAAACGGGTAAGTAGATGGGTAATATATCATGCATTTTCTTTGTTCAATTGAGCTGAATCGCTCTATTCATCGTACTAGTACATGATTGACAATGTAAATAATACAATTATTGTTTAACCTTTTGTACTAAATATGAAACTTTTGTTGTTTTTCAAAAGGTCTGGGGTGCAGGGTCCCCTGGATGTCATCCCTGCTGCAGTCCATGAATTTCGGATCCCACCTAAGGCTCTTCTAGGCTTGCATTCATATTGCCCAGTTAATTTTGATGCGTTCCATGCAGTTCTTGTTGATTTAAGTGTACACATCATTTTATTGAAAGCTACTTACATGCACCTCTGAAGGTATCCAGGTTTGTTGCTACTCTAGTTTATTAGATGAAGAATTCAGACAAGACCTTTTCAGTTTTTATTTATTTATTTGCACTGAACTGGTTTCCCCAGCTTTTGATCTTTACATAACTTGGTTTAAATGGAATACTCCAGTGAAAGAGTTGAAGATGCCGCTGGTGAATGTTTTGATGGGAACAATCAAAATCAAGTATGCATTTATCTGCCTCATTTTACATTTGTGGAACTCTATTTGTTTCTGTTTTCAAAGAACAATGGACCTTCTTTTTGTTCAAATTCCACTAAAATTCTCTCTTTTTGTTCAATGTTTTAAATCGTTTTAAATGTTTGTTTAACTTTTGGATACAATATGGGTTAATGTTGTTAGCTGGTGTGATTTTCCTGTAATATTTCTGCTGTTTTGGTCTTCTCCGATCCTTAGATTAGCTAATGAATCTTAAGCAGTTTTCATTGAAGAAAGAAAAGATGTAAAGATTAGTTTGAATAGTTAGAATTAGGAATTTTGTAAATAAGGCATATTAAGCAGTTTTCCTAGTATTGTTGGCCGACCACGACACACGGGTGTTATGGTTGGCATGGGACAGAAAGATGCTTATGTTGGGGATGAGGCTCAGTCAAAGCGTGGTATTTTAACTCTGAAATACCCAATTGAACATGGTATTGTGAGCAATTGGGATGATATGGAAAAGATCTGGCATCACACGTTCTACAATGAGCTACGTGTAGCTCCAGAAGAGCATCCTGTCCTCCTCACTGATGCACCTTTGAACCCCAAGGCCAATCGTGAAAAGATGACCCAAATCATGTTCGAGACCTTCAACACTCCTGCCATGTATGAACTGCATCTTTATTATGAATAGTTTGCATGCTAGCTGCACTTGCCGCCATCCACTGTCCTTGTGTAGGCTGCAATGATTTGCTTAGAAGAGTCTGGTTTTTGGAGGATACGAGTTTCTATCAGGCCTCATATCAATGCATTAGAAGTTATGTTTATGTAGGTTTATAATATTACATATAAATTTTAGTTTTGTAGTCTCTCTTTGCAATCGTTGTCTTTAAGTTGTTAATTGTATTTGAATTAATTAGTTCTCAATTAAGCTTATCTTCTTATGCACTGGTGTTTCTCCGAGCGCACCACACAACAAATGGTGGTCTCTTATGTAGGCTTGTTCAGTTACATTGACTGCAGTTGTTTCAATTTTGGTTATGAGAAGACACTTCAACAAACAACATGCAGTTTCAAGAAAACATCGATGTGAGTATTACTAATGAAAGATTTTTCAAGTTTTCCAATTTGCAAGTTAGTAAATTCTTTTACTAAATATGTAGTCTAAATCTAAAACATATGATGCAGGCCGCTTGATTGTCAGCTTGTTCTTTATTCTAACATGTTTATCTAATTGGCAGGTTTTTGTGACTAAAAATGGACAAGAGTTGACAGGTCAAATGGCTTACAGGCAAAACAGGAAGGTAGTTCTAAAGATATTTGATGCTACCTGCTTGTTCTAACTGAACTGTATGCACCATTTTGACAGAAAACCACCGGTGTATTAGTTATTTTATTGAAACAAAATTTTCATAATATCATAAGTTTTTAGGATGATTTTACCTGCTTGCTTTAGTGAACTGTGCACCTTACGGGGGTGAAAAACTCGGCTCTTGCTGAAGGCCAAGACAGTGACAACTTGACATGTACAGATCTAAACCTCCTCTGTGTTTTAGAATTCATGTTAAAACTTGTCTCAGTGATATAATATCCATCCCTAATACCTTGTCTTAATAACTACAAATACTTGTTGTCGGAATACAGGGGATGAGGAAGAGAATAAAAGCAGCAAAAGCAACTACAGCAGTTAGGTTCACATAATTTATTCTTCATGACAAGCCAGGTAAAAACTGAGGTCCAATTAAGAAATTCTTAGTGATCTTTTACTCATGCCATTTCTTTGTTCTTTTGTAGTTGATGAAAAATGTAATTAGGAATTAAAATTAAACATAGAGTTCAAGTTTTCAACTTAAGTAGTGCAAATATATCATGAAATTGAGTAGTTCAAACAAAACTGGTCAAAAAATTTTAATAACTAATGTTTGAATATAAATGTAGGGATTGGCGTGATTTATGGAACTCATGGGGTCTGATGGGAATGAGTTGACAATCGAGATTGTTGCAAAAAAAAAAACAAATTCAAACTCAGATTCCAATACCACATTGACCTGTTTGACTGTCTAACAAATGGAAAAAAATTGCCCCTTGACAGTCAAGCTATTATCTTCAGATAAGAGTCCCAAGTTTTCAATTTTTTGTATAGAGTTAGGTCATTAATAAGGGTCTTGATGGAGGTACTAGTGGATTAGTTTTCGAATTTTTACGCTTCAGCTGTAACAGCTTATTCTCCAGCTGTGTTAGTGCTAGAACTAACAAATAAATTGAAATAAATTAAGTAATAATTAAAATAAACGAACAAGAATCGAAATAACTATGATAAAAGCTAATTGAAAACAAATAAGAAATTACTATTCTTTCATTCATCAACATAAAAACAATGAACAATCCCTTGCCTTATTTACCTAATCCTAATTGACTAATAATGCTCTAATTACTATTTTTACTCTTACTAATTAAGTCCAATTATTATTGATGTTGTAAGACAGTATTTATGGCTCTTTGAAGGGCACAATGTGATGGAGTTTTTGGTTCTTGCTAGAGATCAACTATACCGTATGGATGAACAACGTGAAGTTTATTCAAGCTCATAGAGAAACAAATGCTGACATCACTGTTGTTGCGCTGCCAATGGATGAACAACGTGCCATTGCATTTGGTCTGATGAAAATTGACGAAGAATGGTGCATTATTGAATTTGCTGAAAAAGCAATTGCTGGAATTTGCGGATCAGAGGTTGTGAATGATCTGAATTGATGCACGTGCTGTAAGGAATTGTGAATGATCTAAATTTCTGCTGTAAGGAATTGTAAATGTTGCTGCTGTAATGAATTGCTTGAAAGCAATTGCTGGAATTTGCTGATCAGAGGTTGTAAATGCTGTTTTTAAATTTAATAAAAAGTCATATTAAATTTTACTTACCTGATGCAAGAATTGATGCACGTGCTAATTATACTTACCTATAAGATGTAATAAAAAGTCATTTGATAGCAAAAAAAAAAATTTTAAAAATTAAAAAAAAAAAAAATTTGCCACGGCTTAAAACCGTGGCTAACTATTGCAACGGCTTAGAACCGTGGCCGTAACTTGCCACGGCTTATAACCGTGGCTAGTACTTTCCACGGCTTAAAACAGTGGCTAAAAATATTGCAACGGCTTAGAACCGTGGCCATAACTTGCAACGGTTTTAAGCCATGGCTATTCTTGGCCACGGTTTAAAACCGTGGCTAAAATTTTTGCAACGGTTTATAACCGTGGCTAAATCATCAACCGTCCTCTAGTATAAAACCATTGCTAATATTTTTGCCACAGTTTTTAGCCTTTACTGGGGATTTAGCGACGCCTCTACAGCCCATGGCTCTAAGCCGGGACAATTGGTTACCCCCACGGTTTAAAATCGTTGCTAATGGGTATTTTTGGTGAGTGCTATAATGGCCAACGGTTTAATACCGTGGATATAAGCGTGTTTTGAACTGGCAACGGCTTAAAACAGTGGCTAAACAAGAGTGTTTTGCACGTGCGCTTGTGTGGAGAGAGGAGTTTCGCGCTCTGGCGAAAACAGTTTCGCGCTTAGGCGAAAAAATTTGGGGAAAAATTGTTGAAAAAGTTTCGCGCGGTCATTGCGAAAAACAGTTTCGACGTATTGCGAAAAAAATTGGCGCAGGAGAGATCGAGGAGCTCCATTTTTGTTTCAAATCAGATTGTGGAGAACACTTTCACGGTTTGGCGAAAACACTTTCGCCTCCTTCCATTTTCATTTTAGGGTTCCATAGAAAATCAGAGTCAGAGAGAGGAGCAGAGAAGAGTGTGAAGAGAAAGAAGAAGAAGTGAACCATAATCAATCAGTGGAGGATCTTTCGGGCCGGGGAACGGCTTGGTTTGGTAATGCATTTGTTTTTTACTTCTTGGGTTCTTGAATTTTTTTTTTCTTAATTTTTTCGAGACATGTTAGATTGAAGTAATGTTTTAGCCCTTTGTTGATGCATGATTCTGTTGATTGTTTGAGAAACGTTTGTTGATGCTTTCATTTTAGGGTTTTTTAGAAAATCAAAGTGAGAGAGAGGAGCATAGGAGAGTGTGAAGAGAAAAAAGAAGAAGTGAATCTGTTTAGTTTCCTGCTTAATAGTTCATCAAACAAACACACAGAAATTTGTTGAATCTGTTTAGTTTCGATCTGCTTAATATTTACTGATAGAAATTTGAATAGCTACGACTGAGCTGCTCTTCTCAAACAAACTATTTGAAAGTAATACACACTAGTGATAGAAATTGAGATACACAGTGCGAGTTTTTTTTTTTTTTGGGTCATTTGGATAGTAACAAAACGAAGCTTGTTTTTAATATAAAAATGGCTTTAATTGTTGGTGTTCCGAGCATTGACATTTTATGGTTCACCAATGACTTGTCTTTTTCTTTCTGATTCAAAATTTTATTATGGGATTGGGAAGTTGCATAGTTATGGATTTAATGCAACTGACAGAATTTATTGACATTTTCTCTTCTTACTTGCACTTTCTTTTTCACATTGCAAGTCGACTTCCCAAGTTTGATTGTCTCACTCATTCATTAGGTGTGTTTATATAAGCTCTATTGATCTATGGCCAACTTTAATGTAGTTACTTGATGTACATTATATAAGGCCATTTAAAAAATGATTGAAAAAAAAAAAGCAAACATAATGGAAGAGGATGTAAATATTAGTAGGTTATGGCTTTACAGTTAATGCTTTTGAGTAATCACTATAACCTACTGATTATTTAAGATGTATTAGACTTTTCCCTTTTATGATTTTCCCTCTTTAGGATTTCAACTTGGTTGATGCATAGTTCTAGGACATATTTTGGACAAAATTTGAAAGAGTTTTGCATTCTGTTGATTTTGTGGACATTTTTGGTCAGGCATTAGTAATGTCTAACCTAATAGTACCGTTATTTGTAGGAGAGAATTTGTATAGGTAAGGAACTTCTTGAAGCAAAGCGGATTGAGGAAGATAAAGAAAGAAAACGGTTTGTCTTGATACGAAAAATCTTTTTGGTTGGAAAATGTTTTATTGACTTCAGTCTTCACCATTATCTTGTTTCACTTCACCCATTTCTGTGCATTTATTTGTTTGCCCCCTAAAACTAAAATAGATTCATTTTCCTGTTGTAGGATAATTGCCTTGTGGAAAGCAGAGAAGGAGGAAGAGAGAAAAACAAGGGAGAAGATCCGTCAGAAACTCAAAGAGGATAAGGTATATGTTGAATTCTCAACTTATCTTTTGTTGAGGTATGATTGAAGAATAATTTGTTTAAGTTCATACTTCATAAACACATTTAATGGGGCTAAGAATTCTTATTTTATTGAGGCTGAAAATTTTGAGAAGTATATAATTAAACCTATTTACATCTGGTGATCAGTCTCTCTGGACCCTTGTATATTACCTTAATAATAAAATACATGACTTGAATGACACCGTCGAAGAGTGTTTTGGCGGTAATCCAAAAGGTGGTCCGGAACTTTCTTGTGAACCTGAGACAGTTATGAACAAGAAGTATCAAAAGTATAAGGAAAAAGCGACTGTGGTTTTGTACAATGGGTGTCCTAAGGATAAGACCACGTTGTCCACGAATTTCAAGACTCGTTTTAGTTGGAGTGGTAATAGTGTGACGATGTTAAAATGGCTAAAAACCATAATGCCGGATGATTGTAATTTGCCAGATAACTACCCAAACATGAAAAACACAATTAAAGATATGGTGATGGAATGTAAGACAATGCATGCATGTGCCAATGGATGCATACTCTATTGGAAAGAATATGAGGGTCTGGTTACTTGTCCAAAATGTGGTTCTGGTAGGTATAAGGTTTATGTGGATGTCGATGACAACGAGTCTGGCAAAGTATACAGGAAAGAAGCTAAAAAGGTTGTAAAGTATTTTCCATTGATTCCAAGGTTGAAAAGATTTTTTAGCATACCGTGGATTGGTGAAGCAATGACTTGGCACAAGGATGCTTGTTCAGATGGGAATTTGATGAGACATCCATGTGATTCAGCACAATGGACTTCAACAAATATGAGATGGCCAAAGTTTACCTCTGATAGTAGGAATTTGAGACTTGCAATATCGACTGATGGTTTTAACCCACGTGGAAATCTAAGTAATGCTTATAGTTGTTGGCCAGTAATAATAACACCTTTGAATCTTCCACCTTATTTATGCATGGAAAAGGAGTTTTGTTTGTTAACCTTGTTAATATCAGGGCCAAAAGCACCCGGAAAGAATATTGATGTTTACCTGGAGCCATTAGTAGAAGAGTTGAAGGAATTGTGGGCAGATGGTGTTTCAACTTGGGATGTGTGTATTAAAAGCAATTTTCGGTTGGAAGCAATGTTGTTTTGGGGTATCCATGACTTTCCTGCTTATGGGACTCTAGCTGGTTGTAATGTTCATGGTTATAATGCATGCCATATTTGTGTTGATGATGTAGAATCTGAACGTCTTTCAAACAGTCGGAAGATATGCTATAGAGGCCATCGACGTTTTTTACCTACAAAACACAAGTTTAGAGATGACAAGGGATTCAACAAAGATGTTGAACATCGTCGTGCTCCACGACGATTATCTGGCGAAGAAGTTGAACGAAGGATAGTGAAAATTTTGGAAGGTAGTTCTACACAAGGTAGGGTTAGTGGCCAAAAGCGCAAGAATATGGTTGAAAATGATAACGTCAATAACATTGCGCCACCGTGGTCTAGAAGGTCCATTTTATTTGATTTGCTGTACTGGAAGTTTGTTGAGCTACAACATAATATTGATGTGATGCATACTCAAAGAGGCTTGAACACTAATGTCGATAAAAAGGAAACTCCCACTGTGTATCACAGCATCTTGAAAGACAACCCCAACCTGAAGAGCTTACTGGAATTTTAATTGACTATGCTACAATATTTTTTGATGCATTTCTAATGCTATTTTAGTCATCCTCTTTGGTTGAGACCAATTATTTTGTCTTTGTTTCTTATTTTGACTTTTGAGTTGGGAAAGGGAAGCTTTGTAGCTAAATATTCAGATTGGCTTTTCCAATGCTTTATAAAAATCTATTTGTGCTGATATGTTGTGGAAGGAAACTATCTATAAATGTAGTGTATATAGTTGTTTCTTATTTCTTTTTGTTTGATAGTGGTTAATATCTATAATGTCATTGATAGAAATGGGTAGTACTCGCGGAAATGTCTCCACCAATGATGTCACTACATCTACAAATGATGACAGTGAAGTTAAAAAGACCATACAGTTCAATGTCCATGGTTTAGCAGTTTGACCTGGTGCTAGAAATTTCAATAAACACATTGGAAAGCTTGTTGAAACCCTTGTGCCCATCAAATTCAAGGGTTGGCACCATGTTACTGACAACTACAAAGAGGATGTGTGGAATGGCCTCAAGGTGAGATTTTACATCATTGATTTTCATAATGTCTTATTTTATTGTCAACTTATATCTCAATGGCTTATTTGCAGCGTGAATACGACATCCCAAATTATGTGAAAAGGAGTGTGCATTTGAAAATGCCAGAATACTTTAGAAGGTTCAAGGCAGATCTTAGGAAGGACTATTTGGATAAGTATCCTACCATTGAGGAACAAGAGAAGCATGTTCCAAATGGTGTAAGAGAGGAGGATTGGAAGGAGTTTGTTCGCTATGAGAGCGCCTCTGAAGCGAAGGCAATTAGAGCCCAAAATGCCAAAAACAAAAAGGCTTCAAAGTATGTATTGGGGGGGGGGCAAAAGAGTGCTGCAGAAGTAGAGTATGAAATGGTAATTGAGTTTCTAGCTACTAGTTCAATAATAACCATTTAACTATATAGGCTGAGACTAATCTTTCAAGTATGTAGGTTGAGAAGAACCCTGGTGGGGAACCAGTCACACGCACTGATATATGGATTGCTTGTCACATGGGAAAGGATGGAAAACCCACGCATGGTGCTGAACTATATATGGTATGTGCCTAATGATGTCTTTTATACACAATTCTTATTTAATTTGTAGTTGTTTGAATATTATTTGTGTCCTGTGTTATTTTATTTTTTCATTCTTTTTAAGGAACAAGTTAAAGCAAAAAAGGCCGCCTTGCAAGAATCTTCAACCCAGAGTATCACTGCCCTCACTATTGATAATGATCCTCTAAGCCAAGTGTTTGGCCAAGAAGAAGGGGACGTGTTCGTTGTGTTGGAACCACCGTCTCTAAAAGGAAGTATGATGCTTCACTTCCCGCTCGTTCATTGCTTTTGGATAAAACATTGGAAGTAAAAAAATTTAGCGAAACATATGATAGATTGGAAGAAAATGTTCAATGGATACGAGAGAGACTTGAAAATGGAACTTATGTGAGACCATTAACAAGTGAGGGAACACAAGGAGGGACACAAAGAACTGAAGATACACCTTCATCCCGTGCACAATCGACAAGGCAACCAGAAAATCCATTACCTCCATCTCCATTACCACCATCTTCTCAAGGTGTTGCAAGGTTTCCTTCTCCAAGCAATCTTGTTCCTTCAATGTCAAGGACTTACAAAGTTTGTGATTGGCATAAGAATGTCATTGCGATAGCAAAAGAGGTTGTAGATCCTATCCATCGATTCTCTTGCGATTGCCATGGATCATTGAACCCTGCAACAGAGATCAGACTTTCCTTATGCTTCAAATATATGACTGAGGTGAAACTTTACAAGAGTGATCCAAAAGGAGACATGATGGGGGATTTGGACGTTGGTGATTTCTTCGTATGGTGTAAAAATCATGTCGAACTTGATGATTGATAGTTACAACTACCTTGGTAGTTACAACCTTAAACGATATCCATGATGCTTGCTATTTTTGTGGACTTGCATGCAATACTGTAGTACTTATTAGTTATACGTTCATTTTTGTTTTTTGACTTACACAGTCGTGGCTGATTAGGTTTTGGTAGTCCCAAATCTGTAATTTTAATTTGGATTTGGTAGTCCCAAATATGTAATCTTAGTAGTGTTGTTTTCTTGTTGAATATATGTATATATATATACTTACCTATGTTTTTTAAATTTATAACAACCCTTTTTTAACTCCGCCAATGTAAAGGTTCTTTTTTACATTGTCGGTCCCAAGCCCGGATAAAGGAGGAGGGATGAGGTTATCAATTTGTGTGTTAAGTTTCATTATATTTTTTACCTTTATCAATTTGTGTGTTAAGTTTCATTATATTTTTTTCATTGTGATATGGTTATCTGGTTCTTATATATATATAATAAATTTTCTGATGTGCAGGTGGCTATTGTGATTAGGATATTAGAGAAGTGGCCATTGTCAAACAAGTATCGCTTGCAGATTGAAGGAATCAGATAATGCAGATAAGTTTTTTTGACATGATGATGATGCATTGTAAATGGTGTAGATTATGTTGTACAGGGTGCAAAAGTTACTTGCAGATTGAAGGAATCAGATAATGTGGAAGTTTCTCATGCAGGACGAACATTCGAAGAAGCTAAAAAGTTGGTTGAGCAAAGCTTTGGGAACTATGTTGGAAGCAATGTAATGGTGGCAGCAAAAGAGGAGCTGAGTAAAATACACTACGGGCACGTGATTGTTCATTTTAAGGTAAATTGCCCCCTTCTTTCATGGAGTCTACGCTATGAATAAAAAAAAAGGAAAAAGCTTATGAATTAATTTATTTGATCGTATATGCAGGATCACAAGGACAGGAAGCACAACTGCAGAACCTGCTGCTCATGTCCATGCTTCCTAAGGATGATGCAGATGAAAGGGACTGCATTTTGGAGGTGAGAGCAGGTAATACATGAGCATCTTCTTTTCTATCTTAATTTATAAAAAATAAAAAAACAAACTTCTTCAGTACGCGCGTATGTGGTACGCGAAAATGGAGTCTCAATAATGTGTTTGTTTGAGATCATTCTTAGGTTTGGATTTGGTTGATGGGAAAAAAGCTTATTAGAAAATAGTTTTGATGGGAGTTTTTTTCTTATTTATTGGCATCCTTGAAGAAACTAATCACTAGAGTTTTGGTATAGATTATACGATCAAGCATAATAATTTGTAGATAACAACTTCAGGCACTGATGGTTGGTCTGTTGAATCCAGGAGAAAGTTCTCAGCACTGATTTCTGTCTCCAAATTGCGAAAACAATTGGATTGGAGAATGTCAAAGAGGGTTTGAATTTTGTGCTCTCTCCCATATCAATCCATATTTGCTTAAGCATGGTTGCTACTGGATCAGCAGGCAAAACATTAAATGAATTGCTTTACTTTCTCAAGTCTAAAACCATCGATGATCTCAAGAATTGTCTTCCCGGATTGTTACACTTATGGCACCTGATGGCAAGGGAGGACCTGCTATTTCTTTTGCTAATAGCGCTTGGGTTGATAGGCGTTTCACTCTTAAGCCTGATTTCAGAGAGATTATATCCATCACATATGGAGGTGAAGCCAAAGAAATAGACTTCCATTCTGAGGTAGGCTTTGTTGCCGAGCTAATATCAGCCTGAAAAAAATATATATTTCATAGAAGTACTATATATTGCAACAAAACTCTTAACAAAAGAAGGAAATTGGTCTAATGCTTGTCAAGTTGATAGATTATTTCTTCTGTCCCTGTAGGGTGCGGCAAAGGAAGTGAACTCATGGGTGGACAGTAAAACAAATGGGCTCATCAAAGAGGTTCTCCAACCTGGGTCTGTCAACAAAAGAACTATGTTTATACTTGCAAATGCACTCTACTTCAAAGGAGACTGGAACAGACCATTTGAAGCAGCTAACACCAAAGACAGATCATTTCACTTACAAAATGGTAAAACAATTCAAGTGCCCTTTATGATAGAGGGTGATAGAGGTTTCTGATTGTATTTTCTTGTCTAGATTGAGACAGAGAAACTTCTGGCCTACTTAGTGGAAGCAGAAATCAACAAGCAATTGGTAAATTATTACCCCTCCATTCCTGGATATATAGTCTTGGCTATTCTGAAGCTAATTACTTATCCTAATATCCATGATTTTTACACAGAAAGAAGGCACATACAAGGGGAAAATTTTCAATGCCATCTGTCACTTCTTTGGTTATCAGGCCCGTGGATCTTTTTGCGGTTTGATTGCGACTATGCCTTTGTAGGCTTCAATTTGCTTTGGCATTGCAACTTTTTAGTCACTTCTTATTTGCATACTTAGGAATAAGAAAATCGAATTTCCTGCAGGTTCTTGGCCACATCTGTTATCATAGTTTAGCAGCAGGCTTGAATGGTTACATGGCAACTGTGACCAACTTGAAAAATCCATCAAACAAATGGCGTTGTGGTGCTGCTTTTATGGGTTATGTGCACCATTGACAAAGGTGGTAAGCTAACTATCTCTGAAAATTTTTTAGTTGGATGATTCCTAGTAGGTCATAGAACTGCTTTTCTTGATATGGACAATGGTCTGAGTTTAATGCATGCATATTGCTATTTACTATAATATCACTTTAACAAATCTATCTTTTAAAATATGCAAAGAAATCTTTTTTCAATAATGCAAGAATCCTGACATTCTAACTTGATAAAATAACAACTAATAATTTGCTGTAGATGGTTTCCATTATACCCACAGGCGGGAAGAGTTGTTTTATTTGTCTATTTATTTATTTTACTCTGCCCGTGTGATTCGGAATCTAAGAAGCTGTCTGGATTGAATAAAACATTTCAATGTAAAACAATGGAAAAATAGAAAAGGGAGCACTTGGGCTTGAAGATGTCCTGTTTTTTCTTCAAGTTTTTGGCCTTTTAATGAACTTCTTTGTTGAGATGCAGGGATTCTGATCTTGTGAAGAGGATTAGTGCTGCCACTGCTCTTGAAGTTAGAGCTACTGGCATTCAATATGCTTTTGCTCCATGTGTAGTGGTATATAAGAATAAAAAATATTTAATTTACCGCAAGTACCTTGTTAACTTCAAGAATGATACATTTGATTTCTGATTCTCCATATTTGTTTTTTGCATTCAGGTTTGCCGAGCCCCAAGGTGGGGTAGGTGTTACGAGAGCTATAGTGAGGACCCTGCAATTGTCCGTTCCATTACAGAGATCATAACCGGATTGCAAGGAGACCTCCCACTGAATTCTTGAAAGGGTCTTCCTTATGTTAGTGGAAAGTATATACGTCTCCTCTCATTTTCTTTTATATTATGTTTGTATGTGAGTTTGTAGCATGTTCCTTAATTTGACTCATTTTGTCATGCCTTTGGCATGTTAGACCTGTGTATTTGGCTCATCTTAGCATGCTGGAGCTATGTCTCTAGCTCATGTTGTTCTGCATTCCACCTTGGATTACCGAACCTCTAAGGCTGTAACTCATGGTAGCATGCTTTTGGTGTTCATGTTTTTTCAATGCACACTGGCGTGCACATACATATATATTGAATCTATTATTGATGTGGTCTCATTCCAATGATCTGGACGAAAGGTTTCTGATTGTCCTTTGTCTCACACACATGGTAAAAGTGTTCTGGTTTATTTTGGAGATTTGTATTCACAGTGTCTTACAATATATACTTAATTTTTTCAACATAATACACCTTTTGCTCCAATTCTTTGTCTGTGGTTCAGGTCATGGTTCCATACAACTACACAGAGTTCATCAATACTGTGACAAACCTGATCAATAAGAATGTCATTACTCTGAGTCGTATTGATGATGCAATTAAGAGAATACTGCGATTCAAGTTCAGCATGGGACTGTTTGAGAATCCATTGGCTGATTACAGCCTTGCCAGGTAAATAAGTTTTATCCTTCAATAACTTCCATTGTTTACTGAATACTAATCTTCAGGGTGGGAAAATCCTAAATGATTTTATTCTGGGTGGCAAAATTTTATTATCCTTGAACAAGTTGCATATTCTCTGTGGGAAAAAAATCCGAAATGATTTTATTCTGGGTGGTAAAATTTTCAAATAAATTGCAGTTTGGAAGTTATTCAACGATTTTTGCGAACAGGTAAACATGGGCAGTATGCTTCTTGTCATTATTCCTGCAATTTGTCAAGAGAAAGGAATTCCAGTTGTAGATCCAGATATTTGCCATTCACATGGAATGACTTATGTTTCACTTTCTATGGCAGTAAGCTTCTTCTTTTATCTCCTTGATGTTCTATTCTTCAAATTTCTTTACCTTGTTTATATTGTGCACTGAGAAATATATCTCTGTAAGTTTATTTGTAGGTGTTTCTAAAATGTCTAGGGTTCAAATGATCTATTATTTAAACATAGTTTTGTGCTTCATTGAGTTGCCTGGGAGTATAGCATAAGAAATTCAAGCATAGAGGATTCTCGGGAGGCAGACTTGCTGTAACATAGCGGAATTCAAGAACTAATGTCTTGATTTGCTATCTGTATGGCTGAATCAATCAAATTTCAATGCATTTTCTATTGGTGTTTTGTATATGTTCTTGTGTCCTTTGCGTGGTTTGCAATTGTCACATCCATGGGGGTTTGTCGAGAACACGCGAAGATTAGACTTGGAGAAGGATTGAGGTCTGAAGGCAGTGTTAGAGCTTTTGTAGATATTATTTGAAAAAAATAAAATGAACTAGACCGGGAGAAGGATTTGGCATAATCTGTTGAAACAGTGGAAAGAACTTCTTCTGCAATGAAGCCTCACTTCTTTTGAACTTGATTGATATCCTACTTGACAACTGGATTTGGAATAAGATGGGGTAACTTCTTTGTACTATTTTCATTTTTCATCTTGAACCCGTGGGCGTGCGTCATCATCGTGAGGATCCTACTAGAAATTATCAATCAGCATAAAACTAAAGCTTTGTTACAGATTCTTTACATGTCAAAAAAATCTGATATAGCTGATATGCTTTATATTGAGGATGCAGAGTAACAGAACATCAAATTATTTAATATCCTTTTTTTTAGGTTACATTTTTTGTACTAAATTTTCTGCCTGATAACAAGTAATTTCTGTTATATTTAGGAGATGTAGAGGAATCACATGCATGAATTGTATGATTAATATATGCACTGAGATACATTTGACAGTGGATGTTTGATTTCATGCTGTTTTCAGATCTGCGCTATATATTTGTGGACTTATGCTTACAACATTGTTCGCATATCTGCAACTAATAGCAGTAAAGAGGTTCTAGCCAACGTCCACACAGATAGCATAAAGTTTTCTGAAGAAAATTCAAAACTTTTTGGTGAAAGCTGCTCAAAAGCATTACTTCCATCGCGAGTGGTCTATGACAATGGTGTGGAGCTTTCCAGTACATATGAAGAAAAAGTGAGTCTTCTGTTCTTTGTATCTTTATGAGTAAGGATCACTCTGATGTTACAGACCATAGAAAAATGGGTGGATGGGAAGAAACTTTTCCTTGCTTGCACCATACACACATATGGCACATATCTGGAAAACTGAATCTACCATATTGTGGGTTTAGTAAGGATGCCCACCAATCTTAAATACCACCCTTTATGCTTGAACTGCCCTAGGGGCTCAAACAGATCGCCAGGCAATAGGTACTTACTAGAGTCTTAATTTAATTCGTTATACTTTTGAATCTATAGTACATCTACCAACACTCCATACCATGGCAAGACTGTTGAAGATTAGCTATATATCTGCGGACTGTAAGAACAGTCATCTGTTCTAAACTTTTCATTGTCAAACATGGTTTAGAATCTTTCTTATGATCTAAATTATGAGATGTTGAACCACTTTAACTATACTCATCTTTCTGAACAGGAAATGCAAAATGGGAAACTAAAGCTCCAACAGGTTCAACTGATGGAAGAGAACAGTGGATTGCGTGTGCAGAATCAAAAGTTGGCTGAAGATGCTTCTTATGCAACGGAATTGGCATCTGCTGCAGCTGTTGAGTTGAAAAATTTAGCAAATGAGGTCACGAAGCTTTCAGAACAGAATGCAAGACAAGCAAAGGATTGTGAAAATGGTGTAAGCAGCATAACTTGAGGGTACTTGGGGAAGGTGGCGATGGTGAGGTCCTCCCTTCGGCTCAAGACTTTGATTCTTGGCTCACCGGGTCTCTGGTGAATGGAAGGTAAATTCACATTTCACATGTGATTTATTTCATTATTTTGTATGAGAATTAAATAAAGGTTGTTAGATAAAGAAGTGATTGTGAAAATGCAGGCATACCCATATGAATAATTTTTACCAGAAGGAGCCTTCTGCCAAAATGGCGCACCCATGGCCAGACCATTTTTACCCGTTGCATGTAGCACTTGGTGTTGCAGGGGAAACTGTGAAGGCTGAATTGATCCATACTAGCTGGAGCCTTGGTGCACTTTCATACTCCTCTTATCGTTTCAAGACTGACTGATCTCTGATCTCCTATGTGAATGCTTTGAACATATTATGCACTAGGTATGTTATGAAAACATGACAATAATGTTGAATTTCAGATGATGAATGCATTGGTTTATGCATTGGTTTATGTATAAATTTATGTTATGAACTTAGTATTTGTAAGTTTTCTTTTTATTTTTTGCATTCTTTTAGGATCATAATCTAATGTTAATATTTAGTTCAAGGTTAAAGCATATCTTAATGTGCAATCCGTTGGCTCTTACAAAGCAAACCCAATGCCTAGTTTCTACCATGAAGGACTTCCACTTAAGGTTGAGCATAAAAAGGTTAATCCTGTTATTGTACATTAGTGCGCTATTTGTTTACATGTTTTTGTTTGGCGTCAAAACTTGACAAGGTTCCATTTTACGGTTGATTTTGTATTTATCTAGCATATAGTTTGTGGAATCCTATTTATGCTGGAGGCACGGGTAAATGCCACATGGCAAGTGTCTAGTCGATCTTAGTAAGGATTGGTTTTGCAGGTGTGGGGCTGTGATTTTGCTGTAGCAGCAAAAAAAATGTAATTTTTTTTCGATTATATTAATTTGCAACGGTTTCAAACCCTCGCAATAAACCATATTTTTTTTTTAATTTTGTTTTTACTGGCCACGGCTTAAAACCGTGGTCATCATCATTGCCACGTCTAATAACCGTGGCCATCATGATTGCCACGACTTAAAACCGTGGCCATATTGCAATGGCTTATAACCGTGGCCATCATGATTGCCACGGCTTTAAACCGTGACCATATTGCAACGGCTTATAACCATGGCCACTATTGTTGCAACGGCTGATAACTATGGCGAAATGCAAAAAATCTTCACGCCTCCTCGAGCATAGAACCGTTGCTAAAATGTTTGGCCATAGTTTATAGCCGTAAATGATGATTTCGCGACGCCTCTACTGCCCACGCCTCTAAGCCGTGACAAAGGGTTACTCCCACGGTCTGAAACCGTTGCTAATGGGTATTTTTGGTGTAGTGATTGGAGGAATAGTCGAAAGATAACTAAAATGTGATAGTTTATGGATAATACCTTTCCAAATGTTCTACATTCCATGGTCTCTTGAGTCGCTATCCTTTCAAATTCTCTAGCCAGTATATTCCTGTTCTATTGATCTTTATCACGTTGTATAGCCCTTCCCAATTCGGATTCAACTTCCCTGCACCTGGTTATTTCGTGTTGAGTTGATTTTTTGTGAGAACTCAATCACCGATTTTGATTGTGCAGGGTTTGACATTTTTAATATAGTAGCTGGCCATTTTTTTTTGGTAGGTTGCCACTTTGATTGATGCCATGTCCCGTCTTTCTTCTAAAAGGTCTACTCTGATGCACAATGCTTCTTCGTTGCCTTATATTCAAAACTATTCGGTTTTGAAGGTTGTCATGCCAATTTTGACTGGTACAGTTGCCTCAGATCCGCAAGCTAGGGCAAATTTTAGTTCTCCAGTTGAAGTTCTCTCTGTTGTTCTACAGGCCCATAGGATGCTTGGTAGTCAGACACCCATAATCTTTTTGATGCTTCGAGCTTTTTCTTGATGGCCTGTAGGATTATTTGATTTGTTACTTCTGCTTGTCCGTTAGCTTGTGGATGGACATGTGCTGAAAGGTGGTGCTTGATACTCAAATTTTTGCACAACCTTTTTGCCTTCGAATTGAGTTCCATTGTCAGTGACGATTTTCCTTGGCACTCCGAATCTGCATATTGTGTCCTTCCACAAGAAGTTTTGTATCTGAGCTTCTCATATCTTTGACAACTGTTCTACTTCTACCCATTTGGTGATGTAGTTCACGGTTACAATGAGGAATTTCTTCCTCGCAAAAACTAGAAATGGGCCTACGATGTCAATTCCCAATTGTGCGAATTGCCACAAACTGCTCATTGGGATTAAATTTTGTCCTGGCATGTGTGTGTACGGGGAAAATCACTGGCATTTGTCACATGTTCGAACTAGTTCATTTGCATCCTGTTGCATTGTTGGCCAATAGTATCCAAGTGTTAGAGTTTTGTGAGCTAATGTTTTTCCGCCTAGATGATTGATGCATATGCCGAAATGAAGTTCTCGTAGAATATACTTGACGTTACTGGGCGAAATGCATCTTAATAGTGGACCGGTGGCAGACCTCATGTAAAGTCTATCATTGATCATCGTGTTCGTGTACATGCTATTTTATTCCGTAGCTTAGGGGCTTCCATTCTATATAAAGGTAGGGCTCCGATCTGTATGTACGCCAGGATTGAGGTTGTTCAGCTATTCTCCGGATCTGCTGTACACATCTTTTCTATTTGGTTCTCTAGGATTGAGCATTCTTGCAATGCGATGAGTGGATTTTCAGTCTCCTCAGCACATGATGCTTCTTTTGTCAGACTATCTACTATTTCTTTATCCATTTTCGCACATCTTTGAATGGTGATTTTTTTTAATGATACGTTTTCATCCGCGCATTTTTCACTTGGAATTCATTGTTCAATTGGTTGATTACCAATTTGGAGTCAATGAAAATGTTGACCTCTTTTATGCCAAGATGTTTGGCTAGTTGTAGTTCGGCTATCACTGCTTCATATTTAGTTTCGTTATTCGAGGCTTTGAAACTGAATTTTATGGCATTTTCCATAGCAACTCCCTCCAAGTTGTACAAGATTATTCCAGTTCTGTTTTTCTTCTCGTTGGATGCTCTATCACAGTGCAGGGTCCATCCTTGAGTATTAGGTTTAGCAGTATCTTGTTCCTTATCCTTGTCCAACTGATGTTCGTTATTGTCTGCAAACTCAGCGATGAAGTCCGCCAATGCCTGAGCTTTTATTACGGTCTTAGGAGCGGAACTGATTTCAAATTGTCCGAGCTTTATAGTCCATTTCACTATTCTTCCGGACAACTCCGGTATATGCAGTACCGATCAAAGCGGATGTTCGGTCATGACGGTGATGGGGTGGGCTTGGAAGTATGGCCAAATTTTTTCGGAAGATACAACCAGGGCCATTGCAAGCTTCTCCAAGACTTGGTAATTGGCTTCAGCGTCCGCAAATATCTTGTCGATGTTGTATACTAGCTTTTGTGTGCCTTTATCCTCGCGTATCAATGCGTAATTGACTGCATATTTCGATCTGATAGATACAAGTATAGTGTAGTATTCTATAAATCGGCCTGGGGGCTGCCTATGTAGGGATTTGGCCCTAGGTGGCTTGAAGTAGCCCAAGCGGCTGCCTAGGCGGGTTTTTAAACTTTATTTATTTATTTCTAGTTCTAAAAATATAAAAAAATTAAGCTCTATTTTCTAATACATTTTGCATATATATCTAGGCATTGGATTGGAAGTAATTATAGATATTATGCTTAACTTTTATAAAATTTAAATTATAATACAAAAAATTAGGCCTATGCCCCTGCTTACGCTACGCCTTGGCCTCTAGGCGCTAATCCCCTGTTTACCACCTAGCAATTTTTTAGAACAATGGTATAGTGCTTCGTCTGGCTTCAAATTTGATAATAGTTTAGTACTCCTCATATATGAAAATGGGTTTCACAAAATAGTGGAAGATGCGTGAAACATACGTGTTATAGGGAACCCCATGTACAGGTTGGTACAGAAACTCAAGAATATGAAATTGTGTCTAACTGTGTGGCGCAATAATGGATTTAATAGAGCTACTACAGTAGTTGAGAAAGCAAGAGAATGAATGCAACATGCCCAGAACTCTATTCGATCACCCCCTATTGCTGAATCTCTAGTGCAGGAGGAGCGCATTGCAGTCAGAGAGTATGCCAAAGCAGCTAGACAAGTAGAATCAGAACTCAGACGGAAATCTAGATCCACCTTGTTCTCAGAAGGCGATCAGAATAATGCTTATTTTCATGGTTTGGTCCAGGAGCGGAGATTACAAAACAAGATCATGAGCATTTACAACAATCTAGATGCAAAACTAGAAGAACCAACTGCAATAGAAAAGGAGTGCATCCGCTATTTTGGTAGCATCTTTGCAGGTAACAATGATTCTAATTATGATCCAACCATCATTGAAAGTCTAGAGTTTGAGAATGTAGTCACTGCTGATATGGGGGTCGAGCTCATTAAGCAAGTAACCAGAGAGGAAATAGTGGAGACACTAGCCCGCTATTGACTCAGACAAATCTCCTGGACCCGATGGATTCTCATCCTTGTTTTTCAAACATGCATGGCACACCGTAGGCAACGCCTTTGTAAGAGTAGTGACACATTTATTCAGAACATCGAAGCAATTGGGTGAGGTAAATGCCACCAATGTTACGCTTATTCCTAAGGTCCCTAATGCCTCATACTTTAGTGCTTACAGACCCATTGCTTGCTGCAATGTGATCTACAAATGTATCACTAAGATACTAACCAATAGAATGAAAAATGTTGTCAAAAGGGTAGTCAGCGGCTCACAATCACCGTTCATCCAAGGCCGATACATCCAAGATAACATTCTGTTAACTCATGAGCTTGTCCGTAATTATCACCGAGATACGGAACCCCCTAAATGTGCGGCAAAGATTGATCTTCAAAAAGCCTATGACATGGTTAGATGGGATGCTATAACACACCTGCTGGGTAAGCTCGGGTTTCCTCCACAGTTCATTAATGGGGTACAGGAGTGCATTACAACCCCCAAATTTTTTATTTGTATCAATGGGTCGCCAAAGGGATATATCAAAGCAACTAGGGGTATCCGTCAAGGATGTCCTATGTCCCTGTACTTATTTGTTATGGTCATGGAAATACTGCATGTTTTGCTCAGGAACCAAGTGCAAGCAGGACAATATAAGCTTCATTATAGGTGCAAGGATCCTGTCATCACTCACATATGCTTTGCGGATGACTTGATTGCTTTCTTCCATGGGGACTACAACTCAGCGACAACTCTAGCTGATTCTCTATCTACGTTCAAAGCTTGTACAGGATTGGAAGTAAATTGTGATAAGAGCCAGCTATTTTTTGCAGGGGTTCAACGTCAGGAACAAAGCAGCATTATAGAACAGTTACAATTCTCGGCAGGCAGCCTTCTACTGAAGTATCTCGGCCTTCCAATGGTGTCCTCGACCCTGTCACACCTCCAATGTGCCCCTATTATAGATAAGATCAAGAAAAGAATCAACTCATGGAAAAATAAGTTTATGTCGTATGCGGGACGGTTAGTTCTTATAAAATCAATCCTGACCTCTACGCATCTCTACTGGACAGTTGCTTTGGCCTACCAAAACACACTCTGGATTGCATCAACGCAGTACTTAGAAGCTTTTTATGGTCAGGCAGTGATGTATGCACCAATAAGGCTATGGTTAGCTGGGAAAAAATATTTTGCCCTATAATGAAGGAGGACTGGGTATAAGAGATATCAGACTTGGGAATGAGGCATCTTGCATGAAACATGTATGGAGCATTGTGTTGAAAAGGAACTCAGTCTGGGTTCAGTGGGTTACAAATCACTTAATCAATCACATGGACTTTTGGATCATGGGAGTGCCTAAGGAAGCCTCGTTGTGTTGGCAACGAATCTTGGGCAACAGAGAGAAAGCATCGCACCTAGCTCTACATTCCATAGGAAATGGTGAAGGAACACTATTTTGGAAGGAGCCCTGAAATCCAAAAGGCATTCTGATTGATGAATTCCCACAGGAGCTCTTGTATGACTCTACCTTGCACAAGAACGCGTAAGTCTCGGCTCTAATCAGGAACAACAACTGGCACATCCCACAGAGTGTGCAAAATTGTGTTACTGAAATTGCTAGTCGCCTAGGAGAAGTGGAGCTTGATGCAACTAGGACTGATGAGGTTGTTTGAACTGCTGGGAATGATGGATCCTTTCAATTAAAAGCTACCTACGAAGCTATCAGGAAGCGTCGAGCAAGAGTAGGATGGGCGTCAGTGGTCTGGTTCAAGGGCAACATTCCTATACATAGCTTCATTACATGGCTACTGACTCACGATGCTTTGAAGTCTCTGGGCAAATTAAAGGAATGGGGTATCACTCAAGTTGACACATGTTCCCTGTGTAATAGAGATAGGGAGACTCTGGATCACCTATTCTTCGCATGCAGGTACTCAAATTACGTCTGGAAAAGAATGCTAGGCCAATTATGTTATATGAGACAAATTGGATGCTGGGATGATGAGCTCATATGGTGTACTCAGCACTTTCATGGAACTAGTCATGCTGCCCAGTTCAAAAAACTGGTGCTGAATGCAGTTATTTACAATCTGTGGATGGAAAGGAACAACCGCCTATACCAACAAAAATATAACACAGGATTCCAACTTGTTTATCAGTTATATAATGACATTCGTCTCAAATTCAGCCAAGAATAGCTGATTGTAGAAGACAATAACCATAATAGGGAGCTATTTGGTCGATGGAATATGGATGTGTTATACAAAACTAAGCCTCCTATAACATGTCAATGGGACAAGCCTCCCACGGGCTGGTTTAAGTGCAATTATGATGGTTCACTGCAAGGTGCTAATAGTGGTTACGGTGCGTTAATAAGGAATGATGCAGGGGATGTTGTTGCAGCCTGCACGGGGTCTGTAACAGGGACAACAGTGTTTAAGCATGAGCTTCAAGGAGTCGAAGCAGGTCTTAAGCTAGCTCAGCAATATAGCATCGACAAATTAGTTGCCAAAACTGATTCGACCACAGTATTTGAGTATCTGACCAAGGATAGAACAGTTGCATGGGACCTAAGACACATAATGTTCAGAATTAAGAACTTGCTTGGTACATTTGAAGAGTACACAATCACTCATGCGTATAGAGAAATCAACAGGGCTACGGACAGATTGGCAAGTTTAATTCCTAACAACGTCTTTATGGAGATCATTCCAAGTTCCTTTGCAGAGGATCTGAAAAAAATTGTGTATGAGGATAGGATAGGCAAGCGATATTTGAGAATGTAACACTGATTATTTTTTGAGGCTTGGGGATCCTAAATAACCCCGCCCGCCTTCCAAAAATATATATATGCCTTCAGGTTTTGGAAAGTTTGTTCACATTCCTCATTCCATTTGAATGTTTTGTTCCCTTTAAAGATTTTGAAGAAGGGGAAGCATTTGTCTGATGATTTGGAGATGAACCTATTCAAGGCTGCTACTCTGTCGTTGATGCTTTGTACGCCTTTTGATATTGGTATGTGATTGCATATTGAGTACTGCTTGTATCTGTTTCGGATCAGCTTCAATTCCTCAGTGGTTGACCATGTATCTGAAGAACTTTCTTGACTCCACCCCAAATGTATATTTTCTGTGTTCAACTTCATTTTCTACTTGCAGAGCTGGAAGAAGGCTTGTCGAAGGTCATTGATGTGATCATCTTTATGTAGGCTCTTGACAAGCATGTCATAAATGTACACGTCTATTGTCTTGCAAATCTGATTTTTGAACATTCTGGTCACAAGACGTTGGTATGTAGCTCTCACACTCTTTAGTCCGAATGGCATCACTCGTAAACAGCAAGTACCTCTTTCTGTTATGAATGATGTTTTATCTCGATCTAGTGGGTGCATTTGTATCTGGTTGTAGCCAGAATATGCGTCCATGAAGCTTAAGAGTTCGTGTCTGGAGGTGGCATCTACTATTCATCTATGCGTAGAAGTAGGAAGCTATCCTTCAGGTAGGCTTTGTTGAGGTTTGTGTAATCTTTGCACACCCTCCATTTTCCATTCTTCTTTTTTACCAGAACTGTACTGGCAAGCCAGTCTGGGTAATAAGACTTTTTGATCATCCATGCAATCAGTAAATGGTGCAAATCATCGTTGATGGTCTTATTACGTTATGGGGCAATTGGTTCTTTTCTGTCAGACTGGCTTTTTATCTGGGTTGACCTGCAATCTGTGAGTGATGACGGAGGAGTCAATACCCACCATGTCCTTCATTGTTCAGGCGAATACGTCCTGGTTAAGCATCATGGAGCTTTTAACTTGCATTGAGGACAGTCATTGTGAAGGCAGCCAGTTACAAACACCTAACTTTATTTGATATTGTGTGTCCATTGAAGCTATTCCTAGATAGTAGTCCTTCTTCTTCTTGCAAAGTAGTACGATTAAAGTGATGCCACTTATTATTGATTTGAAGGGCAGAGCAAAAGCTCACCAATATTTGATTGTTTGCAGCAATTGTTGCTGCAACATATATAGGAGGAGAGATGGGCAGTGGGTGCTCGTCCATAGGCACTGTAATAGATAAAACAACCTTAGATAAAAAATACGGCCAATTGTTGCTAACATCTCTCTTTTCTTTTTGCAAAACTTCAGAAAGACGTGCATGTTGCACTAAATCTCATTTAGCTATCAAAATCATAGGAAATTAGGTTGCTCATGAACTTCTCCCCAACTAAATTATGCTGGCCATGGTTTGAAATTTAGTGACATTCAACTTTATATATCACTGAACATGTAGTTTAAATCATTCATTCAACTTTTTCTCTGACATGTCTCAGTCTGCACAGTGTCATATAATTTCGTATTTAATTAATGGATCATATTCAATTTCACAAAGACGGTGTGCATCTTTGTTAGCTAGCATGAGGTTTCTTAGTTATTATTACTTGTTGGTAGCACCGAATTTTATACCATAGGCAAGCATTCATTTAAGTGTTTGTTTGCATACACAGAATGTAAATTTTGCAAAGGAAGCTACAAGGAGATCACACAATGCTTTTGTAGCTGCAACTGCCAGTTTGGATGAGTCACAGTATGAAAGTATCTCTACTATTAAGAGGGTGGTTGAATGCAATTTCCATGATGTACAGGGATTACTATGCATTGTACGGTTTGTGATAGAAACTATTAGCTGTTAAAATTCATCTGAGTTGGTGATAATTTCAATGCTACAAATATCATTGTGTTTTGCATGTTGCATCACTTATAATCTGACCCCATAATGCCAGCATAGATGAGGTGATTCATCCCCTCCATAAAATGCTCAAGCCCTTCATCGATATGATTGCGTGGCGGATGCATGGGCCTAAGAGCCCTTTCTGACCAACCACCCGTGGCATTTGGCGATGAGATTACAAGCACTGTCTTGCACATCAGGCTCAAAAGACCAGCTGAACTTCTTAAAAGTAACAACAATTGGATGGGTGGCAAGGAGAGTAGCAAGCAACTCCGAGGTACCCACAATGATAAGGAGAACATGACCCTTAGAACCTTGATCACAAGTAACGACTTTATCTCCTAACAGAGTTCAGAGAAATTTTTTGTACTGCCCAGATTCTTAGACATTTCGACCCCAAGCTGAAGCATCTTGTTGTCGATAACACGAAAATCGTCAATGGACAAGCCGACAAAATTAGGTACACCATACGAGGAGACACGGTTCTTCTCGCAATTATCCAAAGTACGAGAAACCTTTTTCTTGCTCCTATCAAGAATTTGATTTATCTCCACAACCTCTCAAGTATCAGGATCAATAGCATCATCACCGCCCTTCCCAGAAGATGCAGGAGGTAGAAAAGGCCTGGTAATACCAGGAACTGAAGTAGCCAGCTTCTTTTTCTTCAGGATATGACCAGAGCTGATTGCCAACAACTTCAATGGACTAGCGGGCCTAGGAACTTTCTTCTTTCTAATACTCGAGCCAACATTAATGACACCTCTATCTGTAGGCCTGTTAGTGGAGCACACTTCCCAATCAATGCTCACGTCGCCATCGATTTTCGGGGGAGTACGGTCTTGCCCCTTGTTGGAAATGACGACAGCGTCGACACACACAATGGTAACTTTCAAAGCACAAGTAGACGTAAGCGTTGCACGATTTGCCTCGCTTAAAGTATACAGACCGTTGCAGTCAAGGATATTCGTAGTAAGAAAAGCTTCGACTGAAGGCTTTGGCAGCTTATTAAATTGATCTCGGAACCCTTGTTCCTCCGCAGACAAAAATAGTTCATTCTTTTTGGGTTCTAGGAATGATCACATAATTTGTACGTTGCACAACTTAAAATAATCAAAATAAATCGATATGTAAAACCAGGGCCTCGACCAACCCCTGTACTCGTTTCAGAGATTTTTGAAACAGGATGGACCATAGAGATAGCAAGTGCGGTTCGCATTTACACTAAACCCCACCACAGAGTGCAAAACCCTGACGTTCATCGAAATACTCGATAAACGACTCTCACTAAAGTTGTGATCATTCCCTCCAGCAGTTAAGAACCATTTGTGTGGGAGCGTTGCCTAAGAAACCAAGATACTCCCAGAAGATTTCTAGAGCCGGAAGTCTAAGACTTGCTTGAAAAATGCCAAGGTACAATGCAATATAGTCAAGCCTTGGAAGACAAGGATTATCACCCTCTTCAGGCAGAATGTTCTCGAGGTCAGATGGCAATGAATAATGGTAACAAACGCTATCTAGGGTCGTTCACATTGCACTCTAGGTGAAAAGTAAGCTTCACAAGTAGCAAGCACACCACCAGTTAGAACCCTGAAGCTAGACATAGTTATGAGGCAAAAAATGAAAAATAAAGAAATCAAATCCCGGGAACAAAGAGAGCGTAAAGAAGAAAGTGTTGTATCCAACTCCTCCTTTATAGGGTTAAACAACGAAAAGACTACTCATACAAAAATGTGCGGGTCACGATGGCCGCACAAAATCCCAAAAATCACACCGAAATGAATAGACAAATGAGAAATCGGAGAAACAAATGCAGTAATGGTTGATACTGACATTAAATTCACCGCAATTGTGCAATAAAAAATCCAACCATCGCATAATTAGTGGCCACGTCAACATACCCACTAACTAAAGGGGGAGTAGCTGATGATCACAGTTTTGCATGTGGCAAAGATCATCTATCACAAGGATCAAGTATCCCAAAACTAGGCCAATTCATAAAGCCTAATAAGGGTGAATCCAGTCATAAAAGCCCAAACATGGTCCATCAGAATAAATCACAGTTAAAGGGCCAAATCCAGGCCCGATAAAGTTCTCACTTAAAAAGGAGAAACGTTACAGATAAAAAAAGTCGTCGAGGGAGTTACGCCTCCAAGGATGTATCTTCATAAAGAAGAAGACCGTTACGAGGAACGTCTCCTCTCATGCTTAAGTCACGCAAGGGATTAATAATGATCATTTTATAAGGTAAAGAGAATATTCAACAAAGGTATGCAATTTTAACTGAGTTCTATCCAGATTAAGCTCCATTTCCAATTGAGTTACTGACTTAAGCATGAGTGCATTCGGTCACAAAAAAAGGTGGTATTTTGCAATCTAATATTTGTTTTGCAGGTCATACTTACAGGGGATTGGATTTTGGACGTATCACTATCTATTACAGCCCTGATCTTTGAAGGAACCACCAAGTTGGAGATCCATCATCCATGGACTTATGATTGGCAACTAAGGTTTGAGGGCGGTGGTATATTTTTTGTAAGGCCCTTCTTTGTAGGAAGGCTTTGTGGAGATCTACATTTTGTTATCAAACTCACCTATATATTTTCCTTCATTACTTACAATTTCCAATTGACAAATGAACTTAAGAGTTATTGAGGGATTGATTAACCATTATTCTCACTATATTTGAAAACCATGTTCTTTGTTTAGAATTATAGAGATTAAAGAGGGTGGAGGCTCAAATTGAGTTTTTCACCAATCCCCCATTCTTTTCTATGAAAGATATAACTTGGGTGGATCTTCTTCCAATAAATATTACAAGCTAAGCAGGAATTGTTGAGAGAAAAGAATGGAAAACATGATAATTGATAGAGATGGGAAAGTGGGGAGAGGGCTGAAGTTGTGAGGAGATCATTTTTAGTCAATCATGAGAAAATACAAGAAATGAAATAGTCCATAGGGTTATCTCTCTCAGTTTTAATGTTATCCATGTTTTTCTCAAAATAGTTCTTGCTCAGTTTATAGCATTTGTTAGAAGACCACCCTCACTTAAAGGACCAAGTTTTAGGCGATTGGTTGTAAAACTCATTTAGCTATCAAAATCATAGGAAATTAGGTTGTTCATGACTTCGATCCTAGATGCTAGAACCAGGGGTGAAATAGGGAAGCTGTATATATTCTAATTATAGAAACAGGTATATATTTAGGTAATCTAGAATATATTCTGTAAGATTTTTTCTTATTCTGTAAGATTGTTTCTTGTGGGACAAGAAACCCCATTGTATATATACCCCTGTTGTGGGATGAAACAAATACACAAAAATTGAAGTATTTCTTTCTACATGGTATCAGAGCAGGTTCAATCCTTTGAACTTGTTTTGCATATTTTTTCTTTTGAATCCCGGATCCCGGAGGACACCAACCATGCAATCCTCTGTTTTGGTTGTTCAGAACAGGGCAGTTATTCTTCTAGGCTTCTTCGGTCCTCCTTCTCGTCGTCCTACAGGTAAATCAAATCCATATGCAAATAAGAAGTATAATATTTGTGGAGAATTAGGCCATAGCAAGGAGAGATGTTATGAAGTGATTGGTTACCCTGATTTGTGGGACTTCACCAAGATGTCACGAAAGAATAAACATCTAGACAGTGCTTTTGCTAATGTAGCACAATCAGGTTTGAATGATAAAGTTATTTCGAATAATACATGGATAATTGATTCAGGTGCATCTGATCATATGACAAATGACCCTAATCTTGTGGTAAATCTTAGAGCTTCCCCTCAAAATGTTGTCTCTACTGCGGATGGTACTCCAACTCTGGTTAGCGGAGAAGGTTCCATTGTGTTATCTGATACCCTAACTCTTGAATCCATCTTAGTTGTTCCATCACTAGCTTATAACCTCTTGTCTATCTGTCAAATTATTTGAACACTTGCATGTATTGTGACGTTCTATCCATCTTTCTGTGTGCTTCAGGACATTCTGACTCGGCAGATTCTTGATTATGGTGTTAGAAGGGGGAAACTGTACTACTTGGATATGACAGAGATGGGAGAGAAACGCAAGAATCTTTTGGGGCAAGCTAATCAGGTGATAAGGGTCGATAATGCAAAGGAGCTGTATGGTTATGGCATCGTCGTTTAGGACATATGTTTTTTTGTTATCTTAAGAAGTTGCAGCTTCATTTGTTTTTGGTTGTTAGTGATTAAGAATTTCATTGTGACATTTGTGAACTTTCCAAGAGTCACCGTATTCCATATTCGCCAAGTATTAATAGATGTCATGTTCCCTTTATGAAAATTCACTCCGATGTTTGGGGTCCTGCAAAAATTCCTTCATTTTCTGAAGCTCGATATTATGTAACATTTATTGATGATTGCACTCGGATGACCTGGGTGTCATTACTGAAAAGAAAGAGTGAGGTATTTGGAAGGTTTACTGATTTTTACAAAATGGTGGCGACACAGTACCAACAATCCATCAGAGTGTTTCAATCTGACAATGGTAGAGAGTTTGTAAATGACCTTATGTCTGAGTTTTTTCGGTCAAATGGAATTCATCATCAAACCTCCAATTCTGATACTCCTCAACAGAATGGTTTAGCAAAACGAAAGAACAGGTAGTTGTTGGAAGTTGTTCGTGCTTCCCTGTTTGGCATGAATGTACCTCGATCCTATTGGGGTAAAGCAGTGAAATCTGCAACATATGTTATCAACCGTACTCCACACGAGTAATTGAGTTCAAGAATCCTCATCAGAAGCTTCATACACTTTTGTCTATCCCATCTATGCCTGATTTGGAGCCCCGAGTGTTTGGGTGCACAGTCTATGTCCACATACCAAAACCACAACGGAGCAAGCTTGATCCCCATGCGAAGAAATGTATTTTTGTGGGTTATGCAAAACTCCAAAAAGGGTACAGATGTTATGACCCGCTCACTGACAGAATGCATATATCTCTTGATGTCTCATTCCATGAATCTGAGCCATATTACTCAGGGGGAGAGCGATAGTGAAGGGAATCCTCGTTCTATTGATGTTTTTGAAGAATTGGAACACTTGGAGGAACAATTTGAAGTTCCCGTAGCAGCAAAAATTGTTCCCGCAGCAGCAGCAAATGACTTGTCTCGAGAGATAAACACTTCCAATGGGCAGACAATTGACCATTTGGTTCCTAGCGATCAATTCCTTCATGAGACAGAAGCGAATGATCAAAATGTATCTGAAACTCACACACACAACATTCCCCCTTCTACATCAGCAACTGAATATCTCGCTTAGAATGATCCACCTCAGGTATCTTTAACCTCTAATGAGTCT
Source organism: Berberis vulgaris (assembly GCA_963556465.1). Classification (NCBI taxonomy): domain Eukaryota; kingdom Viridiplantae; phylum Streptophyta; class Magnoliopsida; order Ranunculales; family Berberidaceae; genus Berberis; species Berberis vulgaris. The sequence continues at coordinate 78,515,521 of OY747131.1, forward strand.
TCTGTGTTAGAAAGTGTTGAACCTAGGAAACCACAAAGGGTTACTAAGGGAGTTCCTAAAAAGCAATATGAACCAGACATCAAAGCCCAAGTTAAATACCCTATAGCTAACTTTATGTCTAACCATAGGCTTTCTGAGTCACATGCACTTGTTATTAATCAATTATCTACTGTATCTATTCCTAGTAATGTGCAGGACACATTGAAGGATCCAAAATGGACAACAACAATGAATGAAGAATTGGAAGCTCTTCAGAAGAATGTCACATGGGAGGTAGTAGACAAGCCTGTTGGAAAGAAGACTGTAGGATGTCGTTGGGTGTTTAATGTGAAGCTTAATGCAGATGGAACTATTGATAGATACAAAGCAAGACTAGTTGCCAAGGGATATACACAGTGCCACGGAATTGATTATGAGGAGACTTTCGCACCTGTGGCGAAGATTAATACTGTCCGAATTTTAATTTCACTTGCAGCAAATAAAGATTGGCCCTTGCACCAACTTGATGTGAAGAATGCATTTCTCAATGGAAATTTGGAGGAAGAAGTGTATATGGATATGCCTCCAGGCGTGAAGAATAACCCAAAAGACGCTAGTAAAGTGTGTAAATTGAAGAAGTCTTTGTATAGCCTGAAACAGTCTCCAAGAGCTTGGTTTGGAAGATTTTCGAAGTCCATGAGAGATTTTGGGTACAAACAAAGCAACTCTGGCCATACCTTATTTATCAAACACAAGAATGGTAAGATTACAACTCTAATTGTGTATGTTGATGACATGATCATTACAGGAGATGATCCGAAAGAAATAAATGATTTGCAAAAGTATCTGTCGAAGGAATTTGAAATGAAGGATCTCAGGCAACTGAAGTATTTTCTGGGTATTGAAGTTGCAAAGTCGAAGAAAGGGATTTCACTTTCACAAAGGAAGTATGTTCTTGATTTGCTCGCTAAAACAGGGATGTTGGATTGCAAACCAATAGAGACACCCATTGACATGAATCATGTCTTCGACTAGGTTTTTCTGAGTACCCAATCATCGACTTTAAATTCTTGAGGTTTGACCTTCATATTATAGTATTGGGGCATCTTTTACTAATAAGTTGCGCCATTCTGATGGAAGCTCCATCTCTTCGCTATTCAAGTAGGTCTAACCCGACTGTTAGAGCTTCATCATTGTCTTCTTACCTGAACTCCTTAGTTCTAAATGTTGGCGTTCCTAGTTCTATTGGAACATTGCCTCGGACCTCTAGGCCAGGTCGAATGGTGTCTCTCCAGTCAAGTCCTTTTTGTGGTGTGGTATACCCAAAGGATGCTTGGAAGCTCAGAGACCTAAACCCTTTGGTTGCCTCAAATTCTTTCTTCATTGCCTCCAGGATCATTCGGTTCGTGAAATTTGCCTGTCCATTGGCTTAGAGATGCTTTGGCGCTGAATAATGGTGTTGATGCTCAAATTTGAGCAAAACGTTTTGACTTTCTTGCCTTCGAATTGAGTTCGGGTATTGCTGATCGAACCTACAGATGATAGATTTCCCGAGGAAGTTCTCAATCTAGTTTTCTCCAATCTTGGAGAGTGATTCTACCTCCACCAATCTATTCATTGGGACCAGGTTCTTTGTAGACATATGCATGTATGGGGGTTACCTCTGACACTTATAGCACTTATGGACCAGATTTTTGGCCCCTTGTTACATTTTCGGCCAATAATACCATACTGTGAGGGCTTTGTAAGCAAATGTCTTTCCTCCGGGATGGTTCCTACAAATTTCTCTATGCATTTATTTGAGAACATAATCTGCCTCGTCGGGGTCAGGCACTTGAGTAGAGGGCCAGTTAGAGATCTTCTATACAGCCTGTCGTTGAAGAGCGTGTATCATTACACTCTGTTTTCAACTTACGATCCTCAATTTATTTTGTTGAAAGCACTCCATCTTTTATGTAATTGATTATGGGACTTATCCAGCTGGTCCCCTCACTTGCGGAGAAGGTCTCATAGAACCCTTCTCTTCTAAGGCCGATTTCTCTTGGAATTCTATGAGTTTGTCAGAGTCAACTGTTGCGGATGAGGTCGTATTGGCCATAGTGTCAGCTTCCTTGTTGTCTGTCTTGGAATAGCACTGATGTATAATTATCTTAAACCTCTTCTTAGTGCTAATCGCTTTCTTGCAATAGGCCATTGATGTAGTTGATTTACGCTCCCCTTCCTCACGCGTAACCTAGACCTGTACAAGTAGCACACTTGAACAAAAGATCATCGATTGGTGGTCGATGGCACTCCGATGTTTAAGATAGATAAGGCTTAGGAGATGCTAGTACTGTAAACCTTGTGTTTATTGCATACCTTTGTTCATCGACCGTAGCTCTCTTTTGTAGAGTGAGAGTCCTGGTTTGGCTAGGCCTTTGGTGGTGTAGTTCGGGGAAAGAGATTTTGCTGGAAACCCTTTCCTAGTTAGGAGCTATCCATGTGGGATAGTTTCCCTACATGACTTATGCTCCTAGATCTGAGGGGTAGAGTTCCCTTCAAGAGTGTTCTCCATGCAAGAGATTTTCCTTGCCTGACTTATACTCTAGTATTTGTTTCCTAGTCGGATCTGATGTGTTGTTGGTCTTCCAATCTTGGGTAGATCTCTTAGATATTTACCTTAGAGATCTTACAAGTATTTGCCCTGATAGCGTGACGTATGGGCTTAATGGTTCATTGCAACTCGGACCCAACTGTCTGGATCCAGCCTGTAATGGGCTTAGAGTTGTTTGGGCCTTGCTGGATTGAGCTTGCAATCAAGTCTGCTTCATTCTGTTGACGAGATTACCATGACACGTGTACGGTGCTGATCAGAGGACAATTTGATATATCATCAACTACTCCCCCCGAGTTAATGGGTCGTCACATCGGTTCACTAGGTCGTATCATGAAGCAACTATGCAGTCATGATGGTCGAGTCTGAGTTCTTTTCTTGAGTGGCGGATTTCACTAATTGAATGTGACCCAGCTTGAAAGAAGGAAAGGCGGGAGCTCAGTTTTATAGATCTCCTGGCTATGGAGTGTGATCCCTTTACTTTTTCAATTTCAGAGATTCTACTATGCCGTATTGCCTTCTATGCTTTTGACTTTGCTTAACCTTCGTATTTCAAAAGCTTGTACTTTCTTTCATGGAGGGCTAGAATCAACTTTTCTGATGAACTGTTTACTAAGGGCCATAAGTTCTTTGAGGAGAGACTGCTTTCTAAATCAAGTCTGGAATTACTCTGTGAGACATACGTGATTGCTGATGATCTGGTGCTCTGCACTCAGGGTGCCCATCAGACGCCATTGTCCCGCCCGTGGGGTTTACTTGTCTCCACCGAGGTATGCTTCAATCGATCGTCTACTTTCCTGTTATCAAGGAGATCTAGGAGTTCCTGATGTACCTCGGTATTGCACTCGCTCAATTCGTGCTGAACGGGTATAGAACTATGATTTTCATACTGATTAAGGCTAAGGATGCCAGTGTTCGAGTATCTCCGAGGGCGATGAAATTGCTTACTTTTCCTTGAATAAATGAGCATGTTGTGTGGGTGCTGATGTCACCAGACTATTTTGACAATCAGCCTGATGATTTTAAATCATTGCATAAGTTTTGCTTCATGTCTCATGCGGACTCGACCTACCTTGAGCTTGTTGGTCGTCCGGTCGAGCATGCATTTAGACCATTGAGCAAGTTGATTTTTTTTTGGTGTTACCTGTGCCAACTGAATATTAAATTGACTCATTTTGGTTTTTGCACGGAGATTCCCAACTTCACCACTTTCTGCTGAAGATAAAGCAACTCTGGATGCATTCCGTGACATGCCCCACCCAGAGGTAGAGGATGTTGTTAAGCCTTCTAATGTCAAGCGCAATGAAATGTGGGCCCATTGGCATGTAGCTCCCACTCTTTTTCTGGTAAAGTAGCCCAAGCCCGAAGGTATGTCTTCTTCGAGGAAGAGGAAACATCCCAAAATCAGGGTTCTGAGCCCTTCGAGGAGGGCGACAATAGATGAGGTGCTTCCTTTTCCTATTAATTTGAAGAGGCTACGCACTCTATCTAGGCCCACTCGGGGGCGATCAGCTTCGTCTGAGGGACTCGAGGCTATTGGTCAGGTTCCTGGTTCGTTTGTTGGAGCGAGAACTATTGTACCGAAGGGGCGTGATGCTCGGGCAAAGGCCCCTATCTCCCTTTTTGACTTGCAAATGGTCGGGTGGAGGACGTGACAAAATTGAACACTAAGCAGGCGGAGTTTCTGAATAAAATACAGCTGCAAGCAGGCATAGAACCTTCGGATGGTGTAAAGGACTTTGAGCTCCGTCTTCTTATGGACCATGAGTCTGTTGAAGAGTTGCCCGATCATCGATGCTATGGTGAAGGGTCTCGCTCTCATTGCCCGTACTGTGCTCCATGTCCTTCCCATCCTCATATTGAATTGATGACGAATCAAAGGAATAATTCGCTTCCCTCTTCTCCATTAGCTGATTCCGGATCGGCACGTGATTCTAGTTTCGAATGATCTTCATGCGGATGCCTGGATTAGTTTGTTTGCTCCAAACATAGTAAGGATGAGCAACCAAGCTTGGCATCAAGAGGTTGACATCTTTTACGCTTCGAGGAAACATATCAGTATGTAGTATGACTGTCTAGCGAACTATGCTCCAGTGTTAGTGAGAGAAACGCTAAAAGGGCGTCTGGATAAAGGGCAGAAGCATCTTGTGCTAGGGATGTTATACCTGAATCAAGCGGCCGCAGCTGGAATTAAAGTCGTGACCGCTCATGATAGAGTGTATACCATGGAGCGAATCTTTGCGAATTTGTGAAAGTCACATTCTGAAGCTTTCTCAGGTACTGGAATGGAGTCTTGGTCTACTAGGTTGGAGGCTCAGAAGGGTCCCTTGGAGGCGCTTGAGTCCGACTTGGCGGGGGTAGTATCCGCAAGGAATCTGTTCGAGAATGAGTTGAACCTTGTCCATTGTGACTTGCAGCTTTCCCATGAGACTGTAGCTGGAGTGCTAGCTGAACTGCAGGCTCTACATGTCAATGAGTCCGAGTGGACTGTCCAATGCCAGCGGTTGGTGGCTGACGCTGAGTTCAATGCCAAGAGTGTGCAAGTTTTGAAAAGCAGTTCCTTTTGGTGCAGAGTAAGCTGAATATCGTCAATGATAAGTTGAGTGCCGAGTAGTCCAAGACTGACATGATGTCAGGCGAATTGGAACGGCTAGCACGGGAACTCGTCCAGTCAAGAGAGCACAAAGTGAAGTTTTTCAAGTCCCAAGGCACTTTTGAGCTTAGCAGAGTCGTGAATGGGTGGTTGGAGCTGTTGAATCTGATGAATGAGAAGAATCCCGACAGGGATCTCTCATATTATAAAGAGATTGCATATGCAGAATTTGACGCAATCTCCGATTCGTCTGAAGAAGAAGGCGACCCTGATGAGGGGGATCGAGAGGCAGCACCTACATATGTGTCTTCTATTTCTTCCCCAGCTAAGTCTGGTTCCGTTATATCTGACTTTTCTTCTGATGAGGGATGAGCCTTGTATTTTCTTTTCGGTTTGCAAATGAATAGTACTTTGTACATGTTTGTTTTCCTTTGTCTACTAGCTTTTTCCCGCTTTGATCTTATTTTGACATTAATTGTCAGACGAGAAGCTCTACTAGGCTAGAAATCTTTATGATTGATCTGTTTGTGAAAATTCTGACTTTTGCGATTCCTTGTAGGGATCAAGGAATAATTCACCCTTTGTCTGGTGGTTTGGTTGTATGTTGAACCAGTAGTTGTTGTTGCTACTATAAGCGAATTAGTCAGACTGTGGTCCCAGTGCATGCACCGTTGTAGATGTCCAGACAGTAATCCATGCGAGTCGAGCTTCTAGAGCTTCGACCAAACTTTTGACTCGTTTTTGCTTGCTATTCGTAGATTAGACTTAATTGGACCGAAGGTTGTTATCGCCAGTTATGACTAACTAAATCAGGGTCAAGTTCGGTAATATAGTATTCCTTGACGAGCCATCTTAATCAGGTGACATAGGCACTGACCAGACTCCCACTTTCCAATACCATCTTAATCTGATATCGGTGGACTAGGAATTGGAGCGAGCTAGAAGTTATCATCGTCAATCGTTTGGACTAAATTTTGGCTGGGCTTCGACGATCATCGCATGTAGTTTGCCAATGATCCTTGGCAAGCCCTCTTCACCATGCATCATAGCACCGACGAAGCATCCACTTTTTATGTCATTGAAATCCGCACACGGTGAACTAGGCTTCTAGCAGAGCAAAACCATTGTCATTAGTGGCCACTGACTAAGCTTTGTTCGGGGTTTGGTGATCATTGTCTGTGTACGAGTAGTGACCCCTTGCAAACCATCTTAATCAGGCGTGAAGAACACTGACTAGACTCCCACTTTCTAAGCCGTCGAAATCCGTTATTTGCGAACTAGGCTTCGAGCAGACTGAAAACTATCGTTGTCGGTTGTCACCAACTAAGTCTTGGTCAGGTTCGGTTTCTATTGCCCATGTTTGGACAAATGATTTATGGCAAGCCCTCTCCATTAGGCATTGGAGCACTGACTAAGGGGCCATTTTCTAAACCATTGACACCCGTTTAACCGACTGAGGATTAGAGGGTTCCAGAAGCTTTTGTCATAGGTCGAAATTGACTAAGCTTTGGTTAAAATAAGGCTTCGAGCATGAAAGCCTGACTTGGTGGTCTTAGCTTGCGCAATTCTCTTAGAAGTATGATAGAACAAGTCTGGTTTTGTGGTCCTGACTTAAGTTTGATCGAATGATCGGACTAATAATAGATAGAACAAGTCTGACTTGGTGGTTTTGACTGAGTCGGATCGAAAGATCAGACTAATAATAGATAGAACATCTTCAATGAACAGTAGTAGGATAATAATAGGGCTAATGTCACGCACCTTATACCGTGGGCGCTTAAGGCCTTTCTTGTTTACTCCATTATGTTTGCTTGGCCGAAACTGGCAGGGCATAAGCCTGGGCCTACTGATGGAGGGCCCAGTTCAATAATATATTTACGGATCCCCGTGTTAGCGATACAACGCATATTGTGAAATGGTTCAAAATTGATTACTCCCCAAGTTAATGGGGTTGCTTATAGGGTCATTAATTAGAAAGATGTGGACTTGTGCAGTTGCAATTGGAACCGTCGCTTTCCCGATTTCCTGTACGGCATTCAATGCTAAAATAAATGTTTGTTGGTGATTCTTCGTGAGCCATTTCTCTAATATAAATGTTGGCTACTCTGCGTTCAAGCAATGCAATGAGAATAGTAAAATATGTTAATGAAATGCATCTTACCAAAGAGTTTGCTTTGGGTTTTCCAAAGGCTGAAAGAAGATCTCTTTTGCTGGAGTCTCCAAATGTTCTGACATTTGCGCCGATGAGTCTTAGTGAGACTTGTCATGATGTGGTGTCGCCTGATTTGGGTGAGCACCTGATTGATCTCATGAGATATTGTAATATCTTCTTACACTGCGAGCAAGAGTTACAGGCTTCCTCTCGGAGATTAGGTTTGTCTTCCATTATACGATGCTCAAACACTTTCTCATTTGTTTACTGTTGTCAGGGGATGGTCCCTGTAGCTAGTTTATGGTTGATGGGAGTGTTGGAGGTCATGACTCTCGATCCTGCAGTGGCACCTCGGCATCGCCTCAAGCATTACACTTTTGAGAGGAGTCCTTGTTAGGCAGCATTGTGAAACCTCGGTGGTCCGCCATTCATGGACGTTTTCATCAACTTGTTGTTGATTCCTTTTGTTCCTTTTCATGGGGGAGATTGCGGAGCAAAGAGTCTGGCTGGATGTTCGCATTTCATTTTGAGGTTTGTGTTGTCATATTGGCATCATCCTCGCGGGTTGATTCGAAGGAGCAATGAATTGAGTGCATTCCTTCACCCATCGGAGGACGGATTTGCGGAATGAAGAATCTCGTGTGGGCTCATATCCTTATTTGAATGCTCAATCTTCACCATCTTCTCTTTTGGAGGCGGATTAGTGTGACTTTGACGCGCATTGTAGTGGATAGATACTTGCATCAGACTTAGATACTTGTAGTGTGTAAACGTTTGTGCAATACTAACTCTATCGACCATTCTTCCTGATAGATCTAGCTTGAGCAAAACTAACCGGAGTGGGTGTTCAGTACGGATTGTTATTGAGTGAGCCTAGAAGTAGGGTCTCGATTTTCTTGAGAAAGTTACTAGCGCGAAAGCCAACTTCTTTAGGTTGGGATAGTTAGCCTCTGCCCCATCAAACATCATGCTAATGTTGTATACAGACTTTTGTTTACGTTTCTCTGCCCGGATCAGGGCTGAGCCGAAGGCGTGGGCCGAGACTGAGAGGTATAGGTAGAGTGTCTTACTTGGAATGGATTTTGAGAGTAGCTTGCTTTCCATGTACGCATTCAGATCTCAGAAATCATGTTTGCATTGTTCACCCCCCATTGAAATTTCTAATTCCCCTACAGGATCTTGAAGAAGATTTGGAAATGAAACTATATAGGGTTGCCACCCTCCCAGTCAGATTTTGAACTCCTTTGACGTTTGTGGGTGGTCTCATGTCGATAAGAGCCTGAATTTGGTTCGAGTCAACCTCTATCCCCCTTCGAATGACTACGTAGCCCATGAATTTTTCTGATTGTACCCCAAAGGTGCAATTTTGTGGAATGAGCTCCATTTGGTATTTGCGGAGTTGGGAGAAAGCTTATTGGAGATATGCAAGGTGGTCGGGACTATGGATGCTTTTTACGAATATGTTGTCGATGTGAGCCTCCATTTTCTCACCAATTTCTCCTTTGAACATCTTGTTTACTAGTCGTTGGTATGGGGCCCTGCATTTTTCACCCGATAGACATTACCAGGTAGCAATATGTGCTCCTAACTGTGATGAATGAGGTTTTTTGCTTATCCGGCAAGTGCATGCTGATCATATTGTAGCTAGACTATGTGTCTATGAAGTTGAGAATGTTGTGTCAAGACGTTGCGTCGACTATCAAGTTTTGCAAGGCAATGGAAAGCTGCCTTTTGGGTAGGCTTTGTTAAGGTCCGTGTAGTCCACACATACCCACAACTTCCCTTTTTTCTTTTTTACCATGAACGTGTTTGCCAGCTAATATGGATAGTGTAACTAGCATATCATGTCGGCGTTCATTAGCCATTGTACTTCTTTATTAATGCCATTGTTACGGTCAGGTGCTACTGACCTCCTTTTTTGCCTACTAGCTTCAGGTCCAAATTGACTGCCAATCGGAGTGTGATTATCGAATGTTCAGTTTCCACCTTGTTATTCATTTTCTAGGTGAATACATCTTGTTTTTCTGTAAGAGCACGAGTAGTTGGTCTGCCAGTGCTCTGTTATGGTTGGAGCCTATCTGAACGACTTTTGTGTTATTTGGGCTATCCAGGTATTTGGTAACGGCCTCTTCTTTTGGCTATCCAACATTTGGCCTTCCTTTCAGTCTGGAGGGAGTTCGGTGTCCAAAGGTAGAGGCAGGTCTTTTATATTGGGACTTGGGGCCTCTTCCTCTGGATCCCAATGCTCGGGCTGATGTGCACCATCTTCCGATTGCCTAGTTGTGGTGTAATGACATTCTAGAGCGGTGGTCTAGTCCCCTCTGATTGTCCCTACTTCACCGTCTGAAGCGTATTTGAGATAGGAAAAACTTTGTCCTTGCAAGGGAATAGAGAGCACGTTCAAGAAAGCCACAATGTCCCCACTGGCTCTCAGGGGACCAAGAACGGCAGGAACCTAGGGAATGGAGCGGTCTATGGAGACCCGATTACTAAAGCTGACAAGCCCACCACACAAAACTCCCTCCAACTCAGGATGACCAATCCGGATGTGTTATACAACCTCATCGTCTCCCTGTTCACCAATCAAATCATGAATGCACCACTGACTAAGAAGTTCATTCCCCAAATATGGAATTCTATGACGGGACAACGGACCAGTCCGACCACCTATGCCATTATCATCATTTGATGACGGTGAAAGAGGGATCAAAAGCAGTCATATGCCAAACATTTCCAAACAGACTGAAGAAAGTAGTGCTGACTTGGTTTCACAATCTCCCCCAAAGACGATTGACTCATTTTAGACGCTGGCCAAAGTGTTTATTACTCGGTTTGTGAGCAGCAAGCGGATCAGGAAGGTTCCACACTACTTGCTCAGCCTCAAGCAAAAGCCAAGTGAAACATTGAGGGAGTATGTTACCCGCTTCAATGATGAGTTAACTTTAATCAATGGTTGTAGCAAAGACACCTCCATCACTGAAGGGAGGCCAATTCTACAACTTCCTCCCTATGGAACCCCCAATAAACATGGCAGACTTGCTAAAATGCGCTCAGAAATACATAACCTTTGAGGAGATGTGGGCCGTTAAGAAAGGGTCGAAAATGAAAAGAAATATTCCCCTAACACTCAAGGTTAGAAGGAAGTGAAGAAACAGGAGGAAGATGACAAGAGCAAAAGGAAGAAAAGTGATAATAAGTTGGACGAGGCAAGAAAAAATCTCTAACTTCGTTGGATCCATAAATTGTTCTCTCAGTCCCTTCAACGCCGGCCTGTCTGAGATCCTCGCTACCATTAAAAAGTGAGGAGACGTGAAGTTGCCTTCCAAACTCCGTCCCAGCGAGACAATGGCAAGTACTGTTCATTTCACAAAGACAGCGACCATGACACTGAAGATTGCAAGTAGCTCAAAAACGAAATCGAATAATGGGTTAAGAAAGGAATAACTCAAAGAATTCCCGAGCCTGGATAAGAGACAAGCTCGGGGAAGGAAAGAGAAGAGGCATAAAAGAAATAGAAGAAAAGGCGGCCAACATTATATACGTCCTATATGGGATAAGTTCGGAAGGGGAGCAATTCAGCCGGTACCGAAAGAGGACGCTCAGTGAGTTGTGGACTCAAGTCACTTATGAGGACAGACAAGTACATTACACTCATGTTCAAAGCCCGATCCCTACACTAACATTTGCTAACAGGGACCTCCAAGGCGTCAACCTCCTTCATAACGACGCCCTAGTCATCTTAGTCCTGATAGCGAAATGGGAAGTCAAGAGATCCTTGGTGAACACTGGGAGCTCGCTAAACATCTTATTACTCAAGGCAATCTACAGCATGCAGCTGAAAGAGGAAAACCTGATGCCCGCCAGTCACTCCATGATTGGGTTTAATGGGGAGAAATGCTTCCTAATTGAAAAGATTAGATTGACGGAGGTGGTAGAAGAGCCACAACTGCAGAAAGTCATGTTTCAGGAGTTCATGGTAGTCGATGCCCCATCCACTTATAATATCATCTTAGAAATGGAAGAAGAGTCTCCCCACTCGGATGATGAGGCTCCAGTCAGTCTGAGGGTAATACCGAATGTCAGTCAACCAGAAAAGGAGTCAGTCACGGTCTTTTTGATAGCCTTGATAACATTAGAGCCATCCATAAAGGCTCCTGCCTAGGCAAAGAATCGGCAGAAGAAATGATAAAACTGCTGAAAGAGTCAGTCACGGTCTTTTTGATAGCCTTGATAACATTAGAGCCATCCATAAAGGCTCCTGCCTAGGCAAAGGCGTGCCTAGGCTTGGACGATAAGGGACATGGTGGGGATTGACCCCACTGTGATCACCCATCGACAGGAAGTTGTCCCTTAGCGGAAACCAATCATGTAGAAGAAAAGACATATAGCCCCCAAACGGAATTAGATCATCAATGAAGAGGTACAAAGGCTACTGAATGCCAACATGATTAAGGTGTCATGACATCCAGACTGGCTGGCAAATACCGTCTTGGTGAGAAAGAAGAATGAAAAGTGGAGAGTGGGTGGATTACATAGAACTGAACAAGGCGTGCCTGAAATATAACTTTCGACTTCCTCGCTTTGATCAGATCGTGGACGCCATGTTTGGACACAACCTTCTAAGCTTCATGGACACTAACTCCGGATATAACCAGATACAAATGCACCTCAACTGAAAGAGGTATGTACTACTATCGAGTGATGTCGTTCGATCTGAAGAATGCAGGGGCAACATATCAACGATTGGTAAACAAGATGTTTAAGGAGAAAATTGGCAAAATCATGGAGGTCTATATAGACGATATGCTAGTAAAAAATCTTCGCAGTCCTAGCCGATGCTATCAATCAGCTCAACAAGTATTTGATGAAGCTCAACCCACAGAAATGCACCTTTGGAGTTGAGTCGGACAAATTCTTGGTTTACATAGTGAATCAAAGAAGAATAGAGGATGATCCGAAATAAATTCAGGCTCTTCATAATATGAAGTCTTTGACCATCAATAAAGAAGTTCAGAGCCTGACTGGAAGGGTGGCAACTCAACAGGTTCATCTCCAAGTCATTCGACAAATGCCTCCAAATTTCAAAATTTTAACAAGAAGTAAAGGGTTCAAATGGGATGAAGAGTGTGAGCAAGCCTTCCAAAGCCTGAAAGTGTAATGGGAATTATGAACTTACTTTCAAAAATGATACCAGGATAGACACTTTACCTGTACCTGTCCGTTTCGAAACATGATGTCAGATTGGCCTTGGTCTGAAATGATAAAAGGACTCAAAGACCAGTGTATTACGCTAGCAAAACCTTTGTGGATGTATGGAGGCAAACTACCCAGACCTGGAAAAGGTAGCCTTGGCATTGGTCGTCTCCTCCAGGAAGTTGCGGCCCAACTTCAAGACTCACTCTATAACGGTCCTTACTAAACATCCACTATGCACAATATTTTAGAAGCCTGAGTTGTCGGGCAGGATGGTCAAGTGGTCAGTCGAATTAGGGTAGTTCAATATCAATTACACCCCAAAAATAGCCATCAAAGCTTAAGCATTGATAGACTTCATCGCTGAACTTACATAAGGAGCAAATTGGCAAAATCATGGAGGTCTATATAGATGTTATGCTAGTCAAAATTCTCTGTAGTCCTAGCCGATTGTATCAATCAGCTACACAAGTATTAGATGAAGCTCAACCCACAGAAATGCACCTTTGGGGTTGAGTCGAACAAGTTCCTGGTTTACATAATGAATTGAAGAAGAATAGAGGTTGATCCGAAACAAATTCAGACTCTTCACAATATGAAGTCTTTGAGCACCGTTAAAGAAGTTCAGAGCCTGACTGGAAGGGTGGCAACACTCAATAGGTTCATCTCCAAGTAATTCGACAAGTGCCTCCAATTTTCAAAATTTTAAGAAGAAGTAAAGGGTTCAAATGGGATGAAGAGTGCGAGCAAGCCTTCCAAAGCCTGAATGTGTATATGGGAATTACGAACTTACTTTCAAAAATGATACCAGGATAGACACTTTACCTGTACCTGTCCATTTCGAAACATGATGTCAGATCGGCCCTGGTCTGAACTGATAAAGGGATACAGAGACCAGTGTACTACGTAAGAAAAATCTTTGTGGATGTGGAGGCAAACTACCCAGACCTAGAGAAGGTAGCCTTGGCACTGGTCGTCTCCTCCAAGAAGTTGAGGCCCAACTTCAAGACTCACCTTATAATGGTCCTTACTAAACATCCCGTTGCTCTTTAGTATGTTCACCAATACAATACTAGAAGTATTTTTGGTCCATTAATCCATCTCCGACTTTCCTCATGTAATTATAAAAATCAGCTTTACATTTTTTTCTCAATAAGTCTGCGCTGAAACAACTGTCATAGGGTAAAATGTGGTAAAATATAAATTTAGAAATAGTTGTTTGTTAGAGTTTGGTGAAGAAATGTATGATCACGAGAAAGCACGATCATTTGTTTCAAAGTAGAAAATCTAGGAAGAAATAGTTTGTGGCATCGCATTTGATCACATACGAGTGATTTTTTATTTGAAATCTATACAATAACAAAGCAAGTATGACTTTTATTTGCCTAGGAGCTAAAGATTGTTAACGGTTGAGATTGATTTGATCCAAGTGCTAATGATAAAAGTATATATTTTGCATCAATCCATGGGCTGGGATTGAAAATTGTGATGTTGATATTCAATCTATTTTGAGATTAAATGTCAATATTTTACTTATACCCAAGGATTGTGATTTCGTTTTTCGAGTTAAATTCGTCTCCCAATTTTAAGAAATAATTTGTTGTGTAAAAAACGTAAATATATCGGTTGTGATTTCAAATTTAATAATATAAGTTTTGCCTTTTAAACTCTTAGATACTATTAAAAAGTCTCACATGACTCGTAGTGTAATACAGGCTGCACATTAGATAAGAATCACATAACAAACATTTAATACTAAAACAACATCAGAGCATGTTATATATATATATATATATATATATATATATATATATATATATATATATATATATATATATATATATATATATATATATCTTTTTTTTTCTTTCAATAAAAGTTCAAATTTTGAAAGAGATTTTGGTAGCTTCAAAATCTGCAATATTTTATGAAATTTTGACATATTTCGAAGAATCCCTCGGCCTAGCCGAGTAAGACTGAAATTTATTTGTTTGATGGAATGAACAACCTTTGAGATGAAGAAATTATATATTTCCTTTGTCGCCAAAGAGAATAGAAAATGTAGAATAATTGAAAGAGAAGAGAGATTAGTATGTTTGTTAAGGCAGCAGGATAGACAGAGAAAAAATCAAGGACATTAAAAATGAAAAATAGTTATGTGGTTAATAACTTATTTAAGCGAGATTCTTTGTTTTCGATCTAAGAGTGTGTTTGGTTGCATGAAATCCTATGCCATGGGAATCCATGAGGGAACCTCTATATTTTAGGCTAAATTGATATATCACTCCACATTCACCATTTGAATTTGTGATCAATGGTGGGAATAGAAGTCCCATGAACATGGGAATCCCACTCCTTGGTACCCCAAGGCATGTGATTCCCATGTTCATGACACTTCCATTCCCACCATTGATAACAAAATCAAATAGTGCATGTGGAGTTATACCTCAAATTAGCCTAAAATATTGGGGTCCCTTCATGTATTCTCATGGCATAGGATTTCATGCAACCAAACACACCCTAATGGTCGAGATCAAGAGCTCAAAACCCAGCTTCTGATATCGGGACTTATCATGGTATTCTCCAATATCTAAAGCCTTAAAATCATAACTATAATTGAATGAAACTAGAGAGAACTGGAATCATCAATAATATTCCTACTTAAAATATATAGTCTAGTAGTAACTCATTTTCAAGAAATGTTATTTTTAGTGATAAAGTATGTTGAAGTTTAAAAGAAATTTTCATTAAATTAAAAGCCACAATGAATTTGTACTCTTAAATGTTTTGTTTAAGATCATGCAATATCCTTTTATGTGTTGTAAAGTACTAAAATTAGAGGGAATGAGGAAATCCCTTGGGAAGAATAGAAAACTAAGACCTGTCATGGTTGTAACAGAGTGAAATAGTACTCTAAAATCCCATGTTCATTGTCCATTAATTCCAGCAGAAAATATGGAAGTTAGTAACGCTTGTTGACAAATCTTGATGAGTACTATTTTATGAAATGACTTCTCCAACGATCATAGTAATCAGGTCTACAAGCAGTATGGAAATGATTGCGCGATACACAAATTTATTATTGATGCAGTCGATTTTCGCTCCCTGCTTTGACCTTGTTCTTGTTGACCTATTGACATGCACATGTAACATACATGAGCCATAGACCACCGTGGGGTGGCCGATGCTAAAGTCAGACAGGGATTTGAGGAAGGTGTAATGTTGTAACAGAGATTTTGTAGCTCACCTTAGCTTACCAACCTGACGCCGGGCAGAATAGCGATTATTCTGCAGGCTAATAGCAAAGATAATTGATAGGGAAGAACATAAGATGATAGCCCAAAACACTGAGAAATATCTCTAATGTTTAATCAAATTACTCAAATCAAAGGTATCTCTAAAATCAGCCCACAAGCCAGGCTTTATAGCTAAAACTCATTAATATTGGAATTTTACCAAAAATGGCAACACCCCAATAATCTTGCTAAAAAAAATACGTATTAAAAGAAATAAACTGCTAGAAATCTGGCCCAAATTGGGTTCAGAATCATTTCCTAAACAATAATTGAAATATTACTATAAAGGGAAATAAACTGCTATATTTGTGGATTCAGAAATAAAAACGGTGGAATTTGGCATCGAAAAGATGTGCAACGAACATAGCAAGTTTACCAGGACATGTGCGTTGAAAAGTGCTTTCCGAATTGGGGTTGTTTGCGCTATTCTGATACTCGTAGCCAAAGTTATGGCCAAAATACTAAAACGCACCCAAAACTGCCAAATTAGAAATAGAATCATAATTTCCTGCCATCCTTGCGTTGATCTGCTAATTCAAGATATCTTAGTGTTAATAACGTTTTATTCGACAACTCAACATCATCTGACTCAGATCCTCCTGCATTACAACCTCATGTCTATTTATAGTGCAAAGAGTCCTGATTCAAACAGGCCATCGTAGACGTAGTTTAGGGAGGGGATCTTCATGGAGATCTCTTTCTAATTAAGAGTCGTGCTGTAGGAGGGAAGTTCCATGTTAGCTCTACACTCCTAGATACGTGGGAGATAGTTCCCAATCCAAGAGCAATCCGTAGAAGGGAGTTTCCCTATGGAAGAAACTCTGGTGTTTGCTTCCTAATTGGAAGCAGAGAGCAGCTGTAGTTGCCTGTCCGAAGCTGATCCTCGAGATACTTGCCTGAAAAGAGCTTATGGGTATTGAAGATGGATGTGAGACATGTGGGCTTAGTATGTTGTGAGAGTCCGGGTCTGCTTGGTTGGACTAAGTTGAGCGAGCTTAGATCCGCTTGGGCTGGATCTGTGTTGGGCCGATGCTTGAGCCCGTAGTTCCTCGAGATCATCATGACACGTGTTCGACTCAGTAGTGTGACTATTTTTATGTATCTTCAGCTACTCCCCCACCTCCAGTTAGTGGGCCGTGACATCGGTTTGCTAAGTCATCTCTTGAAGGGATGCGACGCTCATGATGATTGAGTCGGAATCGTTGCTTGAGCCGCACGCTGCATTAATTGGGCATGCTGGTTCAGCAGAAACTTGTCCTATATATAGCTTATTCCTAGTGTTGAAGCTGACCTTTCTGCTTCACTTTCTTTTGAAGATATTGTTCCGAAAGGTTTGTTCGTGTTCTTCATGGCTCGAGATAACCTTATTGATGACGTTGTTCGAGCTTGGTCTCGCTGAAATCCATTTGGAGTTCCTGAAGACTTCTCGTTGTACCTTCTGATGGGTGACCAGATGCCAATGTCGCCTCCGGCTGGTTTCATCTGTTTGCATCGAGGGATGCTTCAAACTAGAGTGTGTTTTCCGATTCTGGACGTGATTTGGGACTTCTTGGATTTTCTTGGGATTCCCCCGGCTTAGTTGGGACCCAATGGATACATGATCATTTTCATGATTCTGCTTAGTGCTAAAGAGGCTGATGTTAGCGTGACTTCGTGGGTGATCCATTTGTTGACCTCTCCTCAGCTGAAGAGCAACGTTGTCTGTAAGATGACATCACCAAAGTGCTTCAGTAAACTGCATGATGATTTCAAGTTCTGGCAGAAGATTTGTTTCTTGGCTCCTGCGGATTCGAAGTATTTCCGGTGCAAGGGTCGGTCACTTGAGCGACAGTTCAGGCCATTTCGTAAGTCCAACTCCTTTCCTGTGATTTTGATGTGTTTGGTCTGAATGACCATTGCCTGTGTTCTTTTGCAGGAAGGTTTTCCACTGATCCTTTTACCTTAGAGGAGCAAACCACCATGGAGGGCATTCCGTGTCATGGGAAAAAAAGGAGGTGGTTGATATCATAAGAGTTTCCAATTTTGTTCGTAGTGGGCTGTGGTACAACTGGCACGTCACCCCCACTCTGTATCGAGAGTCACATATTAAGCTGGAAGAAGATGAAGGCCGCTAGGGCCAAGACTCTCATTCAGTCTTATACGAAGGATCCAGACACTTGCTTTCTTTGTGAGGAAGAAGCCTCGCGTTAGGGCTAGGTCGTCTTCAGAACGACCCACTCTGTTGAGAGAGGAGCACGAGTCTGCTAGGCCTGTTGAGGCGGAGACTAATGTTCCTGGTTTGGGGAAAGATTATATGCGGTTGGCGTGAGTTGCTGATGGGTCAAACCTTAGCGACGCGCAGGTTGAGGCCCTGAATGACTGTCTAGTGTGGGTTGCAATGACGACTTCTGCTGGGGCCCCTCTGGTAGAGAGCTTTGTTGAACATTCGTCTGAGGTGGTGGAATCTGTTTACCCCACTGTTGACTCATCTAAAGGTGGCTATGGTATTGGCCGTGTCTCCTATAGTTTGCATTGCTCACCGTCTTGTTCTAGGTCACAACTAGAAGTATTAGAAGGTCCTTTGGATACTTTGGTCCCTCCTCTGCCTTTGGATCCTTTTGGGCCTCTCGTAATAAAGGGTCGGTCGTTCTTGACAAGGAAAAAACAACTGAGGAGAGTCTGAGGACGGTGGCAACCGCAAAGGGTGGTGCTGGAATAGTTTTTTATCAAAAAAATCTTCAACCTGATGCACATATAAGTCTGTTCACACCGGACTTGGTGAAGATGAGCTCACATGTCTGGCACCAAGAGGTGGATGTTGAGTATGCTTCGAGGAAGCATATAGGCAGGTGTCATAGCTGGTCGATGGACCACACTTCAAAACCCGAGGAGGATACGCTAGAATAACGTGTGGACAAGGGTTTGAAGTATCTTAAGCTTGGTATGTCTCATATAAGCCACGTGGCCGTTGCTGGGACGGAAATAGAAGTATCTTATGCTTGGCTGCTGAGAAGCATCAGTTGGAATCTGATGTGGAATTCTATGCTCGAGAAACGAGGAAGGCCGAGGACCAACTCGAATTGGGATGACATGAACTCAGTGTTGTAAAAGGCAGTCTGGCCACAGAGCAGTCTCAGGTCGATGGGCTAACTGGCAAGTTGGAGCTACTCGAGAGTGACCTTATTGATGCAAAGGTGTGAAAAAAGAGCTTCTCCAGGAACAAGGAAAATGTTAGTTCCGCTGGGTTTTTCATGGCCAGCTGGAGTTGTTGGCACTGATGAAGGAGGAGCATCTGGAGTGGGATCTTAGCAGTTACAAGAAGATGTCATATGTGGACTTGTCGGTTACCTCTGAGTCGTTGGGCGAGGAATACAGTTCGATCCCTAACGTCCAGGTTGAAGCGCGTACTGGTGGAGTTTTTATTAACCTAAATTAATAAGCTAATAAACCCTACTTGTAATACTGCAAGTGCAAGCTAATAAACCCTACTTGTAATACTGCAAGTGCATGACTGTCCTACTAGTAGATAGTGGCAAATACGGGTTGATCCCACCAGGATTGATGAGACAGTCGGATTCTGAGACTTATTTAAACTAATTTACAGTTGGGGGTTGCAGCAGATGAAAATTACTAAGTTAAGATAACTACATTGACAACTAAAATTAAACTAGTAAGATGATATGAGAGTGGACCAAGACATCGAATCCACCACAGTTTCTTCGAGATTTGTGTAATCCAAATTATTATTTTCAAGAATCAACACGACTAACCTAAAGATTAATCTAAGTTCACAATTGATTTCAGCAAAGGCATAAACCCCTAGCATTGCATGTCTTTCTACGACACACACAGTCACAAGTTTATTTTAACTAATTCTAAACCCCTAGCATTGTATGTCTTCTTATGGCACACACAATCACAGATTGAGATTAATTGATTAAAGCAGGCTTTGAATATCAATCAAGGGAACTTCTAACTACCGATTAGTCTAGATAATTATTCCTGATATAATCGGTGAAAGAAAATTATTGAAATTCAAAAATCAACTGTGTTAAACATTCAAGCATATAGAAAACAATAAATTTAGATACGACAAACTTTAGGAAACCCTATGGTTTCATCTTCGCCTCGGTGCAGGGTCTAGAATATCATGGTGAATGATGTCACAACACTGGTGTAGGTGGAATCAATCTCAGCATGAATGCGCATCCCGAGAAACTGTTAAACGCTCAGTGGTGGCTCAAAGTAATGGATTGGGATGCGAATAGCCAACTATTTTGAAAAACAGTTGGTTCCCGCCTTTTTTCCTCTGGTCTTCATTTCCAGCGAGCTGCTCCGCTGCTACTGCTTCGTTCCAGTTCTTCTTCTCTGGTGAAGCTCCGATACTTGAAAGAGAGAGGGAGACAAAGTGAGGGAGATACGCGAGAGATGGACGAGAAAAGAAGATAACAGGAAGAGTGCTTAGAGAGGAGCAGGGGCGGTGCTCCCTGTTTGCTTCTTTGTGAGAGATGATGCTCTGGTGGTGGTGATGGTGGCTCGTGGAATGAAGACAAATACAAGACGATAGAGAAACGGGAGAGGGACGAGAGAAACAGGAGAGGAACAAGGGCGGTGCTCCCTGTTGTCAGGTGGTGCGGTGGTTTGTCTGGCTCTGTCGCGAGGTGGAAAAGGGTAGTTGTGTTGCGCTGCTTGTGATGGTGGTCGTGAGATGGAAACAGTGATAAAGAAAGACGGAAACAGGAAGGATTCGAGAAGTGGTTGTTTGTGACGGTAGTTACGATAGGGATGTGGAGTGAGATGGCGGTGATGGCAGTTGGTTAGTGGCGAGAGACGAAAGTTTCTATGTTTCTACCAAGGAGGAGAAAAGAGGAGAGGAAGAAGAAACGTGGAAGAGGAGAGGCGTGGTGGCTGGAAAAAGATAGAAGGAGCAAAGACCATAGCAAAAGAGAAATCTAAATTCTAAATAGTTTTTTTTTTCTATTCTCCTAAGTTGGGTTTGGGCTTTAGGTTACCTTTTGGATTTGGGCTTAGGTAATAGGTGAATTTGGCTTATTTGGGTAAGGTTTAGATATGTGATCTGTTACTTTGTACCACCACTAGAATCAACCAATTGATCAATCCTCAAATTGTCATCTTACTTTAGCATAGGTTGGTTGAATCAATAGGTTTATGTCTGGTCTATCTGCAGCAGAAAGCTTGACCGCTTTGTATTGTGAATGACTCGGGGTCATTGCTGCGTAGTTATGTCCGATAGCACCCGAGTTGTGTCCTGTCTCATAGGTAAGCTGCTTGAATTTTTTCTTGTTTGTCTGTAGCTGTTGCCACGAGCAAGCTGTGGTGGCCGAAAATACATGTCAGAGTGTTCACACCGAGTTAGGTGCTGTAAGCTCGGGTTGGCGTCCTAATTAGATTTCATCTGGGCACCAGTTGTACTATCCTTGTATCCGCACGAGTGGCCTTTTTCTAATGTTAGAATGTCAATCCGTTTGACTGTGAAGGCGCTAACTCAGTTAAGCTCATATTTGCATCCGCAATCTTGAGGGAGAGCAGAGGTTGTGTGGAGAACTATTTGAGATTCCCACCTTCCGAATCGTTTATGACTGAGTAGAGCAGTTGATAGATTTGTGGAGTAAAGGTTTGGCAACTAGGCTGAAGAGCAGTGGTCTCGTGGCAAGCCGTCGAAATTAGTTTGGGACTTACTAGGCTTCCACCTTCCGAATTATATGGAGCAAAATGGTCGACAAATTCGAGGAGTAAAGGTTTGGCAACCAGACTAAATAGCAGTGGTCCTGTGGCAAGTCGTCGGAATCAGTTCGGGTCTAACTAGGCTTCCACCTTTCGAACCTTCGACACCCTCCTCGCACGGTGGGGGCTATGAGTTGAGAGGGGTTTGGCGGCCACGCTGAAGAGCAGTTGTCCCATGACGAGCCATCAGAATCAGTTCGGGACTTACAAGACTCCCACCATCCAAATTATCTACACCTGAGTGCACCAAACTACAAAATTTGGAGGGTTCGGCGACCACGCTGAAAAGCAGTGGTCTCGTGGCAAACCGTCGAAATCAGATCGTGACTGACTAGGTTCCCTCCCACCTTTTAGACTATCTACACCTCACAGGGAGGGCTACAAGTCTAGGTTTGGCGATTTAGTTGCCACGCTGAAAAGCAGTGGTCCCGTGGTAAGCCATCGGAATCAGTTTGGGACTAACTAGGCTCCCACTTCCTGACTATCTACACCCTCGCAGTGGGGGCTACAAGTCCAGGTTTTGATCAGAAGCTTTCGTTGCTGGTCATCACCAGCTAGGCTTATCTGATTAGGTTCGGCGAACACTGTCGGTGAATGGGGCAATGATCCTTGGTGAGTCATCGTCACCAGGCGTAGAAGTCATGATTAGACTCCCACTTCCTAAACCGTTGATGCATGCACTAAGAAGACTAGGTGTTGGGGTGAATTAGAAGTTATCATCATTAGTGTTGGCTGATTAAGCTTGACCGATTTGACCAGAGGTTCTGCCTGTTGAGGGGCATGCTAACCTAGTGGTCTAGGGTGTGGATGAAGTTACCTTAACTCGGCGAGTGGTAAAGTTCTTACTTCAAAGTTGACTAGGATCCGCGAGTGCTTGTGCCAAGCATGTGACATGGTGTTGTTCGGATAACAGGCTGAGCCCATGGGGCCGCAGAGGAAGGGCTAGGGTTTCCTGTGTGGTGCGTTACGTGTACGACATAAATCGCACGATGACACGTGTATGGCGTAGGCTGTGTGACGTTTGAGTATATCGGTTACTCCCCTTCAATTGATGTGGTTGCGTGCAGCGTCATTAATTGATTGATGTTATCTGCACAGTTTCCTTGGGAAGCATTGTCTTCCATTTTCCTATACAACATTCAATGCTTGGCAGTTAATGCTGAAGTTTCCATTTGGTGAACCACTATGTCTATATAATGGTGTTTTGCAATTGTTGTAGGCACCATCTTTTGCTGAGTTTATTTCCTATAATGCTCTTGTCTGGAGAAGATGCTTTGGATTTTCCAAAGGCTGAAGTTGGATCTCCATTACTGGAGTTTTCAAAAGTTCTGATGTTTACCTCGACCAGGCATAGTGATAGTTGTTGTTATGTGTGGTCACCTGTTGTGGGTGGGCATGTAGTTAATCCACTGAGGTCTCGTAATCTCTTCTCATATCACGGAGAAGTAGTGTGGGTACTTTCCCAATGGAAGGGTTTGTCTTTTATGTGCAAGTTCCTTATCGTTGTTCATGGATGCTTGATCTCAGAAAACTCCACCATTGTTTGCTCCTTACGATGAAGACAAGATCCCATTTCCACTCGCTGATCATGTCGTTGAAGGCAATGTTCAACTTCCTTCAACTGTCCCTGCTAGTGATGTTTTAATTAATTCGTTTATTTCTTTTACAAATGTTGTAACTTCCTCCCCAGAGATAATAGATCATTAATGAACATTTCTTCTTGTTGAAATTTGTGTGCTTTCTATTGCTTTGCCTTCCGGTATCGTAATAGTCGTCGTCCGACTTGTGTTTCTCTTCTTATAGATTAGGACTTTGAGAGTTGTTGTAGACATAACTAGGCTTTAACATCTAGGCTAACCTTTGGTGTAGACATCCAGATTTCTTTAAATATGCTCTGTGGTCCGACATAGTTATTAGATCAGAAGATTTACGGGTAAAACTAACTTATACGTCCAAATTTATTAAGTTCACTTCGTATTCTGATATAGTTATGGGATTAGAAGATTTACGAGTAAATCTGACTTATACATCCAGATTTATTATGTACACTTCGTTATCCAACATAGTTATCGGATTACGAGATTTATGAGTAAATCTGACTCATACGTCCAAATTTGTTAAGTACACTTCGTTATCCGACAGAGTTATCGAATTACGAGTAAATCTGACTTACTCGTCCAAATTTATTAAGTACTCTTCATTATCCGACATAGTTATCGGATTACAAGATTTACGAGTAAATATGACTTATACGTCCAGATTATTAAGTACACTTCGTTATCCGACATAGTTATCGAATTACGAGTAAATCTGACTTACTCGTCCAAATTTATTAAGTACTATTCGTTATCCGACATAGTTATCGGATTACAAGATTTACGAGTAAATATGACTTATACGTCTAGATTATTAAGTACACTTCATTATTTGACATAGTTATTGGATTACGAGTAAATCTGTTTACTCGTCTAGATTTATTAAGTACATTTCGATATCCGACATTGTTATCAGCCCAGAGGATTTTCAAAATAATTTCCCAGGCCGACTTTGATACCCTGACTGGATTAATACACTTCTTGATCCGATAGGTGATCCATAAGTTTTTTAGATATCATTTCCTAGTCCGACTTTGATGTCCAAACTAGCTTGATACACTTCATTGTCCGACATGATGGTCGGACAAGAAGATTCAAATATGTTCCTAGTCAGACATTGATGTCGTGACTAGCTTGTTAAACAGCATGGTCCGACATGGTGATCGAAACAAAAGATTTTTAAATAATTTCTAGTCTGTCTTTGATGTCCTAACTAGCTTGTTAAACTTCGTGATCTGACATGGTGATTGGAACATAAGATTTTTAAATATTTTCCTAGTCTGACTTTGATGTCCTGACTAGCTTGATATACTGGAGGAAGAGTCGAAAGTAACTAAAATGTGATAGTTTATGGATAATACCTTTCCAAATGTTCTACATTCCATGGTCTCTTGAGTCGCTATCCTTTCAAATTCTCTAGCCAGTATGTTCCTGTTCTATTGATCTTTATCACTTTGTATGGCCCTTCTCAATTCGGATTCAGCTTCCCTGGACCTGGTTATTTCGTGTTGAGTTGATTATTCTGAGAACTCAATCACCGATTTTGAATGTGCGGGGTTTGACATTTTTAATATAGTAGCTAGCCATTTTCTTTTGGTAGGCTGCGACTTTGATTGATGCCATGTCTCGTCTTTCTTCTAAAAGGTCTACTCCGATGCACAATGCTTCTTCGTTGCCTTCTATTTGAAACTCTTTGGTTTTGAAGGTTGTCATGCCAATTTTGACTGGTACCATTGCCTTAGATCCGCAAGCTAGGGCAAATTTTATTTCGCCGGTCGAAGTTCACTTTGTTGTTCTATAGGCCCATAAGATGATTGGTAATTTAGACACCCATAATCCTATTGATGCTTCAAGCTTTTTCTTGATGGCCTGTAGGATTATTCGATTTGTTCTCTTTGCTTGTCCGTTAGCTTGTGGATGGACATGTGCTGAAAAGTGGTGCTTGATACTCAAATTTTCGCACAAAAAGCCTTCGAATTGAGTTCCATTGTATGTGACGATTTCCCTTGGCACTCCGAATCTGCATATTATGTCCTTCCACAAGAAGTTAAGTATCTGAGCTTCTCATATCTTTGACAACTTTTCTACTTCTACCCACTTGGTGATGTAGTTCACGGCTACAAGGAGGAATTTCTTCCTCTCGAAAACTAGAAATGGGCCTACGATGTCAATTCCCCATTGTGTGAATTGCCACAAACTGCTCCTTGGGATTAAGTTTTGTCCTGGCATGTGCGTGTACGGGGAAAATCGCTGGCATTTGTCACATGTTCGAACTAGTTCATTTGCATCCTGTTGCATTGTTGGCCAATAGTATCCAAGTGTTAGAGTTTTGTGAGCTAATGTTTTCCTCCTAGATGATTTCTGCAAAAGGCATCTTAATAGTGGACCAGTGGCAGACCTCATGTAAAGTCTGTCATTGATCATTGTGTTTGTGTACATGCTACTTTATTCCGTAGCTTAGGGGCTTCCATTCTATCTAAAGGTAGGGCTCCGTTCTGTATGTACGCCAGGATTGGGCAATACTAACCGGAGTGGGTGTTCAGTACGGACTGTTATTGAGTGAGCCTAGAAGTAGGGTCTCGATTTTCTTGAGAAACTTACTAGCGCGAAAACCAACTTCTCTAGGTTGGGATAGTTAGCCTCTGCCCGATCAAACATCTTGCTAATGTTGTATACAGACTTTTGTTTACGTTTCTCTGCCCGGATCAGGGCTGAGCTGAAGGCGAGCTCCGAGACTGAGAGGTATAGGTAGAGTGTCTTACTTGGAATGGATTTTGAGAGCAGCTTGCTTTCCATATACGCATTCAGATCTCGAAAATCATGTTTGCATTGTTCACCCCCATTGAAATTTCTTATTCCCCTACAGGATCTTGAAGAAGATTTGGATATGAAACTATTTAGGGTTGCCACCCTCCCAGTCAGATTTTGAACTCATTTGACGTTTGTGGGTGGTCTCATGTCGATAAGAGCCTGAATTTGTTTTGAGTCAACCTATATCCCCCTTCGAATGACTACGTAGCCCATGAATTTTTCCGATTGTACCCCAAAGGTGCATTTTTGTGGAATGAGCTCCATTTGGTATTTGCGGAGTTGGGAGAAGGCTCATTGGAGATCTGCAAGGTGGTCGGGACTATGGATGCTTTTTACGAACATGTTGTCGATGTAAGCCTCCATTTTCTCACCAATTTCTCTTTTGAACATATTGTTAACTAGTCGTTGGTATGTGGCCCTGCATTTTTCACCCGATAGACATTACCAGGTAGCAATATGTGCTCCTAACCGTGATGAATGAGGTTTTTTGCTTATCCGGCGGGTGCATGCTGATCATATTGTAGCTAGACTATGTGTCTATGAAGCTGAGAATGTTGTGTCAAGACGTTGCGTCGACTATCAAGTTTTCCAAGGCAATGGAAAGCTGCCTTTTGGGTAGGCTTTGTTAAGGTCCGTGTAGTCCACACATACCCACAACTTCCCTTTTTTCCTTTTAACATGAACGTGTTTTCCAACTAATCTGGATAGCGTAACTAGCTTATCATGTTGGCGTTCATTAGCCATTGTACTTCTTTATTATTTTCATGGTTACGCTCGGGTGCTACTGACCTCATTTTTTGCCTACTAGCTTCAGGTCCAAATTGACTGCCAATCGGTGTGTGATTATCGAATGTTCAGTTTCCACCATGTTTTCATTTTCTAGGTGAATACATTTTTTTTTGTAAGAGCGCGAGTAGTTGGTCTGCCAGTGCCCTGTTATGGTTCGAGCCTATCTGAACGACTTTTGTGTTATCTGGGCTATTCAGGTATTTGGTAACGGCCTCTTATTCTGGCTGTCCAACGTTTGGCCTTCCTTTCGGTCTGGAGGGAGTTTGGTGTCCATAGGCAGAGGCAAGTCTTTTATATCGGGGCTTGGGGCCTCTTCCTCTGGATCCCGTTGCTCGGGCTGATGTCCTCCATCTTCCGATTGCCTAGCTGTGGTGTAATGACATTCTAGAGCGGTGGTCTAGTCCCCTCTGATTGTCCCTACTTCACCATCTGAAGCGTATTTGAGATTGGAAAAACTTTGTCCTTGCAAGGGAATAGAGAGCACGTTCAAGAGAGCCACAATGTCCCCACTGGCTCTCAGGGGACCAAGAACGACAGGAACCTAGGGAATGGAGCGGTCTATGGAGACCCGATTACTAAGGCTGACAAGCCCACCACACTAAACTCCCTCCAACTCAGGATGACCAATCCGGATGTGTTATACAACCTCATCATCTCCCTGTTCACCGATCAAATCATGAATGCACCACTGCCTAAGAAGTTCATTCCCCAAATATGGAATTCTATGACGGGACAACGGACCCGTCCGACCACCTACGCCATTATCATCATGTGATGACGGTGAAAGAGGGATCAAAAGCAGTCATATGCCAAACATTTCCAAACAGCCTGAAGAAAGTAGTGTTGACTTGGTTTCACAATCTCCCCCAAAGACGATTGACCCATTTTAAACGCTGGCCAAAGTGTTTATTACTCGCGTTGTGAGCAGCCAGCGGATCAGGAAGGTTCCACACTACTTGCTCAGCCTCAAGCAAAAGCCAAGTGAAACATCGAGGGAGTGTGTTACCCACTTCAATGATGAGTTAACTTTGATCGATGGTTGTAGCGAAGACACCTCCATCACAACTTTCAACTTAGGCCTGAAGGGAGGCCAATTCTACAACTTCCTCCCTGTGGAACCCCCGATAAACATGGCAGACTTGCTAAAATGCGCTCATAAATACATAACCTTTGAGGAGATGTGGGCCGTTAAGAAAGGGTCGAAAATGAAAAGAAATATTCCCCTAACACTCGAGGTTAGAAAGAAGTGAAGAAATAGGAGGAAGATGACAAGAGCAAAAGGAAGCAAAGTGATAATAAGTTGGACGAGGCAAGAAAAAATCTCTAACTTCGTTGGATCCATAAATTGTTCTCTCAGTCCCTTCAACGCCGGCCTGTCTGACATCCTCGCTACCATTAAAAAGTGAGGAGATGTGAAGTTGCCTTCCAAACTCCGTCCCAGCGAGACAATGGCAAGTACTGTTCATTTCACAAAGACAGCAGCCATGACACTGAAGACTGCAAGTAGCTCATAAACGAGATCGAATAATGGGTTAAGAAAGGAATAACTCAAAGAATTCCTGAGCCTGGATAAGAGGCAAGCTCGGGGAAGGAAAGAGAAGAGGCATAAAAGAAATAGAAGAAAAGGCGGCCAACATTATATACGTCCTATATGGGATAAGTTCGGAAGGGGAGCAATTCAGCTGGTACCGAAAGAGAACGCTCCGTGAGTTGTGGACTCAAGCCACTTATGAGGACAGACAAGTACATTACACTCATGTTCAAAGCCCAAGCCCTACACTAACATTTGCTAACAGGGACCTCCAAAGCATCCACCTCCCTCATAATGACGCCCTAGTCATCTCAGTCCTGATAGCGAAATGGGAAGTCAAGAGATCCTTGGTGAACACTGGGAGCTCGCTAAACATCTTATTACTCAAGGCAATCTGCAACATATAGCTGAAAGAGGAAAACCTGATGCCCGCCAGTCACTCCATGATTGGGTTTAACGGGGAGAAATGCTTCCTAATTGAAAAGATTAGATTGACGGAGGTGGCAGAAGAGCCACAACTGCAGAAAGTCATGTTTCAGGAGTTCATGGTAGTCGATGCCCCATCCACTTATAATATCATCTTAGAAATGGAAGAAGAGTCTCTCCACTCGGATGATGAGTCTCCAGTCAGTCTGAGGGTAATACCGAATGTCAGTCAACCAGAAAAGGAGTCAGTCACGGTCTCTTTGATAGCCCTGATAACATTAGAGCCATCCAGATAGGCTCCTGCCTAGGCAAAGAATCGACAGAAGAAATGATAAAACTGCTGAAAGAGAATCAAAATATCTTCGCTTGGACGATGAAGGACATGGTGGGGATTGACCCCATTATGATCACCCATCGACAGGAAGTTGACCCTTAGCGGAGACCAATCATGTAGAAGAAGAGACCTATAGCCCCCAAACGGAATTAGATCATCAATGAAGAGGTACAAAGGCTACTGAATGTCAACATGATTAAGGAGTCACGACATCCAGACTGGCTGGCAAATACCGTCTTGGTGAAAAAGAAGAATGAAAAGTGGAGAGTGTGTGGATTACATAGAACTGAACAAGGCGTGCTTGAAATATAACTTTCGACTTCCTCGCTTTGATCAGATCGTGGACGCCATGTTTGGACACAACCTTCTAAGCTTCATGGACACTAACTCTGGATATAACTAGATATAAATGCACCTCAACTGAAAGAGGTATGTACTACTATCGAGTGATGTCGTTCGATTTGAAGAATGCAGGGGCAACATATCAACGATTGGTAAACAGGATGTTTAAGGAGCAAATTGGCAAAATCATGGAGGTCTATATAGACGATATGCTAGTAAAAAATCTTCGCAGTCCTAGCCGATGCTATCAATCATCTCAACAAGTATTTGATGAAGCTCAACCCACAGAAATGCACCTTTGGAGTTGAGTCGGACAAATTCTTGGTTTACATAGTGAATCGAAGAAGAATAGAGGATGATCCAAAACAAATTCAGGCTCTTCATAATATGAAGTCTTTGACCATCGTTAAAGAAGTTCAGAGCCTAACTGGAAGGGTGGCAAGTCAACAGGTTCATCTCCAAGTCATTCGA
Source organism: Berberis vulgaris (assembly GCA_963556465.1). Lineage (NCBI taxonomy): Eukaryota > Viridiplantae > Streptophyta > Magnoliopsida > Ranunculales > Berberidaceae > Berberis > Berberis vulgaris. Next base: position 78,545,350 of record OY747131.1, read on the forward strand.
CAAATGCCTCCAAATTTCAAAATTTTAACAAGAAGTAAAGGGTTCAAATGGGATGAAGAGAGTTAGCAATCCTTCCAAAGCCTGAAAGTGTAATGGGGGAATTACGAACTTACTTTCAAAAATGATACCAGGATAGACACTTTATCTGTACCTGTCCGTTTCGAAACATGATGTCAGATTGGCCTTGATCTGAAATGATAAAGGGACACAAAGGCCTTTGTGGATGTGGAGGCAAACTACCCAGACCTGGAAAAGGTAGCCTTGGCATTGGTCGTCTCCTCCAGGAAGTTGCGGCCCAACTTCAAGACTCAGTCTATAACGATCCTTACTAAACATCCACTTTGCACAAAATTTTACAAGCCTGAGTTGTAGTGCAGGATGGTCAAGTGGTCAGTCGAATTAGGGTAGTTCAATATCAATTACACCCCAAAAATAGCCATCAAATCTTAAGCATTGGTAGACTTCATCGCTGAACTTACAAGCAGTAGAGAGTATGAGTTGTATGACCTAAAATAGAAATCAGATGACCAAGGATGGGTCATGCGTTGTGATGGGTCATCCACAGTTAATGGGAGGGGAGTTGAAACCACTCTCCACTCTCCATTCTTCAGGTGAGGTGACTCTAGAGTAAGCGACCTGGTTTGCTTTCCCTGCATTTAACAAAAAAGCAGAGTATGAGGCCCTCTTGTTCGGTCGGAAGCTCGCCAAGGGGATCAGAATAAACGAGCTGACAGCCTACAGTGATTCCTGTTTGGTAGTCAACCAGGTTAAAGAGGAATTCAGTAGCAAAGATCCTAGGATGTTGGCTTACCGCGAGAAAGTAATCAGTACCATGAATGGATTCAAAAAATTAGAGCTCCAACGATGTCCAAAAAAGAACAACAAAAATGCTGACACATTGGCCAAAAAGGCCTCAACTATGACTGAAACAACTGATGGACTCATTGAGTTCCACGACAAATCAAGTATCGAAGAAGAACTCAGTGATGCCTGCGCAACAGGTGAAGAAACGAGCTAGATGAATCCCGTCATCGAGTACATCAAGAGCGGAGTCCTCCCAAAATCAAACCCGCTCAGACGGGAATTGATCCTCAGTAGCTTAACTTTCATTTTTCGGATTAAGTTATTGCGAGACCTAGATGAACAGGACCAAGGTGACCTACAACTCGCATCCTCTTCCGGATCAAGTGAGCTCAATTCTTACTCAGAATTAGACTATCTTATACTACGAGGCCTTGCCTATACAAATAAAGGTGGCTTTTCGATAGTTTAAGTCTTTTCCACACGGACGTAGATGATGCCTTAGTCAGAGCTAATATGACTACTATTCAGTCAGAACAATCATATTATCGAAGCAGAAATTTGAATTCAGACGAAAAATAGATTTTATTGATTAATCGAATAATTTGTACAAAGTTTAATAAACTGATCAAATTGAAGGTTTATAAAGTGCAAACATTTGAGCGAGGTGGAAAGGGAAGCCCGACCCGATCAAACCAAGCTTATATAAGTGTAATGTTTGTGGAATGCAACTATCGAATAGTTGCGTCGGCAGTAAATGCTTCACAGAAAATGAAGGGGCGACAGTTCCGACTAACTAAGAGCCACGTAAGTCCCCATTCAGAGAGTTAATGGGCATGCGTGCAACCCCATTAACTAGGGGGAGTAACTGATGTGACATCAAATAGTCATATGATCGTAGCCGTACACATGGCGCATGTCAATCTAATATGGAAAGGCTTCATCACGGTCCCAAGCCTAGTTGATGTTCAATCCGTAAGTCTGATGGCCAAGCTCAAATTACACCAGCTCACCGTGGCACGAATCTTGGAGCTTGGCCCATGACAATAAGGCCCAAACATAGATCTCTAAGCTATCACAAACCCGAGATCCATTTACACCGCTCTTAATCCAATCAAGCATTGGGTCCCAAATAGAGCCAAGTGGCGAATGCGACTAAGTCATGAACAAGTAAGATCCTGGGCGAGATCTCCTCTCTCCATCATGCCCTCGACAGTAGGGTCAATTAGTGAGTGCAACACCCGCTATATAAGGTGAACAAAATAAAGGAGAAAGGTACATACATGCATCATCAATTAGTACTAGTCTACATTCATCTTTGCACGGTCACCTGACTTTAGCATCGGAGTGTCTTTGGCCACAACAACGGTGGTTCGCGGCTCACCGTTGTTCGTTTTGTAGGTTGGAAATTTGCAGAGACGAATTTGGATGCATCAGAAAGTAAAAGAAAAAAAAAGAAACGAGTGAGGAATTAGAGAAGAAGAAAAAAATACCAGTCGAGAGAATCCTTGAGAAAACAAATGGGGGATATGGTAAAATGAGATAAAATCAAGGAGATTAAATAGTGAGTTTGGTAATTGGTTAGTAACTTACTTTAGTAGGATTATTTGATATGATCCAATGGTTGAGGTCAAGAGATTACATCCCTAAATCACAGGTTCTATCTTGTGATATCATTTTTTACCAAGATTAATAGATAAATTGGAATTTGCAAAGAATATGTAACTCGGTGATTAGGTTGGAAGAAGAGCCTCTCCACTCGGACTATGAGTAGCAAGAAAAGGAGCCAATCATGGTCTCCTCGACAACCTTGATACCAACAGTGCTATCCAGATAGGCTTCTGTCTGGGAAAAGAATTGGCAGAACGACTAATAAAGCTACTGAGGGAGAATAAAAACATTTTCGCCTGGAATATGAGGGACATGGTGGGGATTGACCCCTCTGTGATCACCCATCGACAGGAAGTTGACCCTTAGTGGAGACCAATCAGGCAGAAGAAGAGGCCTACAGCCCCTGAACGAAATCAGATCTTCAATAAAGATGTACAAAGGCTACTGAATGCCGCCATGATTAAGGAGTCATGACATCCAGACTGGCTGGCAAAAACTATCTTGGTGAAAATGAAGAATGAAAAGTGGAGAGTCTATGTGGATTACACAGACCTAAACAAGGCTTGCCCGAAAGATAACTTTCAACTTCCTCACTTTAATCAATCGTGGACGCCATATCCGGACACAACCTTCTAAGCTTCAAGGACGCTTACTACGGATATAACCAAATACAAATGCACCCCCATACCAAGATAAAACCTCCTTCATAACTGAAAGAATAATATACTGCTATCGGGTGACGTCGTTTGATCTGAAGAACGTAGGAGCAATGATATTCACGTAATTATTACATAATATATCCCTTAATTTATATATGTTAGTGTTTCGATTAATATATTTTATAATAATTATTTCGTTTTCATGTCTTTGTAGGAATTTGAGCGTGAACGATGAAATCATATTAAGGCGACAATTTAAGGAATGACAATTGGTCGATTCTAGCGGTGGTTCAAAGTAGAGGGTCACATATCTAAACCTAACCCAAATAAACCTAGGTCCACCTAATTTAACCTAAGCCCAAACCCAAAATGCTAACCGAAAAACCCAAGCCCAACGCCTTTTGGAGAACCCAAGCCCATGAAAATAGGAGAACCCTATTTAGCTCTCCCCAGTTTGGAGAAACTCTTTTCTCTTTTCCTCCTCTCTCTGGGGGCTCTGCCAACCACCACGCCAATCCACCCTGCCGGCAATCCTCGCTCGATAGGAGAACCGGCAGTGCGATAATCCTGCCATCACCACCTCCTCCTTGTCCCCCACCATCAGCCGACACTTCCTCACCCTGTTTCACACACCCACAGCCGCCACCATCTACCATCCCTCTCTCTGTTCCATCATCCACACTGCCGCCATCCACCATCAGACGCACCACCACCGCGACAGAAGTAGAAATAGGCTCTCTATTTCTCTCCCTCCTTTTTGTTCTCTGCCGCTCGTCTCTCTCGACCCTCCCTCCTGTTTTCCTCTATTCTCCACGGTCTCTCCCTCCTCCGTCTCTCTCTCCCTCACAACCACCACCATCACCCGAGCACCACCGCGCGCACAGAACAGAGGAGTCCTTGTTTCTCCTCTGTTCTCAGCAGCCCTGTCTCCCTCTTCCATTCTCTCCTTATTCTTCTTCGGTCTCTCTATTCATCCATTTCCCGTCCCTCTCTCTCTCTTGCAAGGAAGTGAGCTAGCAGGAGGAGCAGAGTTCGCAAGTAGCAACCTCCCTATTTTACAGCCACCGCTCCTCTCCTTCTCGTTGTTTCCTCACTCTCTTTTTGTCTTATTGCAGGTATCAGAGCCAGTTAGGGAGGAGAGGACGCTCGCGAGGAGCGAAGCAGCAGCGGTGGAACAGGGCACTGTCGCGAGGAGTTCTAGTTTGACTTTTTATTTTATTATGTGCTTAATTGCAAAATACATTTAATTTCTGAGTATTAGTAAATTACTTTCACCGATTATATCGGATTTGATCTAGACTAGTCGGTAGTTAGAGTTTTCTTTACTAATATTTATTGCATTAGTTTTAATTGGTTAAGTTAGACTTGTGATTGAGTGTGTCGTAATAAGACACTCAATGCTAGGAGTTGAAACTTAATAAATTAGACTTGTGATTGAGTGTGCCGTAATAAGACACTCAATGCTAGGAGTTTATAATTTATGTTAAAGTTAATTGTAACATTGGATTTTAAAACTGAATTGTTCTTAATGATCACATCATCGATGCAAGCAAGGGATTTTCATCCCTAAAGCTTCTCGCTTTAGAAAATAATAAGTTAGATTAAAATAACTTGAAAAACTGAATTGGTGGATTCAATGCCTTGGTTTCCCTTCTCATATTCTTAAACACTTTTTATTTTGCTTTTTAATTTGATTTTTAGTTTTGATATTTTGATTGCTGTAACCCCCCATTTAAATTAGTTTAAGTCAACTCTGAAATTTAATTGCAACCACAGTCCTTGTGGAATCGACTTGTACTTGCCCTTGTCTACCAGTTAGACACTGTGCACTTGCAGTTATTAAGACTAGGTTAAATTAATCTATTTATTTAGGTTAGTTAAATCTGCATCAAGCAACATATCAACGATTGGTAAACAGGATGTTCAAGGAGAAAACTGGCAAAATCATGGAGGTCAATATAGATGGTCAAAAGTCTCTGCAATCCTGATAACATCGCCAACCTAGCCGATGCGTTCAATCAGCTCTGCATGTATTAGATGACACTCAACCCACATAAATGCACCTTCGGGGTTGAGACGGCAAAATTCTTGGGTTACATAGTGAATCGAAGAAGAATAGAGGCCGATCTGAAACAAATTCAAGCTCTTTTCAATATGAAGTCTCGAGCACCGTTAAAAAAAATCAAAACCTGACTAGAAGGGTGGCAACACTCAACAGGTTCATCTCCAAGTCATCTGACAAATTCCTCCATTTTTTCAAAATTTTAAGAAGTATAGGGTTCAAATGGGATGAATAGTGCGAGCAAACCTTCCAAGGCCCGAAAGTGTATATGTGAATTACGAAGTTACTTTCAAAACTAATACTAGGAGAGACGGTTACCTGTACCTATTTGTTTCGAAACATGTTGTCAGTTTGGCCCTGGTCTGAAATGATAAGGGGACACAAAGACCAGTGTACTAAGCCAGCAAAACCTTTGTGGATGCGGAGGCAAACTACCCAGACCTAGAGAAGTTAACCTTGGCGCTAGTTGTCACCTTTAGGAAGCTGCGGCCCTACTTCAAGACTTACTCTACAATGATCCTTACTAAACATCCACTCCACACTGTATTGCACAAGCTTGAGTTGTCGGGCAGGATGGTCAAGTGGTTAGTTGAATTAGGCAGTTCGATATCAACTACACCCCAAAAACAACCATCAAAACTTAAGCATTGGAGGACTTCATCGCCGAACTTACAGGAGGTGGAGAGCAGGAGTCGTATGACCAAGAGCAGAAGTCAAATAACCAAAGACGAGTCCTGCGCTATGATGGGTCATCGGATCCACAATTAATGGGAAGAGAGTTGGAACCACTCTCTACTCTCCAGGTGGGGTGACTCTAGATAACGCCACCAGGTTTGGTTTCCATGCCTTCAACAACAAAACATAATACGAGGCCTTCTTGTTCGACCTAAAGCTCGCCAAGGGGATCAGAATAAACAAACTGATTACCTATAGTGATTCCCATCTAGTAGTCAACCAGGTGAAAGGGGAATTCAGTAGCAAAGATCCTAGGATGTTGGCTTACCGCGAGAAAGTAATTAGTACCATGAGCGGATTCAAAAAAGTAGAGCTCCAGCAATGTCCCAGAGAGGAGAACGAAAATGCGGACGTATTGGCCAAAAAAGCCTCAGCTATGATTGAAACAACCGATGGACTCATTGAGTTCCAAGAAAAATCAAGTATGGAAGAAGAAGTTTCCAGTGATGCCTGCGCAACAGGTGAATAAATGAGCTGGATGAATCCCATCATCGAGTACATCAAGCGGAGTCCTCCCAAAATCAAGCCTGCTCAGACGGGAATCGCTCCTCAGCAGCTTAACTTTCATTTTTTGAATTAAGTTATTGCGAGGCCTAGACGAACGGGACTAGGGTGACATACAACTAGCGTCCTCTTCTAGATCAAATCAGCTCAATTCTTTTTCAGAGTTAGACTATTTTATACTACGAGACCTTGCCTACACAAATAAAGATGGCTTTTCAACAGTTTATGTCTTGTCCACACGGACTGACATGATGTCTCAGTCAGAGCTAATATGGTTCCTATTCAATCAGAACAGGCATATTATCGAAGAAGAAATTTGAATTCAGACGAAAAAATAGATTTTATTGATTAATCAAATAGTTTGTACAAAGCTTAACAAACTGATCAAATCGAAGGTTTACGGAGTATAAACATCTGAGCAAGGTGGAAAGGGAAGCGCGAGCTATGATCTACTCGAAAAAATATTGAGGATCTGCTCTGCCAATTTCTCTTTTGGAGGAACCATCATGAATGAAGCTAAAAAAAAAAGTTGTGGAGCAACCACCTGATGGTAGAGATGGTTGTTGGTGATATCTCTAAAAAGTTGTGGGAGAAGCTGTGAGAACACCTAATGCTAGATAACAAACTCTGAACCAAAGAGATACCCTCGACTTCATCTCCACAATGTAAGAGTAAATTTGGAAGCCCATGAAGAGCAATTGAAAGCACACTCAAACCAGTTGACACTATCAAAGCACAGATCCTATAGAGACTCATCATTGCAAATGTCAGAACATTCGAAAACTCCACCAACGGATGCTCTTCTTCATACCCTGTAGAGACCAGGGCATGAATGCATTCAGGGAGATGCATTTAAAAAGAAGGAATCAAAATCTACAAACAAATGGTAAAGCCCGACTCGATCAAACCAAGCTTATATAGGCTAATGTTTATGGAAGGCAACTATCGAATAGTTGCGTCGGCAGTAAATGCTTCACAGAAAATGAAGGGCGACAAGTCTGACTACCTAAGTGCCACGTAAGTCCCCATTCAAAGAATTAATGGGCATGCGTGCAGCCCCATTAACTAGGGGGAGTAATTGATGAGACATCAAACAGTCATCTGATCGTAGCTGTACATGTGGAGCAGGTCAACCCTAATATGGAAAAATGTATTATGCCCAATTTGTCCTCTATAATATTTCATTGCAAACATAGCCAACTCTACCTGCTCCAATTACTTCTTCAATAGTCAAACCAAAAGAGTAATGAGAGGGAAGAGTAGTTGTCACTTCATCTATTTTCTTGCCTCCCATCTTCTTCTTCTTTTTCGATTTGGACAAAAAAGAAGCCTCAGCATAAACTCCCCCATGTTCTGGATGGTTAGGAAGGACTACCTTGCTCACTTGCTTTAAGAAATCTTCTTTGATTGAGTGACCCTTCATGGAAGTATTTACCTTGCCTTTGAGTTTAGAACAACCAACCAAATCAAAAATATCATTAGGAAGAGTACAGTTGGCTTTAAAGACCCCTCTTACAAATTTTGGAACCCCATCCTTGTTCATGAAATGAATATCCTTGCGGCCGGTAACCTCTAGAAATTCATCCAATGGATGCTTATTGAACCTCCAAGACATCTCCGAAATGTCTTTCGTCAAGATTTGGGGGTCAGTGACCCTCACTACCACCTTCGATATGGTCTGGTAGCATAACACCACATAGTAGTTGTTGACGCCGCTTGGGATCTTCTTTGTCAGAAAATCCACAAAGACTCTGTGGATTTGCATACCAGCTCTTGGTTTTGGAATACAGGACAAGGCCTTGCGGAGCTCCAATGGATTGTTTACTAATTAATCATTTAATTGTATGCGCATACTGGGTGTACTGCAGTAGAAAGTAAGTGTGAAGCCCTTGTCATCATCAGCCATTGTGATGTGATGGAAGGTGTTTTCTGAAACACCCAATGAAGAGAAAGAGAAAGATGAAAAGAGAAATTGAGACAAGAGTGAAAGAAGAGCCCTTCTTTACAGCGAGGAAACGCGCGAGAGAGGGTGTAACCACCCATCTCCTCGAGATGAGCGACAACGTGCATCTCGAGGGGGATGGTGTAAAGCCATCCCTCACTCTCTTTCCCTCGCGCGTTTCCTCAGAGTTTAGAAAAGCTGGTGAGAGAATTAGAGAGAATAAGAGAGAAAGAAATGACTGAGGGAGTAATTTTTTAATTGTTGTTATATATAGCATTTGCATTTACATGCATGCAAGAACTCTCGAACCAACAATCCGAACAAACTTTATACGAACTAACAAACTTGATATACGAACTAACCTGTTACACCCTAAAAATGCAAAGTAAAGGGAACTTGGTCATTTAATGACATTTTCTTTGAGACAATCAGCCCCAATACTTATAGCATAGATTAGCATCCATACAAATGTTTATTTGGGATTCCAAAATATAAATATATATATATAAACACATAAGTAAATGTATGGCGCGGATTACTGGATGATTTGGTGTATCATCAACTATTCCCCTGAGTTAGTGGGTCAACATGTCAATCCACTAAGTCACTTCATGAGGGAACTGGACAGTCGTGATGATTGAGTTTGAAACATTTCCTCGAATGGCGCACATCATTAATTGAGTATGTACATGACTGCTCAATAAAGGCGCGCATTTTCACTTCTATACAAGTTTTTCTCTCTGCAGAGTTTATTTTCTTTACTTTTGCAATTTTTCAGAGACTTTCACTTGTTGTTTTGCTTCTGTTCTATTGCTCTTATCAATTTTTGCTTTTGCTAGCGCAATAGAAGGTTCATATATTATTCAATGGCAGGTCAGAATCAACCTTTGGAAACCATCATCTTCTGAGAACCTAACACCTTCTAAGATACTAGCCTCTGACTGTTACAAATTTTTCAGGGAGAGGTTGATTGCAGATACTGATCTACTTGATCTCCGGGATAAATTCAAAGTGGAGAGTAGTAAGTATGATGTCTTTTTATTTGTGCGACTATTGTGGATGATGTGCTGAACTATTGCTCATCATTTTCGCAGAGAATTTTACGGCTCTAGTTCTTTCTAAGGAAGAATAGTTAATAATGGAAGAGTTTTACAGACTGTCATTTATGCCAATCAAAGATGTTGTGCAGCCTGGCAACATCACGCGAAGTGGGTTGTTTGAGTACTTTCATGTGGCTCCAACCCTTTTAAGAATGTCGACTAGTGAAACTGGCGGTTGTCCTTCGAGAAAGAGGAAGTTGAAGATGCCCAATCCGATAAAAAAAGGAGTTGGATGCAGCTCTACCTCCTATTGTTCGTCCCAAGAAGAAATGGGTTGGTTTTAAGGTCGCTCTCCCTTCACAATCATTGGTTCCTTCGGAGAAGTGATTGGCTATTATGGAGCAGACGCTTGCTCAGTCTGCCAACGAGATAGTCTTGGACAAACAGAGTATTCCGTCTGGGCTTCCTGCCCCCATCACTGAATTGGAGAGGGGTTATTTGAAATTGGCGGGCAATGATGATGTTAGCAATCACAGTCTGAACGAACGGGTCAGACATTCGCTATATGTCCCTCTGCTTTCTTTTGCTTTTGTCATCCTCCTCCTATTTCTTCACTTCCTTCTAATTTCGAGTGTTAGGGGAATATTTCTTTTAACTCTCTTCTCCTTTCTTAGAGACCCACATCTTCTCAAGGGTGATGTACTTCTGAGCGGTTTTTAGCAGGTCTGCCATGTCCGTCGAGTCCTCTAGGGCGATGAAGTTATAGAATTTGCCTCCCCTCAAGCCTAAGGTAAAATTTGTGATGGAGGTGTCGTCGTTATAGCCATCGATCTGATTTAACTCGCCCATCTATGTTTCACTTGGCTTTTGCTTGAGGCTGAGCAAGTAATGTGGACCCTTTCTGATTCGCTGGCAACCCACAAAGCGAGTGATAAATGCTTTGGCAAGCGTTTGAAACTAGTCAATCGACTTGGGGGTGACTGTGAAACCAAGTCAGTGCCGTTTTCTTCAGGCTGTTCGGAAATGTTCAACACATGACTGCTTTTGATCCCTTTTGCAATGCCATCACGTGATGGAAATGGCGTAGGTGGTCGGACGGGTCCGTTGTCTTGTAACATTCCAGCTTTGGGGGAATGAACTTCCTAGGCAGTGGTGCATTCATAATTTGATCGGTGAACGGGGGGACGGTAAGATTGTATAACAAATCCGGATTGGTAATCTCGAGTCGGAAGGTGTTTTGTGTAGTGGGGTTGTCAGCCTTAGAAGTCGGATCTCCATAAACCACTCCATGTTCTCCTGTGGGGACGAGGTTCTTTTCGCCTCCCTGTCACCACCTGCAGATAGTGGGTTCTGTTGAGCAAGCATTTCCACCACCTGAGCAATCTGCTGCACTTAGGCTAAGAGCTGATTCACCCTAAAGTTTGTTGTGGTTGCAACAGGCACGGGGGCCTGGCTGGTTCACCCTTGTGGATGGCACCATCGGAGGTGGTGGTACTGTGCGGGCTCGAGCGTTTGAAGACTTGGCTATCTCACCATTAGTACAGGTTCTTGTGGCTACCATTTTCTCGAATTGTAATAGAGGGGTGTTACTTCTTTTATCTTAGGAACTCATCGGTCAAATGACCCCTATCGATTTGGTGTATCATCACTTCCCAAGGGATTTCCTCCCTTGATCATTGTCTCTCTAGTTACTTCCCATGATTATTCCATATTCTTTTGTCTGTCGTGAAATTCAATGCAGTTTCAAGACCATAACTTACCTTTTTTAATTAATTTTCATCACAATGGCCACCATATTGTTTAGGTCAATGCACCCTACAACACTTAATGTAGCATGATTGTATTCAGAAGCGGAGGGAATTTGTGTGGGGTGAGGCACTAATACTAAAAAAAAAAAAAATCTTTCAAATCATGGTTAATCTAAGGCGGGATTTTCAACTAATTGTAGTACTGTACAACGCATAAAAGGATATTGTATGATCTTAAACAAAACTATTAAAACTACAAATTCATTCGACTTTTAATTTAATGAAAATTTCTTTTAAACTTCCAACTTATTTTATCACTAAAAATAACATTTCTTGAATATTATTGATGATTCCAGTTATCTCTAGTTTCATTCAATTACAGTTATGATTTTAAGGCTTTAGATATTGGAGAATACCATGATGAGTCCCGATATCAGAAGCTGGGTTTTAGGCTCTTGATCTCCGCTGTTAGATCGAAAACAAAGAATCTCACTAAAATAAGTTATCAACCACATAAATATTTTTCATTTTTTTAATGTCCTTGATTTTTTTCTCTCTCTATCCTGCTTCCTTAAAAAGCATACTAAATCTCTCTTCTCTTTCAAATATTATACATTTTCTAATCTCTTTGGTAGCAAAGGAAATATATAATTTCTTCATCTCAAGGGTTGTTCATTGCATCGAACAAATAAATTTCAATTTTACTCGGTTGTGCCTAGGGGTGGGCACGGGACGGGATGGACCACATCCCTATCCCTTCCATTTTGTTCGGGTTTGGGATCGGGATAGGGCGGGATGAGATGATCATGTACTACATTTGGGATTGAAAAATTTAACATGCAAGATTGAAAATTTTGGATTTATCAAACACACAACTCTAAGAACAACTATATAACTTTAAGCCATTGATTATTATTTCCCCATTTTACTTGCTTTTACTCCTTTTTTAAAACCACTATTGAAGATAGCCATTTTTTTGTACATTGCCAACGAAAATAATCAATGGGTTTGTCATTTAAAAACTACGAGGAATACACATTGTTGTTGTCAAGAGTTAGGAAGAGAAAACAAGAAGGGAGAGGGTTTGAGTTAGATTCATTATCTAGGTGAGTCGCATGGAAACTTGTGAGAATAAAATATGCATGTCAATAAATAAAACAACAAATAAAAGTCATGTCAACAAATAGTTTCATAGTTTCTAATGTAGTTGTTTTTCGTTATCTGCTTAGAGTTTGTTCTCGTTGACCTATTGACCTGCACAAGTAGCATACATGAGCCATGGACCACCGTTGTGGTGGTCGATGACACTTCGATACTTAAGTTGGATAAGGCTCAGAGGAAGGTGTAATACTGTAATAGGAAGTTATAGTGCAAGGAGTCCTGGTTTAACCAGACCATCGTAGACGTAGATTAGGGAGGAGATCTTCGTGGAGATTCCTCTCTAATTAGGAGTCTTGTTGTAGGAGGGAAGTTCCTTGTTAGCTCTGCGCTCCTAGATATGTGGGAGACAGTTCCCAATCCAAGAGTAATCCGTAGAATGGAGTTTCCCTATGTGGAAGATACTATAGTGTTTGCTTCTTAGTTGGGAGCAAATAGCAGCTATAGTTGCCCGTCCGAAGCAGATCCTCAAGATACTTGCCTAATGAGGGCTTATTGGTATCGAGGACAGCTGTGAGACGTGTAGGCCTAACGTGCTGTGAGAGTTTGGGTTCGTCTGGCGGACTAAATTGAGCGAGCTTAGAATCGATTGGGCCTATTCTGTGTTGGGCAGATGTTGGGGCCCGTATTTACTCGAGATCGTCATGACACGTGTACGGCTCAGGGGTGTGACCATTTTTATGTATCAGCAGCTACTCCCCCGAGTTAGCAGGCCATCACATTGGTTCTCTAAGTCATCTCTTGAAGGGACGCGCTGCTCATGATGATTGAGTCTGAATCACTGCTTGAGTCGCATGCCACATTAATTGCACATGCGTCGATTTGGCGGAAAAGAGGCGGGAAACCATCCTCTATTTAGGTCATCCGCAGTGCAGAATATAAATCTTCTACTTTGCTTGATTTCAAAGGTATTGTTCTGAAAAGATCATTTGTTTTATTTATGGCTCAAGAAAACCTTCTTGATGATGTTGTTTTGGCTGAGGCCTTAAAGTTTTTTGAAAACAGGTTGTTGTCTGAGCCTGGTCTTGCCGAAATTTGTACGAATTTTGGAGTTCTTGAGGACCTGCCATTGTATCTCCTAACGAGCGACCAAACGCCAGTGTCATCTTCTGCTGGTTTCATCTGTTTACATATTGGGATGCTCACAAATGGAGTACATTTTTCGGCTCTAGACGTGATTTGGGAGTTCTTGGATTTCTTAGGGATTCCTCTGGCTCAATTGGGGCTTAATGGATATAGGATCATCCTCATGATTCTGTTCAGTGTCTAGGAGGCCAGTGTTAGCGTGACTCTGCTGGTGATCCATTTGCTAACTTCTCCCCGACTGAAGAGCAAAATTGTCTGTAAGATGAAGTTGCCAAAGTTCTTCGGTGAACTACCTGATGATTTCAAGTTCTGGCAGAAGTACTACTTCTTGGCTCCTGTGGATTCAAAGTATTTTCGGTGTATGGGTCATCCGCTCGAGCGACAGTTCTGACCGCTCCTTAAGTTCAACACTTTTCCAGGAAGAGAAAGGTTGTTGGGGCCAAAATTCTTGTTCTGTCCGATGTGGAGGAGCCGTCTGAGACTGTTGCTTCCTTTGTGAGGAAGAGATCTCACATTATAATTGGGCCATCTTTGGCACGACCTGTTCAGATGAGATAGGAATGTGAGTCCGTTGGGCCTATTGAGGTAGAGACTGATGTTCCTGATTTGGATAAAGATTACCTACAATTTGCAGGAGTTGAAGACAAGTCGAACCTTAGTGACGTGCAGGTTGAGGCTATGAATGCCTGTCTTGTGTGGGTTGCAATGGCGGCTTCTACTTGTGTTGAATCGTGTGGGGCCATTTTGGCAAAAGGCTCCTGGAAAGACTCGCTTGAGGTGGTAGAATTTGGTCACCCCATTGTTGATTCACCTAAAGGTGGCCGCGGTACCAGCCGTATCTCTTGTAGTTTGTATTGCTCACCATCTCGCTCTAGGCCACAACTGGAAGTGTTAAAGGGTCCTTTAGATAATTTGCTCCCTCCTCTCCCTCCGGATCCCATTGAGTTATCTCACAATAAAGGGTCAGTTGTTCTTGACAAAGGAAAAGCCATGGAATAGAGTCTGATGACAAAGGAAAAGCCATGGAAGAGAGTCTGAGGACAGTGGCAACCGTGAAGGGCGGTGCTGGCGTAGTTCCTGATCAGGGAAGGCTTCACCCAGATGCAAGGATAAACTTGTTCGCACCTGACTTGGTAAATATGAGCTCACAAGTTTGGCATCAAGAAGTGGATGTAGAGTATGCTTTGTGGAAGTACATAAGTAGGCGCCACAGCTGGTTGATGGATCATGCTCCGAAACCTGAAGAGGATACGTTACAAGGATGCATGGATAAGGGTCTGAAGTACCTTATGCTAGGTAATCTCATATAAGCCATGCGGCCGTTGCTGGAACAAAAGTCAAGGCGGCTCATGAGAGAGTATATACCTTGGAGCGTGTCTTCTCACACATGCAACTGTTGTATTCTGATGCGCTCTGTGAAATCGAGCGACTTAAGAAACATGCTGAAGAGAAGCGGTTTGAACAGTCAACTTTGGCCGCAGAGGCTCAGAAGGCTTGTCTTGAAGACCTCGAGCATAGTCTGACAGAGGCAGTATTCAAAAGGGACGGACTCGGGCAGGAGTTGATCTGGATCCGTCGAGAAGTCGAGATTGCGCAGGATGCTAAGGCTAAGACGTGTTCTGAGCTATAATCTTTTGCTGGAGAGAGTGCTTCAAAGGAAGCTGAATGGACTGCTGAGAAGCAACAATTGGAATTTGATGTGGAGGTCTACGCCCATGAGGTGAGAAAGGCTGAGGACCAACTCAAACTGGGGTGGCATGAGCTTAGTGTTGTGAAGAGCAGTCAGTCCACAGAGCAGTCTCAGGTTGACACGCTGACTGGCAAGTTGGAGCTACTGGAGCGTGAACTTGTTGATGCGAAGTTGCGAGAGGAAGAGCTTTTTCGGGAGCAAGGCAAGTGCGAGTTCCACTGGGTTGTACATGGTCAACTGGAGCGGTTGGTGCTGATGAAGAAGGAGCATCCAGAGTGGGACTTTGGATGGTATAAGAAGGTGTCATATGTTGATCTGTCTATTGTATTCGCATCGTCGGATGAAGAAGATAATGTGGGCCTTGATGTGCAGGTCGCGACGTGTGCGGACGCTATCTCTGTTCCATATTCCACTAGGCTTAGCTCTTTGTTTCTGTACCTTCTCCTGATAGGGAGTAACCTTGGTGTGATTGTATCCTTTTACGTTTTGACCGTTAATGAAAACTATTTTATCTGTTTTGTGTTTGTTGTCTCTATTGTACATTTTTCATTTAGCCTTGTTGTCTTGCTTTGGCATAAGCAGGTTGAATCAATAGGACTTTGACCGGTCTGTCTGCGATAGAGAATTTGATCATTTTGTATTGCGAACGACTCGGGGTCGTTGTTGCGTAGTCGTGTCCGATAGCGGGCGTGTTGCGAACAGTTTAGCTATGGTTTGAATTCCCCAAGCTGTGTTTTGTTCCCTTGGTAAGCTGCTCAAGATACCCCGTTTGTCTGATTGGTTGGTTGTAATTGCTGCTATGGGCGAGTTTCGATGGCCGAGTGTACGTGTCATAGCATTTGTGTTGAATCAGGCGCCATAAGCTCGGGTTGGTATCCCAAATAGCTTTTATCCGGGTACTGGTCATACAATCTTTGTACCGACGCAGATGGCTTTCGCTAATATTGGAATGTCAATCCGTTTGAGCGTGAAGCTGTTGATTCAACTAGATTCATGTTTGGCGACAAGGTTGAAAAGTAGTAATCATGTGGCAAGCCGTCGGAATCAGTTCAGAACTTACTAGGCTCCCACCTTTCGAATCGTGTATGACCAAGTAAAGTGGTATACGAATTCGGGGAGTAAAAGTTTGGCGACCAGGCTGATGAGCAGTGATCCCGTGGCAAGTCGTCGGAATCAAGTCAGGGCTGACTAGGTTCTTACCTTTTGAGCCATCTACACCCTCCCCACGCGGTTGGGGCTACGAATTCGAAAGAGGTTTGGCGACCAAGCTGAAGAGCAGTGGTGCCATGGCAAGCCATTGAAATCAGTTCGGGACTGACTAGGCTCCCACCATCCAAATTATATATACATGAGTGCACTAAACAACAAATTTGGGAGGGTTCGGTGGCCACGCTAAAAAGCAATGGTCCCATGGCAAACCGTTGAAATCATGTCGTTGCTAAATGCGTCCCCAACTTCTAGACTATCTACACCCTTGCAACAAGGGCTACTAGTCCAGGTTTGGTGATTTGGCGGCCACGCTAAAAAGCAGTGGTCCCATGGCGAGTTATCGAAATCAGCTTCGGACTGACTAGGATCCCACCTTTCAGACTATCTACATCCTCGCATTGGGAGCTACAAGTTCAAGTTTTGATCAGAAGCTTTCATTGCTAGTCATCACCAGCTAGGCTTACCTGATTAGGTTTGGTGATCATTGGCCGCTAGGGGAGGCAATGATCCCCGGCGAATCATTGTTAGTAGGCGTAATGACACTGAATGGACTCCTATTTCATAAACCGTCGATGCCCGCACTAAGCGGACTAGGTGTTGGGTTGAACCAGAAGTTGTTGTCATCAGCTTTGGCTGACTAAGCTTTCATGGTTTGAAAAGAAGTTCCTTGTGAATTTAGTGGTAGCATGGTGTGGACGAAGTTACCTCGAATCAGCAGGTGATCTGTAGGTACAATTTGTATGTCAGGATCAACTAGGATCTCTTAGTGCTCCTGCCAAACATGTGACAGTGTGTAGTTTTAATGATG
Source organism: Berberis vulgaris (assembly GCA_963556465.1). Classification (NCBI taxonomy): domain Eukaryota; kingdom Viridiplantae; phylum Streptophyta; class Magnoliopsida; order Ranunculales; family Berberidaceae; genus Berberis; species Berberis vulgaris. The sequence goes on from OY747131.1 coordinate 78,562,403, forward strand.
GGTCGAGCCCGTGGGCCTGCAGAGAAGGGCTAGGGCACAGTACGTTGTGTGTACGGCATAAATCGTGTGGTAACACATGTACGACATAGGTTGTGTGAGGGTTGAGTATCGGTTACTCCCTTTCATTTGATGGGGTTGCGTGCAGTGCCATTAATTTTAATGACGTGGTCTACGAAGTTTCCTTAGGAACCGTCGTCTCCTCGTTTCCCATACAGTATTCAATGATTGATAGTAGATGCTGGAGTGCCCTTTTGGTGAACCATCATGTCTATATAATGGTGTTTTCCAATCATTGTAGGCACCATCTTTCGTAGAACTTATCTTCTTCAATGTTTTTGCTTGAAGAGAGTGCTTTGGGTTTTCCAAAGGCTGAAGATGGATCTCCATTTCTGGAGTCTCCGAATGTTCTAACATTTGCAAAGGTTAGGTACAGTAATAGTTGTCGTTATGCATGGTCACCTGCTTTGGGTGAGCATGTAGTTCATCTGCTGAGATTTCGTAATTCCTTCTCATTACGCGAAAAAGTAGTACGGATTTTCTACCAAAGGAGATGCCTTGGTGTTACACCATACCACATGTGTCTTCGTGTGCTCAGATCCCGCTACTAACCAATGGTTGATTGAAGTGTTAGTCGATGTGTGATGCCCCCAGGTGTGGTAGCTCTCATTCACACCTATCTTTGCATATAGGAAAAGTAGTCTCTCTTGATAGCATTGTGAGACCGTAACTGCGTCACTGTTTGTGACCATCCTCATCTACTTTCTTCTAAGCTCTTTGAGGAGGTTTGATAGATGGTGGGATGTCTCTTGAGGAAATCAACACCTAATCATGAGATCTACAATGCTGTAAGGAGAACACTTTCCTGGAGTGATTTGACGGAGCAACCTAATTGCTAAGTCCTTTCAATCCCCTCTTACACTTTGTCTTTATCTTGGAAAGGGTCAAACATCTTCCATTCTCTTAACTTTGTTGTCGTCTTCGAAAGGGGTCGAGTAGCTTTATCTTTGTTATCACTAAATGGTTTGCAAGTTTTCGTCAGACGCTATATGTTGCAGAATTGTCTAAGCGAATTTTTACTTCAGTTTGTGGTGCATTCAGATGCTTATAGTGCTCAGTATTTTGTATCCGCCTCAGGGCATTTGTGACATGTAGTCTTTTGTATCTGTCTCAAGGTGTTTGCTGTTACATCTTTCCAATAATCAATAGAGTTTGTTTTTGTAATCGTTCTTTTATTTCTTAAATGATTGCAAATCATATAAGCCTTTTAAGAACTAAAACTCGATATTGACAAAGTAAAGGGAAACAAACAACTTTAAGGAAAACTAACTGTTGACGGTGAGAAACTGATCCTAGCTTTGAAGTGAATTTGGGTTGCTCTTGCAGATCATTTAGCGGATTATCGAGCCATTACATAGGTCACTGAAGAGTAAACCTTGTAGAGAGGCGGATCTCCACTTTGACGGAATGTCGGGGGGATGTGTTCCCGCTTGCCATTGCCCTTGTGACTCGTTGGGTGGAAGAGCTTATTGCTCTTGCACCGCACGAAAATGGCTCATTTTCCGTCATTTGGCCTTGCACTGGGTTAGGCTGCTCTGCATGATGTAGCTGATTCTGGGAGCACTCTATCTGGTTTTAGTGCGGCGTAGTGGCAGTCCCGTGCCGTAGGTTGGTCTTCAAGTATTGTTCCTTCAAAGTGGTTAGCAGTATACTTCACACATTGGTAAAGGGTGGAGACCACTTGTAATACCCTTGTGTGGGTGAACCTGAGGGGGAGGCTACGGGAGAAGCCCATTATGGTAAAGCCCAATAGGCCCGTGGATCCCAAGAGGGGTTGGGCGAGCTACCAAGGGAAGATTATAGTCCCACATTGCCTAAGTGAAGGAAGGGGATGTGCTATATATGTATGAAGTCGGATCTACAAAGTACTATGCGTTTTAAAGCCATGCGAGCCTTAGGTCCAAAGCGGACAATATAGCACTTTGTGGATCGGGTTGTAACAGAATGGTATCAGAGTCGGACCTAACCGGAAGTGTGCCAACGAGGACGTTGGGTTCCATTAGGGGGATGGACTGTGATACTCTTGTGTGGGCAGACGTGAGGAGGAGGGTGCGGGAGAGGTCTGTGATGGCGAAACCCAATAGGCCCATGGATCTCAAAAGGGCTTGGGTGAGCTACCAAGAGAAGATTATAGTCCCACAACGCCTAGGTGAGGGAAGGGGATATGCTATATATACGAGGTTGGATCTACAATGTATTACACGCTTTAAAGTCATGCAGGCCTTGGGCACAAAGCGGACAATATAGTACTATGTTGTTTGGGTCGTGACACCACTGCTTCCATCTGGTGGAGCCATGATGAGATTATAGGATGATGGGGCGTCTACCACCATGAAGTCCAGAAATAAGACCTTCCTGAGCTAGGCTCTCTTGCGACCGTAACTAACCTTATCTTTCCGATGGGAAAACATATTTCCCCGCTGAATCTGATCAGTGGGTGTTCCGAAGATGTCAGGTTTTCTTCCTTGAGGTCCATGTTGCGAAACGCATTGTATAACAGAACGTTAAGTAGACTTTTTCTGTCAACCATAACTCTCTTTACCTCCCACCTTGCTATGGATACTGAGATGACTAAGGCGTCATTATGTGGCGCCAGGACTCATTCGAGGTCCTTGTCTGTAAAGGTCAAGGTGGGAATAAGGCTCTGGACCCTTGAGTGGCAGATTTGCCTGTCCTCATCCACAGATTTGTCTGCATATCCAGTAGTGTTCGCTTGCGGGACCTGTATGACTGGTCTTCATTTAGTCCTACTCCATAAAGGACGTATATTATCACTGGAGTTTCATTCTCTATTTCTTTAATTGACTCCCCATGTCCTTTGTCTGTTCTGCTGGCTTCTCAAACTATGGGAACTCTTTCAGTTTGCCTTTGCAGATCCAATTCTCAACCTCATACCTTAGACTCTTATAGTCATTGGTGTTGTGGCCGCTTTCTTTGTGGTATCCACAGTACTTTCTGTTGTCACACTTGGCGCTGTCTCCATGTGTTTTTGGGGACCACTTCAGTTTCTCCTAGTTTTTAATTGATTTGAGTACGTCAGACATGTTAGTGGTTAGGGGTGTCACTGCTCTGGATCCAACGTAGTTGGGGGATTTCTCTGGTCTGAATTGACCAGGGGCCGGCTTGTTGTCACCGTGCTCCTCTTGCTTCGTTCCTCATCGAGGGTCTATTTCCCTCCTTTTTGCCTCTGGGTGTGGAAGGCCTCCTGTCCCCTTCGGTTTCCCTTTTTGAGATCCTTGACTCTTCCAGTATGATGTGTCTTTGGACGCTCTTGAGGAACTCCGCCATGTCCAAAGGGGGCTCCAAGGTGAGGTTTTCGTAGGGTATTCTCTCTTTTAGGCTCGCAATGAAGGCCCTCATGGTCGTAACGTCGCTGCACTTGTTTATGAGGGTCAACTCGTTGTTGAAGCGCGTGACATACTCTCGGAGAGTATGTAGTGCGAGCCTCAGGGAGAGTATGTAATGCAAGCCTTTTCGAAAGCATTGACTTCCGACGAAACGCGTCAAAAAATTATTTGCTAGCGTTTTGAAGGAGTTGATGGACTTCGACAAAAGGCTGTGGAACCACGTCAATGCGGAACTTTTCAAACTAGTGGGAAAGGTCTTGCACATTACGGATTTGGATCTCTCTTTAGGACCATTACATGCTGGTAATGGCGCAGATGGTCTAAGGGATCGGTGGTTTCATCTTAGGAGTTGAGCTTCAGAGGAGTGAACTTACTTGGTAGGGCCTTGTTCATGATTTGGTCCACAAATGGTGGGACAGAAAGGCGGTACATTACGTCCGGGTCATGCGCCTCTCTATGGAGGGGGTTCTAGGGCCTAGCCTCTTTGTCCTGGCGTTAAACTTAGTATTAGTTGCGCAACCTCCTTCAGTTCAATAGGAACAGACGGGTACTTGGCTTTCGTACGCTTGCTCCCTATCGTCTGCCAGAGGCGGAGGTCCGTGCTGCTCCTGGTCTCCATTAGTGGGTGGTGGATTTTGTCGCATGAGAGCCTCCACCGTTTGGCAATCCGCTATATTTGGGATGCCAGCATATTGATTCTGGGATCTATCGCTGCTGCCGTTGGTACGAGAGCGTGAGTTGGTTGTGCGTGCAAGATCGGAGATGCTAAAGGAGGTGGTATAGGGACAGCCAAAACGTTTGACGTGTGCTTTGGTTCTTCGTTGTTACTTGACCTAGTGGTCTCCATTTCTCTTTGTTATAAAAAGAGACGACGCTTGGTGTAAAGTTACGAGCTACATCGTCCCCATGGACGGTGCCAAACTAATGGTCATTTTTCGCTCCTTGCTCCGACCTGGTTCTTACTGACCCGTTGATCTACACAAGTAGCACACGTGTGCCACGAACCACCGTTGTGGTGGCCGATGGCACTCAGATGCTGAAGTATGATAGGGCTCTGAGGAATGTGTAATGTTGTAACAGTGAATTTGTAGCATACCTTAGCTGACCAACCTCATGTCTTATTTATAGTGCAAGGAATCTTGGTTTAACCAAGCCATCGTAGGCGTAGATTAGGGAGGAGATCTTCGTGGAGATCCCTTTCTAATTAGGAGTCGCGCTGTAGGAGGGAAGTTTTTTGTTAGCTCTGCGCTCCTAGATACACGGGAGATAGTTCCCAATCTAAGAACAATCTGTTGAAGGGAGTTTCCCTGTGTGGAAGATACTCTGGTGTTTGCTTCCTAGTTGGGAGTAAAGAGCAGCAGTAGTTACCCGTTTGAAGCAGATTCTTGAGATACTTGCCTAAGGAGGGCTTACGAGTATTGATGACAGTTGTGATACGTGTGGGCCTAACATGCTGTGAGAGTCTGGGTTCGTATGGTGAACTGAATTGAGCCAGCTTAGAACCGTTTGGGCTTGTTTAGTGTTGGGTTGATGTTCGGGCCTGTATTTTCTCAAGATCATCATGACACATGTACGGCTCAAGGGTGTGACCGCTTTTATGTATCATTAGTTTCATACTACATATTGCATAGATTAGATCCTACTCCATATGGATATCTTATGTGGGGGGTGGAAAGACTCACTGATAAGTGCTTAAATACACATATTTTCACGTTCTTTAATTAGCATTTTAATATCCCTTTTGCGCCAAATTTCATATTTTTTACGTAAATAACATGCAATTTCTCAAGATTATCACAATGTACACATTATTGATTTAGTCATCATTTATTTATTTTTATTTTTATCTTTATTTTTATTTTTATTTTTATTTTGTAGGACAAATGGAGCATCCATCATCATAATTAACGCAAATATCAAGCGTTGAACTATCCATATTTTTCACTTAAACCAAACTTCCTTCCCTCTCTTTCTGACCGGATGATAACACCAAGACTCCAACCCTTCAATACTTCCTTAATTGCCTACAATTATGACCAAATACATCCACTCCCAATCTTTCACGAGATTCGATCAAGAAGTCATCACAAATTGAAGAAAGAAAAGGGAATTTAGAAGTTGCTTCTAGAGGGAGGAGCCTACTTAAAGAGGGAGAAGGAGGCTACTAAAAAGGGTTGTTTGAGGGTGTGATTCAGGGTTGTTTGAGGGCATGATTCAGAGTTGTGGCAAGTTTTTTTGGGGTAGCATGTAGGGGTTTTCAAGGCTGATAGAGAGGTTTATTCAGGTTTGTTTCAGGGCATGATTCAGAGTTGTTTTAGGGCATGTTGCAGGGGTGTGAATGAGCAGTCGCTTCTTATTGCGTTTCTGTGTTACAGAAAGGAGAAACATCACAGAGAAGAGGAAAAAAGACAAATTCCAGCATTTTTTCCATGATCTGTAAGTCTTTAAATGTCTGGCTAAACTCTCTAACTAAGGTTGAGGAAGAAGTCATTATTATGGATTCCATTCAATAAATTGTTGTTAGAAATTTCATTGTTAGGACTTCAGTTCTGTTCATTATGTTCCCTATTAGTTTAAATTAATGGAGATTCTTTTATGAAATCTACGTTTACATTTTTTTTATTTCAAGTGCTTGTTATGAATTACATGTTTGATGTTTTTGGATAACTTGTTCTTAGATAAACCCTTTGACAAGTTCTGCTTAGATCAATTGAATAATTTTGCAAGTGAATTAGATTGAACTATCGTGTGAATAAAGTAAATACAAATATTTCATCGTATATCTTTCGAAATCGTGGCTTGAGTTCTCATCGATTATGAGTAATATTTTTGTTTGGTAAAGACATTTTAGCAAATGGTTTAGTGATGGAGTCTATTTCATTGGCGGAATCCAAAACCTTAGTATTACACTTCATTCATTCGATCATTTTAGTTTGTATTGATTCCATTTTCTTAAATCAAAAGAAATTTTTTTTGCAATCTAGTCCTTGGATAATCAAATTTTGTCACTAGTTAAGAGTTTTTTTAAACCAATTAAGTTAGTTTCCCCTAATTCCCTGAGGTTCGACTTTAACTTGCTAAACACTACATTATGATCTTGCACTTCCAAGTAGAGTAATATTTGTTCAATCAATTTTTTCAATCAAGAAAAAGCGCCGTTGCTAGAGAATTAGATTAGAAATTAGATTAAAAGGTTTAAATTAATTTTTTTATCTCGTTGTTTTTAAATATTCTGAAAGTTTTAGGAATTTCGTTAATATTTTTCTTTCCTTTTTTATACAAGTTTGGGTATTTGCTAATTTTTGCAAAATCTTGACATTGATCACCACAGCAAACGAGGTCTTAGCCAATGGTGTTATAGTCTAGTGGTTAGGGCTGTGTGGGTTTGTCCCTCACGTCCTAGGTTCGAGACCCACTTGCGGCATGGTTTCTTTCTTATGGTTGTTGAACTGTAGGTCGCACCTTGTTGATAGGTTGTGGGATCCTTAAAAACCCAGCTCTCTTTCCCAAAAAAAAAGCAAACGAGGTCTTAATGCTTCATTAGCTTTAAAACTTGGTGGACAGGTTTAACTGATAAATTGTCAAGATTGTATTGAATGTTTAGGGTAAGCGATTAATAGATGTTTGTCTCTTATACCAAACTTAGGTAGTGTCTTAGTTGCCTAAAGTGAGTAGTCACTTGTGTCTTAGGTAGGGCCTTGGTTGCCCATAGTAAGTGGTCAGCAGTCCACCAATTGTAGCTCAGTTGGTCGGACATCCACTCTTCTTGTGAGAGGTCGCGGGTTCGAGGCTCACCAGTTAGGATTTTGTGAGTTTTCGCCCGATTATTAGGAGCACATTTGTTCCACCGTTGATAAGCCTTCGGGTATTGAATGCAGCTGCTTAGATGGACTAGACCGGAGCGAAGCGAAAGCGAGTCTTCATGCAAGGTGGAGGCGATGGACCGGAGCGAAAGCAAGTCTCTATGCGAGATGGAGGCGACGAGGATATTAAGTGGCAGCAATATTGTAGCCTTCGGGCCTGGTTTGGTTAACCCTATAGGGTCAGTTATGTAGCCTTCGGGCATGGATTAATAAATAAATAATAAGGTTCAATGACCCAATTTAAAAAAAAAAAAAAAAAAAAAAAAAAAAAAAAGTGGTCAGCAGTGTCTTAGTTAGTGTGTAATCACTTGTGGCTACCCTAGTGCATGCGAGCTTGGGTACGAGAAAAAGGTCATTTAGTAAAAAACGACTTGTTTGAGCCATTTGTAGTCCCCATTATCTTTGTAGGAATGTCTTCAAAAAAAGAGATGGGAGAACCACCACCACAACTTGTTGAACCCCCTCCACCCACGACTCTCTGGGATTACATGTATCCCACAAGGACGAGCCAACCCTCTTGTATTGTCTTACCCCCATCCACTGCCAACTTTTAATTAAGATCGGGCATGATACAAATGTTACTATTTTTGTGTAGTGTAGATTCTGAGAATCCGTACCAACATGTTAGAGAGTTCGAGGACATCTGTGGATCGATGAAGTACAATCAAATGACAAATGAAGTATTTAAGTTGCGTATTTTTCCTTTTCCATTGAAAGAAAAAGCCAAGTCTTGGTTGTATGCGTGCAACCTTGATCCATCACCTCTTGGAGTAGACTTGTTGAAGTTTTCTTCAAAAAGTTTTTCCCTAAACAAAAGACAACAAACATTCATCAAACCCTCAACAATTTCCTTCAATCAGAGGGAGAGACAATGTACATATACTTTGAGCGATTCAAGGATCTCTAACTTCAGTGACCCCACCATGGCTTTGAAAAATTTGATTGACCCAAATCCTTTACGAAGGATTAGATTACCCTACAAAGACCATGGTAGAGTCATTTTGCAATGGTGGCTTTACACATAAGACCACCATTCAAGCTTGGGCATTCCTAAAAGAAGTTGTTGAGAACACCCTATAGTGGGAACCTATTAGAAATGAACCTAGGAAACCAACACCATCCAAAGCTGGCATCCACAGGTTGGATGTGAACTTGAGGCTGAGGCCAGGTTGGCCACAGTAATGAGACGATTAGAAGCTTTAGAAATGAAACAGTCCAACCAAAGATCGTCTGAGATTCTTTGAGTGAACCTGAGACCAACCAAGTCATGAATATTTCAAATGAGCCAAGGATTTGTCCATGCACCTTATGTGGTAACCCATATCACACTACACCTGATTGCGTCACATTTCTTATAGGTGAGTATCCTTAAGAGCAAGTTCATGCTCTATACCAAAAGGCGCGGTATGAGAATAGGCAGAAATATGATCCATATTGAAACACTTACAATGCGGGTTGGAAGGACAACCCAAAACTTTCATGGACCATGGGTCACCACCAAGGAGGTCCATCTGGAAGCAATCCTCCCCCTGGATTTCAAAAGCAACCACATGCACAAAATGTCTAGCGAAATCCGACACAACGTGTTAGCAGTCCCGAGGAAACAGTTACAAACTGGCTGAAAATACACATAGATTTCAACAGAGTACCACCCAAAGTTTGAATGCCAGTATGTAATCTATTGCAAAGTTGGAACACATGGTGAGTTATTTAGCAACAACCATAAGTGCGAGAGACATGGGTACCTTCCCTAGTCAGATTGAAACAAACCCTAAAGACCAAGTTAATACTAAAGGCCTTGAGCAAGTTAATGTGATCACTACACTTAGGTCAGGTCATAAGGTTGACAATAAGGTAGAAATTCCCAAGTCAGAGTCAGAGACTGAGAAGGTTCAGTTGAAACAGAGAAACCCAACTGTGAAAAAACATTCAAATGGTGAACTTAAGGACAAATCCATGGAAGACCAGGATAGTAATCAAACTGTTGAAACTTTTGTCCCCCAAGGTGCCCTTTCAACAGAGGTTAGGACGCGCAAGGAATACAGCCCAGTTGAATAAGATATTAGAAGTCTTCATACAAGTAAGATTCAACATTCCTCTTGTAGATGCTATCCAACAGGTGCCATTGTATGCTAAAGTCCTAAAAGACCTCTGTACTTTTAAAAGATCTATCAAGGATTTTAAGAGAACTTTCCTGTTGAAAAAGGTTAGTTCCATTATCTCGTCAGACACCCTTATTAAGTGTAAGGATCTCATAACCCCTAGTGATTCATGTGAGATAGGAGACTGCCATATTGCAAGGGCGTTATTGGATTTAGGATCCGGTGTGAACTTATTGCCTTACTCAATGTATGAGCCATTAGGTTTGAGAGAATTAAAACCTACCAAGACTATCCTTCAGTTAGACATGTCAGTTATCTAACTAAGAAGAATAGTAGAGGATGTCTTAATTAAGGTAAACGAGTTCATTTTTAATATGCACTTTATAGTCCTTGACACAAAACTTGCTACTCCTAGCAAGATTTCAGTGATCATAGGCTCTTAGCAACATCCAGTGTTGTAATCAACTGTAGGAATGACCAAATGAAAATCGGTTATAGTACAATGACAGTTGAAGTTAATGCTTTCAATGTTAACAACAACCCCATGATGCCGATAGCAAACCATGTGAAGTGAGTAGCATTGAGGAATTGGTTGAAAACACTGGTAGTCAAATGGGTTATGATGACCCGCTAGAGCAATGCCTTGCCCACTTAGGGTATGACTTTGATGTAGCTGCTCTTGTTGAGGAAATTAATGCCTTATTGAATCCCACACCTGTTATGGAAAAAAGCAAATGGCAGTCTCACACCGACATTTTTACCACCTACATCTTATGTTATCAAACAACCAGCATGCATATTTAGGTACATCAGAGTCTTTGCCTTTTATAATTTCCACACACTTGAAAGAAGAACAAGAAAACAAATTGATAGATATCCTTAAAGAACATAAGGAAGCAATAAGATGGTCAATAGTAGATATCAAAGGGATAAATCCCTCTATGGTGCAACATAGAATTCACTTGGAAAACAATTCTAAAACTTCACGTGAACAACAAAGGCAGCTGAATCCAGCCATGAAGGAAATTGTAATTAGTGAGGTACTGAAGTTATTGGACGCTGGAGTGATCTATCTAATCTCGGATAGTAAATGGGTTAGCCCAGTTCATGTTGTGCCCAAGAAGTCAGGCATTATAGTAGTAAAAAATGAGGATAATGAACTAGTTCCCACTCATGTGCAAGCTGGGTGGCGTGTTTGTATTTACTATCATAAATTGAACTCTGCCACAAGAAAGGATCATTTTCCACTGCCTTTCATAGACCAAATGCTAGAAAGGTTAGCCAGAAGTGATTTCTATTGTTTTTTTGATGGTTATTCCGGCTACAACCAGATTCCTATTGCACCTGAATATCAAGAGAAAACCACATTCACTTGTCCTTTTGGAACGTTTGCCTATTGTCGCACCTGATGGTTAGCGGTGTATGATTAATATTTTCTCTAACATGGTCGAACGTTTCTTAGAAGTGTTTATGGATGATTTTTCTTTATTTGGGTCTAGCTTTTATGAGTGTCTACACCACCTAACTCTTGTGTGGGTTTGGTGTAAAGAGAAGAATTTTGTACTTAACTGGGAAAAGTGTCACTTCATGGTAAAAAAAGGAATCGTTTTAGGCCATGTGATTTCCGTGAATGGTATCGAGGCTAATAAGGCCAAAGTTGATTTAATTTCTAACCTTCCACCACCTCTGAATGTTAAAAACATTAGATCATTTTTGGGCCATGCAGGGTTTTACAGACGTTTCATCAAAGATTTTAGTAAAATTTCTAGACCATTATACAAGTTGCTTGCCAAAGATGTCTCGTTTAAATATGATGATGAATGTCTGAAAACATTTGAGAGATTGAAAAAAGAGTTCATTTTTTGTTCTTATAATTCAACCTTCTGATTGGGGAACCATTCAAGATCATGTGTGATGAATCTGATTATGCCTTAGGTGCTGTCTTAGGGCAACAAATTGATAAACTTTCCAGAGTAACTACTATGGTAGTAAGACTTTGAATGATGCACAACTAAACTATAAAAGCACGGAAAAAGAATTCTTAGCACTTGTCTTTCCCGTTGAAATTTTCGTTCATATTTGATAGTGTCGAAAGTGATTGTTTACACTGATCATGCAATTCTTAAGTACCTTTTCCACAAGAAGGATGCAAAGGCCCGCCTTATTCGATGGCTCCTATTGCTACAGGAACTTGATTTAGACATTGGGGACAACAAGGGGTTTTGAAAATGTTGTCGCTGATCACCTTTCTAGGTTGAGTCTACTAGGGATGAGTTTCACTTGAATGAATCATTTTTAGATGAGCAGTTGATGAATGTCTCTCAATGTCCTTGATTCGTAGATATTGTGAACTACCTCATGACGGATCAAATACCTTGGCATTAGTCTAGACAAGATAGGTACAATTTTTTGTCTGAGGTAAAACACTTCTTTTAGGATTCTCTTTACTTGTTTAAGTATTTTTTCTGATCAGGTTATTAATAGATGTGTTCCTGATAAACAACACAAAAGTGTTCTCAAGTTTTTTCATAACCATGCATGCTTGTGGAGGACATTTTGGTTCAAAGAAAACTACTGCCAAAATTTGCAATGTGGATTGTATTGGGCCACAATTTTATGAGATGCCCATATATACTGCAAAAGTTGTGAACATTGCTAGAAAATGGGTAGGATTAGCTATAAATACGAGATGCCTCAATCCCCTATTTTGATTGGTGAGATATTTGATATGTGAGGTATTAACTTTATGTGACTCTTCCCTAATTCGCATGGGAACCTTTACATTTTGATAGTTGTTGATTATGTCTCTAAATGGGTTGAAGCAACTCCTATTCATACAAATGATCGTTTCGTTGTGTTCTAGTTTATTAGGGAGAATATTTTTTCTTGCTTTGGTACCCCTAAAGCCATTATTAGTGATGGGTTTTTTTTTTCAAATTGGGATGTTGACCCATTTTATTCATTTAAACAACTACGCCCGAAGGCTACATGACTGACCCTATAGGGTTAACTAAAAAGCCGATACAAACTCTTACAAAAGATAGGATTCACCACTACAAGCCTAGACAAAAAAAAACCAAACTAATAATATTAGTGATGGGTAGACACATTTTTACAATAGATCATTTGAGAGCCTTTTGAGAAAGTATGTCACCCATAAGGTTTTGATGTCCTACCACCCAAAGACAAATGGTCAAGCTAAAGTCTCTAATAGGCAGATCAAGTAGATCTTGGAGAAAACAGTCATCCCTAGTCGTAAGGATTGGTCCTTGCGGTTATTAGATGCATTATGGGCCGATAGAACAACTTTCAAGAATCACATAGGGATGTCTTATTAACGACTTGTCTATGTCAAAACATGTCACCTTCTTGTAGAATAGGAACACATAGCTTACTGGGCAACCAAGGCTGAAAACTTTCACATGCCCACAGCTGGAAATCATCGAAAACTCCAACTTTGTGAGTATGAAGTCCACAATGATGCTTACCAAAGTGCAAAGAGATACAAGGAGCGAATGAAAGTATTTCATGATAAATTGATTAATCGAAAGTCATTCGAACTTAGTGAGTCATTGCTTGTTTCACTGTGGTGTCATATTTTAAACATTTCGGAAAATGTTTGCTAGGGCTGAACAAAAAATCGATCAAATCGATTAAACCGACCGAACCAATCTAAATCGGATCGGTTTCGGTTTTAAAAAATTCAAAACCGAAGTAGTCGGTTCGGTTTTCGGTTTCTATGTGATTTTAACCGACCAAACCGAACCAACCGAATATATATAATAAATAATATATATTTTATATATAAATAATACAATATGTTTAAAATAGTCGGTCGGTTCGGTTTTATTTTGGTTTTGATTCGATTTTAGTCGGTTTGGTTCGGTTACGGTTTGCATAAATTAGAATCGGTTCGGTTTCGGATCGGTTTTGTTAATGGTCGGTTCAATTTGAAAATTTTAAAACGGACCTAAGTCGGTTCGGTTCACGGTTTAGGTGAAAAACCGAACCGTCGGTTCGATTTTCAGCCCTAATGTTTGCCATTCCCAAAAAATAAAAAAATAAAAAAAAATAAAAAAAACCTTTAGTCACCTCTTTGAAGCCTCTATGAAAGCCTATTCTTTGTTTATCATTCAACCAATACCCTTACTCCAATCAAGAGTAAAAAAAAACCTAATTTATTTTCAATTTCCTAGTTGCTTACGCATTTGTGCAAGAAATTCAAATAGTTGAAAATGGTGAAAATTTTAATCAAAATGCTTGTAATACTCCTTTGAGCATAAAGACCTTTGATTAGACAAGAAGTATGTGGTAAATAAAATTCCCTAGCTAAAAAAAGGAAATGAGAAAAAAATAAAAATAAAAAGGAGAGACAAAAAAGAAGTGAGAAGGAGAACATCATATTTATTCAACATAATATCCTGGTTCTATAAAAGAAGTATAATTCTCAAGCATTTTGATCTATCTTTTCCATCAATTCTTAGCCTAACATTTGCCCCATTACAACCTATTAGAAAATCCTACTTGATCCTAAGTGTAATTTGGTTAAATATGGTGATTAGATAAGGAGGGCCTACGGGTATGATCAAACATTCTCAGGTAATAGACATTTCGTTCATGAGATCATTTAATTTCTTCCATTTTCTCTTTGCTCCTTTCATAAATCTTATATGTGAATATTGCTTTTCTCTATTTACTCTGTCACATATAAATTGAGAGAACAAGCCATTTTTGAGAAATTTCTATGTTGAGCAATAACTTGTGAGTGTTGAAGTCTAGGCAAAATCAATTTTGAAGGTGATCAATGTTGTGTGCCATTTAAAACTGAAACTACATATTTGTTGGCTAAATCACTTAACTCTAAGATTTGATATTAGTGAACATTGTTTAACATTTGGTTAGTGTTTGGAAGTGTGGCCAATCTTTATTTTCATGCTTACATTGATGGAAGTTGCACTTCAGAAATAGGATAACTAGTTGACCCTGTTTTTGGTACTGAGAATTTTGTGGGTATATTCATTACAAACCCTCATGAGACAACACTCATCCACTAGAGTAATCTAGGGGTTTAACGGTTTGTTGCATGTGCTAAGTGCAACTGTGATGCCTATGAAAGTGAGTTAGGATTTATTTTAGTTGTTTTGCTCGAGGACTAGCAAAATGCATGTTAGGGGTGGTTGATAAGTGCTTAAATACACATATTTTCATATCAATTAATAAGCAGCACTTTAGCATCCTTTGTGCCCAATTTCATATTTTTTTTTTACGTAAATAACATGCATTTTTTCAATATTATCACAATGTATACATTATTGATTTAGTCCCATGTAAATCATTTAATTTTTATTTATTTATTTTTTGTATGACATGGAGCATCCATCATCAGAATTAATGCGGATATCAAGCATTGAAGAGTGTAGAGATCAAGTCAAATAGGAGAACAAAGCAAGCCCTAGACCATCCATATCTTTCACTTAAACCAAACTTCCTTCCCTCTCTCTCTAACCTAGCTCATAACACCAAGACTCCAACCCTTCAATACTTCCTTCATTGCCCACATTTATGACCAAATACATCCATTCCCAGCCTCTCACGTGATTCTATCAAGAAGTCTGAAGAAATCATCACAAATTTAAGAGAGAAAAAAATGGGGATTTGGAAGTTGCTTGTAGAAGGAGGAGACTACTTAAAAAGGGAGAAGGAGGCCGCTAAAAAGGGTTCTTTGATGGCGTGATTCAGGGCTGTTTGAGGGCATGAACAGGGTGTGATTCAGCGTTGTGGCAGGTTTTTATTCAGAGCTGCTTGCACGGGTTTTCAAGGGCTGTTAGAGGGGTTTATTCAGAGCTATTTCAGGGCGTGAAAAGGGTTGTTTCAGGGCGTGTTGTGGGGAGCAGTTGCAGGGGCATGAAGTAACAACTGCTTGCTGCATTCCTGTGTTACAGAGAGGAGGGAAAAAAAACAGATTCCAGCCTCTTTTCCATGATCTGTAAGTCTTTATACATTTTGGAAGAGATGAATATGAATTTAATGTCTGGCTAAACTCTCCAATTGAGGTTGAGGAGGAAGCCATTGTTATGGATTTCATTCAATAAATTGTTGCTAGAATTTCATTGTTATGGATTTCAGTTATGTTCATTTTGTTCCCTTTCAGTGTAAATTAATGGAGTTTCTTTTATTAATCTACATTTACATTTTTCATTTTAAGTACATTGATTTATATTGTAGTGCTTGTTATGAATTACATGTTTGTTGTTCTTCGATAACGTGTTCTTAGCTAAACACTTTGACAAGTTATGCTTAGATCAATTGAATAATTTTGCAAGTGAATTAGATTGAACTATCTTGTGAGTAAAGTGAATACAAATATTTCATTGTAAATCTTCCAAAATCATGGGTTGAGTTCTCATCGATTTCGAGTAATATTTTTGTTTGGTCAAGAAATTTTAGCAAATGTTTTAGTAATGGAGTTTATTTCATTGGCGGAATCCAAAACCTTAGTATTACACTTCATTGATTCGATCATTTTAGTTGTGTATTGATTTCATTTTCTTAAATCAAAAGAATTTATTTTTGCAATCTAGTCTCTTCGGAGAATCAAAATTTCTCATTAGTTAAAAGTTTCTTTAAGACAATTAAGTTAGCCTCCCCTAATTCCCTGAGATTCAACCTCAACTTACTAAATACTACATTCTGATCTTGTACTTGCAAGTAGAGTAATATTTGTTCGATCAAATTTTTTCAATCACTCACCCAAAATCGATAGTAGTCGACGAAGAACAGCCGAAACCAGGTAAGGTCCTTGACCAAAGAAGATGCCCAAGGGACTCCAAGAAAGCGAGAACGTCCCCTTTGAGGATCGAAGAGCTGGCTAGAAGGGGAGCCTGAGAGACGACAGAGATTGTGGGGACCATGCCCCAACCTTTGGAATTAGCTTTCACGCTTCAAACAATGAGGTAGAATAGGAGGCCTTTATAGCCGAGCTAAAATCGGCACGATGAATTGGAACAGAAGAAATCATGGTGTTCAACGACTCCCAACTGGTGGTCAACTAGGTGAACTGTGAATTCAATGTTAAAGACCCTCAAATGATGTCCTATTGTGAAAATTCTATTGACGCCAAGAAGTGGTTCAAGAGAATTCTAAGTCGCCGTTGTTCCAGGACAGACAACGAGGAAGTTGACACTCTAGACAATATGGCCTCGTTCGCAACAGATGACTCTGACAAATTCAAAGAATTCCAGGAGGAGTTGTCCCTAAAGAAAGAAGGGTGCCACAAGACCTCTCCGCAAGCGAGGGGACCAGCTGGATGTGTATCGTAATCAACTACATAAAAGATGGACTCCTTTCAGCAAAAATATGAAGGATCACAAGCTAAAAAACACAGTGTAACGATACCCGCTCCTCAATGATAGACTATACAGAAGATCAGTAACTGGTCCTCTGCTCAAGTGACTGACCCCTGATGAGGCAGACTATGTCCTGAGAGAAATCCATGGAGGAATCTGCATGAATCATCCGGGAGGAAGGACATTGGCATGAATTAAGAAGCCCTCACACTAGGTACTATTGGCCGAAAATGCAGCAAGATGCCAAAGACCTAGTCCGTAAGTGTGATAAGTGTTAGAAGTATGCCCCATACATATGCCTATATAGAACCTGGTCCCAACGATCAGCCTGTTTCCTTTTGCATAGTGGCGGATAGACATTGTTGGTTCATTCCCCTATCTCTGAGAAAAAAAAATTTCCGCGTGGTCGTCGACTACTTTACTAAATGGGTGATAGTAGAATCACTCTCCAAGATGGAAGAAAACCAGATTGAGAACTTCCTCAGAAAATCTATCATCTATCGGCTCGGAATACCGAAAACTTGATCAGTGATAATGAGACTCAGTTCGAAGGCACGAAAGTCAAAAAGTTTTGCTCAAATTTGAGCATTAATCACTACTATTTGGCGCCAGGACATCCCCAAGCCAATGGATAGGTGGAGGTCATGAACCAAATGATCCGGGAGGCAATCAAGAAAGAACTCGAAGCAACCAAAAAGCTTTGGGTCTCTGAGCTTCCAGGCATCCTTTGGGCGTACCACACCACAAAAAAGACTCCGACCGGAGAGACACCATTTGCCATGACCTACAGGTTCGGCAATGTTCCAGTAGAACTAGGAATGCCTACGTTTAGAATTGAGGAGTTCAGGCAGAAGGACAATGATGAAGCTCTAACAATCGCATTAGACCTACTTGAAGAGTGAAGAGACGGAGCTTCCGTTAGAATGGCATAACCTATCAACAGAAGATGGCCCAATACTACAATAATAAGGTCAACCTCGACAATTCAAAGTCGGTGATTGGGTACTCAAAAAAACCTAGTCGAACACCAAAGGCCCAGGAGAAGCCAAGTTGAGTCCAAATTGGAAGGTCCCTACAAGGTGACAATGATCAATAGGCACCGAACCTATTGGCTAGAAAACTTGAGTCGAGAGTGTCTGAAAATATCGTGGAATGTAGAGCACTTAAAGAAGTATTATCAATCAAAGTTTCTCTTTTTAAATAATTTTGTTACATGTGAATCCATGCACATGGACTGGCCCACTCCAACCAAAAGACCATAATGGCACAAAGAGGATGAGTCCAGTCCACGAACAACTAACCACTTCAAAATGGCCAAGTCCGATTATGGGGACTTTAATGGTGCATAGTGGCCGAGCTTTGTCCTATTCAGGATGTCGACAACTTGATGCATAAGTGATGTAGTACGCCTCAGGAACAACGAAAACCTACTTGTGGACTGAACCCAGTCCTTAGACATTTCATCGCAAGTAGACCAAATCTAGTCCACGGATGACTCACCGTTTCAGAATGGCCTGGTCCGATTACGGGGACCGTAATGGTGCACATCGGTCGATCCTAGTCCTATTCAAGATGTCGAGAGCTTGCCGCATATGTAACCTAGTCTGCCTTAGAAACCTCGACAGCCTACTTGCGGACTGAACCCAGTCCACAGATTGTTTACTGCAAGTGGACCGTTTCCAGTCCATAGACGACTCACCGCTCTAGAATGGCCTGGTCCGATTATGAGGATCGTAATGGCACACATCGGCTGATCCTAGTCCTATTCATGATGTCAAGAGCTTGATACATAAATGACCTAATCCGCCTCATAAACCAAAATAAATCTACATGCGGATCGAGCCCAGTCCATGCACAGTTTATCGCAAGTGGACTGAGCCCAGTCCAAGGATGACTCGTTGCGCTAAGTCGTCTTGGGACCACAATGTCGCACAGTGGCCAAGCCCAGTCCTATTCAGGATATCAACAACTCACCGCGTAAGTGACCTAGTCTGCCTAAGGAACCACTGTATTGTATATCGGACCGAGTCCAGTCTTGTGACAACTCACTCCAACCAGGTGCTCCAATCCAAATGGACCCGGATGGCCCCTAGTATTCAAACTCCTATTCAAGATTGAGTCCACTCGGACCAAGATGACTTCCAAACACTTAAGTTCTATTCGGAACTAAGTCAGGGCATCTCATCAGCCCAACACCTACTAATGAAGAGGGTGGCTCACATAAAAAAATCCAACCCGCTCAGATGGGGATTGCTCCTCAGCAGCTTAATTCTCATTTTTCTGATTAAGTTATTGCGAGGCCTAGACGAACAAGACTAGGGTGACATATAACTCGCATCTTCTTCCGGTTCAAGTTAGCTCAATTCTTACTCAGAGTTAGACTATCTTATACTACGAGGCCTTGCCTATACAAATAAAGGTGGCTTTTCAACAGTATAAGTCTTGTCCTCACGGCGCCTCAGTCAGAGCTAATATGACTCCTATTCAGTTAGGATAGGAATATTATCAAAGAATAAATTTGAATTCAGACGAAAAAACTTATTTTATTGATTAATAAGTAGTTCGTACAAAGCTTAACAAATTGATCAAATCGAAGGTTTACATAGTACAAACATCTAAGCTAGGTGGATAGGGAAGCGCAAGCGAAGATACACTAGAACAAATACTGGGGATTTGCTCCGCCAATTTGTCTTTTGGAGGAAACATCAGGAGTGAAGCTAAAGAAGAAGTTGTGGAGCAACAACCTGACAGTAGAGATGGTTGTTGGTGCTATCTCTGAAAGGCACCCTCGACTTCTTCTCCACAATGTAAGTGTAAATTGGGAAGCCCATCAGGAGAAATTGGAAGCGCACTCAAACCAGTTGACACCCTCAAAGCGAAGATCCTATTGAGACTCAACATTACTACATATGTCAAAACATTCGAAGACTCCACCAACGGATGCTCTTCTACATACCCTGTAGAGCCTAGGACAAGAACGCATTCAGGGAGATGCATTGAGAAGAAGGAGTCAAAATCTACAAACAAATGGTAAAGCCTGACCCGATCAAACCAAGCATATATAAGCGTAATGTTTGTGGAATGCAACCATCCAATAGTTGCGTCGACAGTAACCACTTCACAGAAAACAAAAGGGTGATAGTTCCAACTATCTTAGCGCCACATAAGCCCCATTAGCTAGAGGGAGTAATTGATGAGAATTAATTGTGGTTCGCGGCTCACTGTTGTTCGATTTGAAGGTGTGAAATTGAACGAATTAGAAAGCAAAAACGAAAGAAAGAAATGGAAAAAGAAGAAGAATACCTGTTGAGAGAATCCCTGAGAAAACAAACGGGGGATATGGTTAAATGAGAGAGAATCAAGGAGATTAAATAGTGAGTTGGTTACATGGTTAGTAACTTGCTTTAGTAGGATTATTTGATCTTAATCCAACGGTTGAGGTCAAGAGCTTACAACCTAAATCACGGGCTCTATCTTATGATATCATTTTCTCCCAAGATTAATAGAGAAATTGGAATTTGCAAAGAATATGTAACTCAGTGATTAGGTTGGGCCATAACATAAAAAAATTCAAGATGTATTATGCCCAATCCGTCCTCTATTGTGATTTTTTTTTTTTTTTCATTTTTATCTCAACACTTGGATTTTCTTTGACATTTATTGTTGTTAGTTGTACTTCAGTTTTCTTTGACAGTTGTTGTTGTTACTTTGTTAAAAAAATTCAGTTGTGTTCTATGATGATGTCATGTTTAAAATTTTTCTGTTCTTTTTTTTTTTATGAATGCATGTGATGGTGTGTTATTTTGATGTTTCTTAATGAAATTTAGAATTTAAAAAAAAAAAAAAAAAATCCTTTACAAGGCTTACATTCAGCTCTATAAATAATTAACGAAGAATATTGATATTAATTATAAATCATTTATTTTTTAATTTTTTGAGTTTGAGCCTTTGGAGATGATTAATTTGACTCAAACTTTGCAAGTTAACTCTGACAGGTTTCAAGGGTTACAACCCCAATATGAAGAACAATGGGGTCCGGAAGAACTAAAGCCCCACCTCTAATCACCAGTTTGACGATCGAAACTTCAAAAATAACAGAAACACCACTCTTACCCTTCTTATTCAAAACAACAGTGGCAGACTTTAGACAAGGGGAGGAGAAGTAGACAACTATGCCAAATCAACAGAACGAGTAGAAGGAGGAGGAAGAGGCTTGGAGCTCTGACCACGGTCAACTTCAACCTCATCAAAAACAAGATTGTAATCAAAATCAGCCCAGATTTCTCACTATTTAGATTACAAGACAATTCCATCGCATGTTGTATCATCTTATTACTGATAACACGAGCATCGTCATCTAAAACCTTGGCGAGGTTGGACATGCCATGAGTAGAGATAAGAAGACGAGCATCATCTTCCTCTTTAATTTTCTCCACAGCCCGATTCAACTCTTCAGCCTCCCAAGCAGCGAGACGGGCATCATCTTCCTCATATTTCTTACCAGAACTTGGAGGAGGAGGAGTCCGAACGATTCTAGGAGCAGAATCGGCAAGCCTCTTCAGCTTTAAAGTATGGCTAGGACTAACCAAATCACTCGTAACCAACCTCTTCAACAGGCTAGTAGGCCTAGAAGCTTTTTTCTTCCTGATAGTCAAACCAGCACCACCAACAACAATAGGAGTAGTGAGATCCGTAACTTTCTCAGCGGAGCTCACTTTCCTATCAGCGCTAGCATCACCAACACTAGCAGAAGTACGCTCCTCTGCTTTATCAGAAACCACGACAGTGCAAGCACAGGCAGAAGCGACATCAGAGTTATGAGTCTCAAGAACCAGAGCACATTCCACAACATTCAAACTATATAAACCACTCCGTCCAACGGTATCAAAATTGAGAAACTCCTCCAAAGGAACACGAGGAAGCGAGAGAAATCACTTTTTCACCTCCTTCTTCACCTCGGTCAAATGCAAATTAGCCCATCTCTTGGGTTCTCGGAACGACCGCAAAATGTGTCTATTGCCAAGCATGAAATATGTTAGCCATTGGGTTGGACGACTTATGATAGGCCATCTGCCCCAAAAGTTGAATATATAGCAAAATGTACAAAAGTTGAATGTATAAACTATGTGTGGAGATGCTCTAACCCGTATTCCGAATTTTAAGGGATTAGGCCTACTTCAGATGCCACTAGCAATGGTAATCGTCCTAGTCCTAGTCCCTCTTTTCGATTCTAAATCTTAATCTTATAAATAAGTATACTAATGTCAAATGTGGAAGTATGCAATTACCATATTTTGTACATAAAATTGGCAGTTTAGCACCATATTCGCAATGGGTCTAATTTTTTTAAATGGTAATAAATGTGGAAATGAGAGATAGAACCATCATGCAGGAAGAAGGTCCTGGCTCTTCGAGACAAGATGCTGAGGAAGTCGTTCTGCCCCCTTCTATTTTAAAATAGTTGTAATGTCCTCGTAGGGACAAGGGAAGACAAAATTTTAATGAAATCTATGTTTTGTAACATTGCCTTTTGTCTCGCACTATCGTGCCATTGTGTCATCTTTAGAAGATTTACAGGACGTGGAGTTAGTACTTTCGGACCATACATGCTAGCAGATCATCCGTGTTTGTGAGTTTAGTCGTGCCAAAAATGAATGTATTTAGATACTCTTGCTTATGGGTGAATTGTTGTGGTCCCTGACAAGTTGAAGCCACGAGCCATGGCACCATCAGATATTTTCTTGCAATCGTCGTTCGTGCAATACAGGCTAGGCACTGAAGTGCTTCATAAGTCATTACATTCCTAAAATCACTGGCGAGTCGTCGTCATCAGGCGTTAGGGCTGAAAACCGAACCATCGGTTCGGTTTTTCACCTAAACCGTGAACCGAACCGACCTAAGTCGGTTTTAAAATTTTCAAACCGAAACCGAACCGACCATTAACAAAACCGATCCGAAACCGAACCGATTCTAATATATGCAAACCGTAACCGAACCGAACCGACTAAAATCGAACCAAAATCGAAATAAAACCGACCCGACCGACTATTTTAAACATATCATATTATTTATATATAAAATATATATTATTTATTATATATATTTGGTCGGTTCGGTTTGGACGGTTAAAATCACATAGAAACCGAAAATCGAACCGACCACTTCGGTTTTGAATTTTTTAAAACCGAAACCGATCCGAACCGAATTTAAACCGAACCAATTGGTTCGGTTTTGATCGGTTCGGTCGGTTTAGTCGGTTTGATCAGTTTTTTGTTCAGCCCTATCAGGCGTAGAGGCACCGATTAGGTTGTAATTGAATTTGGGGACCACGAATTGTAGAGGAGTGGTGGTCCCGTGGCAAGACGTCAGCGTTAGTCAGAGTTGATCAGGCTTCCACCATCCAAATCATATATACACGCACAATGTGAGCTACAGATTTGGGTGTTATCAAAAGTTACAGTTTATCAGTCGTTACTAACTAGGCTTGCCCTATAAGTTTTGGTGGCCGTTGACATCTGCGAGGCGAACTAGGCCTTGGGCACCAAAAGCCGTCATCATCACTCGCAAACTGACTGAGCTCACCAGGTATGTTTGGCGATCATTGTCAATAAAAGAGCAATGATCCTTTGGCGATTCATTTTCATCAAGTGTGAGAGCGCTGACTAGACTCCCACTTCCTCAGCCATCATCATCCGCGTGCAGCGGACTAGGCATTGGGCACCAAAAGTCATCATCATCAATCGCGAACTGATTGAGGTTACCTGGTAAGTTCAGCAATCATTGTCTGTAAAATAGCAATAATCCCTTGGCGAGTCATCATCATCAGGCGTGCGAGAGCTGGCTATACTCCCACTTCCTCGACCATCGTCATCCATGCACAGCAGACTAGGCGTTGAGCACCAGAAGCCGTCGTCATCAGTCATGAACTGACTTAGCTTATCTGGTAAGTTCACGATCATTGTCCGTAGAACGCAATGATCCCTTGGCGGTGGTCGTCATCAGGCGTGAGAGTGTTGACTAGACTCCCATTTCCTTGGCCGTTGACATCTACGCAGCAAACTAGGCATTGGGCACCAGAAGCCGTCGTCATCAGTCGCGACCTGACTAAGCTTACCTGATAAGTTTGGAGATCATTGTCTGTAGAAGAGAAATGATCCCTTGGCAAGTCATCGTCATCAGGCATGAGAGCGCTGGCTAGACTGCCACTTCCTTGACCATCATCATCCGCGCACAGCGGACTAGGCGATGGACACTAAAAGCCATCGTCATCAGTCGTGAACTGACTAAGCTTACTTGGTAAGTACAATGACCATTGTTTGTAGAAGAGAAATGATCCTTTGGCAAGTCGTTGTCATTAGGCATGAGAGCGCTGACTAGACTCCCACTTCCTTGGTCGTTGTCATTCGCCAGCAACGAACTAGGCGTTGGGCACCAGAAGTCGTCGTCATCAGTCGCGACTTGACTAAGCTTACCCGGTAAGTTCGGCTATCATTGTCTGTAGAAGAGTAATAATCCCTTGGTGAGTCATCGTCATCAGGCGTTGGGCATGGTCCCTCGAGTCTAGTCATAGCAAGGATGATTGGAGGTCGCGTTAGTCGTAACAGACAGCTGTGGAAGTTTAGTAAAGGCAAATATTTTTATTGACAATATTTTTTGAGGTGTTCTACATTCCTGGTGGTTTAAGTCCATCGCCGTTTATGTCATTCAACCAGGACCTTTGTCACCAGGTAAGGTCCTTTCCAGTTCGGGTTCAGCTTTCCCGTGCCAGCTTCTCTGGTGTCCTGCTGGAATTTTTGAGTACCCAGTCTTCCACTCTGAATTCGCGTGGTTTGACCTTCTTGTTGTAGTATTACGCTACTATTCATTGCTGGTAGGCAGCTATCTTGATAAAGGCTAAATCCCACTTTTCTTCGAGGAGGTCTAGTCCAATGCGCAAGGCTTTGTCGTTACCGTCTTTTCTGAATTCTTCCATTCGGAAAGTTGGCAGTTCGAGTTCTACCAGAACCATGGCTTCTTACCCGTATGCCAGGGAGAAGGGTGTTTCTCCGATAGGGATTCTTTTGGTTTTCCGATATGCTCAGAGTATTCCTGGTAGCTCTAGAACCCATTTCCCTTTGGCCACATCAACCTTCCTTTTTATTGCCTCGAGGATTGTTCAGTTGGCAACCTCCGCTTGGCCGTTAGCTTGTGGGTGCCCTGGCGAGGAGAAACAGTGATTGATGTTCAAGCTTTTGCATAGTTTTTTAATCTTGATACCTTCGAATTGAGTTCCGTTGTCGCTAGCCAGTTCTCGAGGGATGCCAAATCTGTAGATGATGGTTGCCAATTTGAATTTATCTATCTGGAGTTGCCTTATCTTGGATAGGGGCTCCACTTTGACTCACTTGGTGAAGTAGTCAACTGCCACAAGAATGAACCTTTTGCCGGCTAATGTTGGGAGCAGTCTGATTATGTCCATCCTCTATTGTGCGAATAGCTATAGACTTGTCATCGACGTCAGTGGCTGGGCAGGCATGTGCGTGTACAACATGAACCTCTGACATTTGTCGCATTTATTGATAGTATCTTTGGCATCTCGTTGCATCGTCAACCAATAGTATTCTAGGGTTAAATCTTTGTGGGTGAGGGTTTTTCAACCCGGATGATTTTCGTATATACCATCGTGGATCCTTCCCAGGACCTAATCTGCCTTGGAAAGTGACGACAATGGAGCAGGGGTCCGACACTGATCTCCTGTATAACTTGTTGTGTTAGGTGAGTGTACCGAGATGCTCTATGTTTATTTTTCTAGCCTCAACTTTCTCGATCACTGGGGCTCCATTTGCGATATATTTGAGGATCAGAGTCATCCAATTTGGCGATGCGCTTGGAGTGCAAACATTTCTTGATTCTTCTTTGTCAAGGCTTGATTGCTTTTGATTTTCGATGAGACTTTTTGAGACTTCGGTAGAGGTTGAGGCTTCCCTGACTAGTGCGTCAGTTCTTTTATTGTTATCATGGGGGCATTGTAAGAGCTCGCACCTTTTGAACCCGCTCATTGCGTGGGGTACCTTTTCGCATTAGGCTATCATGCAGGGGTCTTTGCTTTTGAAATCTCCTTTCACTTGGTTGACTACTAGCCTTGAGTCGTTGTATGTCGTTAGGTGATCTATCCCGATCCCCAAGGCTAGCTTCAGGCGAGATAGGAAAGCCTTATATTCGGCTTCGTTGTTTGAAACGGGAAAGCTGAAACTAACGAATTTTTCAAGAGTGAAGCTGTTTGGAGAGTGGAGTGCGATCCCAGCTCCGTTTGTTTTTCATGTCGACGATTCATTGCAACGCAAGATCCATTTCTGAATGCTTGAATCCGGGGCTTGAAGGTCTGTCTTTGGTTTTTCCCTGCCGGTAAACTCGATGATGAAGTTTGCTAGTACCAGGGCTTTGATGGTGGTTCTTGTAGCATAGCTTATGTCAAACTGCCTAAGTTCTACTAACCATTTCACCATCCTGCCGGATAACTCTGGTTTCTGCAATACTGTGTGGAGCGAGTGCTTGGTTAGAGCTGCTGTAGAGTGGGCCTGAAAATAAGGCCTCAGTTTTCTCAAGGATACAACTAGTGCTAAGAATAACTTTTCCAAGTCCAGGTAGTGTTCCTATGCTTCCACAAAGGTTTTGCTGGCGTAGTATACTAGTATTTGGATTCCTTGGTCATTTCGTACAAGAGCTGAGCTGACTGCATGCTTGGAAACTGATAGGTACAAGTAGAGTGTTTCCCCTGTTGTCGATTTTGAGAGTAGCTTGGAGCACCCCATGTATGCTTTCAGGCTACGAAAGGCTTGTTCACACTCTTTGTCTCATAAGGACCTTTTGCTTCCTCTCAATATTTTAAATCAAGGAATGCATTTGTCGCATGATTTAGACAAAACCTGTTGAGTGTTGCCACCCTCCCAATCAGGCTCTGAATGTCTCTGACGTTGGCGGGGGCTTTCATGTTGAAAAGGACCTGAATCTATTTTGGATCAGCTTCGATTCCTTTCTTATTCACTATGTAGCCTAGGAATTTTCCATACTCAACTCCGAATGTACACTTATGTGGGTTGAGTTTCATATGATATTTTTTTAGTTGGTTGAATGCTTTGATGAGGTCTCCTATGTGGTCGGGGATGCGGAGGCTCTTGAGCAGCACATCGTCAATGTAGACCTCCATATTTCTACCGATTTGTTCATTAAACATTCGGTTTACTAGTCGGTTACATGTAGCACATGCGTTCTTCAAGCCGAGTGACATCACCCTTTAACAATATATTTCACTCTCTGTTATGAAAGATGTCTTTTCTTGATCCGAGAGGTGCATTAATATCTATTTTTAGCTTGAGTAGGCATCCATGAAGCTTAGCAGGTTGTGCCCAGATGTGGCGTCCACGATTTGATCAATGTGAGGGAGTGAGAAGTTGTCCTTTCGGGCAAGCTTTGTTCAGGTCCGTGTGGTCTACACATAGTCTCTACTTCCCATATTTCTTTTTCACCAAAACGGTGTTTGCCAGCCAGTCTGGGTATCGTGTTTCTTTAATCATGTCCGCGTTGAGTAACCGTTGCACCTCCTCATTTATGATCGTATTTCTCTCAGGTGCCACAGGTCTCTTCTTCAGCCGTTTGGTTTTCCTCATGGGGTCCACCTCTAGATGATGAGTGATTATTGACGCGTCGACTCCCACCATGTCTTGCATGGTCCAGGCGAAGACGTCTTGGTTCCACTGTAGCAGCTCTGTCAGTTATTTAACCAATTCTTTGTTCAAGCGGGAACCTATTTGAATAGCCCTACTGTTGAGAGGGTTGTTGAGGTAGACCATCATGGTTTCCTCCTCCCGTTGACCGGCATTGGGTCTTCCTCGGGGGCTTATAGGAGCTTTGTCATTCGGGATGGGTTGCTCTATCTCAGCTTCTTGGGCAAGATTGAGAAACATCTTGGTCGTGGGACTAGCTGTTAATTGAGAGACACTTAGTAGCAGTGCCATCATGTACTGGCATTTTCTGGCAATTGCCTGGTTGCCTCATAATGTACCGACTCTTTGGTTTATCGTATAATTGATGCATTGATGAATAGTAGAAATTGTTGCTCCCATTTGGTGTATCTAGGGTCTCCCAAGGACGTGGAAGGTGCATCGATCACTATGAATTCTTAAAATAGAGTTTTTTTAGTCGGTGTCTCTCCCGTGACTACTGTTAGTTGTATCTTTCCCACCGAAAAATGTTTTTCGCCGCTGAAACCGACCATCAGACAGTTATCAGAGGTCAGGGCTTCTTTCTTTAATTGCATGTTGTGGAACATGAAGAAAAATATAACGCTCCACAAGCATCTGGTTTCCACCAAGGATCTCCTTACTTCCCAGCTTGCCAGGGAGATCGTTATCACCAGAGCGTCATTATGTGGGAGTTGGACACCCCGGAGGTCTTCGTCTGTAAAGGCTAGTGGCATGGGATGATCATGCCTTTGGATGTGCGGCATTCATCACTCTCCATGTATCGCTTTCACACTCATATATCTAAGAGCTCTTTTCCTGGATCTGTTTTATAGTTCGAACTCGGAATAGGCCCCATGATGTACGTATATTGTGCCTACCGATTCACCACTTTCCTTTTTGTCGGGGGATTTTTCCTCGGGCTCGGCTTTACTTCTAGTGGTTTGTTCCTCCCATAGAGCGATGTAACTTTGTGCTTCCTTCACCAAGTCCACCATATTTGCTGGTGGATCCAGAGTTAGGAAGTTGTAGAACTTATCATTCCTCAGACCGTCCGTGAAGGCTGCGACGATTGTTGCATCGTTGCACGTGTTGACGGAAGTTAGATCGCTACTGAAGCGCATGACATACTTCATCAACTTGAGTGTCTTCATTGTTAGCAGGATTTGTTGTATATAAGACGATCTTAGATCCGTCTCGAGGTTTGTCATCGCTGCTGTTGTTACAGGAGTGTGAGTTTGTTGCCCATGGTTGTTGGCATCGCTGAAAGTGGTGGAATAGCACTAGTTTGAGCGTTTGACGTGTCCCATTGTTCTCCATTGTTGTGTGATCAGGTGGTCAACATCTTCTCGTATTCTGAAGAGAGATAATGCTAGTGATTGGTTAGGAACTTTGTCATCCATACGGACGGCGCCAAACTGATGCAGACGTTCGCTCCCTGCTTTGATCTTGACCTGCAAAACCTGTTGATCTGCATAAGGAATGCACGTGAGCCATGGACCACCGTTGTGGTAGCTGATGGCACTCCGATGCTAAAGTCAGACAAGGATATGAGGAAGGCATAATGCCATAAACAAGGAATTTGTAGAGTACCTTAGCCTACCAACCTCATGTCTTATTTATAGTGTTTGAGTCTTAGTTCGACCAGGCCATCAATAGCGTAGTTTAGGGAAGAAGATCTTTGTGGAGATCCTTCTCTAATTAGGAGTTGTGTTGTGAAGGGAAGTTTTCCTGTTAGCCTTGTGCTCCTAGATACGCGGGAGATAGTTCTCAATAAGAGATTATTCCATAGATAGAAGTTCCATGTGCAACGTATACTCTGGTATTTGCTTTCTAGTCAGAAGCAAAGTGTTGATGTCTTATCTGTCCGAAGCTGATCCTCAAGATACTTGCCTTAATAGGCTTATGAGTATTGAGGATAGTTGTGAGACGCATGGGCTTAGCAGACCGTAATGATTTGGGTCCGTCTGGTGGACTGTATTGTGCGGGCTTAAAACCACTTGGGCTGGATCAGTGTTGGACTGATGAGTGGACCTATTATTTCTCGAGATCGTCATAACGCGTGTAAGGTGTAGAAGAGAGACCGTTTTGGTGTATCATAAAAAATAATCCGTGTGAATAGGGAAACCAAAATTTGCAAAACAAATATAAAAATTTTCATTTGCAATGAACAGTGGATAACAACATCAACCGTCACGGCCACCACCACAACAACAACGATACAACAACAACAACAAAAACAATAATAATCTAACACGGACATACATGCGACCCATTGCAAGATCGTCTTTCATATCTAATACCATAATCTGCTGGAAATTCCATAACTTTTGATAGTGTTGGTATTGTTTCTCTCTTTTAATGTTCCATTGTAGACACTATTATTCCCTACCAGAAGTTATAGAAAGCCGGTATTTCTAATCATTCTGATTTGAGTTTAGAACTTTTGAACCTTCATGATTGTGTTCTTCCCGTGTTTTGGCTCCATGAGGAGTTTGTGAAGAAAATTTAGCAGTATTGATGGTGTTGATGTCATTTCTTTGATTCGATGTCAGATCATAAGCCATGTCATTCCCCTGCTCTGGCTTGACTGAGATCCTAATTGGATTGTTAGTTTCAGGGAACTGATAGTAAGATTCATCATTTGGATGTGAGTTCATAGGCTCCATACCTTCATGGTGACCTGCTGATGTCTTAGGCTTTATGGGTTCCTTTCTCTCCTCTATGTTAGGAACCTGTGAAGAATCAATACTTCTGGTAGTGTTGGCATCGTTTCTTTGGTTCGATCCTTCGGGTGCCTTTCTCTCTTCTACATGAGGAGTTTGTGAAGGAAACTCAATACTACCATTTCTCTTAGTCATGTTGTCATTTCTTTTGTCTGATGTCACATTTGAAGGCTTATTCTCCACCACAGGCTTTGAAGAGGCGCTGATGATTGATTGCTTGTTTTCATCAGACAGTGAAGGGTTATTAGTATTTAGCACAGGCTTTCCAGATGGCTCGATGGTTTTCTTTGTTGAATCACACTGCTGCTTATTCGTGCCATTTGAATATTGGCGCTCAACGGCAGGTTCATGTGTACGTTCAGCTGGAGTAGTAATTGGCTTCTTATCCTTTGAATATTGACGATCAACGGCAGGTTCATGAGTACGTTCAGCTGGAGTCGCAATTGGCTGTTTATCCTTTGTGTTTGAGTAGTTGGCTTTCCTTCCCTCATCAGTCACAATGGTAGTGAAGCAAACACACGCCCAACACATAGCTAGAATGCTAGATAGCCCCTTGTCTCTTCTGCTCCTTGTTTATGTTTCTTAAAGACGTATACTCTTCATCAGATTGATCTTATCAAAATAGCATGGCTTATGGCACACATAGACCGTGAACAACACTACATGCCAAAAAAATAAAGGAATTAAAAAACAGACTCTTCGAGGACCTTCATACGTCAGTATCACACTATGGCTATGACGCAACATTGCCATATCATGGATTACCTGGCATAAGACTATCCTAAAGTTTGATCCTTTTGTGGGAATACACATACTCGTTTCCAACAGACTCGTGAAGAGATGCCAATTGAACTGTAAGCATAAAAAAATTGGATATTATATTACTAATTTAATATCCATCCCCTATGGCCATTTTGTTTCTAGGGAACCCTGTCATGTGCCAGGAATAACTTTTTTGGAATAATCCAAGTTTCTATGAAAGAGTGCAACAAAGATAAGGAATTGGATTCTTTTCAGGCTTTATACCTTTGCTGGCAAAGTACCCAATAATTCTAGCAGTCAACTATTTTCCATACGGTCCTCCAAATTTCACCTATTTATGTATTCGTAGCTTAATGGATAAGCTGAAGAATTCTTAAGTGTCTATTATCACCATTTGGTTTGAAGTAATGGTGTGACGCGCCATGGTTAAAAATAGGCAGTAGCAGAATCAGTGTGTAGTCAACCAGCTATCTATCCACTGTCCAAGTTCAGTTTGCGAAAAAAAAACCACAGATAACACACGTACTCGCTGTCTTGGGCCTACCATCCGATTTTTTATCTATTTCTATTCAAGCTGGCCCAGAGGTTTTTATCTTAAAAAACTTTGTTACTATTAGGGAGTGGATCATCTTCTTATGAATCTCAGTGACAACTCCACCTTATTTGATGTAGGACTATTCAAGCCAACTCCATTCCAACAACAACAAGAGGGTATGCGAAACTTCCTACTTGTGTTCTATACAGGCAGTTCATTTCAGATGTTGTTTGGTCTGTATCTATGGGATGAAGGAAATGTAAAATTTCATCATTTCTAATCCGCAACATATAAACTGTTTTGCCATATCTTTTTGTCACTAAACCAAATTAGCATATTTGTAACAACTCCCAAAACAACAACATTTTTGAGCTGTTACAATCCACCAAACAATTTCAAGTCAAAACTAAATTTAGTAAAAAAAATGAAAAACAGTTACAACAAAATGATACAATAAATTAGATCACCATGAATAGTATCACTTTTAGGATCATACTATTCATGGTGATACAATTATTGTATCACTTTGTTTGTGAAAATGTGCAAAATTGCTTTGTGAATTGTTATAACTTAAATGTGTTACTATTTTGGAGGTTGTTACAAAAATGTCAATTTGGTGTAGTGTGTTGATTGATCAGATAAGTAACTGAAACTTTTTAATGAGAATAATTACAACCAATTAAGAACAAAGAGTCAGCCAATTAATTTGCAGCAAACCAAATGGGCCACGATTCACATGGTAACTACTCGTCTACAAAAATTTCCTTGGTGGTGCCATTCTTCAGAATGTAAACATAAAGGACATAATGTTGTTCATCATTAAGGCAAATAATGTAGAAAATTAATTTCCTGTATTGTTTCATAGAAATTGAACAAGAGTTACTATGATGACAGATAACGAAAATGTGCAAAAGCTCTATTTGCCTCTGGAACAATGAACAATCACCTAGATTTTCAACTTGCACCAGCTTACACTCAATAAAATCTAGCTTCTTCCCAAATGAAAAAATAAAAAAAATCTAGCTTGAAAACCTTGAAACCATTCTTCCATTGGAAAACCTCCAACAGCTCATTACCAAACTTTCCCAGATACGACACTCATATAAGCAAGCCTCACCGAATGACGATGATACAAACAAAATCGTGTGGAGGAGAACGACCATCAAATCCTTTAACCACATGAACTTCACCTGAATCCTTCAGTACATACAACTTCCCTCAATAAAATGTAATGATACCTCCATGTCCATGTGTACTACTGTTCAACATTCATCTACGCCGAGTTATCTTTACCCAGTTTCTAGCTACGATATAACAGTTAAACCTGACTTTACAGAAAAGAACCAAAGAAACTAAAATAAATTGATTAGATAAGTAAGTTGAAGGATCTTGGCACTTCAGTTGAACAAATTGTATTTTAGGTTAACCACCTTATATAGTCATTTGAATATGAATTTAACCACTCAGTTTGCAGCTGCTTCAGGAGTCATCGCCCACATTAATTGGTCGCTTTGTTACTGAAGCAAACACATCCAAAAGACATATATCTAGCTGGCCTCTCGTTTTCTCTACTCCTAAATTTTGATGTAGTTATGGAGTCATTGATGCTGATTTGATTAGAGAAAATTTTGTTTCCCATATTTCCGATAAAACTTAATTAAACCTTCATAATGGGGGTTCAGATTAAATGAGTTCTATAATATGAATTAAAGACATAACACAAGTCGACAAGTGAGAATGGTTTGATCAATTGTAACAATTAAAGGACATAAGACACAAAAAACAAAAAATTACAACACTCTTATAAAAATAAATTGTTTGATCAATAGGGATTGCAATTTGGTCCGTGCATAGAGATGGGAATCAAAGAAATACATAATATCATCATTTCTATTACTCACATCATACAAAAAAAATGTATTATATCTTTTCAGTAATGTATCACACAGAAAGCAAGAACACCATTAATACAATTTAAACAAATGTAAAATGATGTGAGTGTTATGGAAAATATAGCAAATACCTCTATAAACTGTTAGCGAAATACGCAATTTCTCAGTTAATTAGATTACGAGAGTGAGAAGAATTAAATCATGACACACAATTTACGTGGTTCACCCAACTTGGGTTACGTCAACGGCTGCTGCAGATCTTTACTAAACGAAGAAAATAAGTGTTTACAAACACTCACAACTCACAACCCAATTACATCCAAGAAAATTACTCTCAATTTTCTCTCTCTCACAAGCTTAATTCTCAAATATTTTACTCTCTCTTTCTCTCTGAGGAGGAGATGGAATGGAATGAGCTGGGATGAGATGATTTACTGAAGGAGGAATGGGGGCCTTTATATAGGCTTCATATGTAAGTGGGTGAATTAATGAGGGAGGTGGTCACTTTCACTTGTCCATTCAGCCAACCATATTAATTGTTGCTATCAAAATTTGACTTCATTTCACCCACCATGCCTCTTTTTTTGACTTTTTCAACAATCTCCCACTTGAAAATTGATTTCAACCTATCTTCACACCTCGATCATTGCTGTAGCTATTTCTGATCTTTGTCACGCGTGCAGGCCAACTGAAATTGAACGCAACTTCAGTTTGTCGATTATCACTGTCTTTGTCAACATGTATGCAGGATTCTTACTACCATGTATCTTCTCAAGTGTTAGCACACCATCTTCTAACAAAGACCTGATGAAGTGATAACGAAGTCCGATATGCTTGGTTCAGGAATGAAATGCTGAAATTTTTTGCCAGATGTATAGCACTTTGACTTCGCTATACAGAATATTCTTCGTCTGTTTGAATCCTAGCTCAGTTAACAATCCCTAAAGCCAAATCATCTCTTTACTTGCTTTTGTCACTGCTACATAATCAGCTTTTGTAGTGGATAATGCAACAATCTTTTGTATCCGCGACATCCAACTAACAGCTGTAGAGCCCATGGTAAATACATAACCGGTGGTGCTCTTTTGATGATCAACTTCCAGTGCAACATCCGTGTCGACGTATCCTTGTACATTCAACTCTCATTTTCCAAAGTACAAACACTTGTCCGCGGTGCCTCGTAGGTACCTCAAGATCCATTTTACTGTTTTCCAGTGAGTCTTTCCTGGGTATGACAAAGATCTGCTAACAGCTCCAACTGCATGGCCAATGTCTTGTCTCATACAGATCATTGCGTACATCAAACTTCCAATGGCTGAGGCGTAAGGAACTTAGCCATAAAGTTTTTTTCTTCTTCTGTCTGAGGAAACTGATCCTTGGATAAGCGAAAATGATTTGACAAGGGTGTGTTGACTGCCTTGGCATCACTCATGTTGAATCTCTGCAAAACATGTTTGATGTACTCCTCCTGAGATAACTGCAAAGTTATTTTTTGCTTATCTCTAGTGATTTGCATCCCAAGAATATTCTTAGCAGGACCCAACTCTTTCATATCAAACTCTTTTGACAATTGTTGCTTCAACCTTATGATATCGTCCATGTCTGGGCCTGCTATTAACATATCATCTACATAAAGTAGTATAATGATATAACTGGACCGATACCTCTTGAAGTAGCAACAGTGGTCGGTGTTGCACTTCTGAAAAACCTTCCTTTGTACATGAAGCCGTCAAACTTTTTGTACCACTGTCTTGGGGATTGTTTCAGGCCATACAAACTCTTCTTGAGATTGCATACCATATTTTCCTTCCATTTTTCCAAGAATCCCTCTGTTTGGTGCATGTATATCTCCTCTTCTGGGACTTCGTGAAGAAACGGAGTCTTCACGTCCAATTGTTCAAGATGAAGATCTTCACTGGCAACAATACTTAATACTGACCTGATCATATTGAGCTTCACAATGGGAGAAAAAATCTTAGTGTAGTCAATTCCTTCCTTCTGCTAGAATCTTTTGACAACTAAGCGATTTTTATATCTCTTGGAGCCATCGTGCTCATCTTTCACCCGGTAAACCCATTTTTGTGAAGAGCCTTCTTCCCCAAGGCAAATCAGCTAGTTCCCATGTCTGGTTGGAGATCAAAGACTTCATCTCATATTTCATGGCAAATTCCCACTTACTAGCATCTTCGATCTAACATGTTTCATCATAGCATTCAGGCTCCCCTCCATCAGTTAACAACAAATGGTTCATGTATCTCCTGTTAGGCACATGAGGCCGAGAAGACCTTCTCAATACAAGAGCTGGACTGGGAGGCTTCAGTGAGTCAGACTATTGCGCACTGCTCTGTCCAGCAGGCTCTTATGGTTGAGGGCTTGCTACTATCTGCTTCTGTACAGGACTGTCTGTCGTCATCTACATCTTCATATATTGGTTCACTCTCTACTGAGTCGCCGATGTTTGTGGTATGTATGTTCTTGTACATCAACTTTTCGTTGAAGATCACATCTCTGCTGCGGATCACCTTCCTGTTTTCGTCTTCCAAGATGCAATAGCCAAACTCATCCTTGCCATAGTCAATGAGGGTGCATTTCTTGGACTTGGGATCAAGCCTATTTCTACCTTGATCACTGATATGCACAAACGCTACACAACTGAAAACTTTAAGATGTGAGAGTTTGACATAGGACTGAAAGTCGGTTTTAAAATTTTCAAACCGAAACCGAACCGACCAATTATTTTAAACATATTGTATTATTATATATAAAATATATATTATTTATATATATTCGGTCGGTTCAGTTTGGTCGGTTAAAATAACATAGAAATCGAAAACTGAACCGACCACTTCGGTTTTGAATTTTTTAAAACTGAAACCGATCCGACTGAATATATATAAATAATATATATTTTATATCGGCTCGATCGGTTTAATCGGTTTGACCGGTTTTTTGTTCAGCCCTAGTTTAACATCCTTTCCACCCCATACATCCTCTGGTATTTTGTGCTCTAATGGAACCGTTGGTCCTCGGTTGATCAAGTAAGTTGTTGTATTCAGGCTTGACTGCATACACATGCTTTTGGCTCTCTAAGTCAACATTCGGTTCATACGCTCAGCTACACCATTGTGTTGCGGTGTACCTGGCACAGTTTCTCCATTCTGATCCTGTGCTCGTAGCAGAACTTCTCAAATCTACTGTCTTCATATTCTCCACCATTGTTGGTCCTGAGCCTTTTGATTTTGAGACCTGTCTTATTTTCGACCATAGTTTTCCATCTTTTGAAAGCATCAAACACTTTTGACTTGTGTCTTAGAAAGTAAACCCATACCTTCTGATAGTGACCATCGATGAACATCACAAAATAGTGTTTTCCACCAATGGATGAGATGGCAGTTGGTCGCCAAAGATTAGAGTGAATAAGCTCCAGTTTTTCCTTCTTTGGGGTTCTGCTACTACTCTGAAAGCTTACCCACTTCTGCTTTCCAAATATGCAATATTAACACATGTCAATTTCAATTGATTGTAGACCCAGCAGTTTCCTTTTGGGATGTATGATCTTCATCCCTTCTCTTTCATGTGGCGGAGTCTCTGGTACCACAGGTTGGAATTTTCATTGCCTTCTGCAACTACAATCGAACAATGTGCCCCTGCTGTCATACAAAGAGCACCACTCTTCTTGCCTCGTGCAATGGTCATTGCAAACTTTGAAATCTTCGCCATGGAAGATCGTGGTGTAGCCTTCACTAGCCAGCTGCCCTACTGAGATTAAGTTCTTTTTTCGGTTGGAAATATGCCCGACATCCATCAGCTCCCATACAGACCCGTTAAACTTAATATTTACTACACCTTTGCCAACAATATCACAAGGTATACCTTACTAAGGTTTCCTGGCACATACTTTTCAAAGAGTTCTTTTTACAAAGTGGCGTGGAACAAAGCTCCAGAGTCTAATACCCAAGACTCATCTTTGCTCTCCAAAGAGCATATCAATGCATCATCTCTTTCTGAAGTGGAAGCAACATTTGCTTTTGCCTTCGCCTCCTGATCCTTTGGTGCATTCTTGCACTGATTTCTGTCATGCTTGATCTTCCCTCAATTCTAGCGCTCCATAGTCTTTAGGTTTTGGGAATTGCCTGGATTTCTAGATTTAGACCTTCTTTCCTTCGATCTGGCATGATTATTTGATCTGCCACGTCCATTTCCTTTGGTTTTTCCTTTTGACTCTGTGTGCAAAATGGAAGAGGTTGACGCTTCACCCGACTCTTTTCGTTGGATTTCTTCGCTAAAAACCATATCACGAACATCATCAAATTTTAACTTATTGCTTCCCAGCGAGCTACTCACTGCTGTGACTGTAGCATTCCAGTTTTCTAGTAGGGAAAACAATAGTATCAATGCCCGTACTTAATCGTCGAATTCAATCTTAACTGAACTCAATTAGGTTGTGACTATATTGAGTTCACTAAGATGTTGAGCTATTGATGTTCCTTCCATCATCCGCAAATTAAACAAACACCTCATCAAGTGGACTTTAGTTGAGGCAGATGGCTTTTCATACATGTTGGGGAGAGCCTCCATAAGACCCGCCGTGGTCTTCTATTTAACTATATTGAAAGCCACGTTTCGTGATAACGTCAATCGAATAACTCCAAGGGCATGTCTGTCAAGAAGAGCCCACTCATCATCTTCCATAGTTTATGGCTTCTTCCTTATTAGAGGTAGATACTGATTTTTTTTATAAATATAATCCTCTATCTACATCTTCTAGAATCTGAAATCTGCGCCGTCGAACTTTTGGAGTTTTACCTTACCTTCATCTGTAGCCATTGCTCCCATTTGAATCTAGTAACCTTTGGATCATTTGTGATTTTTCTTGCAAACCTCTGTGTATTAGAACACCATCATTGACAAGCCGCTAGCGCCGATGAAAGTTACTATTCACGAAATCACTATTCACATGAATAGTACCTCGCACAGAAAAACTACCAGAATTCATGACCA
This sequence comes from Berberis vulgaris, assembly GCA_963556465.1. Lineage (NCBI taxonomy): Eukaryota > Viridiplantae > Streptophyta > Magnoliopsida > Ranunculales > Berberidaceae > Berberis > Berberis vulgaris. The sequence goes on from OY747131.1 coordinate 78,600,752, forward strand.
GAGCTCTAATATCAATTGTTAGGGAAATACGCAATTTTCTAGTTAACTAGATTACGAGAGTGAGAAGAACTAAATCATGACACACACAATTTACGTGGTTCACCCAACTTGGGTTACATCCACGGGTTGTTGCAGATCTTTACTAAAGGGAGAAAACAAGTGTTTATAAACAGTCACAACCCACAACTCAATTACACCCAAAAAAATTACTCTCAATTTTCTCTCTCTCACAAGCTAAATTCTCAAAGTTTTTACTTTTTCTTTCTCTCTGAGGAGGAGATGGAATGGAATGAGTTGGGATGAGATGATTTACCAAAGGAGGAAGGGGGCCTTTATATAGGCTTCATATGTAGCTGGATGAATTAATGAGGCTGGTGGTTGCTCTTACTTGTCCATTCAACCAATCATATTCACTTCACCATTCAACCAAACATATTAATTGTTGCTATCAAATTTTGACTTCATTTCACCCACCATGCCTCCCTTTTTTACTTTCTCAACATAAACAACTGATGTTGATATGGTTATAACTTTATTCCACGATGGAAGAACCTTAACTTGCTGTAAACCAAATGGTAAGCAATTGATCATAGGCTTGATGGTCTTTTAGATTAAATTCTCAAGTAGTACAATTCTTCACATAAAAAACAACATGAATTGAATATTTATTAGTACCAGGAATAGCGCAGATGCAATCTCCTTTACATCCGGGAAAATCAGGTGCAACAATTGAAAAGAAGTTATAAGGATTGGTAAACAGTGAATGGCCACCGAAATCTTCAACTTCCATCCACTTATGCTCATTAAAATCCATCTTGGAAATCTTGAAACCATTTTCCAATTGTAAAATCACTAGCATATTACCCGTGTCGTTGACACTTCACATATTTTTATTTATTTTTACTATTAATTATTATACACTAGACACCCACATCACCATCCCCACCATTGCGCTCAATCAATTCCATAAAAATATCGTATTTTAGAATTCTAAAATCAAACTCGGATAAAATTATAATTGATCGAATGTTTGGAGTCTTTGTTTGAATGTTCAATAAAATGTTTGACTGTTTCTTTGAAAAAATATTATACTTAGGCATGAAAATATTAAAAATACATATATGTTTTAAAAATAAAATACATATTTTGAAATTTTAAGTTTTTGTATTGATCATTAGTTTTGTTGGAAATATCTTCAAAATTACATTTCAATGATATTAAGTTTATCAAAATCTGCCAACTACGTAGATAGTTATGATAGTTTCAATTTTGAAAAAAAAAAAAAACAAAATACTTTCTCTCTCCGCTACATGTACATTCCATTAACTTTTTCACAATTTTTTCCTTTTCTTTGCTCTTCTACATATTTTATATTTACAAATATGTCATTGTGGAGGAAAATGAATCTCAACCCTCAACATCTTCCTAATTTTCAATCCTAGCCCACTTTTATTTGCAATTCTCATTTAATGTTTGTCTCAGTCAACAATGAATAGTAAAACAACATTCTGAATTGTATTATAGATAATCAAGTCATTACAAGATTTGACCAGATATATAGACCAATTACTCTCGGGTTGTGATGATGTAAACAAAGAGGTGGTTGGGGGTGAATGACCATCGAATCACAATAACCTCACCGGAACTTGTTAGTGCATAAAACTTACCTTTGTAAAAGGTAAGATCCCCGCTTTTTCCTAAGAATTCAATATGAATCCATGACGAGTCATCTTTACTGTCATTACTAGGTATACAATACAATGCTTTTGTTCGAGTAAAAGTCATGGCTATGAAATCATTATTTGAAGGAGTTAAAGATGTGATCACATTCACAATATCGTTTTTTTTTTGGAAATTTAGGGAGGTCAATAATCTTCTGTGTTTATTATCTTGATCCAGTCAGTCACCATGTGAAAGTCTTGTTAGAATACTCGAATCACCCACAAGTTCTCATCATCTTCCAGCTTTCTTTGAACCTCATCATACAATCATCACTTGCCTTCCTTTCCCCTCAGCCTGTCCCAGACAACAAGAAACAAAACAAACAAGTAAATACACAAACCTTATTCGAACCCCAAGTTAAACTAGCTCTGAAGCCGGTGTTTAGGCAATTGTAACAGAGGTACAATAAAGTTTTTAGCGAGGGTTCGATACTGTTCTCACATACTTCTGTGTATAAAAACGATGAAAATAACACAATGGAGAAGCCCAACATGCAAAAGGAAGCCATAGATATGTACTTTTGATTTAACAAAAAGCTGTATTATAGGTGCTCAAAAGAGGAATAAAATCTTCTAAAGATAAGAGATTTTTTTTTTTATTTGTTGAGTTTCCTGACTATCAAATACTTCATACGCAACAATTGGAAATATAATTTTGTTGCAATACAATCAACGAAAACTGTATCATCTGATCTTAAAAGAAAAAAAAAATGTAAAGACATTCATTCTAAATGTAGGAATCATCATCAAAATCTTCGAATGATTCAAACCCACCTATGAACATTTGGTGTTTATAGTGCCACGAAATCAGAAAAGCAATCACCATAAACATCATTCATAAAGGAAGCTATTTCATCTCGACTAAGATAAAGGCCAATACAACAAGGAGGCTATTCATATACATAAACATCGATCCCCTATAATTGTTTTATGCTGATTGGTAAGTAGTGACGGAGCCAGGATTTTGTTTGAAGGGGAGCAAAGTTATATGTCATAGTTAATTAATAATAACAATAGCCAATGGTGTTATGGCCGAGTGGTTAGGGCTGTGTGGGTTTATCCTCCACGTCCTAGGTTCGAGATCCGTCGTCGGCATGGTTACTTTCTTATGGTGTTGACCTGTAGGTTGCACCTTGTTGATAGGTTATGAGACCCTATAAAAACCCAGCTCGCTTTCCAAAAAAAAATAAATAATAACAATACAATACTTAATTACTTTAACATATTTTTTTATTTGAACAATACATATATAACAATGTAAATCACCAATTTCAAAACAAAACTCCATCTAATTTATGGGGGAGGGGCAAGAAATCAAATTTGTATATATTACGGATCAAAAATTAATTTTAAATGTAAAATTATATGTGGACAAAAAAATTTAGGCTATTTGCGATTTGCCCCTATCAAACATGTATCTTGAAGAAAAATTAATGGATCAAATTTGCATTTATCTCCAAAAAAATTTATTAATAAAATACAAAACTAGACCTCGTGATATGAATTCATCTCAAGAAAATACTTAAACAAAAAACATTCTTCTTCCTCAAAACAAGTAAGAGGGGTTGGGATTGAGGTTGCTTGTAGCTAGTAGGAATAATGGAAAGGAAACTAAATCAAGCAGAGAGAATGAGGCGAGGTGGTTTCTATCTCGTAGTAAACAAAGAGATGGAGTAGAAGATAGAAGGGACAGGACGAGGTTGTCAGCGTCGCAGAGAGTAAAGGGAAAGAGGAAAAGGTGGGGCAAGATTGCGTCGTCAGCATAAGAATGGGTGAATTGCAAATAATCCAAAGAAAATTCAAAAGTCAGTGGGAGCACTTGTCCCCACTTGACACCATGTAAATTCCTCCCTCTTGGTAAGGATTGGAGGTGACAAGGAAACATTTATAAATACGCGACGAGCTCTAAATACGTGAATATTTAGTAATTTTTTTAAGGACTTATGTATAATTTATAAATAATTAGATAACTTCAAATAAATTATTATATTAGGAACTTCAGTATAATTAATCAAAGTTTCAGAGATATTGGTTTTGATTGTAAAGATATGAAATGTGAATGGCAAATTGGAAAATAAAATGTTAGTTGTAAGGGTCGTTTTATAATTTATATATAATTTTGGGTCTTGAAATAAATTATGTCACAAACAATCAGGAAAAGGAAGTCGGATTAAAAATCCAAATTCTTAACCGAAGAATTCTGCACTGAGGACAACATTGAAGCACTGAGAGTCAGATTGGATCTCCTTGAACAGAAGTGAGAGGCGGCTTCCATCAAAACAATAGCCTATCAACAACATATGGCAGGATATTACAACAAAGGTGTGAATCCGCACTTTAATGTTGAAGACTAGGTACTACAAAAAATCCAACTTAACACGAAGGAACCTGGCGAAATGCTACCTCGACCATGGAATGTAGAGCACTTGAAAAGATATTATCAATGAAATCATTCGCTCCTAAAATTCAAAACAACAAGAATTCAATCAAGACAAAGAAGTCGGATTAAAAATCCAACTAGAGAAAAAACTTAGTACAGCTAGAATATCGAGCAAAAACAAATACACATACTGGATGAATGAGTCGAACATAAAAACAAAAACTTCTGGCCTGATCAATCAGGAAGTAATAAAGTACCAGTACATAAGAGCTGGACTTTTTTCTCGTCGACTGTAATGTACGACGTCGTAATTTGAATGTAGAACCGAATTCTGTAAACATGCTTCTACACGACTAAAACGTCTAACATCGAAGCCATTCGTAAAAATCTGGACGAACGAGTCAAAAATTTCCAAGGAATGTCGTAAATAAAAGTTGACAAGCTAGACATACTGGACACAACAAATGCGAAATAAAAATTATCCATTGATCTTCTTAAAAAGGAGATTACAAAAAAAAAAAACAATTAAGAAAGAAAATCAACATCATGAGCAGTATCTCTAGGCAGCATGGGTTCAGAAGGTTATCCGACATCAGGATCACCCAGTGAATCCGGAACAACTTCCTCGACATCATCAAATTCCTCTCAGCAAAGCAATGGTATTTGGACATGTCTAAACCTTGCGTCTCTAGGACATCCAAGAAATCGTGGCAACCATCGACCACTCTCCTCTAACCTGCGGCCTCTATCGCCTTCAGCTTTTTAGTAAGGATGACATCTCAGTTCGGATTGACGCTAATTCTCTATCAACATTCGCAAGTTTAGCAGAGACCACAGACTTGGTCTCGACAAACTCGGAATTCAACTTAGTGATTCGAATAGCAGAAGCCTTGAGATTTGCAGAACATTCCTCAGCAGAACAAACAACTTCATCACATTCAACCATTTGGTCAAACAACTCTTTCTCAGCAGCGTCCAGACGAGACTGCAACTTGCCCAATTCTATTTCAGACGTCTCGATGTCATCAGAAAATTCATCACGAATAGCCTCAAGTTCCTTCAGTGACGTCTACGTAGAATCTACAACCCTCTCATGTTCTATGCACTACGCCTTCAACAAATCTAATTGGCGGATAACATAAGAAAGGATAAGGATGTGTCCTACTAGTTTCCGCTCAATAAGCATTACCTGGTCACAAACAGCCTTACAATCCGACCCCATCACGGCCGCATAAGTAAGGTGCATCATCCCCTACATAAGGTACTGGAGACCCTCGTCAGGTTGGTGCATAGTCATAAGAGCCCTATTAGCCAACCGCCCATGACAACCGCCAATAAGGTTGCGAGTGTTGTCCTACACATCAACCATGGAAGGCCAAAAGATCTCTCTGGGCACAGTAGGAATAGGATGAGACAATGAGGAAGTAGCATGTGACCTCGAGGTCCCAGCCACGACAGAAGAAACAGTGAGCTTGAAATCTCGAGCTCAGACAACAACTCGATCCTCCATTTACAGATCATACTCGAAATCATCCAAGGTCTTGGTACCCTCCGGGTTCTTCAATTGCCAAAGACCAAGATGAAGCATTTTATTCTCAATAATGCGCGAGTCATCAATAGGCAGACTGGTAGAGGCGGGCAAACCATAAGAAACAACAAGAGTTTTCTCGTGGTCGTCTAGAGAATGGGTGGCTTATTTCTTACTCCTTTTGAGAACTTGGTTTACCACATCGCCCTCCCAAACAGAATAATCATCCTCCGAACCATGACCTCTTTTCCAGAGAGAAGCAAGGCGAGAGAGAGCCCTAGCAGTGTCAAGAACTGAGGAAACAAACTTCTTCATTTTCGACATACAGCCGGATTTGACAACCAACATCTTGGAAGGACTGGGAGGCCTACGAAGTTTTCATTTCCTTACAACCGAATCGATACTCCCAGAACCTCAGACAATGACTGAAGTAACTCGGCCTACGCTCTCGTCAACAGAACCCTCTTGGTGGCTGACTTCTACATCACCAGTGCTCACAACAATCACTTATAAAGAACGACCCGCCTCACCTGATGAATATAAGCCACTGCGAATAATGACATCCGTAATGAAAAAATCTCCCACTAAGACCCGGAGGATATCATAAAATTGACTGCAGAACTCTTGCTCTTCCAAAGACAATGACAACTCAACTCTCTTAGGCTCCCGGAATGACTACAAAATCTGATTCCTACAAAGCCTAAAGTGATTGGAAGAAAGGGACGCGTAGAACAAAGACTTCGACCATCCCACATACTTCTCTTGCAGGTCCTTGAAACAAAAAGGAGAACACAGAAAACATGTGTGATTGGGGTTTATGCCAAACCCCACCAAAGAATGCAGAACCCTGGCATTCATAGGGATATGAGCAGATGCATCTCTTACTAAGGTCAAAATCATTATTTTCCAACCATTAGGGACCAGTTGGGCTGGAGCAATACCAACCAAATTCAAGTACTCCCAGACGATCGTAGGAGCCAAAAGCCAGAAACCAGAGTGGAACATACCAAGATACAAAGCAATGTACCCATGTTTTGGATGACAAAGATTGTCACTCTCTTCAGCGGGAATGATCTCAAGATCAGTAGGCAATGAGTAATCAAGACGAATGTTGTCTGGAATCCATGTATTGCCCTCTTAGGCAAGAAGAAAGCTTCACATGCATAAAAAAAAATCGCCGCTCAAAGCCCTGAAGTTAGACATGACTACAAAACGAATGCAAGAAATCAAAGAATTAACAACTAGAAAATGAAGAGGTGCAAAAGGAAGTAAAACACACTCAAACTTCTCATTTTATAAGGACGAGCAGCAAAATGTCCGCTCTTGGGAAAACATGCAAGATATGACAACCACACGAAATTTCATAAATCATGTCAAAACGAACAGGTGGTTGGAACATCGGAGAGACAACAACAGCAACAGATAGCAAGAACATTAAATGTGTCATATTATTGAAATCGAAAACAAAACGACCACACAGTTAGTGGATACATGAGCATACCCACCAACTAAGGGAGGGGGGTAGCTGATGATATATCAAAATAGATCGATCATCATGGCCGTACACGTAGCATAGAGCATCCTTCACGAGGATATAGCGTCCAATCTATTGGGCCTGCTTATAAAACCCAAGAAGAATAAAGACAAGATCCACCAATGAGAAGACATAAACAAAGCCTGAATCCAGGCCCAAGCAAATCAAAGCCCGAATCCAGGCCCGACACGAGTTCTCTCATAAAGAAGAAGAACATTGCACCAAAAAGAGTCGTGGAGGGAGTTATGCTTTCCCGGACGCATATCCATTAAGAAGGAGACTGTTATGAGAAACATCTCCTTTCGTTGCGCCTCACATGCTTAAGTCACACAAAGAATTAATCACCACCATTATAAGAGGTAAAAAAAACATTCGACACATGTATGCAACTTATTTAACTGAGTTTTGTCCAAATTTACTTCCTTTTTCAAACAGAATTGCTGACTTAAGCATCTCACCTTTGGCCACCAAAAAGGTGGTCATTGGTATTCCATTTGTTTTGTAGGTCAAACTCATAGGAAGAGGATTCTTGGACATATCATCAATGTCACAAAAATATTGTTTCCTTGGTAGCTTGTTAGTCATATCTCTCTCCCCCGCTGCCCACCCACCCAAAGTGTTACAATATCAAACAAGTGTTCAACAACACTAACAATACTTAGCAAACATGCAACTATGCAAGTTTTCAAGGCTTTTGACCTATAATTTCCAAATCTTATATTGTAGACAAATATTCACTTATACTGAAATATCGTTATACCAAAGTTTAAAAGCGGATGTTTTCGAAACCCAATTCCAAACCAACGAGCACCTAATCCACCGAACAATGACTAGCGACTCCAAAAATTCCCTAAATCGGACTCGGACTTCGACAAGCCCCATGAAGGGAAAGCCTGAGCTCCAGCAACATTGGCCACTCGATTCTCCGATAGAAATTATGGATAAACTACTCCAAGTACCCTAAAACGGTGAAAAAACAGATCATGTGACCACTCTGACATAACCCAAATTCAGGTAAAAACTCTTTGAAAATCGCTTTACACAAGATAGATCGTCTTCGAAAGGGACTACAGGCCGGATCAATGCCGAAGGGCCACTGAATAGCAGATTGCAGCTTGGTTGCGCAATTACCCACTAATCCGCACCAGGGAACCTCCTTGTCAAGCTCACATATGTTGATTTTCTGAGTTATCTGGCCAACTACCCATTCACCTATGCATGAAGGGTTTCTAGCATCCGAACTCCCCCACAGACACTACTAGAGAGATCGATAAGAACAGAGTTGTTCTCTCGACCTCTCAACTCCGATCAAGCCTCTCTATCTGTCACACTGATTTTGTGCGAAAAAGCGAATGATAATGAAGAAGGGAGGATGAGGAGGATAAAGGAAGAAGAAAATGGAGGTTTCAAGTGGTGAAATCTGCCGATTTGCTCGAATGCAAGTCACGCTCGCAAGAGAAAAAAAAAAATGCTCTGTTTTCACACAGGAAGAAGAATAAAGGAAAAGGAGGAAGACCTTTTTATAAGTGGGTGGCTATATGCACCCACATAATTTATGAGAGCACCCGACCAAAAATTCCAGCAATAAATTATTAAAAACAAATTTAAATTCAAACAAACTTAACATTATTATATCTAATCAAAAAATCTAAAATTAAATAAGTTAGCCATAGAAAATTTACAAGTGTTACAACTGTTTATTAGATGAAACTCCCAAGTAATGCCATCATTTACATTGAAAGAGATAAGGGAACAATACTGTTTATCCATGTGACTATCAGTAATGGCGTAAATGCAATCTCCTTTACTTCCAAAATTTCCCAGGACAAGAACTGACAAGGAGTTGCTATGACGACTTACAAACAATGAACGACCACCTAGATCATCAACTTCCACACACATACTCTCATTGAAATCCAGCTTGGAAACTGATGTGTTCAAACTTCATCCTTCTGTGAGTTTGACTTGCAAAACATATATTAGACTGTCAAATACCGCTTTTTTATGGCCGAACTCCGATGTTTAAGTCAACAATTCTCTTTGAAGAAGGAAGTAAATCTGGACAAAATTCAGTTAAAGTTGTATACCTTTGTCGAATGTTCCCTTTACCTTTTATAATGGTCACGGTTAATTCTTTGCGTGACTTAAGCATGTGAGACACAACGGAAGGAGACATTTCTCATAACAGTCTCCTCCTTTATGGAGATGTGTCCGTGGAGGCGTAACTCCCTCCACGACTCTTTTCTTGTGTAATGTTTATCTTTTTTATGAGAAAACTCGTGCGAGCCTAATTTTGGGCTTTAATTAGTGTGCTTGGAATTGGGCTTCGATTACGTCTTCCTTTCATGGGCTATGTTTGGGCTATTATGATTGATTTTGCCTTCTTGAGTTTTACGAGCTGACTCAGTAAATGGAACGTCGAATCCTTGTGATGAATTTTTTTGCCACGTATATAGTTGTGATGTCTGTCTATTTTGATGTATCATCAGAAACCTTAAACCATTCTCCAACTCTAAAACCATAAACAAGTCATTGCCATACCTTACCAGATACGACCATCTACTCTCACTTGGGGTCAATGTAAACAAATGCATGCTTATGTTTAAAGAACAATCAACTTCTGCCACAAGAACCTCACTAAAATCCGTTAGCACATAAAACCTTCCTTTGTAATAGGCAAGATCCCTCCATTTGTTACAATAATCAATGTAGGATCACTGGGGGCTTTCATCTACAATAATTTTTTTATACAGGTCTACAATAAAACAATGTGTTTGTTTTAGTGATAGCCATGGCTATGAAATATCACTTTCATAATGTCCTTCATAGGATCACAATTCAGAAGCTTAGGGAGGTTTATGTACTCTCTAGTGAAGGGATGTAATAAATACGACTCCGCTTTCCAACTATACGAGTCCTTAGTGCATAAAGTTGTGATATCTCAAAATTGTAAATTTTGTCATTGAAAATATTAATGAATTTGAGTAGTTTGTACTGAATTTATTTATATTCAAAGTCATAGTCTATGTAATCTCCATTTGGAACTATGAGCTATGGAAAACTTGGGAGATGAATTGCTGAAGCAAAATTTATGAAATCATGATGTGGAAGGCATTTCAAAATTTAGATGCCATACTGTAGTGGAAGTTTTCTCCAGTTTTGGTCTTGAAAACACTCACCGGGCATGATCTTTTTTGTAATAATAAGTTGTGAGTTTTTTCCCGATTGTTAGAAGCACATTTGCTCCGCCGTTGATAACCCCTCGAATATTGAATTTGTAGTCTTAAGTTTGCTCCATACTAAGTTTGATAAGCACATTTGAGACTCACCAGTACTAAGTTTGCTCCATATTTCTCCTCCTTGCTCACACTTATCTACTTGATCCTCTATTTAATCTTCCTTTCTTCCCTTAGCCTCAACCTCCCAAATTCGCCTCCTCCTCTCTCTAAATAAGGGTGATCTTATTTAGACCTCAAAAATCAATACATAAGAGCTCACCAAAATTGGTTCTTTTGCACCCCATGCCTCCCTTTCTTTTCTATTTTCTTTCGTTTAAGTTAGTGACTGCTTCCAAAAAAAACAATTCTTACCCTCATTTATCAACTGGTGGAAAATGTTTTATCAAGAGAAACTTGATGAGGAACTATTGATTTATTTTATAAGAGCAATTACCGATATTCATCAATGAAGCATTAAAAACCATTAGGCATTTACATAAAATATTTCAGCACTATTATTTTTATAGTTTTAGTAGGATTAGAAAGTTTAGTTTGCATATATTTTTCAAAGATTTAGCAAATTAGACTGCTACTATTTCTATTTTCTAGGTTGGACTAAATTAGAGAATTGGTTTCTCTTCTTCTATAAAAAGATATCATTCTCTTTGCAATTCAATTGTGAATTCTTAGGTTTCTTTTCCCAGTTTTTGAGAATTCAATTATCCACAATCAAACACCCTACACTTTTTACCATTTCATTATAAATAAATAAAGAATCTCGCCTTTCTCATGTGTGTGCTTAAAACAAGATATACATAATGAATTTAGTTTTGCACCAGGAAAACAAAAACGAATCGTAAAGTTGCCTATCCATATTGTTGTATATGTTCAAAAAAAAAATTATAATAAATAAAAAATTTGCTTGCACAGTCATTCAAGCCATTATTTGTTTACAAGTAAACACATACACACATAAACAAACATATATATATAGCTACACACTCATACCTTTGATCCTTCAAATAATGCTTATCTAGCGGAGGCTGAAGTTTGCTACATTCATCATCTCCCATAAAATAATTTGTTGTGAGAATTTTTGGAGAAAATATCTAGAACTTGTGATACTGGTGATATAGTTTCGTATATATTTGACGTCAGATTGTAATTCTCCAATGTTGGCTTGGAAGAAGTCTTGTATCTAACATCGGATTCCCTACCATTGGATGACCCTTTTTTCTAGGGCGAGCTGAGGTTTGAACATTGGATGTCTCACTCACTTCTTCGTTAACATATATTGTTGAAGGAGTTTGAAAGTCCTATGGTACTTCCAATAGAGTTGATGTTATTTGCTTCATTTGATGTCAGGTTATGAAGCTTGTTCCTGTTGGAAATATAAATGTTGCAATTTAAAAGACAGGAACGAAGTTACCAATTTTCTTGGGTTGAGTCGCGGACTAGATCGCTCTCTTTAAGACGTTTCGCGGCTCTGCCCAAAATTGTGCAAGCAGTCTGGAAGCCCCGTCGTCCCCAGGATACAACAACCCAAAATTCTGTATCTGTCTCATTCAGTCAAATACACTGTTGACTAACGAAATTCTATTCACCCTTAACTTCCTATTGCTCGGAATCACGAAATCAATGAATAAAAGAAACTATATGAAATATGAATTGTTTAGTAAAAAACAAAACTCTGGAATATCTTGCTTAAAATCTCTAAAATACAAAGAATTTACTAGAAGCAAAAACTCTGGAAGAACTCTCTAAGAGAAAGACTGTAAAGTAAAAGTGTTTTTCGTTATATTTATTATCCCAGAGTTCTCTTGTATTTATAGGCTGAGAGAGGATCTGCAGTGAGTAAAAAAATCCCTGTAATGGCGGCGAAAAACGTGAAGAAAATCTGGAATAAAATATGGGGGACGTGGGAGAAGAGACTAGGTCTTCTCTTGACTCAATCTTCTTCTCTTTAGCAAATAAGATATTTTAATTTTTTTTTTTCAAATAAAAATTTCAGCAAAAAGAATGGTTTAATCTCAAAATGACCCGACCCGACTCGATCGGCGGCGCACGTGTGTGGAGTGGACCAACATTGGTCTAACTCTCCCCTCCTCACAAAAATGTGGGTACCCCTTGGGGTCCAAGCCCAAGTCCAAACAGTATCCTTATTAACTCCTCCACAATTAGTTACATAGAAGATATGAGACTAAATAATAGAGAGAGAGGGTTTCAAAGTTCAAAAACCATTTTTGTTTTAAAATTCAAACTCATTTTTTCAACAATCCCCCACTTGAATTTAAAAAAAAAAAAAAAAAAAAAAATCATCGAGCAATCTATAAATATAAGACTGTGCATAAGCAAAAGTGTCTTTCAACTTGAACTTTTGCGTAGTGTTCATGATTTAGATTATACTAGAGTAACTCGTAGTTTTGAACTCTATCTACATTACACGCACAACCTTTTCAGGGGGAAGTCTAAAAAAGCTTGTGCTTTAAGGCCATGCACGTATATCCCAGTATAGTGAAGGCTCTAGGAATTTTGCCCACAAATTTCATAGGAAACGGCTAAACTTCCACAATCACTTAGGTGAGTCTATCAAGAGTACTCTTGTAGCTAGGTACTCCACTCCACATAGAGTATAGATCTCATTAAGAGTTTATAACTCATCCTACTATCGCTTCAAAAACTCATGCTTCAATCTAGGAATGGAATTGATGTTAAGTCAGCATGATTCACTTCATATCATTCACAACTTGTTACCCATTGAACGTATTTCTTGGGATCTCCAGTCTATAGGTTGGGTTACCATTATGAATAACTCATCAATCTAAGGGCATAAATCTCATTCCTTTCGAGGTTTTGAAAACCTTTCTAGCTAATCCTTTGTTGCGAATTTTATTAACCTAAACAAATAGGCTAATTTGACCCACTTGTAATAATCGCAAGTGCACGGTGTCTAACTGGTAGACAACGGTAAGTACGGGTCGATCCCACGAGAAAGGTGGATTAAATTGAATTTAATAATTTAATTAAACTAATTTAGAGAAAATGGGGTTACAGTGTTTTTGAAACTAAACTAAAAATAAATTAAAAATAAGAAAAATAAAATAAAAGGAAAAAATGGATTTTGTAGGGTTTGGACTCACCAATGAGTTAGCAAAAATATTTAAATCTAAATTACTGAAATGATAAACGAGAAGCTTTAGGGATGATGATCCCTTGCTTACACCGAAGATGTGATCATTAAAATTTCAATTCTAATCATATCAAGTTTCTGTCAAACATTAACAATTTATCTCAAGCAAATAAACTCTTACCAAGCATTAAGTTTCTTTTTAGGGCACACTTAATCAAAGTTCAAGCTTAATAATTTTTAGCACATGCTTTGAATATTGATAAAATGTGAATCTAACTACCAAACATATCAATTTTTTATTCGAACATCAAAGGTGAAAGCAATTTATCAATTTTCAGAAATAAATTGTTTATCAATTAAGCATTTAAGTCAGTAAAATAATTAAAATGAATTATGCAACCCTTTTTGGTTTGTCGCAAACTCGATGTGGTGGTACTCCACAGATCAGCAGGTGGTCCGAACATAAATCTCGAGAAAATGGTTGCAAATGCACTGCGGTGGTACTCCACTCCTCGCGAGATCATTCGTCCTCCAACCAGTTCTGGAACCTGCAAAAGAGAGAGAGGGATGGAAGAACATAGAGAGATATACGATGAGAACAAAAAAAAAATAGAGAGAGATGCGAGGACTCCCCTATTCTGCTCCTGTGGAAGTGGTGGTGCTCGGGTGATGGCCGCTTGCGATGGTGACCGTGAGAGAGGGAGATAGGAAGGAGGACCGAGACGCAGAGAGGCCGAGAGCGGGTGACTGAATCAGGTGATGCTCCCTGTTTCTGCTGCGCGGTTGCTCAGTGGTGGCTAATGTTTGGGCTGCTGGTGGCGAAGAGAGGGAGACGGGAAGGAGGCCGAGACGAAGAGAGGGCGGTGATGGCGAAACTCGGTGGTGTGGACGGTCTGTCTGGCTCTATCGCGAGGTGGAAATTTGATGTGAAACAGGGTTGTCACGCCCCTGTTTCACGGTGGTGGTGGTGCTCGGGTGATGGTGGTGGCGGGTGTGGTTGTTGGGTTGTGGCGGAGAGACAGATAGTGGTTGATGGTGGATGGAGGTGGTTATGGTGATGAGAATCACTGTGTGAGGAAGAGGGTTTGATTTTCTGTAATTTTTCTTTTCCCTTCTCTTCCTCCCCTTTTCTCACCATTTTCTCTTGTATTTATAGAGAATGATCAAAATGAATAGAGATGAGATAAAGGGATGATTCATGGAGTGAATCAAGGTAAAATCAAGGGATAATTGGGAGAATATTCTTTGGGTTTGCTTGGGCTTGTCATTGGGTTTGGGTTTATGGGTTAGGTTTTGGGTTTAGTTTTGAGTTTAGGTTATGGGCTTAGGTTATTCTCACCTCCACTTTCTCTGAAGTCACCATTTGAGATTGTTCAATTCATTTTTCTTCGATTTCTTCATTATTGCTCAAAATTCTACAAAAACACAAAAAATCAATAATTAATCTAAAATAAGATAAAACAAGGATTAACAAAAATATAACAAGAGGTAATAATGTTATAATTATGTGATTATCAAATACCACCAAACCTATATTTTGCTAGTCCTCGAGCAAAACAAAGAAAAGAAAACGGAAAGAAAATCCTAACTCACTTTTGCAGGCATCGTCGATTGCACTTACCTTTGAAAACGTGCAACAAGGCTTTGAACCCCTAGATTATCTCTAGGGGACGAGTTATAGTCTCGTGATGCTTTGAATCAAACACCATAGGTCTTGGTTATTAAATCTCCACATCTACGGAACTAACCTTTACTTCAGATCAGCTAGGACTTTGTTGGGTTGTAACGGGGCTTGGGTAATGGTTAATAAGGAATGTCAAAGGATTCTAAGAAAAGTTTATAGGAATGTATACACCCATTCAACAAACAACTAGGGCTGTCAAGAATAAACCAATGTTGCGCACCATCAATTTTTTCTTCATTCTCACATCTTTATCCTCATTGAAGAATCTTTTTTTTTTTCACATAAAGGATTTATGAAATATCTCATATTTTGCTCTTTAATGCCCTTTTTACACCATGTATATTCATCCATACACATTCCCGAAAAAGTTGGGTAAAGGTTAATGGGTCAACAAATATAAGTAATTCTAGGGCTCAAAAGGCTACAAAAAGGATAATGTTATGGGTAAGTTAAAAGACTAATTAATGGTCTAAAGAAAAAAATGCCTAGATCATTTTCTAAGTTTGGGTCAGTATTATGACATCTCAATTGAATAAGCCAAGTAGTTCTAGTGTAATAATTCAATTTTGATGTCATTCCCAAAGCAATTGATCAGAAAAATGAGAATAAGGAGATCATCAATGAGATAATACGGACTCAAGAAAAATCAGAGTTTATGTATAACCCTCGGAAAAATAAAAAGGTTCAAAACTTTAAGGGTTAAGTCTCCACTATTATTCTAAGGTTTTCTAGTGCATATTTCACTCATCAACTTCAAGTTATGCTAACATGGCTCATGGTGCAAAGATAATCGAGTTGAAAAATCTTATAAACTAGATCTAACTTAAGGATCATACTAAACTTTTAGTCTTTATCAACATACCAATATGTCAAGTTGGCTTGCATTTTCTTGAGCATAAAACATTTAAAATCCATTTTCATAATCGCAAAAGACCAAGTTTTCTTGACAGAAAAGCATTTTTTTAAGCATAAGAAAATAAAATACTACAAAAAATTCACCGACTCGTGAACCCTACCCCCAAACCTAATCCAAACATTGTCCTCAATGTTTAACAAAATAATTCTGACAAATGAATGAAATAAGTACATGAGAGGAGGTTAGAACAGTATTACCGCGATGAAGATTTTACCAATTTCCAAGAAGTCGTCCATCAATGAGGCTCACAAACATAAGAATCATGGAGTTTTCATTAGAAATCGATAAAATGCAGATTCGACACTAACAAAGAAAACTAAAAAAAAAAGGCAAGTTGTAAGTCAAAACTGTTATGGAGCTAACGAGTATGAGTGAAACACAACTAAATAGGATACTCGAAAATCAATCCAGACTAACAGCAAAGACACACAACTAAAGCTAAGCTGCCTCCTAGGAGCGCTTGGTTTACCATCATCAGCCCGACAAATATTCTTCCTAAAAAATGGTGTATCGAAAAGTGGATAGGAAAAACGTGACAAACACTTAGTTCATAGTCGTTTATCAACAACCTGAACAGTTGAGGATCAGTCCACCCAAATATAGCAATCACATGGGGCACCAAATACACTAGGACATCCCAAAAGTGACCAGTAGTCATACACAACAGAGGATTCTTGCGTGCTCCAAAAAGGGAACATCCTATGTCTGGTTCCAAATCAGAAAATTGAATAATTTTTTCAATAGGATGGTGAAAACTGAAATCCTCACTACAGAACAAGGGATCGGTGAAAGTAGCCTCAGTAAATGGGAATGTGATGCAAGTAGATGAGACGATGGATATATCAGGTGGTATAGGCTCATCACATGAATCACATAGAGATATTGGTCTAGACAACTCAAAGTTACCCATATCAGGCATTTCTACATGATTTTCAACCAGTTTTTCATTTTTAAGGGTAGTAATGCATTGGACATCTTCATCATCTGGCTCGGATGTGCCATTAATTTCGAATTGACCCTTTTGATTAAAAAGAGGTTGATTAGGAAATTTTTCTGACTCTATCTCAGGAAGTGACTCAGCTATCTGACTCACAGTCATCTTAAGTTTCCAGATAGCTTGGGAGTTTTGTTGATAAATAACTGTGAATTCTGTGATATCCTGAAAATTTTGCTCAAGCATTTCTCTTGTTTGCTTTATAAAAAGGTTCAAAATATCCTCTAACCTTGATGTGTTGGATGGAGGAACAACTTGATGAAATTGAGACTCCTTATCAGGAATGAAAGCTTGAGGAGTCTGAGGAGTGTCTAGAGGGCCTTCATGGTATTGACCATGAGCCCATGAGAAGTCAGAATGATAGACTAAACCTGGGTTGTAATAATTTAAGTATGGATCATAATCAAGTTGTTGCATGTCATAAAATGAATTGACTTGCTCGGAAAAATAGGTTGGATAATCCCTTATGTTCATTTTTATTTTTATTATTTTTTTAAAATATACACAAACTCACACGCAATCAGCAACCAATAAATGGACAAGAAACATGCCTCCCTAAGCAATTAACGTTTTTTGAGATCAATTAAATCTTTTTATCTTTGAGGGACAACTATTTCTTATGTAATCTTTATGACAGAGCAATGGGTGCTACAAGTTGATCCTAAGAGTGTACACTTTACACCGCAAAGTTCAAAATCAGTAGGCTAGAGTTTTGTTTCAAAGAAACCGGATCATCGCACAAGAGAAGGAAGTCACAATGGTCCAATTAAGCACTTCCTTGTGCTACCGCTCTGTAAGCCAATAGATGTGAGAACGATGTGATGTTAAATGTACACTTGAGGCTTGTGTTCCTAACCCAAAACTGTCAGTTACACCAATCCTTTTGTGGATCGTAGCTTACTTATGACTCGGTGTACCGGGTAAATTACCCTTGTGGCAGTGACTTCTCGGAGTTCATTGAATGATTAAACCCATCGTCACTTTTAGCAGCGGTCAACACAAAAATTATTGGATTCACCTTGGTCTTGGTTGTCCTATGAACACCGTACCTAAAAGATGGCTCTTTCTAACTTGCTAACTGATTTTAATTATGTTTGGCTATTGGTTGCACACAGCTGGAGTGATGAGGTGGGGATATCAAGTCCCACCGGTTTCTATTTAGAAGTTGGGTCTGCTTATTATGAATTACTAAAGTTTAGCATCCACAATTACAGAAATTAAACAACCAATCACACAAGTTCAAACAATTACACAAACCACCCGGGTCGCTAATACATTGTGTGTGGTAGAAGTACTTACAGTCTGCGCATTCCGTTCTGCACAAAAAGTTAGCACAATTCAAAAAATGTCCGACTGTTTTTTATCCGTTTCACTCAACACACAAGCACATGCAAATAAATTTACTGGTCTTGGTCGTAGAAGTCGAATTTCTAAATCACAAGAAATTATTGGATAACAATTAAAATTGTTTCCCTATATTTTCTTTTGACTTAGAGAATTTAGGGTTTTTTTAATATGTTTTGGTGATTAAACAAAATGAAAAACAGTAGAGTTCTCAAAAATTATTACACCACACACTCGTAAAACGAGGTGAAAATAAAATTAAAACTCTCCTCACAAAATAAAAAAATTAAAATTTGCTTGATGTTTTGCAGGATCGTCTAATTTCCTCGAGAAGCGTGTATTCTGCAAAATCAAACAAATAAAGCGAAATGAGTGTAAAAAGAACTTAGCAAAATAAAAATAAAATTTTTGTTTTTTTTTTGAATTTTTTTTTTAAATTAGAGAAAATAAATTTTAAATTCAATTACACCGCTACCTTCCCCGGCAACGGCGTAAAAAATTTGGTGCGTATTTTGATTAACCTAAATAAATAGGCCAATTAGACCCACTTATAATAACCGCAAGTGCACGGTGTCTAACTGGTAGACAACAGCAAGTACGGGTCGATCCCACGAGGAAAATGGATTAAATTGAATTTAATAATTTAATGAAACTAATTTAGAGGAAATAGGGTTACAGTGTTTAAAACTAAAATAAAAATAAATTAAAAATAAGAAAAATAAAATAAAATAAAAAGATGGATTTTGTGGGGTTTGGACTCACCAATGAGTTAGCAAAAATATTTAAATCTAAATTACTGAAATGATAAACGAGAAGCTTTAGGGATGATGATCCCTTGCTTACACCGAAGATGTGATCATTAAAATTTCAATTCCAATCATATCAAGTTTCTGTTAAACATTAACAATTTATCTCAAGCAAATAAACTCTTACCAAGCATTAAGTGTTTTTTTTAGGGCACACTTAATCAAAGTTCAAGCTTAATAATTTTTAGCACATGCTTTGAATATTGATAAAATGTGAATCTAACTACCAAACATATCAATTTTTTAATCGAACATCAAAGGTGAAAGCAATTTATCAATTTTCAAAAATAAATTGTTTATCAATTAAGCATTTAAGTCAGTAAAATAATTAAAATGAATTATGCAACCCTTTTTGGTTTGTCGCAAACTTGATGTGGTGGTACGCCGCAGATCAGCAGGTGGTCCGAACACAAATCTCGAGAAAATGGTTGCAAATGCACTGCGGTGGTACAGAGAGATGCTCGGGGTGCGCAAAACAGTCGTGCGCCTCTGCGCTTCGTCTCCAGCGTGACGCGCTCTGCTTGCTGCTCCTCGTTTCCGCTCCTCGCGAGATCCTTCGTCCTCCAACCGGTTCTGGAACCTACAAAAGAGAGAGAGGGATGGAAGAACAGAGAGAGAGATGCAATGAGAACACAAAAAAAATAGAGAGAGAGATGCGAGGACTCCCCTGTTTCTGCTCCTGTGGCAGTGGTGGTGCTCGGGTGATGGCCGCTTGCGATGGTGACCGTGAGAGAGGGAGACAGGAAGGAGGGCCGAGACGAAGAGAGGCCGAGAGCAGGTGAATGAATCAGGCGATGCTCCCTGTTTTCTGCAGCACGGCTGCTCGGTGGTGGTTGTTGTTCGGGCTGCTGATGGTGAAGAGAAGGAGACAGGAAGGAGGCCGAGACAAAGAGAGGGCGGTGATGGCGAAACTCGGTGGTGTGGACGATCTGTCTGGCTCTGTCGCGAGGTGGAAATTTGATGTGAAACAGGGTTGGCACGCCCCTGTTTCACGGTGGTGGTGGTGCTCGGGTGATGGTGGTGGCGGGTGTGGTTGTTGGGTGGTGGCGAAAAGACAGATAGTGGTTGATGGTGGATGGAGGTGGTGATGGTGATGAAAATCACTGTGTGAGAAAGAGGGTTTGATTTTCTGTAATTTTTCTTTTCCCTTCTCTTCCTCCCCTTTTCTCACCATTTTCTCTTGTATTTCTAAAGAATGATCAAAATGAATAGAGATGAGATAAATGGATGATTCATGGAGCGAATCAAGGTAAAATCAAGGGATAATTGGGAGAATATTCTTTGGGTTTGCTTGGGCTTGTAATTGGGTTTGGCATTGGGTTTGGGTTTATGGGATAGGTTTTGGGTTTAGTTTTGAGTTTAGGTTATGGGCTTAGGCTATTCTCACCTCCACTTTCTCTGAAGTCACCATCTGGGATTGTTCAATTCATTTTTCTTCGATTTCTTCATTATTGCTCCAAATTCTACAAAAACACAAAAATACAATAATTAATCTAAAATAAGATAAAACAAGGATTAACAAAAATATAATAAGAGGTAATAATGTTATAATTATGTGATTATCATCCTTCCATCAAAGGATCAACCAAGTTCTCATCAGTACGTACATGATCCACTCTAACAGCACCAGTAGATAGAAACTTTCTAACTATACTATGTTTACGACATATTTTTCATCTCTTGCCGTTATAATATCGGTTATGAATCTTTGCAATAGCCACGGTATTATCGCAGTGGATCAAGACAGCTGGTATCGGTCTTTCCCATAGAGGGATCTGTGCTAGCAAGTTTCTTAACCAACCTGCTTCCTCACTAGCTGAGGCTAGTGCTATCATCTTTGACTCCATCGTGGACTATGCCAGAATAGTTTGTTTCTTTGATTTCCAAGAAACAGCTCCACCGGCTGTACTGAAAATATAGCCACTGGTGGCTTTGGAGTCATCTGAGAGGGTATTCCAATCAGCATCGCTATATCCTTCAAGGACAGTGGGAAACTTCTGATAATGTAATACGAGGTTCTTAGTCCTCTTTAGGTACCTCATGACCCTTTCAATAACATGCCAATGTTTTATACTAGGTCTACTGGTAAATCTGCATAGTAATCCCACAGCATAAGCTATGTCGGGCCTAGTGCAATCGGTAGCATATCGTAGGCTACCAATGATGCTCGCATACTCAGATTGTCTAACACCATTACTGGTGTTCTTGAACAACTTTACACTAGGATCATTAGGAAGTACATGCAGGTTTACAGTCAGAGTAATTATATTTCTTTAGGATCTTCTCAATATAGTGTGATTGATTCAAAGAAATTCCCATTTCAGACCTAGTAATCTTAATACCAAGGATTATACTCGCCTCTCCAAGGTCTTTCATATCAAAGTTTGCACGCAATCCATTTTTAGATTTACAATAAATGCATTTGTCACTTTCGTTCACTTTAAAGTCATGTGAGATAATAAGATTATCAAAATTTTCATGCCATTATTTTGGAGCTTGTTTCAAACCGTAAAGAGATTTATCTAGTTTGCAAACTTTATTTTCTTGCCTTGGAATCACAAAATCTTCAGGTTGATACATGTAAATTTCTTATTCTAAATCACCATTAAGAAAAGCAGTCTTAACGTCCATTTGGTGCAATACTAGATCGTGTATTGCAGCAAGAGAAATTAGCACTCGAATAGAGGTAATTCTGGTGACAGGAAAATATGTGTCAAAGAAGTCAATATTTTCTCTCTGTATAAACCTATTGGCTACAAGGCGAGCCTTGAACTTTTCAACATTTCCATCAGGTTTCATTTTCTTCTTAAATACCCACTTACAACCTATTGTCTTGCAACCTAGTGGCAAGTCAACTTAATGCCAGGTTCTATTAGACTCAAGAGAGTCCATTTCATCATCAATAGCCTTTCCCAAAAGTTGGCATCTATAGAGGATAAGGCTTCTTGAAAGCTAAGGGGATCCTCCTCTACTGTAAAGGCATAGAAATCGGGGCCATAGTTTTTAGAAGTACAGTTCCGTTTACTTCTCCTAGGCTCAGATTCTGTGGCTTTATCGTTTTCATTCATCCTGATCATAGGCACATTATTAGAGGAAGTACCCTCATTATTCCTCGAAATAAAAGGAAATCTATGTTCATAGAAATCAACATCGTTTGATTCTATGATAGCGTGATCACTAAGGTTATAGAATCTATAGGCTTTGCTGTTAATGGAATATCCTATGAATACACACTCGTATGCCCTACTGGCAAGCTTGTTCCTTTTAAGATCAGGAATTCTAACATAAGCTAAAAACCCGAAGTTTTGAAATATGACAAGTTTGGTTGTCTATTTTTCAAAATCTCATAAGGAGAAATTTTACTTTTCGATTTAGGGACTCTATTTAGCACGTAACAGACCGTCAAAAAAATCTCTCCCCACCAGTGCGATGCAGCACCGGAGTTAAGTAAAATGGAAACTACTAACTCAGTAAGAGTTCTATTTTTCCTTTCATCTTTGCCATTCATCTCAAGAGAGTACGGTGCTGTTTTTTCATGAATAATTCCATGAGAGTTATAAAACTCTATGAAATTACTACTGTCATATTCAATGTCTCTATCACTCCTAAACCTATTTATTTCCTATTAAACTGATTTTCACTTCCGTTAAAAATATTTTGAACATGTCAATTGCTTCACTCTTATTTTTCATCAGGTAGACGAAGGTATAATTGGAGCAATCATCAATAAACGTAATAAAATAACGTTTTCCATTTCTAGTCAAAACACCATCAAGTTCACATATATCTGAGTGTATTAAATCTAAGGGTTCAGATTCTCTAACAACAGATTTATGTGGTGTTTTAGTTATTTTAGCTTGGCTACAATAGTTGCATTTTTCAAAGTCATTTAAGAACAATTTTGAAATTAGTCCTAAGTTATTCATGTTTTTAATTATTTGCTTATTAACATGAAAGAGTCTAGCATGCCAAGTATTAAAAGAACACAACATGTAAGCAGGACTAGAAATTTTATTAGCATCAACATTCAGTTTAAACATACCATCAGTGGCATACCCTTTCCCCACAAATACATGATTCTTAGTGATGGTATACAAATCAGCCTCTATAATTTGAGTAAACCCAGCCTTGTTTAGAACATAACCATAAACTAAGTTCTTCCTCATCTCTGGAGTAGGCAGGACATCCTTCAGGATGACAGTCTTTCCAGAGGAAAACTTCAGTTCTACTTCGCCAATTCCAGCAACTATAGTGGAGTGGGAATCACCCAACAACACTTTCTTGTCCTCAACTTTAGAATAGGACTTGAACATTTCTCGATCATTGTAGACATGTCAAAAAGCACAAGTGTCAACCCACCATCCCTCGGATCTACCAACAAAGTTGATCTCAGAGATTATGGCAATAAGTTGGTCTTCGGTTAGGTTCGCCTGCGGAGCAAGACGAGATCCATTCTGCCAGTTTCTGGCCATATGCCCTAGCCTACCACAAGTATAACATAGGACTTGTGCTAATTCATTTCTTGAGGGGTGTTTTTTTCAATTCTAATTTCGCGGAAGATTTTGATTCTGTTGGTTGCGGTTCTGGTTGTTCTGGTTGTTCCGGTTCTGATAGTTCCGATTCTGATTGTTTTGATTTTTATTGTGACTCTGACTTTTCATAGTCTTTCCACCGGGTTTTAGAGCCACAGGGGTGGATTTCTTCAGGTTAGAAATAATCAGAATTTCATCTTTCTGGTCTTGTTTTCGGGCTTCCTCCTCAATTCGAAGTCGGGTAATTAGACTTTCAAGAGAGAACTCTTTGGTTTTATGCCTAAGTGCATTCTTAAAGTCTTTTCAGCTAGGGGACAATTTATCTATCACAATAGCTACTTGAAATTACTCATCTAATGTCATGCCTTCAGATATGATTTCATGAGCAATTTTCTGTAGCTCGTTAGATTCGGTTTCCACGGACAACATATTTCTTTGTGCCAGCCTCCTCAGTGTCATATTTTTTCCTAAGGGCTTCCCAAATATCCTTTACAATTTTTTCAGAACAGTAATAGTCATACAGTTCATCAGACAGACCATTTAGAATAAAAGTCTTACACAAGAAATCATTTTCAATCCAGCAATCTGATTCCTTAGTGTGGGTTTCATCAGGTTCAGCAGGCAATTCGAGTTTTTCTGCATTACAGATATAAGCGACCTTTTGCGTAGTTAAGAAAAACAACATTTTTTGTCTCCGTCTTTGAAAATGTTGGCCCTCAAAACGAAAGGGCCTGTTAAGGTCCTTAGCAGCAAGTTCAGTAATAGTAGACGTGGCAGATATGTATCGTCTTAAAATTGTTGAAAATATAAATGCTGCAATTTAAAAGAAAGGAACGAAGTTACCAATTTTCTTGGGTTGAGTCGCGGACTAGGTCACTCTCTTTAAAACGTTTCACGGCTCTGCCCAAAATTGTGCATGCAGTCTGGAAGCTCCGCCGTCCCCAGGATAAAATCGCCCAGAATTCTTATCTGTTTCATTCAATCAAATGCACTGTTGACGAACATAATTTTATTCACCCTTAACTTCCTATTGCTCGGAATCACGAAATCAATGAATAAAAGAAACTCTATGAAATATGAATTGTTTAGTAAAAACTGAAACTTTGGAATATCTTGCTTAAAATCTTTGAAATACAAAGAATTTACTAGAAGCTACAACTCTGGAAGAACTCTCTAAGAGAAAGACTGTAAAGTAAAAGTGTATTTCGTTATATTTATTATCCCAGAGTTCTCTTGTATTTATATGCTGAGAGAGGATCTGCTGTGAGTAAAAAAATCCCTGTAATGGCAGCGAAAAACGTGGAGAAAATCTGGGGGACGTGAGAGAAAAGACTGGGTCTTCTCTTGACTCAGTTTTATTCTCTTCAACAAATAAGATATTTTAATGTATTTATTTTTCAAATAAAAATTTCAGCAAAAAGAATGGTTTAATCTCGAAATGACCTGACCCGACTCGGCCGGACGGATGGACGGCGCGCATTGATGAGTGGACCAACATTGGTCTAACTCTCCCGTCATTCACAAAAGTGTGGGTACCCCTTGCGGTCCAAGCCCAAGTCCAAACAATATCCTTATTAACTCGTCCACAATGAGTTACATAGAAGATATGGGACTAAATAATATAGAGAGAGAGAGAGAGTTTCAAAGTTCAAAAACCATTTTCGTTTTAAAATTCAAACTCATTTTTTCAACAATTCCCATCAGGAGGCTCCCCAACTTTTTTTGTCTTCACATCCTCCTCTGCTTTCTCATGTGCTTGAGCAAGATCCTCTTCCATTGGGTTCTTTATGTTGGGTTATTGGTATTTGCTTGAATAGTCCCACGTCACAGAAGGTGGAGTTGTCACCCACCTAGTCCACCCTAGTTCGACTACATAGCAACGATAATGTCTCCAACTTAAACACTACTAGCATTGAGCCCCCATCCTGGGCTTATTGTGGTGTGGGATTTTCCCAAAAGGCCTCATTGATATTAGAGAGCAGACCACTCCCTTATATTCGATCATGACAACTCCGCCTTCTTTGATGTGGGAATATTCAAGCCAACACCAACAACCCAACAATATCCACTTTTGGCGTTAATTGTCACACATGCTACAATTCACATGGTCCGTAATATCTTAAAGTACACCTCGAGTGTCATGTTCAGTCATGATATTGAGAGTAGTACTTGGTGTACAGGCTCAACTATTGCTATCATTATTGGCTCTACCTAGTCGCAACCATACATGCGTTCCTCCTTACTCGATGCCCTGCGCCTACTCTCATTGAACAATGTGTCGCCTGCACCTCCTCCTCGCCAAGTCCCGGTCGAACCATTACACACTTGCGAACACCCTAGGTCCACCATACATAAAATGATATTGTCCCTAGCTTAAACATCACAATCATTACGCCCCCATCTTGGGCCTCTGCGGTGTGGAGTTTTTTTTTTCCAAAAAGGTTTCGTTGATATTAGGGAGTGAACCACTCCCATACATTTTGTAGTACAACTCCTTGACGATTTAGAAAAAGATATATACAATGCAACAATCTCAAGGTTTTACAGTGAAAGGTAAAGAGAGTCTGGTATGAAAATTAAGAAAAAGTTTGTATGGTTTGAAACGGGCTCCTAGACAGTAGTACAAGAAGTTTGGTGATTTTACGAAGAATAATGACTACCGCAAGTGCAACGTTGACCATTGTTGCTACTTTAATAAGTTTTGCATTTGGTTTTATTATTTTGTTTTTGAATCTTGATGACATGAATAAGCAGCTGGCAAGGGATTTTTCCATGAAAGATTTTGCAAAGTAAACCAGATTCTTGGGATGAAGATTAGCAGAGATAGAAATTTTTTTGTTTTGCAGCTGTCTCAGGTTGAATATGTTGAACAGGTTCTAAAGCGATTCAATATGAATGGCGCTAAAGCTGTTAGCACGCCTTTGACAAATCATTTCAAGTTGTCAAAAGAGCAGTCTCGAAAGACAAATGAATAGATAGATCACATGGCTAAGGTAACATATGCTTCAGCCATTAGAAGTTTGATGTATACAATGATTTGTACGAGACCAGACATTGCTCATGCAGTAGGAATTATGAGCAGATATGCGTGATTCTGGAAAGTAATAGTAGAAGACAGTTAAGTGGATATTGAGATATCTAAGAGGTACCACTGACAGGTGTTTGTGTTTTGGTAAAAATGATCTCAGATTACATGGATTTATTGATGCAGACCATGCATGTGGCATGGATAGAAGGAGGAGCACCACTAGTTTTGTTTTTACAGTGGGCGATACAACAGTTAGTTTTTTTTTACAGTGGACGATACAACAGTTAGTTGGGGTTCTTAGTTGCAAAAGTTGGTTGTTTTTTATCTACTACTGAGTTGAGTATGTTGCCATTATTGAGGCAAGCAAATAAATGATTTGGTTGCAGGGTTTGTTAGAAGAGTTTGCTTTAATGCATGAGAGGAGTGTTTTGTATAGTGACAGCTAGAGAGCAATTTATCTTGCCAAGAACTCTACATTTCATCAGAGAACTAAGTACATAGGTACCCATTACCATTTCATCAGATATGTTGTAGAAGATAAGATCTTGAAAGTTGAGTAGATTTAGGGTAGTAGAAATTCAATTGCATGTTGATAAAGGAAGTGACAATTGAAAAGTTTAGAAGACCAAGATGAGTGCACTACAATGATGTAGATTGGTTTACTGTGTTTATTCAGTCTCCAAGTGGGAGATTGTTGAGATTTGTGGAGCTTGTATACTTTTAGTTCCAGATTATTGACACCCCAAATTATTGATACCCAGTATGAGAAAATAAGGAAGTTCCTTGTATTTGAGAATAAGAAGTTACCTGTATAATAAACATGAGGTTTCCTTATATGAGAGGATAAGAATTGTCCTTGTATGGGAGATTATGAAGTTCCTAGTATGAGAAAATATGGTTTCCTTGTATGAATATATATAGGGTTTTTTGTGGGAGGTTTGAGAGTACCTAGGGATTGAATAAGGCTCTATTGGGGAGTTTAAACTTTGGTTCTCAAATTCATAGTGAATTGAGGGTGTGCTTCATGTATGTAGGTAGGTTTGGCCGAATGATGTTAAATTCTTGTGTTTTTTTTTTCCTTTTGTTTATTGCATTAGTTGGTTGCTTGCTTGCCTTCGTTTGGATGTTTGGTTTGTTATCTGTTGAATTGAATCCCAAGATCCTAGGATTGGCAGTAGCACTAATTCGCCAACAAGTGGTATCAAAGTCGATGGTTTGGTAGGGACTTGGCGATGAGGAAGTGTAGGCGGCACATCACTCAAGGAAAGTAGGCAGGGCAGTGAGCCAGGTGGAGTGTAAATCTCCATGTGAATGATCCAGAGTTAGCTCCAGACCCTCGAGGGTGTACTTCGAGATGTTGCGGATCAGGTGGATTGTAGGATATGTGACAATTCGCGCAAAATCTAGAGATTGTTCGGTTATTGGCATTGGCTTGAATAAACCACATCACATAAGGTGGAGTTGTCACGACATAATATAAGAGAGTGGTCAACTCCCTAATAGCAACATGTCTTTGGAGAAAATCCCGCACCAAAGAGGCCTAGGATGGGGGCCTAATGCTAATGGTGTTTAAGTTGGGATAATATTGTTCCTATGTATAGTGGACCTATGATGCGTGTAGGTGCGCGATGCCCCAACACTTTCGCTCCACATGTCCGAATGGTTGTTTGGGCTTTGGTGCTTCAGCGAAGGGTTTTGAGTATCCAGTGGCCAACTTGGTATTTTCCTGCTCGTTCGCATGTTTACTACTGGTAGCAATTAGAGAATAACATCAGATTACACAGCTTCATCTACTCGATCTTTGGTGTTATTCTTTATGTCTTAAACAGTGTTCTAAAAATCGGCCTAGGCGGATTCTAGGCGGTCTAGGCGATTTTTTTTTTTTTTTTCATAAGGCTGATTGTGTTCTTATTTTATTTTTCTTTCCTCTTTTTTTAGAAATAAACTATTTAATTATTTTTTATTCAGTATATGTCTAAATGTAGGAAAGGATGATTACTTAATGAAATTCTCAAAGGATCTGCCGGTACCAATATTACTAATGTAGATTTTATCAAACATGACTGAGGTTATTCATGCAATTTGAAGAAAAATAAAAGAGTAGGTTTGGATATTTGTCCAAAAATTCAATTTTATATAAAGTACATATCATGACCAACTTCAGTCATTTGAGTTTTAATAAATTTTGTTCATGATTGTTAATTTTTTATGTTTTTAAATTTTGCATATGTATATTGGCATTAAATTGGATGTAATTGAGAAGGATTATGCTTAACTTTTGTAAATTATTAAAGTTATAATACAAAACCTAAGACCGTCTAGGTGCCCGCCTAGGCCCCTGGGCGCTAGGCTCCTGCTCGCCGCCCGCCCAGCGCTTAGCGATTTTTAAAACACTGGTCTTAAACAATCTGCACTACAAGCCATGTTGGTTTTATTTAAACACCGGCTTGGATGAAGACATGTGCAATTCACGTGCAATGTTTGTAGACCAAAATACTCTTTGGAGATGCATGGTTCACATTTAGGAGAATTCATATGTCAATATTTGCAGGGTGTCATGACACAACATTGTCGTATAATAGAATCCCTGCCAGATTGCCAGTTGACTCATATTCAACCATGGTTCACAAATAATTCCTTTTAAACTCCATGGCTCTAGAGCAACCCATGAAGGATAACGTATCTAATTAAACGTTTGTGCATAAAAGTTTGTTATATTCTATTGTGGCGATCTAATAGAAACATTTTGCTTCATATATACATGGGCGGAGCCAAGAATTCGAGATCACACGGGCTATAAAATGTTTTTCTTACTGTATTATGATAAAAATGTTATTATATGTTTCATAAAAAAAAAGTTTAAATAATCTAATAAGTAATAATAGTCCTACAATCATTGTGAAGTTTAAAAAGTAAAAAATTCGATAAGAGGGCATAAATTTCGAGCCTTAGAAAAAAATTAGAAAGAAAAAAGGTGTGGAGGCTCAAACCCAGGTTGTTTGAAAAGAGTAATTCTAGATGTCGAGGGAATTGGCGAGGGAGGCTCCTGCGCACGTGCAGGAGCATCGTTTCGAAAAAAAAAAAAAAAATTTTGGAGGGAATCGAAATTTGGGGAGAAAAGAAAGAGGGAACCTCTCCCTCTCCCCATTTCCATCTCGCCCATACAGAGACAGAGAGAAACGCCCTCCCTCTCCCCAAATGATTTTTCGAAACGCCGACGAAGCCCTCCCTCTCCCCACACGAAGATCGACATAGAAGCCTCCATTTATCTTATCCACTTCTATGGTTTTATGTATTCTAGAAGGAATACAAGGATTGAAAGCCGAAAGGAGTTTGTGTGAGTGAAAGATGAGATTAGATCGGGCTGTTGTGTGGACTCTTGGTGCTGGATAGAAGTATTGAAGTGATGTCAGACTGGTCGATGTATGAGGTAGGATTTCTGTTTTTTCTTTCTTTCTTTCTTTCTTTCTAGGTTATGGTTTTCTGAGTTACTGTAAAATTTGCAATTTGACTTCTTTGTGATTGTGTGTTAATTGTTGTATAATTTACAAAAAAATATGGTTATGAGAAGAAGCACTGTGCTAATTAGATCTATAAATTTCATGAATTGAAAGTTTCTTAATTTTTTATCCAATTAAACGGGGGAGTAGTTTTTGAGATTGATTCTGGAGGGGTTAGTTTTTCAGATTGATTCTGGAGGAATTAGTTTTATATTCGCAAAGTTAGAGAGGAACTTGCTGGCTGAATAACTAAATTATTGAACTGCTTGATACTTTGGGTCTTGATTTAATAGTTTACCCACCACAGTTCCACTTCATTTTTTTTAGGTGAAAGAGATTTCTCATGGATTCAATTTATTTATTTGGGCCTTACATCATGGAAAGATTCTAAGTGTCGACAACTTGTTAGAGGAGGCGTCTCAAACAAGTGTTGCTTATGTGAAACTTAAGAGGAAGCATTTGACCACCTTTTTGTCTCTCTTGTTCTTTCTCAAGGCAAGTTTCATAGTCTATTTGTCATGAGGGTTCAACTACAGTTCTTGAAGCTCACAACTTAATTTTCTTGAAGCTCACAACCTAATTAAGATGGCCACCAAGTGGTGCATAAATATTTTCTTTTCGCCCTCAAAGGAGAATGACTTTGGAAGTGTGTCTTGTTAGATTTGTATTGGGTGCTCTGGGAAGAGAGAAACTCTAGAATTTTTAAGGGAATAAGAAGGCTGCTCGCCATATATGTAATGAAATTAAAGATCTTGTTTGACATTGCGGTTGTGTTTGGGGAATAATCACTAATGTAGACTTTCATGTATGCATTTTTGATTGGGAGAGTTTATTGAATCTGAAAGTGAATTACTGTGGGTTGTGAGTTGCATAGGTTGTATAGACTAGGCATCTTAACATAACCATAATGCTTGGATCTTTAAATGCGAGAGTAGGATGACCTAAAGTGCATTGGTGGAGGCTTCAATATGTTATCATTCAGTTATTAGAAGAGAAATATGAAGTTTTATTTTGTTGATAACTATAATGGTCTAGCGTATCTGTCTAGTCTACACAATATGGGATTAGTAGTAAAGTTCGCACATCATATAAGTTGTGAATGTAGGTAATACCCAGTGGCAAAGTCCAGAAAGTTCTATATGCTGATCTCATCCACTTCTATGGTTTTATGTATTCTTAGATTTGCTTTGGTCTCTGCATAACCCTCCATTTATCTTCACTTTTGTAATACTTGTCATTGTTTTGTTTTTCAGGCAAGCTTAAAGTGAAACTGATAGTTCATGTCGAAATCCTTCGCGTACCCAAAATCAGTCATTTTTCCATAAGGAACAGCCCACAGGACATCCTCGAATGCTGCCTTTGGTGGTGTTGCTGTGCATTTCTCATCTGTTGTGACCGAGTTCTATGGCTATGGCTTATAGAGGGTCTGTGACTCACTGGCGTCCTCTGCTGTTGGTGGTGGTCTGCATTAGAGGGTCTGGTACTCTCTGTTTTGTTCTTGGTGGTGGTGGTGGTGGTGGTGGTGGCGCCGTTGTTGTTGTCCTTCTGGCTATTAGATCCACTGACCCCAAGTTGTCGCAAATGTAATGCAAAAGAATGCAAGTGCTAAAGTTGTTGCAGATGGCTTAATAAAAGGGCTCTTCAGTGCTCTGTCAGATGGTTTAATAGAAGGGTTTTTAAGGGCTCTTCAGTGCTCTGTCAGATGGTTTAATAGAAGGGTTTTTCAGTGCTGTCAGATGGTTTAATAGAAGGGTTTTTCAGTGCTCTGTTAGTGGTTAGAAACAATGCTCTGTTAGTTGCTTTGCAAAGACCTCTGTGAGGTACTACTATAAATAGGAGAATAGCAATAGAATTGGGAATTCATTCATTTGTGTAAACAAGTTGTACATTTGAGCAAAAGTTGTCTAGGAGATCAAGGCATCTCGAACAGCCTTTTATCATTCATTCATTTCATATTACATTGTATTTCATTCTGATTGACTAATACAAATTCTGGTTCAGCAATTGCTTGTTGATTTTTCAAGTCTCCCACCAACTTCTTTCTCTGGTTTCTGTCTTAATGTCTGAATGAACTGCTTCCACTCTGCAGAATTCAAGAAAACAAAGTCAGATCCTAACAGAAACATTGCAAAGGAAACTTGATAGAATTTTGTAAATCAAAATCATTCAGTCCATTACAAGTGAGCATATTGCTCTCTGATCAACTTTCAGTTTGTTGATATTCTGTAAATCATTCAGTCCATTTCAAGTGAGCATATTACAAGTGAGCATATTGTGTAAATCAAAATCATTCAGTTTGTACAAGTGAGCATAATGCTCTCTGATCAACATCATTCAGTCCATTACATTCCATATTGGCAATCTCGAATCTGCCTATTACATTCCAGTCCATTGTAACCCTTTTACATTCTAATCAACATCATTTTTTTCTTCCTGCGATTCTCTTTGTTGAGCACTTGCATTCTTTTGCATTACATCTGCGACAACTTGGGGTCAGTGGATCTAATAGCCAGAAGGACAACAAAAACAACGGCGCCACCACCACCACCAGGAACAAAACAGAGAGTACCAGACCCTCTAATGCAGACCACCACCAACAGCAGAGGACGTCAGTGAGTCACAGACCCTCTGTAAGCCATAGCCATAGAACTCGGTCACAACAGATGAGAAATGCACAACAACACCACCAAAGGCAGCATTCGAGGATGTCCTGTGGGCCGTTCCTTAGGGAAAAAGGACTGATTTTGGGTACGCGAAGGATTTCGACATGAACTATCAGTTTCACTTTAAGCTTGCCTGAAAAACAAAACAATGACGAGTATTACAAAAGTGAAGATAAATGGAGGGTTATGCAGAGACCAAAACATATCTAATTAGCACAGTGCTTCTTCTCAGAACCATATTTTTTTGTAAATTATACAACAATTAACACACAATCACAAAGAAGTCAAATTGCAAATTTTACAGTAACTCAGAAAACCATAACCTAGAAAGAAAGAAAGAAAGAAAAAACAGAAATCCTACCTCATACATCGACCAGTCTGACATCACTTCAATACTTCTATCCAGCACCAAGAGTCCACACAACAGCCCGATCTAATCTCATCTTTCACTCACACAAACTCCTTTCGGCTTTCAATCCTTGTATTCCTTCTAGAATACATAAAACCATAGAAGTGGATAAGATAAATGGAGGCTTCTATGTCGATCTTCGTGTGGGGAGAGGGAGGGCTTCGTCGGCGTTTCGAAAAATCATTTGGGGAGAGGGAGGGCGTTTCTCTCTGTCTCTGTATGGGCGAGATGGAAATGGGGAGAGGGAGAGGTTCCCTCTTTCTTTTCTCCCCAAATTTCGATTCCCTCTAAAAAAAAATTTTTTTTTTTTTTTTTTTGGAAACGATGCTCCTGCACGTGCGCAGGAGCCTCCCTCGCCAATTCCCTCGACATCTAGAATTACTCGTTTGAAAAAGAATAGCATAGATTACTGCACCACAAACACCAATGCATTCTATCATTTCAATAGTTTAAATATAGTTTATAATTAGATGATCAACCTTTTTTAAATAAAAATTCAGGCTGTAGCCCTAGTCAGCCCACTAATGGCTCCGCCCTTGCATATATACTTGTCAATTGGTTGCATAAAATCTTATCTCATGAGAATCTATGAGAGGATTACCTATATCTAATCTATTTTAAGTTAACACACACGAGTCTTGTTTCGAGGAGCCATGTATTAGTGAGTACCAGTATGTTTGGAGGGGCATGAAATGGGAGTGTTTATCTACACAGTAACACTCCTATAGTTTTTTTTTTTTTTAAAAAAACAAAAAAACACCTCTATAGTTATAACTTTTGGAGTTTGCTTGGTTGCAGAAAATTGAACAGGGCACGAAAAAAAATGTTCATACATGCGCATTATGCACTTTTAATCGTGAATTCTAGGATTGTCACTGTAGTGATTTGTGGAGGGACAAAGAATGTTATGTCTAAAATCACTGGAAAATGGAATTCGATGACTATTTTCAATCTTCCTTCGGGTTTCTCTCCCCTTCTATCCCCTCCACCTTTTTTTTCGGTTTTCTCGAGAATTCAATTATCCACAACCTAACATACCTATATGTATATGATGTACTCCTATTCCATTCTCAATAAAAATATGCATATGTAAATTGTCTTAAAAAAAAAAAAAAACCTTGAATCTTTGCTTCTCGAGGTCCGTACACAAACCAAGATACAAAAAACTTGCAAGAACTTACAAATCAAATGTCAAGTTGCTTCCCACCCATATTACAATTGGAAAACAAAAAAAAAAACCCTTACAAAGCCGTTATTTATAAACAAGCAAACACATGCACACATAAACAAACACAAATAGCTACACATTCATACCTTTGGTCCTTACGACCTATAATGCTTATCTAGCTATGAAGTTTATCATGCTCATCTCCCTTAACATGATCCACTGTGGGAATTTTCGAAGAAAATCTGGAATTTGTTATACTGTTGATGTTGTTTCTTATATTTCATGTTGGATTGTCATTCCCCGGTGTAGGCTTGGAAGAAGTGTTGTTTTTAGCATTAGATGAGCTCAAAGGCTTCACAGCTTTGTTGCCCACATTCGAGTTCAAACCCGTAGCTTTCTCTGGTTCTTGAGCAAGATCCTCCTCCACCTTCTCCGTCTTCTTTTCTGACACTAACTCTTCACGGCTTGCAATGGCTTCCTTTGAAGGGTCGGGCTTTGAATATTCCTGCTCTGGTTTCTTTATCTCAGCAAGTGAGAAGGGTTTTTGGGGCTTGGGTGCTTCAGAAAGGTCTGTTTTTGAGCTTCCATTAGTCAACTTGGTCTTAGCTTCTTCCCCAGTTTCGTGTTTAACACCATGGAATTGGTTACAGAACGTCAAACACATAGCTTCCTCTGCTTTGTAGTGTTCTTCGCTCTATCTCTTTAACAATTTGCACTAGGTCATCTTGGCCTTATTTATACACCAGCTGGGATGAAGGCACTTGCATTTCACGTGCAACGTTAGTACGTAGAGCAAAATAATCTCAGGAGATGCGTGATCATCACATTCATACGTAATATTCGCAGGGTGCCATGACACAACATTGTAGTGTAATGGAATCCTTGCTATTCCACTCATACAGAAAAATATATCTTTTAAAATGGATGGGTCTTGAACTTACTATGAAGGATAACAAATCCAGTTTATCAGTTTGTGCATTAAAGTATGCTATATTCTGTTGTGGATCACATGCAATCACTTTTTCCACATTAATAATTGTGAATAGATGCCCACTTAAAACTGAAAGTGCAAAGAATTGTACTGAAATCCAGTTTATCAGTTTGTGCATTAAATTATGTATGCTATATTCTGTTGTGGATCACATGCAATCACTTTTTTCACATTAATAATTGTCAATAGATGCGACTTAAACTGAAAGTGTAAAAAATTGTATTGAAATATAATTATTATGTAATATTATTTTTGAATAAAAGGTTATAAAGTTAATTCTGATATAACTTTGTTGAGATAAGAAATCTAAGACATCTATTCTATTTGACTTTCATAACATATTATATTCTGTAATACTTTACTATTTTGTTACATAGGTAGACTTCTATTCTTTAACAAAAAATATTAGAAATTAATGGATAATATAAGGGGTTTCTAGACGTACCCTCTAATGCTAATTTGAAATTTCACAAGGAAAAGTTAGACATATCTTCGACCAGCTGAAAGGTATTTTTATTTTCCATTTTATCCCTGGAGCACAATTGAAAAACAATTTGTATACAACTCATATGCCTCTCTTGCCTATGTTTTCATGTTCAAAATTCGAATTATAGAATTTTTTGAAAAAATAACCATAATTTTGAGTTGCAAGCTCATTTATTTCGATCATGACAAGGGTAAAATAGAAAGTCAAAATACTTATGGGCAGGTCTAGGGGGTATATCTAATTTCTCATATTCTAAGGAGTATGTCAAAATTTAAATTAGAGTTGGGGGTATTTCTAACAATCACATAGT
Source organism: Berberis vulgaris (assembly GCA_963556465.1). NCBI lineage: Eukaryota > Viridiplantae > Streptophyta > Magnoliopsida > Ranunculales > Berberidaceae > Berberis > Berberis vulgaris. The sequence continues at coordinate 78,637,095 of OY747131.1, forward strand.
CTAATGGAGGGCTATAGCTTCTAACATATCATATTCAAACTGACATTGGTGTCCACAAGGAATTAGTACTTTGCTTTGAGTTTTTATGGAACACGATTAAGGAAGACACATGGAACTTGATCCGTGTTAGGGTTTAGTTCGCAAGAATCTTGTTTGGACGAACCATTATTAGTGAATACTAGCATGTTTGAAGAAGAGGAATAAAACGGAGAGAACATGATGAGAAATGAAATGAAGAGGAAATTGATGTTGAGGATGGCATTCCAAGATGGAATTTTCATTATTTAATAAAAAACTTGAGAATGTGATTTGAATAGAACTTTAAGCATAAGAACATAAGAAAGCTGGACATAATTATATTATTTCCACCAATAACTATGATTCTAAGTAACCCTGCTCACGTGCTATCACTACACTATATTGGCATTTTTGTAACAACCCAAAACACAATATCACTTTAGAAGTGTAACAATTCACCTTACAACTTTACACATTTTCACAAACAAAATGATACAATAATAGTATCACCATGAAGAGTATGATTATAAAAGTGATACTATTCATGGTGATCCAACTTATTGTATCATTTTTTTTGTGTTACTGTTTTTCATTTTTTTAACTAAATTTAGTTTTGATTTGAAATTGTTTGGTAAATTGTAACATCTCAAAAGTGATACTGTTTTGAGAGTTGTTACAAAAGTGCCAATTTGGTGTAGTGTATGGAATAGCTTTTGATGGGAGTCGCTTTAAATTATAAATTCTCATGAAACATAAAGCCACTTGAAGTTCTACAAGTGAGCCCTTCTACGCGTAGAGGGAACGCGCGAGGAAATGGGCGAGGGGTGAGTGTGATCACTCATATTCCTCGAGATTCGTGAAAGCGTGCATCTCGAGGGGATGAAGGGTCACACCCCCCTCCCTCATCCATTTCCTCGCGCGTTCCCTCAACATTTAGAAAAAGCGTCTACATCTAGTAAAGAACTGGATTCCATTTTAGGGTTTATCCTAAGTGCCCAATAACATTGTTTTCAAATAACCAATTCATTTATCAGTAAGTTAATATTGACCCATGATTCTTAACCAGGCATCATGGTGAAGAATAATTACCTCTGTAAATAAACCAGAAGTAATTTATAAACAATCCATAAAGAAATCATCCTTCTAATGATCTGTATGAGATAAGCTGATAAAAGTGTGAGATGCCACTTCAACTGAAATTATTCCAAAGCTGATGGTATCAAGATTCTTGATTATCATTTGAAACATGCATATGTGGAAGGAATCTATACTACTAATCAATTGGTTAAGTTTCTACAAAGCACGGTAGCACTTCATGTGCAAGGAAGAAAAGGAATTTGATTCCTTTAGGATTTATCCTCAAGCAAGTACGCCATAATTATTGTTTGGAGGAACGTAATAAAGAGAGTCTATCTAGCTTCACTACAAGAAAAATTCTGATCAATAGCGTTTAAAAATCGCTATGGTATCCTACCATAGCGGTTTCATAAACGCTATGACAGCCGACGCTATAATAGAAACAGGGGCTATCATAGCGTTTTAAAAATGCTATGGTAGGTAGACTATTTATAGCGTTTTAAAAACGCTATGGTAAGTATACATAGAATTTTTTTTTTTTTTTTTTTTTTTTTTTTGCTATCAACAGACTTTTTATTGCATCTTATCATGTATGCATTAGCCTGAGCACTCGAAATTCATTGTGACAAAGACAAGAAACACCATGTTGGTGATCAAGCAAAAGAAAATAAAATGTATTATTTTCACTTCCTTTTTGCTAAAAGAAATGTTGAATGATCTAAACATTTTTGTGATGATGAATGTACATAATGTTTCAAGGGAAAAAAGGGAACGAAAGCAACGACATAATTTTTGTGATGATGAATGTACATGATGTACAAACTCTTATTAATCTACAGCTGCAACAACAGCAACGACAACAGAAACAACAACATCAACAGCAACAGCAACAGGGGCTATCGACAGCAACGATAGCAACGACAACAACAGCAACAGTAACAGCAGCAGCAACAGCCATACTAGAGCTTCTCCTAGTACACACCCCTTCCTTTTCTTCTTCATGTTATGAAATTGAAATCCCCTACCAAAAAGCCAAGGGGAGTCTACCCCAACCTGCTGAATCAATCAACTCAGATCAGAATTACTCTATTAGAATAATCACTAGGACATAGACGTTTGAGCCTACCCAAACCTCTTTTTTCCCTATGAACATAAATTTGATTGTCAAAGTTGATCTTTTTTATCATAGGCTGAGTGGGTCAGACATGTTCATGGAAGAGAGCATTGGCAAAACATGGGTGGATTGTCCATGAAAAGGATGATAAGGACGCTCTAAGAAGCACATTCGACAAAATCACCCTTTACATATCCCTAGGAAGGTGGAGAATGAATAAATAAATATGTCTAAACAATGAGAAAACATACCTCAAATGAATAATATACCTTCCCAAAAACATACCTCCCAAAATTGCACGCTACCACTGCTAAGCCAGTTCTAAACAGCAAGAATGACATCCAACAATAACAGCATAAATAACATTACATTCCAACACCCTCCAAAAAAAAAGAGAAGAACGAGAACTTACATCACCAACTTCTGTTATTTCTGTTTTGCCGGTAGAAAAGTCCAATGAGCCAATACAAGCCAGGAGTTCCTGTAGAAGGCGAGTGCATGGGAAATTCAGATATACTACAATCCAGTCAATGAAGTTCTTTATTTCTCAGATTGACAGATATCTTAAAAGATACATAAAACTTTGCTGTTAATTTCTATGAAATATGACTACCGATTTCCATAGCACATAAATATGTAACATGAGACATGACTGACAAGCATGAAGAATATTCTATCTGACAAACCTTTATCCTACTACTTCCCCATGAATTAAGGTTCTTCTCCTCCCATGTTCCATAGCACATAAATATGTAATTGATCTATATATTGCACATGCCAAGCATGTCTCTGGTTTGTTCAGGAGCCTTGTGTGAAACTTTCTGTTACCAGAATATACTATCGTTCATAAAGCTAGCTTTTACGTCCTAATAAACATCAGTGCAAACATTTTCAATGATCTTCAGTTTCAAGTTTTTCTACCATTTGTAAAATCACTGAAAAGATTGTGCCATCAATTTCTCTTTAGTTCAGACTAATGGCATACCAGTTAGATTGAATCACAATGAACAAGGCATAAAAGCGGTTATCTGATAACCATCCACAACTCTGCGCTTTACCATCAAGCGTACAACAATTCCACGCAAAGTGACAAGAATCTCGTAAAGTAGTCATCAATTGTTAAGAATGGGGGGGGGGGGGGGGGGGGGGGGGGGGGGGTAAGCAGATCAATAAACTAAGTAAGCCTCTTCAAAAGCCTTAAAATGAAGACATATGGAACCATGTCTTAACACATATAGTCTGGTTCAACACAGTTTCGAACTAAGGTTATCACCATGCAATTGCAATTAAATGTCGGCAAAATCTATCAAGTGCAATGATTATTAAGAGTTTGGTAATCTATCCCTCTGATCATTTGCTTACCTCCAGCCAAACTGAAGTAGTTTCACTTCCCGTGAATAGATATTGACCAATAAAAATGGTGTCCCCTTTCTTTACAGCCTGCAGACATTGATCATACTTCAGTTTATGTATGAGAAAAGTACTACCACAGACATCACATATCCGTACTGGAAAGGAAAAAAATAACACTTCTGAGATGCGAATGATGTTATTACTCTTTTTGCTATTTCTGTGATAAGAAAGCTATAGAGTAAACTTGAACATAGTAGGAATTAGAAGAACAACACAAACAGTTGATGATTTTATTCCATGTTTTCTTTTATACCTCTATGCCCTTATACTTCCAAAGAGCATGATAATGTCATCTCTCCACAGAAAAACAATGAAGAAATGCTAAGTATTGAAGCACGCAAACATAGGACTAAAGTTTGAAGAGAAACTCCTGGGGTTACATCTTAGAAGAGATATCTTTGTAATAGTGATTAGATGATCCTGGAAGGTCCCTGCTACCTTAAAGAAAAGGGTAGAGTGACCATCTAGAAATCAGTCAAACGATTAAGTTGGAAATCAGTCAAACTGATTAAGTCGCAAGAAGACATGATTACACATCTGTGAGTCGTTATTCCTTCTATCCATAACAAGAAATTTTCATTCACAGCCCATAGAGCCTAAAAATTCCTTTTGCTATACAATGCTATAAGGAAGGTAACTCGAATGTGAAGACGGATTTGCTCACCTTTGGAAGCCCATGGAAGTTGATAGGTAAAAGCTTTGAAGTAGCTTCTTGATCTTGGTCTGGAGTTAGAACAACAAAGGCCTCAGCTTCGAGGAGGATAGGATGCTCACTTTTGTTGACAACCTGCAACTCTGGGCCTACTGTATCCAGCATAACCTGAAAAAAGAAGGCAAAATGTATATCTGAGTAAAACATAATAAACAGGAGTGATACATCTTGAAAACTTTAACAATACTATAACTGTTGATACAATGTTTTCCTTTATTTCTTCTTTACTTTTCCTCCCTTTGTTGGTAAAACAGTTGTTTACTTAAACCTTGACATAATTGAAATCTTTCTGCATGCATGAGGAATAATATACTTTTCATCGAGGACAGAAGAATGCCATATAAAAAAACTCGCAGGAGGAGAATTTGGAATTTACTTCAGAAAAATACATCCATTGATTCACTAGGAGTCTTCTGTTGGATATACTCTTACGAAGTTAAAATAAATATAAATAAATGAAAATGTGAGAATTCAAAAATCAAGATAGGGGCTCACCGCGCAGAGTTTCTTGGTACTCTTGACAGCCTTTCTCAGATTTTCCAAAGTTTCTTGGTGGTACTCGACATCTCCCAAGGAGAAATCAAAACGCGCCACTGCCACAAAACATGAAGTAAAATCATCAAAATCCAACATATGGAAATCAAATTCTAATTTGGAGAAATGACAACCACTAATTCGAAACTACAATTTTAGGATGCAAATGACTTTCGGATTCTTGTATGGATGCTAGATTAGAGCTAGTATTCAATCGGTTTAGGTATAAAGCATGTTATAAGGATGATTAAACAATTGATGACTTATGAGAAAGTAAACTTAAGGCATGACACCAAGAAACTACTATCGTAGTATACCCTTGGAAGAAGTGACAAGAATCTGAAGTTGCAATACATTCCCGTTACTCTATTTACCAGAGAAAAGAGTACCAGAATGTAATGCAGCTTAGCATGCACCATGCAGTTCAGTCAAATGGTGGAAAGATATGATCATTTATATTGGTAAACATTGAGGTGGAAAGATTTCTATTACAATGCAAATATGTAAACTCTCAAAAACATGTCAAATGGCATAAATGTTTAAATAGATAGAAGGGAAGTTGCTTAACTGTGTGCAAAGACAAGGGAAGAAAATGAGAACCAGAACAACATGCATGTAGCAATTACATATCTATAGTTAGTGCTAAACTTGAATCAAATATGACATACATATACCAATATGAATCAAATTTGACCACCAGCCTATCATACCAATTATGGGTGTCAGTGACTGTGTCAATTAAAAAAAAGTGTCAGTGATTATCAACTAAATAATTAATAACCGCAAAAGTGAAAAAGAAATGGAATGTGTATATACCTTCCCATTGATCTTGAGAGCCTGGCGGGGAATGATTATGGACCTTAGCATTTACATGAGTATGGACCTTAGCATTTGTATGAATATATATGGACCCTGTAAACAGCTTACAACACAGTCAAACTTTCAGAATGCAATAATGATTAAAGAAAAATGAAAACAAACAACAATCAACTAAACCCAAACCTTAGCAACTAGCTCAATAAGCTTGTTGGGCAAAGCTTCGATATTCAATGGCGCCATTTTTGTAGTGGCAACAACAGTTGCAGCCTCTGAAATTAAGGTGTACCCATCATGTGGCATCATGGGACACATGTTTTAGTTCAAAGGTTGGGATATGGACCTTGATTGTGGTGTCTGATGAGCAGTAGCAGCAAGTGTTTGTTCCAGGAACAGGGTGTGGCCTCTGTTTTGAGCAGTTTCTGGGCATGACCAAAGCTGGCTTCACGATAGGCTGAATATTCTGGCTGTGGCTCTGTCATGCTGCATAATCAAATAAATGGTTGTCAACTTCATTTGTTGTACAAAACTGAGGCAAATTGTTTAAAATTAAAACTTAGGGAACATGAACATGAACAAAAATCTGAAGAAGCAACCAACAAGTTTTATAAAAGCAATGGTGTTAAAGTATGAAATATAAGCATGTCATAAGCATGCAACAGACAGGACAATTATTCCACATAGTAGAAAAGTAGGAAACTGCTTCAAATTCATAAATACAACCTTAGAATTCAATTACCTCCTCATATGGATCATCAAGAATTCCATCATAGAGCCATGAATCAAGGGCCTCCACATATGAACCTTAGAAGCACTGACACTTGTGACTGAGGATTCTGCTTTGCATTGATTGATTGAGAACACTACATCAAGTTCTCACCTGATGAAGAACAATAGGCAGCTGCTCTGGTGGCTTTTTATTTTCAGATCCATGGTCAAGCCAAACCTCAAAAGCTGTCAGATGTTCCTTGAAAAATGGGCTGGACTGAAACACAAAGCAAATAAGTCAATTACAAAAGATGCCAGCAGTAGAACACCAGTACATAACTTCCTGGGGAAAAAAGTGTTAATGTGAAAAACACCTTAAATTCTGAATTAGACTCCTCAACCAATGAGGGAAGCTGAGTGAGACAGATTTCAGCAGCCAATGAACCATTCACATGGAGATGAATGAAGGGACTGCAGGGCCCTTGCTGCCTCTTATTTTTCAGCTTCCTTGGCAGCCACAACAGCAGTCATGGTCGAAGCTGTAACGTAAGATGCTACTTCAGAATTGTACACTCTAGACGGAGATTGCCCACCTACTCCAGCCTTGTTGCCGCCGCTCTCATCTGATTCCTCAGAAATCACATTTCCTGCCTTAGACTTCTTGGCTAAAGACAGTATACCCTTTGCGCGAGATTGAACGTATGTAGCAGCGGATGCAGCTATGTCATGAGCTACTGTCAATCCTAACTGAACCGGCGCTTTGGATTTTGCCAAACTGCGTAAAGACTTCCATAAGCTTCTTAATGATACAATAACATGAAGTGGAGACAAGAAATAGGAATTACCATCTCAATGCCATCTTGATTGGTGTAGTGAGACAGGATATATACACATCTGCAGGAAACTCGGCACTCTGTGGAAGATTTTCATGCGCTTCACAGGCAGCAAGTAAAATGCAATCTTTCAAGTAAAATGTGACCTGAACCAGATCCTAATAATGATAAGTGTTGGGATATATATGTTGAATAACTTCTGGCAAGATCTGAACCATCCCGAGTTCTATTGAAGAGCTCGTCACGTGACCTGAAGGCTGTAACGAATATAAAGAACAGGTTTCACCATGTGAAAATGAATACAAACTCAACAGCTGGAGGTGAAAAGATTTCAACTCACTCAAATTTTCAGGGCACAGATTTTCAGATTGCAGGTGAAAAGATTTCAACTCAATCAATTGGCCCTTCAGAACATCAAATTTCTCTGGGGTAAGCTTGTTCAATATACTGAAAAGTGGAGAAATTATAAAGTCAGCACACATATATGACCAAGTAACTTACTGACTGAAAAAGAAGATAAAACATCCAAAATCAAGGGGACTAAATTCATATTGCAATGAATAAAACTTGTTGACATAAATAGATTTTGTGCTTTTGTTGTCGCTTTAAACATTTATGAGCAACATTTTAAGATTTATGCGGTGCATCGAGGCCTAATTGACTGAAATACATGTAAAAGAAACGAGTTTTTGTTATGAACTGACTTACTGAAGCTATTTTGATGCTATTTCTGCAGGATGGAAGCAATCATATTCAGTTCACTGACAGATTCCTCAGCAATAGATGGAGTAGTCTTGGCAGATTTTAGCAATGCTGTCAAAGAAAGCAGATAAAGGATGTTAAATTTGCAACTGTAACACTAAATTTGTAGAAGCAATTGAAGTGAGATGTATTGAATGACAACAGGGCTATTCGAGATGCCCAATCTCCTGTAGAGCAATTGCTCAATGTACAATCTGTTTACAAATGAATGAATACTTGTTTCTCTCCCTGTTCTCCTATTTATACAAGTACCTAACATACACTAACAATACTGACAGCAATGCTAACAGCGCAACTAACACCCATCTAACAGAGCTAACCTGACAGAGCAACTAACACCCATTCTAACAGAGCTAACAACCTGACAGAGCAACTCTAACAACAATACTAACCCAGCCTTTGCTCACAGACAGCTTTGCATCTTTGCATTTACTTATACTTCTTCCTTGTATATGTGAACCTGATAGGGGTCTATCAGTTTTGTAAACATTTAAAAGTAAGACACAATTCTTACTAAAACTATCTAAATTAACCTACTAAAACTAAAATAAAACAAATTGCAGTACATAAGAAAAACTGCAACGCATCTGACACGTGACCATCTGTGTTCAAATGTATTACAACTAATAAGGAAATTAAGTAAAATGTTTTTTACTGCATATTGAGATAGGGATGCATTGCAACACTTCAAATATGTTTCGTTTTGTAAAAAAAACCAAACAAATGAGAAGTGGGATTATGAAATTGTGGTTCTAGTTGTATATCGATCTCTTCTTCTAATTGTGATATAGTGTAATTCACTGCAATATTTCAAAATTATGACTACACTGAAGATGTATCATCAATTTTTCATGTTCATTGTCTCAACAGTTGAAATAACCCATAGAATGAGATGTACAGACAACTGGATGCTTTAATGAATGAATATATCTTACTGAAGTGGTCCATGAGTCCATCCATAAACATTTATGAATCCAAGAAGAAGAAAAAAATTTGGTTGCATAAGCATATAAATGAACAATAACTGCAAGACATAACATATTTGCCTAGGGTATCATAGAGAGGCACACAAATCAAACTATGAGCGCTGCAAGCCTGCGGAAGATCCAAAGCACTTGCATTCAACGATACATATCAAAATAATGTCTTAAATTGTGGTTACTAATTGGAAGATAATGCTAGTAAATCGGCCAAATGAGTAATCATAATACTCTAATAAGGAAATCAAAGAGGAAAGAGAAAAAAATTCAATTCCAGAATTACCTATCTGAAAAATTGATCCTTCAATCAACCAAAACTGATACAAAGACTGATCCTTCAAAGCCTTCCACAATTACTTCATACACTGATACAAAAAACGATACAAATTACTTCATAAACTGATACAAAAATAGATACAAATTAAAAATCATTAGGGTTTGCGGTGAAAGAAAAGCAGGAGAGAGTGAGTGTGTTGAGAATCGGATACCGACCTGAAACGGAGAGCGAGAGCACGTACGGCGAGAACTAGAGCACGTTGGAGAGGGAGAAATAGAACGGAGAGGGAGAGCGATCGGAGAGGGACAGCAGAACGGAGAGGGAGAGAGAGAGCGATCGGAGAGGGAGAGCAGAACGCGGGAGACAGATCGAGAAGTTGAGCGGGATTCTTCTTCCTTCCTTCCTTCCTTCTTCTTTCTTTTGCTTTTTTTTTTTTTTTTTCGATTCGAGCGGGATTCTTGCCGCCTGCGAATTGAAGTCCCGCCTACATATCTTTCATGGCATTTTACAACGCACAAATCAATTTGGCCATACAAAGTTTGCATAGCATTTTGGCCCAATTGAACAAATTTAGGTTTTGACTTTTTTATAGCACTTTAGGTAAAAACGCTATGGTCATATGCTATTAATGACCTGTTTTGTTGTAGTGCTTCTTATATATATTCTACAACAGACAAAGAAGAGTACAAAAAATGAGGAATATGAGATGCTCCTATTCTTTGACACAATCAATCATATGGTCAGTAAACTGGCAAATTTCTTGAGATAACCAATCTGTTTTTACAATTTGCGAGCAATATTCTTAAAAAATCTTAGTTTGATTGTATTTGTGGCAGATATCAAACTCATCAGCTACGCATCATCCCCCGATTTTATTCCCAAAAATGGTCAAATTTTTGCAAGACAAGGACTCAAAGTCTTTTGTTCCCTCCCAATTGTTGGAAAGAATTAGAGAAGGACTCAAAGTCCTTTACATACAAGGACTTCAAGTCCTATTCTCTATTTAAGAGCAGCAGCATATACAACATGAATGAGCAGCACACAAAACGCTGAAACAGGGCAGCACATAAAACGCTGAAACGGGGAAGCGTACACAGTTGAAACGGTCAGGGACGGAGCCACTAACTTCAAATTTTTTTTTTTTAATATGGCCACCCTTGCCGAAAAATTCGTCTTGCCCCACCCCTTCCTCTCTATTTGTTCTCCCTCCCTGTTCTGCCCATCTGTTCTCATTTGCTTCCTCTATCTGTTTACTGCGACACTGACAATTACCCCTTTTTGCTTGACTTAGTTGTTTTTCCCACCATCGCCATCAACAACCAGCAACCACAACAACCTCTTTCCTTCTTTGAGGAAGAAGTTTTAAAAAAAATGTATTTTCTCGATGAATTCGTATCTCGATATCTAGTTTGGTATTTTATTCATAGAATATTTTTGGAGATACATGAAAATGTTGATCCATTAAATTTTTTTCTCAAGATATATGTTTGTATCTCGAGGTTCATCTGTAGGTTATTGTTTTAAGGACATTTTGGTAATCAACGTGAGCATTTTGGCAGTCAATGTACGTTGATTGCTAGTCCTGGGGGGAGACTGTAATAGTGTTCAATGATAGGGTAACATCTAATGAGCTATTTATGATAGGTGGTAAATCGCAATAATCCAATTTTTTTGTCCACATCTAATTTTACATTTGAAATTAATTTTATATACCAATTTGATTTGTCTCCCATATATTTATCTTTTGTGCTCCTACAAAGTAGCTTGTTGGATTCATTTTCTTCCCCGTAAATTAGATGAAGTTTTGTTTAACAATTGATGTGTTGTATAATTATTAATGTATTATTCAAATTAAAAAAATTTGTTACAGTAATTAATTACTATATTATCATTAATTAATTATGACTCATTACTCCTCCCCCCCTTCAACATAAATCCTGGCACCGTCACTGGAAACGGTGCAGCAATACGGTGTGAAAAAAGGCAGCAAGACGATGTGAAACGGGCTGTGAGAACAGCAAGAAACAGGCTGCGAGTACGGCATGATTCGGTGTGAGTTCAGCGTGAAACAATAGCCAAGTAGAAGGATTGAAATCTGGTGATTTTGGGTGCTCTTCATTTGCGAGTTCCGTCAAATCTTCAGAGTTTCTTTTGGGTTCTACTTCCATTGTAAGGAGTGGAGAAGGAAGATTGAGAATGGGCTCTTGTTACTTGGTGGCATTATTGGCTTGAGATTGGGTAATCTCAAGGATCGTTGTTTGACAATGTTGTAATCTTCAAGTAAGTGTTTCCATATCAATAAGATAGTTATAAAGTCGTAGTCCATGGAGTAGGCAAAGCCGAATAACGTAAATCCTGGTGTGATCTTTATTTTTTCGCATATTACGTATTGTTTGCTTATTAATTTCATAGCGTTTTCAGTCATTCACTTTCGCCAACTAAGTCTTAGCCTTGTGTTTGGAATTATTTGCATCAGTTGGTGTTTTGACTAATTGTTCCAGCAGGTATTTTCCTTACAAGTGGTATCAAAGCGCTAGTTGGTTGGTGTTTGTGCTTTGAATGTGTCAAATAAATGGCTGAAAGGGTTTCTTCATCACGGGATGATGGCTATGTGAAAGTCCATGGATTCGATATTATTCGATTCAATGGTAGGAAAAATTTTAAAGCTTGGCAAATGGATTATAAAAATATTATGGTTAGTTTGGATCAGATTGATGCACCGGATGAGAAAAAGAAACCATCATCAGATAAGGTGACGGTTGATTTTATTGAGAAGTGGAGTAAAATGGATCAGAAAACATGTAGTAAGATTCGCTTTGCCTTTATTGCAATGTGACTTACAACTTCGATGATGAGATGATGGCTTAGGATATTTGGGATAAGCTTCAGGCTATGTATCTTTAGAATGATTAGATGAGTGTGATGCACATACAGAAGAAACTATTCACTTTCAGTTGTAGACAATGCAACTGTAGACTGCAACGTAGATCTCCAACTTACTGGTCCTTTAGCAAGAGTAAAGATATAACCAGTAGTTGATCGTCGCTTATCCAGATCTCCTGCATAATCTGAATCCACATAACCAACACAATGTTGACCATTACTCACATCCTTCTCAAATAGTAAACCAACATCTACTGTACCCAGGATGTACCGTAGAATCCATTTCACCGCTTGCCAGTGTCCTTTTCCTGGATCATGCATGTACTGACTTACCATACTGACTGCCTGTGAAATGTCGGGCCTCGTACACACCATTGCATACATTAAGCTTCCCTTTGCATTTGCATATGGCACTTGAGCCATGTACTCTCGTTCCTTATCAGTACTAGGAGACATAGAAGCTGAAAGCTTGAAGTGAGGGGCAAGAGGTGTACTAACCGATTTTGTGTTGTCGTTCATCCCAAATCGTTGTAACACCTTTTTCAAATATGCTTGTTGTGACAAGCTCACAGTTCCCTTCACCCTGTCTCTTCGAATTTCCATGCCAAGGATCTTCATAGCTTCACCAAGATCCTTCATTTCAAACTGAGTTCTCATCTGGCATTTCAATTTATCAATCTCATACTTGCTTTTAGAGGCTATAAGCATATCATCTACATATAAGAGCAAATATATAAAGGAACCATCAAGAAGCTTACGGAAGTAGACACAATGATCATAATGGCTTCGAGTGTACTTCTGCCCTAGCATAAACTGATCAAACCGCTTGTACCACTGTCTTGGAGACTGCTTCAACCCGTACAAGGACTTGTTCAATTTACACACACAATCTTATTTCTCTGCAACCTTATACCCATTTGGCTGAGTCATATAGATCTCCTCCTTTAATTCTCCATGTAAAAACGCAGTTTTTACATCTAATTGAGCTAACTCAATATCAAATTGTGCAACTAAGGCTAGCAAAATTCGAATGGAAGAGTGTTTCACAACTGGAGAAAAGACTTCATCGTAGTCTATACCTTCCTTCTGATCATAACCTTTCGCAACTAACCTTGCCTTAAAACGCACACCATTACTAGGAGATCCTTCTTTCTTTGTGTATACCCATTTGCACCCAATAGCTTTCTTACCTTTCGGTAAGCTACACAATTCCCATGAAGAGATTGCATCTCTTCATCCATAGCCTTCTTCCATTGTTCACAGTCGGTACTTTGAATTGCTTCTTTATAGGTAGAAGGCACTTCATCCTCAACTACTGGAAGTGCATAGGCAACACAGTCACTAAACCTTTGAGGACGTTTTACATTCCTCTTAGGTCTACTTGTTGCAATTGACCCTTGAATTGGAGTCTCTGAAACGTCATCAACTGTATCTACCGCAGTCTCACCACCCACTGTGGAATCAGTAGGTACTACATCTGTAGATACAGGACTAGCTGGAACACGTAGAGTAGCATCAATCTCCACCTGCTGCGAATTCTCTATGGTCGAACTCTCCACCTGCTGAGAGTTATCTGGCTTAAGCATAGAAGCCTCATCAAAAGTCACATCCCTGCTAATAACAATCTTCTTGGATTCAGGGACCCACAACTTATAGCCTTTTACACCATCCACGAAACCTAAGAAAATAGCTTTCTTGGCTCGGGGATCCAACTTACCTTCTTGAACATGAAAGTAAGCAGGACAACCAAAGATATGTAATCTTTCATAGTCATTAGCAGGATTTCCAGACCATACCTCCATAGGAGTTTTTCCATCAATCGCAGCCGCAGGCAACCTGTTGATGAGATGGCACGCATATGTCACAGCCTCAGTCCAAAACGCTTTGCCCAATCCAGCATTGGACAACATACAACGAACCTTCTCCAGCAATGTACGGTTCATGCGTTCTGCCACCCCATTCTGTTGCGGAGTATTTCTAACCGTGAAGTGTCTAACAATTCCCTCATCCTGACATACTTGCAAGAACGGATCAGCTTTGTATTCACCTCCATTATCTGAACGGAGCCTTCTGATCTTTCTGCCAGTCTGAGTTTCAATCATCTTTTTCCACTTCAGGAACACATTCAAGACCTCATTTTTATGCTTCATGGTGTACACCCACACACGTCTTGAATAATCATCTACAAAAGTGACGAAATAGCGCATACCTCCCAATGATGCTTGCTTGGCAGGTCCCCAAACGTCCGAGTGAACATAATCAAGAGTCCCACGAGTACGGTGGATAGCGGTGCCAAACTTGACTCTTGTCTTCTTGCCCATTACACAATGTTCACATAATTCTAACTTGCAGGTCTTAGCACCTTTTAGCAAACCTTGTTTCACAAGAGTTTGCATACTCTTCATACCAACATGCCCTAAACGCATGTGCCACAATCTGGTCGTATCACAAGAAGTACTTGTAGACTCAATAACTGCAACTTCTCCCGTAATTGTATTCCCGGTCAAGAAATACTAATTACCTCTTTTGATTGCCTTCATCACCACCATTACACCAGACACAACCTTGAGAACACCATCTGACACGGTTATCTTGTAACCTTTGGTATCCAAGGAACCCACTGAGATGAGATTCTTTTTCAAAGCAGGAACATACCTTACTTCTTTCAAATCCCGAACTATACCATCAAACATCTTCAGCCGGATTGTACCTATCCCTTCTGTTTTGCATGTCTGATCATTACCCATCAAAACAGTTCCACCATCTAGCCTTTTAAAGCTAGAAAACCAGTCCCTATGGGGACACATATGATAAGTGCAACCCGAATCCACAATCCACTCGTCAGTGGAACACATCAATGCTGATATAGACAGGGAATACTCATCAGAATCTTCATCACTACGCTCGGCAACATTCACATTGGTGCGTTTCTTCCCTTTCTCTTTGGCTTTGATTTTCAGACAATCTTTTACCCAATGCCCTTTCTGATGACAGTAAGCGCATTCATTTATCGCCGGAGCCTTTGACCCACTTCTCGATTTGGATCGAGATTTATCTCTTTTACCACCAGATTTTCTCCTTCTTGATCTTCCCCTCGCAGTCAATGCTTCAGAAGCTGCATCCCTATGGATTTTAAGGTCCATCTTCCTGTACTCATAATTGAGCAGCGCTGTAGCAATCTCATCATAATTTAATGATTCTTTTCCCGTTAACAAAATTGTAACGAGATGCTCATATTCTTCTGGAAGGGAATTCAAAAGGCACAAAACCTTATAATTCTCTGGAACAATTTCTTCTAAATTCAATAGGTCGGCAATTAGCCTATTGAATTCATCCAGATGCTCAGACAAAGTAATACCTTGTCTCATATTCATCCGGAACAACTGTTTCATGAGGAAGAGTTTATTTTGAATACTCTTCGTCATGTACTTGTCTTCCATCTTTTTCCACAATGCTTTAGCGGAGGTTTCCTTCATGACGAAGTATTTTTGTTCCTTCGCTAAACACAGTCGGATAGACCCACACGCTTGCCGATTCAATTTGTTCCAATCTTCTTCTCCCATGGCGTCCGGCTTATCACCCAAAGCATTCTCTAAATTTTGTTGTGCGAGCACATCCAATACTTCACATTGCCACATGCCGAAGTTGTTCTTGCCATTGTTCTTCACATCGACATCAAACTTACCGACTGTAGCGGTAATCATCTTCGAACTGGAACCTGAAATTGATGCCTCTGTCATGTTCCTCAATACTTTCATACAAAACTATCAATTCACACTTACACACGAACCAAGGAATTACCTTCGGCTCTGATACCAATTTGTTGCGCCTCGCGAAAGCGTAACAGATTGCGGAACACAATTGATAGTTGCAATAGAAAGTAATAAATCCAAATTATAAACAAGGCAATGTAAAATAAATGGAAATAAATAAACACGTACCGCACACAGCAATTTAACGTGGTTCGGAAAGTTTGCCTACGTCCACGGGCAAAGAGAATAGCTTTACTAATGAGATTAAGGAGTACAAATGGAGAGAGAGGGAGCTACACAACGTCAGGGACGTTACAAATACACACGTGTCTGAATGACACCACGGAGAAAAACGCAGGGTGCGTTTATCCTTTACAAACAAAAAGAAAAATAACTCTTTTCTCTTTCTTTTCTCTCTCCTCTCTTTCTCTCATTCCTCAAAAAAGAAACACAAACACAGATTAGGGTTGAAGAACCCTAATCTCTCAATCTTTCGCTCTCTCTCACAATCAAATGGAAGAAGATGATCTTCTTAAGAGGAGGGGTTCCTCTTTTTATAGCCCCTTGAGGCGGTGAAGGGTGGCGGTGATGGAGGGTTCCATCACCTTCCACCAACTTCTTCTTCCTCCAGGTGTTCTTGAAGATGCAACTCAGATCCAGCTTCCACAACTCAAATCCAGCTCATATGGGTTGTCCTCCATGCCGACATGCCGCAATCCCTTGCCGACAAGCCGTCTTTGAGAATTCAACAGGTACTTTGCTTCCCTGTTTGTGTTATGTTCTTCCCTGTTTCCAACACAACAGACAAAGAAGAGTACAAAAAATGAGGAATATGAGATGCTCCTATTCTTTGACACAATCAATCATATTGTCAGTAAACTGGCAAATTTCTTGAGATAACCAATCTGTTTTTACAATTTGCGAGCAATATTCTTACAAAATCTTAGTTTGATTGTATTTGTGGCAGATATCAAACTCATCAGCTATACATCATCCCCCGATTTTATTCCCAAAAATGGTCAAATTTTTGCGAGACAAGGACTCAAAATCTTTTGTTCCCTCCCAATTGTTGGAAAGAATTAGAGAAGGACTCAAAGTCCTTTACATACAAGGACTTCAAGTCCTATTCTCTATTTAAGAGCAGCAGCATATACAACATGAATGAGCAGCACACAAAACGCTGAAACGGGGAAGCGTACACAGTTGAAACGGTCAGGAACGGAGCCACTGACTTCAATTTTTTTTTTTTTTTTTTTTTTTTTTTATAATATGGCCACCCTTGCCGAAAAATTCGTCCTGCCCCACCCCTTCCTCTCTATTTGTTCTCCCTCCCTGTTCTGCCCATCTGTTCTCATTTGCTTCCTCTATCTGTTTACTGCGACACTGACAATTACTCCTTTTTGCTTGACTTAGTTGTTTTTCCCACCATCGCCATCAACAACCAGCAACCACAACAACCTCTTTCCTTCTTTGAGGAAGAAGTTTTAAAAAAAATGTATTTTCTCGATGAATTCGTATCTCGAGATCTAGTTTTGTATTTTATTCATAGAATATTTTTGGAGATACATGAAAATGTTGATCCATTAAATTTTTTTCTCAAGATATATGTTTGTATCTCGAGGTTCATCTGTGGGTTATTGTTTTAAGGACATTTTGGTAATCAACGTGAGCATTTTGGCAGTCAATGTATGTTGATTGCTAGTCCTGGGGGGAGACTGTAATAGTGTTCATTGATAGGGTAACCTCTAATGAGCTATTTATGATAGGTGGTAAATCGCAATAATCCAATTTTTTTGCCCACATCTAATTTTACATTTGAAATTAATTTTATATACCAATTTGATTTGTCTCCCATATATTTATCTTTTGTGCTCCTACAAAGTAGCTTGTTGGATTCATTTTCTTCCCCGTAAATTAGATGAAGTTTTGTTTAGCAATTGATGTATTGTATAATTATTAATGTATTGTTCAAATTAAAAAAAAATTGTTACAGTAATTAATTACTATATTATCATTAATTAATTATGACTGATTACTCCGCCCCCCTTCAACATAAATCCTGGCACCGTCACTGGAAACGGTGCAGCAATACGGTGTGAAAAAAGGCAGCAAGATGATGTGAAACGGGCTGTGAGAACAGCAAGAAACAGGCTGCGAGTACGGCGTGATTCGGTGTGAGTTCAGCGTGAAACAATAGCCAAGTAGAAGGATTGAAATCGGGTGATTTTGGGTGCTCTTCATTTGCGAGTTCCGTCAAATCTTCGGAGTTTCTTTTGGGTTCTACTTCCATTGTAAGGAGTGGAGAAGGAAGATTGAGAATGGGCTCTTGTTACTTGGTGGCATTATTGGCTTGAGATTGGGTAATCTCAAGGATCGTTGTTTGACAATGTTGTAATCTTCAAGTAAGTGTTTCCATATCAATAAGATAGTTATAAAGTCGTAGTCCATGGAGTAGGCAAAGCCGAATAACGTAAATCCTGGTGTGATCTTTATTTTTTTCGCATATTACGTATTGTTTGCTTATTAATTTCATAGCGTTTTCAGTCATTCACTTTCACCAACTAAGTCTTAGCCTTGTGTTTGGAATTATTTGCATCAGTTGGTGTTTTGACTAATTGTTCCAGCAGGTATTTTCCTTACAAGTGGTATCAAAGTGCTAGTTGGTTGGTGTTTGTGCTTTGAATGTGTCAAATAAATGGCTGAAAGGGTTTCTTCATCACGGGATGATGGCTATGTGAAAGTCCATGGATTCGATATTATTCGATTTAATGGTAGGAAAAATTTTAAAGCTTGGCAAATGGATTATAAAAATATTATGGTTAGTTTGGATCAGATTGATGCACCGGATGAGAAAAAGAAACCATCATCATATAAGGTGACGGTTGATTTTATTGAGAAGTGGAGTAAAATGGATCAGAAAGCATGTAGTAAGATTCGCTTTGCCTTTATTGCAATGTGACTTACAATTTCGATGATAAGATGACGGCTTAGGATATTTGGGATAAGCTTCAGGCTATGTATCTTTAGAATGATTAGATGAGTGTGATGCACATACAGAAGAAACTATTCACTTTCAGGTTGCAGCCAGGTAAACTCATGACTGATCATATTAAATGAATTTGAATGTTTATACTCAGATTGTGTTAGCTTGGGAGCTAAATTTGAAGATAGTCAAAAAGCATTATTCATGTTAATTTCTTTGTTACCGGAATGGGAACCATTTGTTGATCAGATGACAACATTGAAGAAAGAAAAATTTGTGTATAGTGATATTGTTCAAGCTGTATTTGCAAAGGCTTCCAGAAAGAGTGTTTCGAATGAACATGTTCAAGCACAGTCTTTTGGTGATAAGGGAAAGAAATTACAAGATAAACAACTACAGAAGGAACCGGTCTAAATCAAAAGGCAGAATTATGTCTATGGTTGAATGTCACAAATGTAAGAGCAAATGTCATTACAGGGGGGATTTTCCAGATTGAAAGGATAATCACAATAAGCAAGAGAATGAGAGTAAGGGCATAGTGAATGTTGTTAAAACACCGAATGTGGTAGAGGATATTCTAATTGGGGGTGACTTAGCACATGCACTAATGGAAAAATCTTATGACCATTTGTATGACGGTTGGATGTTGAATATTGAAGCTTCGTATCATATGTGTCCCGTAGCGGAATGGTTCAGCACTTATCACGAGGTTAAAGATAGTTCAGTTAAAATGGGTGACTTTCGGCCTTGCAAGACAATGGGTGTTGGTACAGTCAAATTCTAGTTGGCAGATGGGTCATGTAGATAGCTTACCGACACTACATCAAAAGGCTTGATTAGATACACGGAGATGGCTACGGCTCAACACCGTTAGTTTATTTGCCACGGCCCAAAATCGTGGCTAGAGCCTAAAACCATCACTACACCAAAAGGCTTGATTAGCTACACGGAGATGGCCACGGCTCAAAACCGTTAGTTTATTTGCCACGGGCCAAAATCATGGCTATAAAAAGAAAATGCACATGTGTTTTCTTTGGCGCCATTGCGAAAACAGTTTCGCGGTCTTGCAAAAGGAGCTCCATTTTCATTTCAAATCAGAGCGTTGGAGTTCCATTTTCTTTGAGAGGAGTGAGAGAGAGCTCCATTTTCGTTTCAAATTGGCGCAGAGGAGCTCCATTTTCATTGAGAGTAAAACCATCAAAGAAGTGAGACTCAGAGTGAGAGAGACATGTATGGGTTAATGGAGTGAGAGAGACGACGATCCCACCCACCATGTCGACCTCCTGCTACCAAGATCGATGAAGATCGCAACTCAAATCATCCCAAAACCCTCCAACCCTCAGCACCAGTCGATCGACATAGTCAATCGAACCCATCTTCCAGTCGATTGAGCCCATCTTCCGCCTTCACCAGTTGATTGATAGCCCTCTACACTCCAATTGATCGATCAACATACCTCTCACACTCCCCATACCTTCTATCGACATACCAGTTCAGTCGATCAAAAGGTTTGCCAAGAAGAAATCAAAGTGTTTGCGAAGAAGAAGAAATCGAAGGGAATAAGAAGAACTTGAAGGGTTTGCGAAGAAGAATACCTAAGAGAGAATCGAAACTATGGGTTTGGCAAGAAACCCAGATGCCAGATCCAAGCAATCAATCAGGTATGATCAAAACCCCGTTCAGTTTCTTCTTTTCCTATTTTTTTTTTTTTTTTTTTTTACTTCTTCTTCCTCTTCTCTGCGATTCAGTTTTTTTTTTCTGTTTGATCAACTAAGTGAAGAAGAAGACCTAATAGTTCGATTCAGTTTCTTCTTTTCCTTCTCTTTGGTCAATATATACATTTTGAAATCGCAATAATTATTGTGAAAATTTTCAGTGATTGGTCATTGACTCAATTTTTCTTCTTCTGCAAGAGAAAAAGGAGGTGCGCAAGAGAAAAGTTAAAGAACCAGTCACACCTGCTGTACCCACCATTGAGCGACCTTGTCGTGAGCGAAAGTCTGTTGAGCGGCTGGTTGCCTCTATTGAAGAAGGAGCAGCCTCGAGCACTTCTTATTGGAAAGGTACTCTTTACTATTCCTTTCTGTTCATGCTTTCATTTGTTTTTAGCTATTCTTTAAATGGTATTTGTATTGAAAATGTTGCTTTGCTCTTTAATTGCATGGTCGTGGTACTGCACTTAAGGACATACCAAATGGTATTTTTATTAACTTTTGATTTAGTTCTAATAACGGTTCATATGTCGTAAATGCATGAGTAGTTTATGTTGATTCTCTTTCTCTTGGAAGAATTTTCTTAGATTTGTTGTTTATCTGAATATGTGGGTCAGTTAAAGATTTGGACATACAACTCACTACTGCTGCGATTCTTGCAAATTATCATCTAAGGCTTATAAGCCCATTTTAGTGAGCTAATGCTATAAAACATTAATACAAAGGTAAAACATTTTGAAATCCACTTCTACATACACGCATGTTTTTGAAACAATGAAAATCTAAATCTGTTAAATCCCGTGGTTGCCAAAATGGATTTTTTTCCTTGAAATAAAAGACGGATTTGTTGCCTTACAAGCGAAATGAGGGTTTAATGTTTTTCCTACTTATCTAATGCAAGCCAAACTTTGAACTTTTTTCCAATCCTTGAATCAGTAAGTGAGCAAAATGTCTCCGTCATGCAATATATTTGCTAGTGAAAAGCCAATGTCTATCTAGAAAAGTCAGTGAAAAGCCAATGTCTATCTAGAATATCTAAATAGAAAATCTGATATATTTGCCAGTGAAAAGCCATTGTAGATCCTATTTGTACTCAATAGGTACAAATAGGATCTACAATGGTCTAGCATGGACACGAATATGGGTGTTTTGCAACACAATGACACAACAAATCTTGGAAAACTAGGGTATATATAACAAGGGCATTTGGATCATCGCCTCCCAGTGGCTATATGTTTGTGCCTATTGAGTATATCTTCATGGACGTTCCATGTCATATATTCAGAGTGTAACCAGGAATAAATCTAATATGTTATGAAAGTTAATGTGTGAAATAGCTAAAGATGCTCTGAATGGTAAATCACTAAATTGAGTGTTTTGAGATTTGTAATATTCACTACAACATAAGTGCCCTTTAATAGCACATAAATATAGCGTTTTTTCAATTTGTGCTATGAAAAGCCTTCTTTTAATAGGATTACAATAAAAAATGCTATAGAACTGAAAGCGGGAAATGAAAATTATGGCGCCACTCGAATTTCAATTGGAAGTTTAGAAAATCCCTCGACTCTCTAACAAAACATGCACCCAATTCCAATTTCTTTCATTAAGGAATACAGGGAAAGGGTAGAGAGAGCGAGGGAGGGAGATCGATCCGAGAGAGAGCGAGCAAGGGAGAGAGCCAGATTGAGGGAGAGAGATCAAGGGAGAGAGCGAGGAAGAGAGATCGATCCAAAGAGAAAAAATCACCTCTCTCTCACGCTCGCTCTCTCAAACACTGCTCTTTTCACTCCTCCAGGCATTTCCTCTCTCTTTCCCCAATTTCGGTTTTAGGGTTTTCGAAATCTGAACTCTTCTCGTCACTGTGTCGTAATTCTTCTTCGATTTTGTCTTGCAGATATTCAGAAAAAGCGAACAATCCTTAAGATTTTATCAGTTAAGCGACGCGAAATGGGGCAGATTCAGTACTCCGAGAAGTATTTCGATGACACCTTCGAGTACAGGTAACAAGACCACTCTTCCTTCTCCCTTATATTGTTGTAAACAAAGAAACAAAAAAATTTGAAGCTTTTTGTTTGTGTGTGTTTTTCAGGCATGTGGTTCTTCCTCCAGAAGTGGCGAAACTTCTTCCAAAGAACCGTCTTCTTTCTGAGGTAAGTTTCTTGATTTCTAGGGGTTTATTTTTTTTTTTCTGAAGAGTATCGAATTGAGGATCTGATTGTGATTTGATGAAAAAAAAAAAAGAACGAATGGTGAGCGATTGGAGTGCAGCAAAGCAGAGGATGGGTGCACTACGCGATCCACCGCCCAGAGCCACACATCATGCTCTTCAGGAGGCCTTTGAACTACCAGCAACAACAGGAGGCTCAGCAATTGCCTAGTTGAGTTGCGAGGGCGAATGTTCGTTCCATTTGGTGAACTCTTTCTCAAACAATTGACTCCCCCTTTTCATCTAGAAAAGAAGAACAATCTAGGGTTTATGTTGATGTTATATGATGTGATGATGATAGTTTCTCTTCTTTAGGGTTTATGTTGAATCAATCAATCAAACACTCTTTGGAGTGAATTTGATGGTGGTAAAGTTACCTTAGTTTGTGAAATTTGATAGATTGGTTATTTGTGGCTCTTGTGATTGCTTTCTTTCTGCTTGAGATTAGGGCTTTATTTTAGGTCAAAGAGCGTGAGAGAGAGGTGATCCATGGAGAGAAAGATTAGGCTAGATGGGTTTTTGTTAATTGTAGCCATAGATTTATAATTTCCTTCTTGTTGTTGTTGTTGTTGCCTTGTTGATTTGTTACTTGTATATGTTTCAGTTTGTTACTTGCATGGAAAAGTGGTTTTGTAGAGTGGAATTGATGTGGATAATTGGTTTTAGGGTTAGATCTACTCAATCAAAGATATTTGATGCTCAAGTTTTGATCCTTTTGAAGAATTAATTTTGGGATTTTTTTTTGGTCAAATATCATCAGGTTTGAAGGTCTTGGAATTTGAGCTTGGTCAAAGCAAAAATCTTCAATCAAGGATTATTGTGAGTCCCCTTAATTATTGACAAATTTATCTGCTGAATTGATCATGGTGATGGTATTGTCAGACTGATTTATTGAATTAATTGATTAATCACTATATATATATATATTTTTTTTTTGAGATTTGGTGATGAATTAGTAGATGGGTATGATGGATTTCTGAGGAATTTCAGATGCAGATCTTGATGATTTTGGTTTTATTTATTAGTTCTGAGTAGAATTTATATGTTGTAGTATGTATATTTGTTGCAATAATTTTGGGTTATTTTATTTATTATTACTTTTTAATTTTTATTGATAAAATTATATGCATAATGCATTAGTATGGTGACATTTAGATTTACAGAAATATGATAGCTTGTATTCTTGTGAGATTAGTCATGGATAGGGTAGGGAAACAACTATCAGCAGTCAGGAAAGAGTGAATATGTTATCCATACCAAAAGAAAGTTACATAGCAGTAAGATCTAAATGTGTTTGCCAAATGTGCAGTTAGGCACAGTTTATAGCTTAGGTTTTGACTTGGTAACATAGGATACCAGGACAAAGGTCAGCAGGGCATGGCTCGAGGATGCTAGCAATTGTAATGGAACCTGCACCTTAAAACAAGGAAAAGAAATGATGCCAAAAGCTCCTTTTCACTGCGGTCTATCAAGATCCAAAGTTTTTTCTTTCTTTTGTTTTTAAATTGAATAAATAAACGTAGGTTGTAACTTAGATAGTAAACACAGGATGGAATACATCTTTATCCTCTTTGCCTGTGCTGCACATGCAGCCAGGGGCTTCCATTCTCCTTAGATATGTCAGACTAATCAGGTTTCTATATCTGAGGCCTTTGGGTTTGTAACTATTTGATTGATTTTGTTGAAGGTTTCATGATATCAAGGAATTTGATGAGAAAAAGAGAAGTTTCCGTAGGCGTATCTCAGATCACAATGCACGTCGTCGGAAACCGACACCTGAAGCAATCCAGTTCAGTTCTGGTAGATTGCTATCACAATTCTATGGTACTCTCGTAGCTCTTACTCTTGAATTATTTTTTTTCTAATGGTGCATGTGCATGGTAGCACTAGGTTACGTTGTGTGTGTGACTAGAAGTTGTAACATATAGGTGGGGTTGATATCTATCTTTTGTATGAATTTTGATGTCAAAGTTAGGTCACATAGACAGACAAATTATTGTATTTATTATTTATTTATCGTTAACTAAGGCTCTGCTAGATGCTGGTGCTAGAGTTCTTGCTATTGAAAAGGTCTAAGGCTGTTCATTTCCTCATTTTTTTTACATTGAAATTTTGATGAAAGCATGGATACCTCCAAACATTCATTGCCAATATATTGCGTTTCAATCGACAAAAAATAATTTCTGGCCTTTTTAAAATAAAAAAAAGATGCCCCTTTTCATAGTAATTTGATATTTTCTTGTATGGTTCATCTGCTGTTATTTCTATTACAGCTTGGAAGGTCGTGCATTTGATGAATCTTCACATGTTCTTTGTAGGTTCTGCAAGAGGACTTCACAAAATGTGATATTTATTCCTACATGACATCTGTGATGGAAGATGAAACATTAACCAGGATAGATTCTAAAAGAGCAAAAGTAAGTGATCACATGTGCCCAAGCTTGTTGGTTTATTTATTTATTTTTCGTTTAGGGAAATCTGTTAAGAAAACAGATTTATAAATATAAGAGAGTCCATCTAATGAAATATCCAAGCGTAATAGTTGTCCTAGAAGAAATCCTTGCATATCTTGTCCAACTTATTGAATTAAAAAAATGGGCGTGTAAAATTTAAAATATTTTCTTGTACTTGCAAAGAGTTTTCTTTGATGGAGTACCTAAGCACGCTCGAGTTTCGTTGTTGTCTCAATTAAAGCCAAGACTCTTTGACATAAATTTGACCCTAGGGATCAAAGCAAACAATGAAGGTTATGTGGGTACCTAGCAAGACAAGAAGAGATCCCAAAGAGGGTGCAAAAGCTTTTAAACAAGTCAATGAAGTCAAAGAACATATCACAACTGATCCTAGGATTGATTCAAGATCTCTACATCGTGTAATAAGAATTCAGGATAGAATTTTGGTCACTGCAAATATGTTTTATGATTGTTTTCCTTCCCATTTTCCATTTGGAGGTTTAGGGCTTTAGGCACATGTTTTGGGGTTTAGAGAGTTTTTGTAAACTATCTTTGTAATAGGAGTTTTTGTTTTGACCTTTTGTTGTTCATTTACATGGTAATGTTTAGCTGAATTAAGAATTTTAGCTTTGAGAGAAGGGGTTTCTCTTCTATCCACCCATACCTCTTAGATTTGATTAGATTCTAAGGTGGAAATCCTCAAGTTGTGAGTGCCTTGTTAGCTTCATTGTTTCACTTTACATCACATACCTTTGAATATTTCACTCTTCGCTTGGATTGCTAGTTGGTAGTATTATTGCATTATAAAGCCTGAGATTACGTCGTGTTTTAGGTTTGGACTTTTGTTATATGAGCATATCAGATGGGATTCTGTCAATTATCTCCAAATGCATTGTTGTTGTATGATATCTATTTGGCAGAGCTTGGTTTTAGTCTCCCATAAACTCTGAGCTCCCAGGAATTTTAATGTTGGATATTGTAGTTAGGTAGTGGTGGTGTTGTGTTTTCTTAACAAGTCAAGTTTATGAATTTTTAATAGCTTAAAAACAGCAGAGAGAGGGGATTTGAGCTAAGCATTTAGCATCATTTTCAGATTTCACTAACACTGGACAGCAAGCTCTGTTTTGACAGAGTGCTCTGTCCTGATGCCCTCTGTTGCTTGGTTTTTTTTCTGCTGTTAGTGTGATGGTGTGCTGGAATTCAGCAGGGGATTGGGCTAGAGTCAGCTGGGTATGGTGTTTTTATTGCTTACAAGGTCAGCCGGGTATGGTGTTTTTACTGCTTACAAGTATATGGTTGCAACTTGGGATGTTAAGGCAAATCTACATACAAATCTATTGGTATGATGAGTATTGGTTTCTCTGCTCTTTTTTCACATGTATAGAAATTGTGAGCAAGCTCTTTTTTCACATGTATAGAAATTGCTAAGTTTCATGTAAGTCACATATCGATGCCTGTTATAGCTTACTATTTTTAGATTTTAGAAGCTGTGCTGTGCCACATGGTACACATATACATGCACAGGAACAGGTTGCCTTCTGGTCTATTTGCAACATGGTGCTCACTCTCTTTATCCTTCTGTATTACTTGATCCTTTCCTGCGTGTTATGTTTTTAGTCAATTTCTAATCACCCCAACATGTAAAGGTAGGTACGAAAGATTTGCCAAACAACTGCATTTTTGTCTCCTGCAGTTTCCATGATTCTTTCCTCTCTGGATCTGGGATTGCCACACTGGGAAGTTGTGGGGATTCTCACTAGCGGCTTGGCCCTCTCAAGTTTTGCTTTATCAGGTAGTGTCCACCGTAGGTTTGACATCTCCATTGTCTAAAAGATGATATGATAATTAATTTCATAGGCCTAAAAAGTTGTAATGTCCATATATCTGTTGCTGCAGGACTTTATTGTACCCATCAGGACATTTCTCCAGAATATGCAAGTATACTTTTGGTAAGGATTCAAGTTTCACATCTCTTCTATGTTGTTGGTTTTCTGGTGGCAAAGATCTTATAAGTGAGAGTGAAACTCATAGTTATAGTCATAATGCATCAAAGTCTAATAAGAACATAAGCTTTTGTCTGTGTATCAAACCCCATTTTTCCAATTTAGCTCTGTAAGAGGGAGATCTCTCAGCCTGCTATGTTCACCTACTTATAGTCACATTCCAAAATCAATCCATTTGTCTATTTCCGTGTGATAATCTAATAGTTTGATGTTTGCCACTACTCTGAATTAATGAGCACCTGTCTAATGTGTAGGCTTACTCCGACCACAGATTTCTCTTTTACATTATCAAAATCTTGGTTCTTTATTGTTATTCTGCTCTCTTTATTGTTTAATTAAAGATTGTCCGACTAAGACTTCTTGATAGAACGTTTCAGTTCATTGTAGGCTGATTGATAGTATGGGATGGGGGCAAAACTTCAAATTCTTTGTCAGAGCCTTCAGGAACAAGTTCTGAATTCTGCTATCTTTTCAAACTGTATTGAAATTCAGCAATGTATACAATCTTGATTAATTGGATATTAATGGTGGGATTGCATTTTTATTTTCAGGGGATTACCAGCACAGTAGGGGCAGTACCTGGAATTGTTGGTGTTGCTCTTACAGGCAATCTTCTTGATTCAACTCATTCATGGGGTGTAAGTTAACCATCAAAAGTAGTTCTTTTCACAAGTATGCTTAAAATGGTAGTTAATTTTGACCTCCATCTACCATTTTAAGCACCAGCTACTATCATTTATTAATCTACTTTCATCATGCAGATGTCATTATTTGCTCCATCGATCTTCTTCTACCTAACAGGCACAATTGCATGGTTGACATTTGCAAGTAGTAAGCCCCAAAACTTTTCGAAGATGGATTAACTGAAATCAAATATTGTGTGGAGTAGAATGCTTAATAGCTCGAGACAGTGATGCCACTTTGTGGAAGAGATGATCCAGTTTCCCCTTTTGAAGTGGACAGCGATCATTCTCACTCGTGGATCTTCTGTTGTACATCTACATTTACATTCTGTATATAGTTTAGAATCATATGTAGTCCCCAGATGATTATACCTTCTTCGGAAGTTGGGACTAATTTTTGGTCTGAATGTAACACGAATCTTTGTACAATATTCTTTCAGTGACAGTTGTATATTTAGTTAGCAAACTTTCTTCTTCTGATATTAGGGTATCAATTTTGTATATTTAGTTGGCAAACTTTCTTCTTCTTCTGTTTAACTTTGGTACATTTAAATTTTTATTTTCTAGACATAAAACTTATGAGATGTAATAAAAAGTCATTTGATAGTAAAAAAAAAAAAAAAAAAAAAAAAAAAAAAAAGAAAAAAAAATTTGCTATGTATACTTACCATAGCGGTTTTAGAGGCTACTATAGCGTTTTTAAAACGCTATGGCAGAGGCTACCATAGCGGTTTTAAAACGCTATAAAAGCCAAACTTACCATAGCGTTTTAAAACCGCTATAATATCCCCTGGGTCTATTATAGCGTCGGCTGTCATAGCGGTTACTAAACCGCTATGGTATCCTATCATAGCGGTTTTTAAACGCTATTGATGACAATTTTTCTTGTAGTGATTGTGTCCATTAGATTAAGTTTGTACTAGATAACTCTTGTGTAATTACCAATTTAACAGTGACAAAACTGAGATAAATTTATAAGTAAAATTAAGAAACAATCTTGTGGATTCTATTGCTTCAGTTAGGATATTATGGTAATTATTCTTTTGAGTGGTATTTATACAATTACAAAGTGATATAACTCATCCAAGAACCAATGGTTTTGAATGGGTATACCCTGTTTAATGGATATCTTCATATAATTTGGTAGTAAAGACCAAGGTGCAAGGAACACAAATTACAGTTTAGCATTTTTCAAATGTAACATTAAACAAAGTAGAACAAGAATCATTTGCAGGATTGATTTTTCATCAATAAATTTGATATTACGACTCTATGAAGCATATTATTTTGGTATGTTAGTGGTACATGTATTGCAACAAGCTAACAAACATGACTCATACTATTCTAATTTACTGATGAAAAAAATAATATAATGTACAAGCGTGGCACCGTATTGTGTTTTCATAGTTTATTTGTCCGACACCTGTGTTGGTTGCATTTCATAGTGTCTGGAACAATGCAAATTTCTTGGTATGGTTGTACTTAGAATATAATGAATAAAACTTCTAGTTCTTCCTTCAAAAAACTAATATGTAATATATTTCCATTCCTGGTCAGATGAATGAAAGAAGAAAAATAGGAAATAAATTATGAATATGAAAATTATGTTGTTACCTTCATAGGTGGCAATTTGTAACCCAACAACACCACATAACACAACTGACTGCCACTGTAGTGTATGAATATTTCTACAGAAGATTTTGGATGCATTTATAACATTGAAATGTATTTAGAAATTGTCCCCACTCAATATGGGACTATAATTTTGTATTACACATTGCTTCAAACTGTAGACTTGAGAAACTTTAGTCTCACATTAATTACAAACAAATTGTAAGTAGCAAGGATTCTATAAAAAATGAATTCTCTTTGTGTTTTTGTTGATAGACTTAAGAAGTTGTTTGTTTAGGTTGTGTCTATATCGTTGATGTTGACTCCGTTAACCATGTCAACTGTGTCAAGATGGATCGTTTTGACACGAGCTAACCCTTGTTGGGGTTGGGTTCCGAAAATTCAACTCGATAAATAACTTTTTCGGGTTTTGGGATATACTTGACATAGTATTTTAATTAGACAAACTTGGACACCTTTCAAGACCTCCAAATTGCCAAGGTAGAAATCTAGCAAAGGAGAGCCCATTGGAGAAGCCGTACAAGTGCTAACAAAGTTTCTAGAATGAGAATTTTATCAATTGTTTATATGAGTTACTTATCCAGCAACAATGTCAATCTTGTAGTAGAGATAAGTTCCTACATGCATCTGGCCTTGCATATGAATACCACAGTTTCCAATTTTCATTCTCATTAAAGCTGCTGCAGTGTTGGCATTTTGAATGATCAACACCTTAGGCATGTTATCATACTTGTGTTGCTGGCTATATTGTGTTACGAGTGCAACAGAAAAATTTATGAAAAGCTTATCCTTTGACATTTTCTGAACCATCATTTTTGTATTGATGTTTCAGTGGCATACAAACTAGCTAAAAAGAAGACGGATGAGACCTTTGTACTACTTCACGTGATTCTATTTGGAAGGAGGGGAAAGGTAACCTATAAAACTTGTTTTTATTTATTTTTTCTGTTTTGATTTTTTACAAGTAGTACTTCGCATGTATCATAGATTTAATGTTGAACTTTTTTTCTTCTTATTTGCAAACTTTCTCCATTTTTTTTTCCAAGTGGAGCTGCAACAGGCCTATATTTCTTATGATTAACCAAAGTAATTTATAAGTGATTCACTCTTATACCTTTCTTTATCCATGTCTCCCCTCAATTCAAGGATGTTTGTTTTATGGTCAGTGAGAATGTGTAGTCTTCTGTATTTCTGGGTTGGTTCCTGTTATTGCTATTGTCAAGAAGGGATGTTTTTGTTAGACAAACTAAAATGACACCTTTTGTGAATCTGTATTATGTTTGCAGCCATTTACTGTGAAGAACAACCTCTCCCAGTTTTCTGGCTTTGCTTGGCATGAAAACGAGGTAAAAGTTTTACCACTTTGGAAATGGTTATTTTTTTCTCTTTTCTTGTTAAGATCCTCCCATTATGTGATGTAATAGGGGAGCCTTTTGAGATTTTTTTTATCATTCTGCTACATGATTTATTTACTCTTTCCTGATTCAAACGGTGGTTTAATTTCAGGAGAAGCAAAAACTGTAAATAAAGGAAAAGTTTGATAAGTGTGTCAAGGAAAGATTGGTAGAATTTTGTGATGTGCTTGATATACATTTTGCGAAAGCCACAACAAGAAAGGTTCGTAGTCTTACTATGTCAGATATCCACGCTATAGAGCATTCTCATTGTTGTATTCCTTAACCTCCCAACTCTCTTATGGTTTCCATCTGTTTAACTAATTAACTTTCAACAGATATATAGCAATGGGGACTGTTTGTTCCTCTGGTGGTTCCTAGTATATTCCCCATTATGTCTTGTTTTTGCATGTGCGTACCTATTATAGTAGCTAATCCATGTAGTGCAGTGAAACAGAAGCTATGGGATTATTGTGACCAAATGGGTCAGTCATGCACCTAACATAGTTCAAATGACAACACTCTAGTTTAGTTAGGGGCGCAAAGGTACACTAAAGTCGCATGCCAATTAAGATACTGAAAAATAATACAAAGTTTATATCTAGTGTAAGACAAAGCAACAATTTTCCATGATAAAAAAATAACATCGTCAACCATAAAACTTGCACCCAAGATTTCAAACTAAAATGTCAAATAGTCAATTACATCTAGTCAATGGGAGTGGACTCTTACTCCAGGAGTGTCTCCATCGCCAAGGTATCAGCATGCTGCGGTAAGTGTGGCCTCTATTATGAACTTCTCACTCACTTTTAATGATGTTCAATAATATTCTGGTGTGTGTTTGATCAATAATATTGTGAATTTTTTTTTGATGATGAATTTGATTTGTGAAGTGATCTGATGAAGAATTTAATATTTTGGTGATTATGGACAATGTTTTTGAATGTGTAGGCAGTGGTGAATAATTTGGAAGACGCACATGAGCAGATCGATACAGCGATCTCGACTTGTCTAAAAGAGAGCAAGCCTGTTTATATCAGCATTAGTTGTAATCTGGCTGCAAGCCCGCATCCTACTTTCAGCAGGGAACCTGTTCCGTTCTGAATTGCTCCCAAGTAATTCAACCATCAACTCCTCTTTTTGTGATCTCCTATTTAATTTTGATGTTTGCATGGATTTGGTTATCTAAATCGATTAAGAGTTCAGAGTTCCATCCATGAGCTAAGGACTAAATGCGGGACTCTTTTAAATTCGTGACTAAAAGCAACTAAGAAACAAATTGCCCAATAATGCTTATTTTCTGTTTTATATTCCTTACCGACAGTAGGAGTGTTGGAGTGACTCGATAGAGAATAGGACATGCTAAATAGCCGCCGAATTTGATTTCTTCTGATAACTCATTAGATAAGGAGAAGTGGTTTCTATAGTATATGCTTTTCCCTTCTGTTGGAGATACCATATAGAGTAGTCATTTAAAAAGATGAAGTTTGTGGCTTACGAGTAAATCTGCACTCAGTCAATATTTCTTTTAGTATGATAAAGTTAATATAAATCGAGTTTTTAATCTCATGTGGAGTAATTGTAAGTTAATTCTCCATCCATTGTATTCTCTATGTTCGGTTATCCTAGCATTCGAAAGTTTAATATGATATCCGTTGACATTATAATAACATATATGAAGTGATTCACATTGTGGATCTTAAGTTATTCAACAACCAAAGAAACCTGAGATGAATACTAGATATGTGTGTTTGTGAAGGGAAGAACTAATTTTATATTCAATCGTCTGGATAATGCAGAGTGAGCAACCAGATGGGTCTAGAAGCCGCAGTGGAGGCTGCAACAGAGTTTTTGAACAAGGCAGTGAAACCGGTGATGGTCGCGTGACCAAAACTTCGGGTGGCAATTAAAGGCACAAGATGCTTTTGTTGAATCAGCTGATGCATATATCTTTGCTGGACCTATTTTTAACGACTACAGCTCAGTTGGGTATTCTCTACTTCTCAAGAAGGAGAAGGCTATAATTGTGCAGCCTGATCGGGTGGTTGTTGGAAATGGCCCTACTTTTGGGTGTATTTTGATGAAGGATTTCCTCCCAGCACTTGCTAAGAAGCTTAAACACAATCCAAC
This sequence comes from Berberis vulgaris, assembly GCA_963556465.1. Classification (NCBI taxonomy): domain Eukaryota; kingdom Viridiplantae; phylum Streptophyta; class Magnoliopsida; order Ranunculales; family Berberidaceae; genus Berberis; species Berberis vulgaris. The sequence goes on from OY747131.1 coordinate 78,670,173, forward strand.
TCCACATGAGAATTATAACCGGATCTATGTCCCTGAATGGGTTCCTCTCAAATGGTGAGGCAAAGGAAGCTTTGAGAGTTAATGTCCTTTTTAAGCATATACAAGCAATGATTTCAGGTGATACTGCTGTGATAACTGAGACTGGCGATTCTTGGTTTAACTGCCAGAAGCTAAAATTGCCTAAGGGTTGTGGGTAAGCAAATAAAACCAGAATCTTGCTGTCCATTTGTGTTTTTAAAGCTCAGTTTAATGCACCTTTAATGAGTTCCTGACAAAAAATGAAAATTGGTGCATCTGTCGTAGGTACGAGTTCCAAATGCAATATGGATCAATTGGATGGTCAATTGGAGCAACACTTGGATATGCACAGGAGATGGATTTACATTTACCATGGAGATGGTAAAGATATCATTATGTCTCATCTTTTCATTCTTATGCTGCAATGACTTTGATGTTGATGTCTTAGGTAGAATCACTTATTTTATCTAAATAAACACTGTCTGTTGTTGTTTATTCATTTACCATGGAGATGGTAAAGATATCATCATGTCTTATCTTTTCATTCTTATACTGCAATGACTTTGATGTTGATGTCTTAGGTAGAATAACTTATTTTATCTAAATAAACACTGTCTGTTGTTGTTTATTCTAAATAAATACTGTATGTAACTAAATATAATTTCTTTACTTCATTTGGGGTTAAAAATGCAATTAAGATTGGATAATCAACAAAAGAATACATGGCAAAAATTAAAGAACGGTTTGGAAAGAGGGCAATTTTTATATTGTTAAGGTTGAGGGAGTTGACACCGAGCTATCTTGGAATGGAGGGACACACCATTTTGATAGTTTCCACTTGCCTTATATTACATCCATAGCTTGGATTCAAGTTGCCAACTTCTTTGAAAATAAAGCTAAAACAAGTGAAACAAAGCAATTCGTATATATGTTTGGTGTGCTGAAATAATGTTCAACTATAGTCTTTGGAGTGTTTAGTTCTTAAAAGGTCTAATATTTACAGAGAAATAAAGTTGTGGAGTGGACAATTTTCCGATTGCGTTATTTTCTTCAGTGTGTGCTATTAAGCTAGTTTTGGGATAGTGGTCAAGATTACCAAGGTTGTTTTATCTAGGGTTCAATCCGTACATAAGCTTGATCAGAGTGAAAGTGAAGGAAGGTGTAAGGGAGAGATTGATGAAAGAGGAGGTGGGAGACAAATTCAGATAGAGAGTAAGAGGGTGAGAGATGCTATGCTGATGGAGATTCTGAAGAGGGGTTGAATGTTAAAATGACTTGCTCTGCTATTTTTCTTATATAAGTAACATTTTTTTTCCAGATGTGGATGGTCTTTGTCTGTGTCTGAAATTAGAAAATTAAATTCTTGATTTCACAGCATAGTAAATGATACATTCTTTTGTCACTTATACAGTTGCACGTTATCCATAATAGTATTCGCCCCCGATATCTCACTCTGATTCACGCCTGGACTACAATCAATGTTTACCACTGATAGATCGAATCCGTAAACGAGTACAATCTTGGAAAAATAGAACTCTCTCATATGCTGGGCGTCTCACTCTAATCAAGGCCGTTCTTAACAGCCTACACGTGTACTGGACTTCTTGCTTCATCCTACCTTCCAGTGTTCGAGAGGATATCAAAGCAATCATGAGGAACTTCCTGTGGTCAGGCTCTGATGAGTACACTAAAACACCTATGGTTAACTGGCACCAAGTATGTAGCCCTTACAATGAAGGAGGATCGGGAGTGAGGTGCATTGAGACTTCAAACAAAGCCGCTATGATGAGGCATGTATGGAACATCGTCTCCAACAAGAACAATCTATGGGTACAGTGGACAAAAGGAAACTTAATCAAAGGAAAACATTTCTGGACCATGGACACTCCTGGTGATTCATCCTGGTGTTGGCGCAAAATTCTACAATCCAGAGTGCAAGCATCCTCTCTGATTGTCCACTCAATAGGTGATGGCAAGGACACCCATTTGTGGAAGGATCCATGGCACCCATTAGGCATTCTTCTTCACAGATTCCCCCATAATCTGACTTACCACACAACTCTTCATCGTAATGCTAAGGTAAGTGCCCTTATTTCAGATAATACATGGAACACTAGGCTGCAAGACCGTCCAAATACAGCTGATATATATGAAGTACTTGGTTCAGTGGAAATAGATAGTAAGTACCAGGATGAAGTCATCTGGATGGGGGGACAGGAAGGGGAGTTTACAAACTGAGGTGCATACCACTCACTGCGACCGAGAATGCAAACAGTATCTTGGTCCAAACTTATATGGTTCACAGGCAGGATACCCAGACACAGTTTCATTACTTGGCTAGCAAGGCACAAGGCGCTCAAAACCCAGGACAAACTGACAAAATGGAGAGTTATAGAATGTTCAATGTGCCCTCTCTGTGGTGATGCACAGGAATGTGAAGAGCACCTTTTTTTCAGGTGTAGATATTCATGCTTTGTCTGGTCACGTATCCTAATCCACCTAGGCTACAGACATCAGCCAATGGATTGGGAAGCAGAGTGGAAATGGTGTGAGCGGCACTTCACTGGAGCTTCTCCTAGTTCGATGCTGAAAAAGTTGGCCTTGAATGCAACCATTTATCACCTATGGACAGAAAGGAACTGCAGGGTGTTCCAATCTCAGTTCAGAGTAGCTGCTGACCTGGTCCCTAAGATCATTGCTGATGTTCGATTGCGAGTAATAGTCCTGGATCAACAAGTCGAAGATTCTGAATAACCGTGAGTTGTTTGATAGATGGAGGACTGGAACCCTATTTCAGCTGTGAACACACAGTCTGCATGCATTGCAAAGACCAGATCCAGGTTGGTTCATGCTCAATATAGACGGCTCACTCAAGGGCAATAAAGGAGGCTACGGTGCGGTAATCAGGGATCATGAGGGACATGTAGTGGCAGCAGAAGCAGGGTCTCGAAGAGCACAATCTGTCCTCCTGCATGAGTTACAGGGAATTGAGCTAGGAATAAGATTAGCTCATCGACATGGCATTCAGCAGGTGGTTATATGCATGGATTCCAGCAATGCATTGAAGTACATCTCTACCAAAAAAGCTCCTCCTTGGGAAGCACTCCACACAACTAGACGTATGAAGGAGGAAATGAGAAAATTTGCAGAATGTAGGGTAATGCATGTAGTACGGGAAACGAACCAAGTAGCAGATAAACTAGCCAGCCTCTTACCAATTCATGAGTTTGTCGAGATCACTCCTAGTTCCTTTGCGGAGGATATTAGGAAGATTGTTTTTGATGATGCTAGAGGTAGAAAATACTCCCGAATGTAACTGAGATAAACCTTGCATTTCTTCTTTTTTCAGTGGTCTGGGGAGCCCATATAAACCCCCACGCTTGCTTTTCAAAAAAAAAAATAATAATAAATAATAATAATAATAATAATAATAATAATAATAATAATAATAATAATAATAATAATAATAATAATAATAATAATAATAGTATTCGTGTAATGAATACATACAACAGTAATATTATCTGAGAAAAATGAAAGATTATTTATAACTCATTTCTTACTTGAGTCTCAACTATATTTTGGGTTTTATCTTAATCTTAATGTAATAAGACAAAACTAAAGCTTTAATGCAATGAGTTGTTTGGTTTTGTAATGATTTATTTCCTTCTCAAATGCAATGTCTGGTGTCTGTCTGTTGATTATGCATTGTTTCTGTCTACTTCTTCTAATTTTAGATTCTTATGGATTACATTATATTGTTTGATGCGATGAGTTGTTTGGTTTTGTAATGATTTATATTGCAATGAGTTGTTTGGTTAAGTTGTTTGATTAAAGGCTGGGACTGCAGTTCAAAACGTGGTTAAGTTGTCATTTTGATTATGATAAAATCATGTTGATGGCCAGTTACCAATTTGATTTCAGCTCTACGATATGGCAAAATAAGGTCTTCCAGTTTGAGGAAATTATTAATGGTTCCCTGCATTTTCCAGGGCCAAAGTTGGAGGCTTGGTCACCTTGCTTCCAAAGGTCTAAAGCTTTCAAGCTAGCCTTCGGTCTTATATTTGTGCCGGGTTGATGTGAACTACAATCATATGAGCTCTGCATAGGGTGAAGGTTCCAAGGTTCTACCCTTTCTTTTTAATTATACTAATTAATTTTTGTTTGGGTTTGGTCTGGTTTATGTATTTGTGTGATGGGGTAGAACCATATCCATCCATGTGTTTTGTTGCTAGCATTTCATGCAATTGTTCTATCCTTGGTGTATGGTCATGGGAGGGCAAACTCATTACAATTTGAAGAGCGTGTCTGCAAACTGTATATAAATTTTTTTCTTTCTTTGTATTTTGTTCATGTTCACTAGCATTACAATTCATGACCATGCCACTACAGCTTCATTACAAACTGAAACAGGGAGGACGCAATTTGAACATTGCTCCCATTTATGATTGTATTTATCTAGCATATAGTTTGTGGAATCCTATTCGTGCCGGAGGCATGACACGGTAGTCGTGTCGTAGGCACGAGTACACGCCACATGGCAAGTGTCTGGTCGATCTTAGTAAGGACTGATTTTGCAGGTGTGGGGCTGTGATTTTGCTGCAGCAGCAAAAAAAATGTAATTTTTTTCGATTATATTAATTTGCAACGGTTTCAAACCCTCACAACAAACCAGATTTCTTTTTTTTTTGAATTTTGTTTTGACTGGCCACGGCTTAAAACCGTGGTACTTCATGCTTGCCACGGCTTAAAACCGTGGCCATCATGCTTGCAACGGCTTAAAATCATGGCCATTATGTTTGCAACGGCTATGAGACCAAAACAATTCAAAATAAGTGATATATGTTTCCACGATTATGGAACATGGGGCATCTAGCCATGCCAGGTAGTCGTGGCTAAACTGTGGCTAAATGCAAGAAAATCATCAAGCGTCTTCGAACATAAAACCGTTGCTAATATGTGTTGCCACGGTTTATAGCCGTCAATGGTGATTTGGCGACGCCTCAAATGGCCAGGCCTCTAAGCCGTGACAATATGTTACCTCCATGGTCCCAAACCGTTGCTGATGGGTATTTTTGGTGTAGTGCGAGGTACATCATGTTTCAGCTCTTTCAAAGGGGCTGATTTCTCTTGGGGTGCTTGAAGCTCATGGCTACAAGTATATTGGTGAGAATTGGTATTGCAATGTTTATTTTGGTGACAGGTTGCATTTGACAGCTATTAGGCATGCCAATTTGTATTTCCTTTAAGGCAGTATAGTTGAAGGTGGAGTTATGATTTCTACAGTTGTTGATGAGAAAAGTTTGACGCGCACACAGTTATGGCACATGCGATTAGGGCATATAGGTGAGAGTGGAGTAAGAACTTTAAGCAAGCGGGGCATGCTTAGCGGTGATAAAATGACAAAGCTAGATTTTTGTGAACATTGCATCTATGGGAAGCAGTGCAAAGTTAGTTTTAGTGATGCTACTCATAGCACCGCGGGGATTGTGGATTGCATCCACACTAATGTTTGGGGACCCTCTAGAGTCGCATCGAATGGGAGTTTCAAGTATTTTGTGTCTTTTATCGATGACTTCAGCCAGAGAGTATGGGTGTATACCATGAAACATAAAAATGAAGTCCATGATATCTTCAAGAAATGGAAAGCTATGATTGAGAAACAAACTGGATGGGTGATCAATGTAGTGAGATCTGACAATGGCGGTGTATATACCGAGGATCACTTGAAGTAGTTTTGTTTGAAACATGGCATTAGAAGACACTTCACAGTGAAGTCGACACAACAACAAAATAGCGTAACAGAGTGGATGAACCGTACCCTGTTGGAGAGAGCACGGTACATGCTGTCCAATGCAAGTTTGGGCAGAATATAGTGGGCTGAAGTAGTAAACACGGTGTGCTATCTCATTAACCGTTCTCCTTCATCAGCTATTGAGTCTCAGATTCCTATGGAGGTATGGTCTGGTATTTCTTCAAATTATTCTAACTTGAAAGTATTTGGTTATCCAACATATTTTCATGTTAGGGAGGATAAAATTGGAGTAAGGGTCAGGAAAGCCATTTTCCTCGGTTATCCAGATAATGTGAAAGGGTATAGATTATGGTGCCTTGACTTGCAGAAGTTTGTGATTAGTCGAGATGTGAAATTCCATAAGGAGGCTTTGTTACAGGCAAAGTGTGAAAGATGCAAATATGGTTCCCCTATATGGAGGGGTGTTAGCTATTATGAAAATGGGGATGCTAGAAATTTTCTGCAGGTGGAGCTTGGAGCTCCTAGATCTCATACAAAGCATAATGTTCCTTCTACTGAAGGAATAGGTGATACAAATATGATCCCTGATGAGACAGTGGCAGAAAATGAGGTTCCTACTTATGGGGACATGGATCCTACTCAACAACAGATTCAACAGTTACAAACACCGTCTTTAGCAGCAGGCAGAAAACTTGGAGTTAGATGTGCACACTTAGATTTGGCTATGAGGATGGCGCTGCTTTTGCATTCTCAGTTCTTGACGGGTATGATGATGTTCCTACCACATATATTCAGGCTTTGCGAAGTGTTCACAAAGAGGAGTGGAATGAGGCTTTGGATGAAAAAATGTTATCTCTTCAGAAAGATCATACATGAGAGCTTGTGACACTCCCTAAAGGTAAGAGGCCAATTGGGTATAAGTGGGTTTTCACAGTGAAAATGGGATTCCAGATTCCAAGGGTACTTGTAAAGGTATACGATACAAGGCAAGATTGGTGACTAAAGGATATGCACAACAAGAAGGTGTGGACTACAATGAAGTATTCTCTCCGGTAGTAAAACACACTTCTATCCGAGTCCTTTTGGCTTTAGCAACGCAGTTCGACTTAGAGTTCAAGAAACTTGATGTCAAGACTGTTTTCTTGCATGGACATTTAGAGAATGGCATATACATGTCTTAGCCCGATGTATATGCTGTTATTGGTAAGGAAGAAAATGTATGCGAACTGAAGAAGTCACTGTATGGGTTGAAACAATCTTCGAGGCAATAGTACAGGAGGTTTGATTTTTTTATGATTGAGCAGGGATATGCGAGGAGTCAATATGATCCTTGTGTATTCACACAGATGCTCAATGATGGGTCTTTCGTGTTTCTCTTACTTAATGTTGATGACATGCTCATTGCTTAGAAGAACATGAAAGAAATTGAAAAATTGAAGTTGAAACTTAGCATGGAGTTTGAGATGAAAGATCTTGGTTCAGAGAAGAAGACAGAGACAATACTTAGAGAAGGTTATTCATCGTTTTGACATGGATATGTCCAAGCCAGTAAATACTCCTTTTGCTGCTCACGTTAAGCTCTCGGGTAAGTTGTCTCCTAACATAGAGGATGAGAGGGTATACATGTCACTGGTTCCCTATGCTAGTGTATTTGGTAGTCTTATTCATGCCATTATCTGCACACGTCCAAATATCACTCATACAGTCAGTTTGGTTAGTAGGTTTATGTCAAACTTGGGAAAAAAACATTGGCAGATAGTGAAGTGGATATTGAGATATCTTCGGGGTACGCTGGTTTGGTACATGAGAGAGGAGATGTGTCAAATATGATCCGAGGTTGTGTTGATTCGGATTATATATGATGGTGATCTTAATAGGCGTCGATCAACTACAAGTTATTGTTTTACATTGGCGATGGGTCCGGTGAGTTGGAATTCTTAGTTACAGTCTTTGTCTACTACTGAAGTAGAGTACATGGCTCTATCAAAGACGGTGAAGGAATCCATTTGACGTCAAGGCATGGTTAGTGATTTGGGTGTTACTCAAGATGATGTGACAGTGTTATTTGACAGTCAGAGTGCTATCCATTTGGCAAATAACCAGGTTCATCATGCCCGGACGAAGCACATTGATGTGCGATATCATTTTTTGAGGGATGTCATTGAAGATGGCGATGTTCTCTTGGAGAAAGTGAGTACTCAAGACAATCTAGCTGATATGTTGACAAAAGCGGTTACAGGGATCAAGTTTGAGCATTGTCTCAACTTAATCAAGCTCTCTCAGTGTTGACGCTCCAAGGGGGCAGGCCTCTTAGAGGCATGACGATGATTCTCATGACCGAGAAATGGGTCTTGGTGGTTTTTCATGCCAAGGTGGAAATGCTTATGTGGTTGTTTGTGTGGTGGCCTGAAATTGTTCGCCAAGGTGGAGATTGTGAGACAAAGACTCAAATTCCTTTGTCCTTTGTTGGCTCACAATTTGTTGGGAAGAATTAGAGAATGACTCAAATTTCTTTACATACAAGGACTTAAAGTCCTATTCTCTCTTTAAGAGAAGCAACATATATAACGTGAATGAGCAGCACACAAAATGTTGAAACATAGAATCACACACAACGCTGAAATAGGGCAGCGTAAACAGCTGAAACGGTGCAGCAATACGGTGTGAAACAGGGCAGCAAGACAACGTGAATTAGGCTGCGAGAACGGCGTGAAACAGGCTGCGAGTACGACGTGATTTGGTGTGAGTTTAGCCTGAAACAATAGCGAAATAAGAGGATTGAAATCGATAGATTTCGGGTGTTCTTCGTTTGTGAGTTCCGTCAAATCTTCGAGGTTCCTTTTGGGTTCTACTTCCATTGTAAGGAGGAGTGAAGGGATGAAGATTGAGAAGAGGCTCTTGTTACTTGATGGTATTGTTGGCTTGAGATTGGGTAATCTCTAGGATCGTTGTTTGACAATGTTGTAATCTTCAAGTAAGTTTTTCCATATCAATAATATAGTTACAGAGTCGTTGTCCATGGAATAGACAAGTCGAACCAAGTAAATCCTGGTGTGACCTTAATTTTTCTGCATATTACATAATGCTTATTGTTTGCTCATTACTTGCATAGTGTTTTCAGTCATTCACTTTCACCAACTAGGTCTTCGCCTTGTGTTTGGAATTATTTGCATTAGTTAAAGTTCTAGACTAATTGTTTCAGTAGGTATTTCCCTTGCAATTTTATGTGTGTAAATCAGACTGAATAACCCTAACCAATTTTCATCTCATCTTCTTGCTTTGAGCTCAAAAATGTTTCAACTCTTTAATTAAGCAAACACTTCTGATAGCACACCAAACAAATCTAGCAGTGTTTCATCACATATTGATTGCTATAAAAGCTGAACCTTCCTATACTCTTCTGATAACCCATTTGTTATTTTTCAAAACAAAGATAAATAGTACTCCACCCTATACCAACAACTACAATGCACAAACTTTGTTCGACGGTCTTTGCCATCTCATTGCAAACATAGATGGACAATCAATAGACATTACATTAAATTGACATTTTTGTAACAACCCCCAAAGTAGTATCACTTTTTAGCTGTAACAGTCCACCAAACAATTTCAAGTCAAAATTAAATTCAGTCAAAAAAATGAAAAATAGTTTCATAAAAAAAAGTGATACAATAAATTGGATCACCATGAATAGTATCACTTGTAGCACCGTACTCTTCATGGTGATACAATTATTGTATCACTTTGTTTGTGAAAATGTGTAAAATTATTTGGTGGACTGTTACAACTCAAAAGTGATATTATTTTGGGGTTTGTTACAAAAATGTCAATTTAGTGTAATAAAACTACCTCCTCGTAAAGAATGAATTGAATGTAAATGGGTCTATAAAATTACACATTGTATCGGCCGCATCAATTAACGGTATAAAGCCCGTATCCAAATTAGTCATTGATCAATGTCTCATGCTGTGACAACTGGGAAAAAAATGACCTGGAAACAAAATGGATATCAACTGTGAGCATGATCACCAAAATCTTATACAATAACTAATACTCTACACAAACTGACCAAAATTCATCCTTGCATTGTGAGCATCTTAGGGTGTGTTTGGTTGCATGGAATCCTATGCCATGGGAATCCATGAGGGGACCCTTACATTTTAGGCTAAATTGATATATCACTCCACATCTACCATTTGATTTTGTGATCAATAGTGGGAATGAAAGTCCCATGAAGATGAGAATTTCACTCCTTGGTCCCCCAAGGCATGTGATTCTCATGTTCATAGGACTTTCATTCCCATCATTGATCACAAAACCAAATGGTGGATGTGGAGTGATACATCAATTTAGCCTAAAATGTAGGGGTCCCCTCATGGATTCCCATGACATAGGATTCCATGTAACCAAACACACCCTTAATATCCAACCACTGTAACTAGGTTTGATTTCAATCCCGAAAACTACATCTATCATTGTCTTTTCTTTTATTTAAAGGTTTTAGAGTAAAACTTCAACACCACCCATACTTCTTCGAGACCTGAGGTCTTGCCAAGTTCCATGTTGATTGGATAGCTTGTCCAAGCAGACAACTTGCAGTTTTCTTTTGTTTCTCATAAGGAAAGCTTAACTGTAAGAGGTTTTAAGTACAAAGAATAAAATACTAGCGACTGAAACCCTAGCCAAACTGTAAGAGGTTTTAAGTTTTTGATCAAGTTGGCTACTCGGGAACACGAACAAAATACTAGCGACTGAAACCCTAGCCGCAGGGAGGCTCGTGCAGGGCTGAATTGAGGAGGCTCGCGCAGGGCTGAATCGAGGGAGGCAACTGAAACCCTAGCCGCAGGGAGGCGAGGCGAAGAGGAGACTCGTCGCAGGGCTTCAAGGAGGCTCGTCACTGGGCTTCAAGGAGGAGGCTCGCGCAGGTGTCGCAGCCGCAGGGCTCGTCGCAGCCGCGGGGCTCGTTGCATCGCAGGACGCCGCAAAGTTGCAGGGCTCGAAGCCGCAGGGCTCATCGCAGGACGCCGCATCGCCACAGAAGTTGTTTCCTGCTGCTGCTTGCTCTGCCTTGACGTGTCGTTCTACTAGCCTTCAGATCCGCCCCAAACACTGACGTGCAGTTGGTTTTTGTGCGTAGTTAGTTAACGCTGGCAGCAGGGATTGCTTAGCCGTCCTCTGGTGATGTCGGTGCCTCCAGCCGCCATCCCCCCTCCATGGCGAGGGGACCTGGCAATGGGGGAACCGTGGAAGGATCGGCTAAACCATCTTTCGCCCAGATTTTGGGCAAAATTTTGGTGGCCGAAGTTGCGGAGGATCAGGTAGAAGGAACTCGTTTTCGCAAAGATGGAGCACCAGCAATTGGACTTACGGCCACGGATGAAGTACGTGGCGAAGCGTTCATGGAAAAACATGTGATTGTATTAAAGTTCTCTAGTTATCGACCAACATTGGAAGATATCCGCGATTCAATCCACAAAACTTGGGGAATCCTAGTCGATTTTTCGCTTGGTTTGCTGAATCAAAGGCACGTGTTAGTTCGACTTCAATCTGAGGTGGAAGCAAAGAAAGTTCTATCGAGAGATTCCTTTTTGATTCGTGGAGTTCGGTTTAAAGCCTTCCGTTGGCATGATGGATTCAGCTTGAAGGAGGACCCGATATCGGTGCCATTGTGGGTAGAGCTTCCTTACTTGCCTTTGCATTTATTTCATCCCCCTATTTTAAAAGCAATTGTGAATTCTTTTGGTGGTTTCTTGCGGATGGATGATCATACTCGATACCTATCGCACCCGGGTTTTGCCCGTGTTTGCGTGGAGATGACTTTGGCGGAGAAATTACCAACTAGAGTTTGGATTGACAGGGCTAATAATAGGGGCTTCTGGCAGAAGATAGAATATCCAGGCTTCAAATACTGTGATTTTTGCTCCTTGATAGGGCATCAGGAGGATTTTTGTAGAAAAAAGTTGGGCCTAAAGGGCGGTGGAAGAGTTTCTGACCTAGGTCAAGCAGCGAAGGCAGTCAAACCAAAAATCGAAACCAATACTATCAAGCAACAATACATACCAGTTACCAAAAAAGAAAAATTGCCCATCCAAGAGGTGGGTACGAGTGGTGTAAAAAATGACACGGGTGCGGAGATTAAAAAGGAAATTGGGGATAAGAAGCCAGTGGCCACCGCTCCAGCAACGGTGGTGTTGTCAAACAAATTCGAGTCACTTATAGAGAATATCGATGAAGATGAGGGTGCTCAAGAGGATAAGCAGCTAGTGGGCACGACAATGGCTCATGACAGTGTCGCGGTTGTACCAGAATCTACGGAGGATTGCCTCTTGGAGGTGGGGTATACAGTTTCGGAGATTGAGAATGTTATTGATGCACAAGCACATTCGTTGCTACAGGAGGATACTGTCGACTCAGGAGACACTAGCAATCACCTTGCTAAGCATATTCTTGTGGCAACGTCATGAGACGCGGCAAGCGATACAGTGATGCATGCCGATTTAGGGAGGCCGAGGGATGCAACCTTCACAGCGGGGGCGTTGAGACGGTCTGATTTTCAGCCAGAACCGGTCTCGCAGCAGCCAGTGCTCTGCCCTTCAAGAGGGGTCGTGACTTCCCCCCAACCAGCGACCTGCACCAAGACAGGGGCCATGGCCTCGCCCCAGCCAGCGCCCTGCACTAAGGCAGAGGACGCGGCTTGCACCAATCCGGCACCTGGCACCAAGGCAGCGCTCTGCATCACACCAGAGAACAATGATGATCTACAGTCTTTGATCAGGTTCAAGAGACGTTTGGACAAATACGGTATCAAAACTTCCCTGGAATATAACAGAGTCGGAGACAACTTGAATAAGGCTATATCTCTCCTCAAAGAAAATAGGCAACTTCGACTGCCGAAATTGAATATCGATACACTCGAAATGACTAGTGAGGATAGTGATGAAGTCAACTCAGAATCTGAGCTAGGTCCGCAGGCAGCAAACAGTGATTTGGATTTAGGGGCTACGTCAGACGGAAAGATGAATAAGAGGCGTTACACCAAAGATATCAGCATTTGTCCCCGAAAATCCAATAGAACTAGGAAAGAAAACAAAAGGTACAAAGACTGAGTTTTTTGTCTAGGTTTGTTTTGGTGTATCCTATCTTTTGTGAGATTTTATTTTGGCCTTTTAGTTAACCCTATAGGGTCAGTCATGTAGCCTTCGGGCGTTGATTTTTAAATGAATAAAATGGGTCACCATCCCAATTTGATTAAAAAAAAAAAAAAGTTGGCTAAAAAAAAAAGTACAAAGAAAAAAAATGGATTCCACATAAAAGATGTGAGAGGTTGGAACAAAAGGACTTGAACATTACCAGACTTTTAAGCTTTATGTTTTAAGCCAAGGAAGGAATCCACAGAAAGAAACGGACAGTTGAATTTTTTATAAGTATTAAGATCCACTTTCCTTTCCTCAAAAGAAAAAAGGCGAGAGCGTCTTGTTTAACACTACCTTGTTACATTATTAGTTTATTTTGGTCAGAAAATTTTTATACAGTCTATCTTCATATAACATCATCAAGAGAATCACAAGATGGGAGTTGGAGATACATTGGAAATTTTGTCTGGGTTACTAAGCAAAAACAATGAAAAATCGAAATCGAAGCACTTGCAGACTGTGGAACTCAAGATCAGGATGGACTGTGATGGATACGAGCTCAAAGTCAAGAAAGCACTCTCCTCCATGAATGGTATCTTCCTTTATTATTTTCTCCTGTCCTATGTTTTTAAACACTTTTTTTTTTTTTTCTGTGAAGGAGTTAAATCTGTTGATATAAACAATAAACAACAGAAGGTGACTGTAACAGGGTACATTGAGCAAAATAATGTACTAAAGAAAGTTCAGTCCACAGGGAAAAAGAACAGAGATTTGGCCTTCTCGCATCTTAGACTAAATATCTCCCACCCGACCTTTTTTGAAGAGTCTTGAAACTCAAAAATAAAATTAAAAGAAAAGGTAAAATAGCCAAACAGGGTTTGCAACATAAACCAACAGGAAACCCTTCACACACAGAGATTAACAGTTTCACATGCGCTCGACACCAATGTCACCCTTAGGGAATTATTACTCGGGTAAACTTAGTAGCAAGGGTCGATATGAGTAAAGATGAGAGAAAATTGAAATTTTCTGCCACATGAAATATAATTGAAATTATCTTCCAGTTGGAATTTTATATATAACCAGATTGTTGGAGAAAATGGCGTTCCCAATACATACAGGCTGTAGATTAATTTCATAAAACTTAATGGAGATAACCAGATCCAAACCCAGAAATTCGGGAGGACGTTATTGCCACATTGGAAAGTCTATGTGCCCAGTTATGCTACCTTAAACGGTCAATCAATCATAGCCGAACTCGTGGCACAGATCAACTCTAATGAAAAAAAAAAAAAGAGTCAGGACATACCTGTCCAGATTCATTTCTATTAAGTCAGGAGCCCAAACCCAGATTATGCCAGCCCAATATGGTATGAATCTTGGAGATTGGCCCAGGACAATAAGGCTTGAATACAAACCTCTAGACAATAGCAGGCCCAAGGTCCATATAGGCTATTTTTTGTCCAATCAAGCATTAAGTACTAAAGAGAGCCAAGTGCCAAAGAAGATCAATCAGGGACGGGTAAAGATTATAAGCGAGATCTCCTCCCTCCATCACACATTCAAAGGTAGAGTCAATGAAGAAGTAAATCACTCTCATTCTATAAGGTGAACAAAATAAATGAGAGAGGTACACACATGCAACCATAATTTTATCTATAAATCTCTATCCTTGTTTAAGTGTCTGACTTTACCATCAAAGTGTTTTTGGCAGCCAAGTGGTCTTTGGTTCACCGTTGCTCATTTTTGCAAGTAAAAATCAACATGAACGGATTTGGATGCATCAGGGAACATCGGAGAAAAAAAAAAAAAATGGACAAAAAAAAAGGAAAGAGAACTCAAATGCATACACGCTGTATATTAAAATCATAAAACTTAATGGAGATAAGTAGATCCAAACCCAGAAATATGGGTAGGGTGTTGCTGCCATTGATATTCAAATAATTTATACTCAAATTACTTTTTAATTTATATCTACTCGTGTTTCAAACATTGTATTTTATTCTAATTGATGCAGTCATTTTTCACTCCCTGCTTTGACCTTGACCTGCTGACCTGTACAAGGAACGCACGTGAGCCACATACCACCATTGTGGTGGCCGATGGCACTCCGATGCTAAAGTCAGACAGAGATCTGAGGAAGGTGTAATGCTGTAAACAGGGAATTTGTAGCATACCTTAGCTTACCAACCTCATGTCTTATGTATAGTGCTGGAGTCCTGGTTCGACCAGGCCATCGATGACGTAGTTTAGAAAAGAAGATTTTTGCGGAGATCCTTCTTTAATTAGGAGTCATGCTGTGAAGGGAAGTTTCCCTGTTAGCCTTGTGTTCCTAGATACGGGAGGGATAGTTTTCTCTGAGAGTAGTCTATATGTAGAAGTCTCCATATGTGATACATACTCTAGAATTTAAATCCTAGTAGGAAGCAAATAATTGTTGTACTTGCCCGTCTGAAGTTGGTCCTCGAGATACTTGCATTAGTAGGGCTTACGAGTATTGAGGATAGTTGTGAGACACGTAGGCTTAGCAGGATATAAGAATTCGAATTCGTCTGGCGGACTGTATTGGGCGGGCTTAGAACCGCTTGGGCCGGATCAGTGTTGGGATGACACTAAGGTCCGTTATTCCTCAAGATCATCATGAGACGTGTACGACGCAGAGTTGGGACCGTTTCGGAGTATCATCAGCTACTCCTTTCAAGTAAATAGGAAATTTGGTCGATTCACTAACTCTCTGAAAAGCAACTGTACCGTCGTGATGATTGAACCCGAAGCGTTGTCTTGAACGATGCATAGCATTAATGGGTACACGACTGCTCAATGAGAGAAAGTATGATTTGTCTTCTCTATAAATATTCACTGCTTCGAGGAAGATTTCTTATGTTCTTATCTGTGTGTTTCTTCATGCAATCGTGTTGCTATAAAATTTGATTCGTGTTATCATTCGATTGCCTCAAGCTTTTTGAGGATAGCCTGGTCGACAAAATTGAGTTGATCGAGCTTCGAGGTTTGTACCGTATTCCAGAGGATTTGGAAATCATTCCCACGTTTGGAGACTTGGCTCCAACTACACCCCCTCTGGGGTATATAAGTTTGCACTGGGGTGTGTTTGAGTCGGGGTTCTGATTCCCAGTACCTGATGATGTCTGGTGTTTCCTCCTTTTACTTCGCATACCTCCCACTCAGATGGTTCTGAGCGAGTTCAAGATTTTGATTGCGATTTTTCTTAGGGCGCATGATGGTGGCCTTCGTTTGACCCTGGCTGTAATCCATCATATGACCGCCACTAGGTTGGATTATAGGGGCCTTTACATACTGAATTGCCCTATTTGTTTGCGTTCAGGGGCGGATGAAATTGATCCCTGGGAAAGGTATTGGTTTCTGGCTTCAGTGAATTCTTCGTACTTCAGGCTTGGGAGTTGTCGAGTCCCCAGATACTTCCAGTTTGACCTTCGTAAGTTTATTTGAAACAGGTTCATTCTTCTGTTCCCGATGTGATGCTAGTTGGATGTCATTTTTTTATAGGGAAGTTTGCAGTCCTGACTCTCACTGAGGAGGAAATATGGATAAAAAGGGAGTTTCTCAAGCTCCCTTTGACATCCATTGAGGAGGTCATAATGTCAGGTAATGTTGTGCGAAATAGGTTGCCACAGTGTTCTCACGTCATTTTTGCTACACCGAGTTCACCAGCTGAAAGGGTTGCATTCGTCGTTCGAGGAAGAGGAGTCTGGTCATGCTTAGCCCGACTAGGTTAGCAGAATTGGAGGCGAGCATGCCTCTTGTTTTTTTTCGAAAAGGAGGCAGTCCTCTGACCGTGCAGTATCTACCCTTGGACCATTGTGTTCTGCTTAGACGATAATTTCAAGAGGTCATCGTTTCATGTCTAATGTTGGTATTCCCCTGTTGATTCGGAGGGAGGGCATGTTAGGCCTCGTGTTGGCGTTTCGGGTCACCATGGGTTCGAGGCAGATATTTGCCCCCCTGAATCACATGGTTTTGTTGTGATGCATCCCGTAGCTCGCGAGCAAGTCCTTGCTTTGGAGAAGGCTTTCGTAGACCTGCGGGTGTCATATTCGAACTTCTCTACCAAGTGGATTCCTTGACTAGTAGGTTGTAGAATTCCAGTAAAGCCGCGAACTTGGGAACCATGCGAGCCGTAGTGTCTGCCTCTGAAGTGGAGTTTGTGGATATAAGATCTCAACTGAGGTTGGCCAAATTTAATTTGGCTTCAACACATGCTGAACTGGGATGGACTCAGGCTGAGTTGGAGCACTTAGATGCAGCTTTGGGCAAGTGGTCGTTCGATAACTTCGATCTGCAGGCCCAGGTCGCTGAGAGGAAGTGAGCGGAGACAGAATGAACTGTCGTGCAACGACAGTTTGAGTCTGAAGTCGCTCAGGGGCTCCGCCGTGTTCGTGAGGCTGAACGCTTACTAACGGAAGAGCGTTCGCACTATGCTGCCTTGGTAGGAGCGGTGGATTTGGACATGTTAGGATGGAGGTCGTTGATTTCGTCAAAGGTCATTTGGGGCAGATTGGAGCTTTTGGAGTTTATCAGATAAGAGCACCCCGGTATCGACCTTGACTTCGCCCATTATAATAGGGCTACTTTCGAACCCATCTCTCGAGAGGAAGGTCCTGGCTCTACAAGACAAGCTGTTAAGGAGGTCATTTCCCCTTAAAATAGTTGTAACGTCTTTCCCTGGACAAACCAAATTTTTAATGAGAGTATTGTTTTGTCCTGTATTGTCGTGTTTTCTTTAGAAGCTTTGTAGATCGTAGAATTTGTACTACTGGGCATAACGCCTATTTTTGTCAGTTGAGTTTTATCGAAACTGACTGCTTTTGGCTGGTATTTGTTTATTGGTGAGCCGTTCTAGTCTGCGAATTGCAGGCTTCCCGCTGAGATGCTCCAAAAATTATTGTCTTTTGGAGAGCATTGATCACTCGGCGGGTCGTTGTCGTCACTTGTAAGAATGTCGACGATACATTGGCTTATTTGATTGAATTCATCCGCGCATACGAACTAGGCATTGGGCACCAAAAGTCGTCATCATTAGTCGCGAACTGACTATGCTTACCTGGTAAGTTCGGCGGTCATTGTCTATTGGAGAGCAATGATCCCTTGGCGAGTCATCGTCATCAGGCATGTGAGCACTGATGAGACTCCCACTTCCTCGGCCGCCGTTGCCCGCACGCAGCGGATTAGGCGTTGGGCACCAGAAGCCGTCGACATCAGTCGTGAACTGACTAATCTTACCTAGTAAGTTTGACGATCATTGTCTGTTGGAGAGCAATGATCCATTGGCAAGTTGTCGTCATCAGGCATGTGAGCACTGCTTAGACTCCCACTTTTTTGGTTGTCGTTGCCCGTGCGCAGCGGACTAGGCGTTGGGCACCAAAAGTCATCATCATCAGTCACAAACTGACTAAACTTACATGGTAAGTTCAACGCTCATTGTCTGTTGGAGAGCAATGATCCATTGGCAAGTCATCATCATTAGGGATGTGAGCGCTGACTAGACTCCCACTTTGTCGGGCATCGTTGCCAGTGCGCAGCGGAGTAGGCGTTGGACACCAGAAGCCGTCGTCATCAATCGCAAGCTGACTAAGCTTACCTAGTAATTTCGATGATCATTGTTTGTTGGAGAGCAATGTTTTCTTAGCGAGTCGTTGTCATCAGGCGTGTGAGCGCTAACTAGACTCCCACTTCTTCGACCATCGTTGCTTGTTCGCTAACTAGGCGTTGGGCGTGATATTTGAGTCTGGTCATAGCGAGGATGATCGGAGGTCGAGTTGGCTGCAACGAACAGCAATGGAAGTTTAGTAAAAGAAAATACTTTTATTGATAATCTTGTTTGAGATTCTCTACATTCCATGGTTGTTTAAGTCCATCTAAGTTTATGTCTTCCAACCAATACGTCTCCGCCCTGTTGACCTTTGTTACTCTGTAGGGTCATTTCCAGTTTGGGTTCAGCTTCCCCACGATGGCTTCTTTGGTGCTTTGCTGGGTCTTCCTGAGTACCCAATCACCCACCTTGAATTTGCATGGCTTGATGAAACTTCATCAAAACCCTACCTCATAGTTTTGACTCAATGTGTGCATGTATATATTCTTTCTGTGAGGTTTCAGCACGACTCATCTTCAAATAATTAATTAGGCTAATCAAGTATGGTAGATCGAGTATGAGAATACCTGCATCCTGACGGGCAGGGCCCTTATTATAGTTGCTTACACATAACATGACTATAAAAAAATTATCTAGCATAGAGTTTAAGAAAATATGAGTGTTGCTAGAGAGCCAGACCAACTAGTCAGGCCCGTGCTAGGCCGGCCCATCACCATCCATCATCCTAGAAATGTTGAAAATGGGTCCATCTTTAGGATGATGGATGGTGATGGGCCAGCCTGGCTCTCTAGAATCAGGGAAGAAAATATATATCAATAAGGACGTCTGAGTTACTCTCAATATGAAGTCAAAGATCTAGGAGTGGTAGTATCTATTTGACAATTTATGCTTAAAATTTCACAATTTCTACCTGGAT
The DNA here is from genome assembly GCA_963556465.1 of Berberis vulgaris. Classification (NCBI taxonomy): domain Eukaryota; kingdom Viridiplantae; phylum Streptophyta; class Magnoliopsida; order Ranunculales; family Berberidaceae; genus Berberis; species Berberis vulgaris. The sequence goes on from OY747131.1 coordinate 78,689,624, forward strand.
CTTGATAATTAGATTCGGGTATTCAAGCTAACTAAAGGGTAGTTGATGATACGCAAAAATGGTCACATCCCTGAATCATACGTGTGTCATGATGATCTCGAGGAATTACGAGCCCCAGCGTCAGTTCAACACTGATCCGGCCCAAGCGGTACCAAGTTCGCCAAATGAACCCGTACTCTTACAGTATGCTAGGCCTACACGTCTCACAGCTATCGTCAATACCCGTAAGTCCTACTAAGGCAAGTATCTCGAGGATCAACTTCGGACATGCAATTACAACAGCCTTATGTTTCCAACTAGGAAGCAAATACCAGGGCACATTCCACACAGAAAAACTTCCTTCTACGGATTGCTCTTAGATTGTGAACTATCTCCCGCATATCTAGGAGCATAAGGCTAACAAGGAACTTCCCTCCAACACGACTCCTAATTAGATAATGATCTCCATGAAGATCTCCTTCATAAACTACGCCTTCGATGGCCTGGTAGAACCAGGACTCCTGCACTATTTATAAGACATGAGGTTGGTAAGCTAAGGTACCGCTACAAATTTCTTGTTTACAACATTACACCTTCCTCAAATCCCTATCTGACTTTAGCATCAGGGTGTCATCGGCCACCACAACGGTGGTTCATGGCTCACGTGCGTTACTTGTGCAAGTCAGCAGATCAGCGGGACTAGGTCAAAGTAGGGAGCGGAAAATGATTGCATCAGTTTAGCGCCGTCCATGGGGACGACAAATTTCCTAACTTTCACTAGCACCGTCTCCCTTCAAAAACAAAGAGATGGTGACTAGATCACGCAATGAGAAAGAGCAAGGGGAAGCGTCAAGCTTTCAGCCTGGCACTACTTCACCACTCTCGATAACGTAATCTTTGTCAATTATGAGGATGCTCACATCAATGAAGCAAAGGCATGATGAAAGCTAAAGGCGTACTTGACTCGCTTTATCAGAGAGTTAACCACTGTCAACGTGTGCAACGACACAACATCCATCTCAGCCTTCATCAACGGACTGCGGAGAGGAAAGGTATACAACCTTCTAACATTGGACCCTCCAGCAGGTATGATAGACCTAACAAGGTAATCGTTGAGGTTCATCGCCTTAGGAGAAGAACGAGCTTCCTGAATAGAAATCAAACCCAGGGAACAATCGGTCAACAGAATATGCATGTTTCATGGAGCCCCTTCCAAGTCCGAACTGTCCATTAGGTCCAGGAAAAAGGCTCTCCGAGGAATGAGGATCCAAGCGATACGCGGTGAGCAACCGATACCACATGATCGGAAGCAAGGCCGCTTCGTGTCGCTAGTATTTACGGAAATAGACCTCCAAGACATACAACTCCCACACAATGACACCATGATGGTAACATCTTCTCTGGCAGGCTAGGAGGTAAGGACGTCCTTAGTAGACACAAGGAGCTTGATGAACGTCATGTTTTTCCGTACATTCCGCAACATGCAACTAGAAGAGACAGCGTTGACTCTTGATAATCGTTCGATGATCGACTTCAGTGGCGAGAGACGATTCCCTGTGGGAAAGGTATAATTAATTGCAACAACGGGATAGGAATCAGCTCAGAAAATTTTGTTTCAAGAGTTTATAGTAATTGACGTGCCTTCGACATATAATGTGGTCCTAGGGAAACCCTGGATACACTGGATCGAAGCGATGGTCTCCACTTTACAATCTACCTTGACAGCCTTAACAATAGCAAGGCTATCCAAATCAGTTCCTGTTTGAACAAAGAATTGGTGAAGCAACTCACAAAGCTGCTACAACATAACCAGGACATCTTCGCATGGACCATGTGGTACATGGTGGGGATCGACTCATCAATAATCATCCATCTCCTAGAAGTAGACCTCTCGAGGAAAACTGTCAGGCAGAAAAAGAGACCGGTAGCACTCGAAAGGAACGCAATCGTAAACAAAGAGGTGCAACTTCTACTCAATGCAGGCATGATAAAGGAAGCACGATACCTCGACTGACTGGCAAACACCGTTCTTGTAAAAAAAAAGAAAAAGGGAAATGGAGAGTATGTGTTGACTACACTAACCTGAACAAAGCCTATCCAAAGGACAACTTCCCACTTCCCCGCATCGATCAGATCGTAGATGCCACTTTCGGGCACAGCTTACTCAGCTTCATGGATGCCTATTCAGGCTACAATCAAATATTAATGCAACCCCCAGATCAAGAGAAAACCTCTTTCGTGACGAAAAGGGGAATATATTGCTATAGGGTGATGCCATTTGGCTTAAAGAATGCATGTGTTACATACCAACGACTAGTTAATAGAATGTTCAAAGAACATATCGGCAAAAACATGGAGGTTTGCATAGACGACATGCTGGTCAAAAGCCTCTGCAGCCCCGACCACATGCATGATCTCGCTGAAGCGTTCAACCAACTCAAGAAATACCAGATAAAGCTCAACCCACAAAAGTGCAGGTTCGGAGTCGAGTCTGGAAATTTTCTAGCCTTTTCTTTTCCCAAATTGCCTGTATGAGATAGGGGTTTCCAAGGCCATTCATTGAAGGACCCATTAGGACACAAAAAAGCCACCTTTCCTGCTCTTCATCTGAAATTCATCTATTACAGTTACTTGCCCCAATATCAGGGAGTTCCCAACTATGAGTCTGCGGTCAAATGCAATCTGAAATCCCCTTTCGATAGACATGAACCAGGAGATAAGTGAATTTGATTGCTTTATTTCACGTGCACGAGAGGATCGAGGAACCAATGCCCCAAAGTTTTTTTGCGAAAGTCAGTCCATCATTTTTGTTGTTTTCTTGATGTCACTTGTGTATGGTGGATCTTTTATATCTAAGTTTCTATATATGATGAGTTTGCGGAGAAATGACCGTTCAGAAAATGTCACCAATATCTTTTCCATGTGGATCATGTCAACCACTTCTAACATTGGCCTGGCGTAACTATGGGATGAACGAGGACTGAATCTAGGGAGGAAGGAGAGTTCTCCCTCCCTTGTTGTTTTGTGGTTGCCATGCCAGAAGAAAAAGGAATCGGTGAATTTTTTTTTTTTAATTATTGCTTGTTTGCAAATATCATGGTAAGATGAGACATTGGGATGATTTGGGTTCATGTGGTTGACTGGATTTGATTTTTGTTTTGAGTCTAGGTATTATTTGGTTTGTGATGATTCAATTTCACTTTGAACTTTTAGAGATTTAGGTTTTTCTTAATTTATTTTGATAAATGAGGGTTGTTTGCAAACGGGTTCATGATAGGTTATTCATTTTATCTTTTTAAGGCATGTTAGAGAATGTGTTTGTGTCTTTGTGATGGTCTATGTTAGAGACGTGTGAACTTTACATTTTTTATTTTTGAGGCTTGTATGGAAGTGATGGGTTTCATTTAAGGTAACTAGTTATATGATTTTAGGCATGCTTGAGAATGAGTTTTTGTTTTTGTGTCAGAAACATGTGAACTTTATAATTTTGATTTGTTGGATGTGTGGGTTTTTCTACTTTTCTTGGTTCGTATTCTGATATGGTGGCTTGTGGTATTTGATGCTTTAAACTTTGGTTTTGGATCGTAAATTTGATTTGTCATAGCATGACAAATTTCTATTGGTGGTATTTGTCATTGGTTTATATTTGCAATTATAATCCCCTTGCTCAAATAACATGTTTTATAGGGTTTTGATTCATGTTGGTTACGTAATTGAAATCAAATCGTTAGCTAGGCAAGGTAAGCTTATGGTTATGCACTTTTGGGAGTAGCATGGCTTTTCCATGCTGAATGTTCTGAGAATCTGTCTGGTATGCTTTAAAGTGATTTATTGACTTAATAGTTGTTGCATCTCTTTGGTCGCTACCTTATGTTTGACAAATGCAAATTAGTTAGAAATCCATGCTAGTGATTTTCTTTGGATGATAATGACAGTGATTCCCTTTGGATACTTTTTGAACTGCTCCGAATATAAAATTTATGCTATTGAATGCACGTTAGATTGGAGTGATTTGAAAAAGAAAAGAAGTACACCCTTATATTGAATGAGTTTGATTCCCGCTTTGCTATAGAAAATTGTGCATATTAAAATGCTAGTTCCCCCCTCCCCCTCCCCCCCCCCCCCCCCCCCCCCCCCCCCCACCCCCACAAAAAAAAAAAAAAAAGCGGTGGATTTATTTATGATTGACAAACTGTCACTATTTAAGAATTTTCAGATATCCCAATAAGCAATATGGATAATTTTAAGTTCATAAACTTTAATCTCATGGAATTGTATCACTTAGAACTACCACACCTCTTGTTTTATTATTTCCCTCTCCTATAAAAAAATTAAGTAACCTTCAAATTAGGTCTTGCGGAGTAGGGCACCCTTTTCTTATTGAGAAACTAAGTAACCTTCTGGTTGGTCTTGCAGAAAGGATATGATTTTATGCCTAAAATAAGCTTGATTGTTTATCCATAAAAAATGTGACATGAGACTTTATTTGCATTGATAGACTAAGAGTGGCTTTTATTTTACTCATATAGTTAGGAGTATTCCGTGATGCATGTCCATCTGTGATGTGTCCCTACTTAGGCGTGGATGACAGATAAGATCTTCTTTATACGAGAGAGGCATACGGACATGTATGTTCGGCATGGAGGTGGTGCGAATGTGGTATAGTCTAAGTGATCAATTCTATAAAAATGATTAATTTGTTTAAGAAAACTAAGTATTCGTCATAACTGTTTTAATTGATGAAGTTCTGATATATTGAGGTATTTTATCCATTCATTTGTTTTCAAACCATTCAGTGTAAGATGACAAATCTACTAACATTAATGCAGGTCAAACTTGCCATAGTCAACTATTACAGAGTAAGTACAGGTAAAATAAATATATATTTTAAGTATGATAGGAACTTATTAGAATCAAACAATTGCCTCATTGAGGAATTACCTGTTTGAGTTTTTGTTTTTTTGTTATACTTAATTTTATGTCATTACTTGCAAATTTATTGATTTAGAATGAAGAATCTTCACACCAGCTTAATTGTTGACCCAAGTGAGCTTTAGCTATTTGAGTAATCTCTTGCAATGTAGCCGACTAGCTTTGTTCTCAGGTTCACAGAGTTTTGGGTGGCATTCTTGGAGGTTTATTTTGTGGGCGATCATCGTCAAAGAATTCCCAGGTCAGTTGTTGTTAAATTTTGTTATGTTGTTAGTGAATTTTCACATTTCGAATTTGGAGAAAACGAATAATCCTTCGTGGATATAGGGATTTCATTTTCTCGAAAATTTGAGGTGTGACAGTTTGGTATTAGAGCATTTTGTTAGCATAGGCTAGATTAAAGTTTAGGTAATCCTCAGAATGTGGATATGGGTGAATAAGAATTAATATGTCAACGGATAAGGTCACAAAGGTGAGACTAGAACATTTAGTGTCATCTTTTCTAGTGTTGACTCTTGTGACAAGATTCCTTTGAATTGTGTAGTAACCTATTTTTTTTATGCATATTAATTTGGAAGTCATTATTTCATTTCGTTTTCCTTTTAGGGGTTTTGTTATCACCCATGTTTAGTCAACCTTTTATCGAATCTCAGGAAAGATTCCTTCGAGGTATATCTACTATAACATCCGTGCTTTTTCACTAACCTTAATAAATATTTTGTAGATAAAGTTACAATTATATATTTTTGTGTTCTTGTTAAAGTAGTATACAAGAATTGTGATTTCGTGTTTTGAGTTAATTTCGGTTTGGAAAAACGTAAAAATTTCGAGGATAAAAGAAATATATAATGAACTTCAAGATAAATATGTGAAAAAAATAATATGCAAGTAAATAAATGTATTAAACACATTAAATGAAATCAAAATACCTATAATTAGAAAAATCAATAGGTAGTTTAAAAAAATCAATATATAATAGAAGAAGTGATAATTAGGCAATGAGGGGGTGGTTTCAAATATCAATAAATAATTAAAATAAATGATAATTAGAACAAAAAATCAAAATTTACGGAAAAAATCTCAAAATTATTTGAAAAAATCCTTGAAAAATGTAAATTTTAATAGTTGGGTTTATATTTTTACGAAAAGAACGAAATCCCCAAAACAAAACCGAAATTTTTGAAAAAATCTCGAAATTTTTCGAAAAAAACCCTACATTTTTTCGCTTTTTCTTTTCGTAATTTCAAAAAAACTAAAATTTCGTATAATTTCACGAAATCACAATCCTTGGTAGTATAGATATACTCATGCAGTGACCTTATGTATATGCATACTTGGTGTGTTGTTTTGTATGATGTGGAATTTCTCTTTGAATATTGGACCTAAATAATTTCTCATGTACTATTATATTTTAAAGAATATGTTAAGTTGTATATTTTGAAAGTCACTAATAATCTTACCTTCTAAATCTCGGGACGCAATTCAATTTAAAGTGTATATAATGTAACAACCTTATTTTTCAAAACTATTTAAATTTGTATTTTTTTCGTATTTAGTTTTCAACCAATTAATACTTTATTAGTGTTCGAAATAATATCACATGTGTCATAATAATATTTATGAGTGTACATAGTAAGTCTGCGCTTGGACATAATAATAAATTTGGACTTGGGCTTTCATTAAGGTAGTGATTAGAGGGTAAAGGTTAAGAGAATAAGGGAAAAAGAAGTGGTTTTTCTCTCTTTGCATGGCAAAGAAGGAGATAGAGAATGAAAGAAAAAAGAAGAGAAGAGAAACCGAGAAAGACAAAGAGAATTGAGATTTTATAAATATAAAAAAATAAAAATAAAATTGTCATTAAATTTTGTTTGTCATATATCTTGTCACAATGTGATTGCACTAAGTGGTGCATAAAGTATATCAATTAAAAATTCTTATTTCCTACCATGCACCTAAAATTAAAAAGGCTTAGCTTAGAACTCCAATTGAGTTTTATGTTTGTTGTTCATCTTGAATTATTTATTAGGAAAGTTTCACAAATTCGTACTTGAAACAAACCAAAGTAGGCTAATTTGGATTATCAAATTGATTTTGTAGCCAAATCAAAGCAGACACAAAAAGAAACATGCAAAACAAACTAGGAAAAACTAAAAATCAAAATAAGCCTCTGTTGTCATTCAAAATTCATGAAAGTCTAAAAAAAAAAAGGCGGCAACTATTTGGCATCACAGATTCTTCTCACCCATATCATCCATCTAAATTTTTTCTTTTCCACACCATTAACTTTCTGTCTCACACCACAGTTCTCTTCCACACCACCCATTTAAACCATTATTTATCTCCTCTCTCTCACCACCACCGCCCTTCTTCCAACATCTTCTTCTTCTCTGCATCTTCTTCTCATATTCTCTTCTTATCTTCACTTCTCGCTTCTCTCCCCATCCGGGAGCACCCCTCGCATATTCTCTCCATTCCCTCAAATCGAAATCGAAGAAGAAGAATAAGAAGAGCTGGAGCCTTTATAATATCTCGACTTTGATTCCGTCGTTACCCCTCTCCCTCTTCTTATTCATACACCAAAAATACCCATCAGCAACGGTTTGAGACTGTGGGGGTAACCCATTGTCACGGCTTAGAGGATTGGGCAGTAGAGGCGTCGCGAAATCATCATTCACGGCTATAAACCGTGGCAAAACATTTTAGCAACAGTTTTATGCTCGAGGAGGCGTGATGATTTTCTGCATGTAGCCACGGTTATAAGTTGTTGCTACAATAGTGGCCACGGTTATAAACCGTTGCAACATGGCCACGGTTATTAGCCGTTGCAATATGGCCACGGTTTAAAGCCGTGGCAACTATGATGGCCACGGTCATAAGCCGTGGCAATGATGATGACCACGGTTTAATTAAGCCGTTGCAAGCGTTCCGACCACGGTTTTAAGCCGTGGCAATAATAGTGGCCACGGTTATATGCCGTTGCAACATGGCCACGATTATTAGTCGTTGCAATATGGCCACGGTTTTAAGCCGTGGCAATCATGATGGCCACGGTTTTAAGCCGTGGCAATCATGATGGCCACGGTTATAAGCCGTGGCAATGATGATGAGCACGGTTTAATTAAGTCGTTGCAAGCATATGTTGTTCTGCAGGATTATTGAATCACCTGTTGCAGTTCTTCTGACAAAGATCAATGCATAATTGAGACTGGCCTGACAGGAATTAGCAGTGTAGATCAGAGAATGGTCAAGAAAGAATGTTGAATTGCCACTAGATCAAGCAGAATTGATAGAAGAAATAAGAACAGATTGCATGTATTGATAGAAAATGTAGACAATTTGAGATGTTCGGTCTCCCTATGAGCAGAGCTCAATGTACAAAGTGTTTACAAAATGAATCATTGCATGTTTCTCATATTACTCTTCTTATTTATAGACATTGCTAACACAACACTACAATGTATCTAACAGACTTTGTATATAGCACCTAACAGACCTTGTAACACCTAACAGCTCCTCGCACCTGCAGCTCCAGCCCGCACTCGCACTGCCAATTGGGAGCTTAGCTATACCTGTTTGTGCTGCTTCTAGAAGCATCTCTTCCTGAGTCATTCTCTTCTCCTCGCCTTCTTTCTTCATTTTTATTGGCTGAGTAATTTAAAAAAAACAGTGGTTGTTATAACTTACATATTTTTTACAAAATATCTTTATGAGCATCATAAATAAGGATTTAACATTAACACAGTGATGTAGAGGGAAGGAAATGCAGACACGGAAAAAATGAATAGCATACGTGCGAAAAGACTTAGTAATGCACAATTATACGACACAATGTAGCCGAAACTAACCTTCATGGTTGCTTGTATAGCTTTTCTTTCTGCTTGCCTCACAATGACTGAAGTTGTGCTTCCTGAGTTGTATCCAAATAAACAAACAAAACAAACCTGAGTTGTATCTTTCTCAGGAATAATCTGATGGTTTCAGTCCATCAAATGAGGTTCATCCTCTCCTTTCAATACATGTTTCACAGGACAAGCATAGCCCTCGTGAAGAAGAATATTTTGAAGATAAGATTTACCATTTCCCTCTAGACAATTAACGTCCCCATCTACCTCCTCTTCCTCCAAAACTGCCTCTGCCTCCAAATCTGCCACCACCCCCGCCTCCACCAAATCTTCTTCCCCCACCTGATTGGTCTTTTTCTTGTAACTGAGGCAATGCTTTCAATACTTCAATGCTCACATCAGCGGCATTTTCCTGACCTGTTTATCAAGTGTAGAGAGAGTTGAAACATTAAGAATGCCTCACATGTGAATCAGGTCAACTGACTATTAGAGGGGAATAACAATGTTGGACAAAGCAAAGAGAAACATTATGTACGAGGAGAATAGGCAACTATAATGTAAATACAGCATGAGTATACCTGCAAGAAATGCATCAAGCTCTTCAGCTAGTACATCAAACACAGCACCCTTCCCATCAGCTGTAAGAGTAAGGCCCTTCAAAGATTCAACCTTGTCCTCAGGCAAGAATCTCCTCAAGATAGAATATGTAAACCTACAGACACAAGTTTCTAACGATTCATAAAGTGGCACATACATACATATAGTAACAGGTTGTTCACCTTTAGTAGTGTCCTACTTCACCTACCATTTGAGATTGATTCAATAAAAACATTCATAGTTAGGTGTAAGAAATTGCTAAGTACAGTACACAGTACACACACAGATATATTGCAAATATTTGCCAATGTAAGGGACAAATAACATAAATAAAGACATGCACAAACCCTAGACACTGGAATGTAAATACATTATGACATCTAAATTCACATTATATCCTGGGTCAAAATTTGGGTCCAAAATTCCTGACTAACTTTCCAGTCACCGAGTTAATTTAGACTAGATTGGAAGAGAAGCCTTTGAAGAACAAGGCCCTCACCAATATGGATTTTTAATAAGATGACCACAATGAATATGTGAATAAATAAATAAATAAATAAATAAATAATGGATCACTACTTCAAGCATGTCAGTGGTTGTTTGTGAGATGTTGTGACTTGTGACCAGCTTGTTTGGGGGCCTTCACATTTCCAGCGAGCCTTAGCAATTTGTTTTTTCCTTTTGGCACATTGAGAGCAGACAGATCAAATACTAACCAATAAAATAATAATAATAACAATCTTGAAGGCATATACTCACGATGAAGTGTAGATGGGTCTTCCAGACTCAAGTTGTACAGTTACATGGTTCTCAGCCGAATTCAGAAGAGACCTTTTCTTTATTTCAGTATAACCCTGCACAAGCCACACCTCAAGTTAATACTCTTATTTTGCTTATTTCACTTGTGAAAAAAATAAATTTTGAAGCACTTACAGCTGTCTTTGCAAGTGCCTTTGCGAGCAGCTCCAGTGCTGAAAGGCCAGATGAACTCAGAAGATCTTCAGCTGCAGACTTGAATGCTGGAACCACACTGCATTTTAAGGTTGCTTAAATATATGCAAGAAATGATTTTTAATTATAATAAGCAATCATCTATTACTAGTAATATAAAATACCTATCAGAGACTTTATTGATTGATTCAGCTGCATCAAAGCCAACAGCCTTTGCAACATCAGCTGGCTGAGGAGCAGATACATGCTCAAACTTAACACCGGAGTCTCTTTCAATCCTAGAAATGTTTGATCGCCTCGGATCATATAACATCACAGTAACCCCAATATTCCCTGAAAAGGAAACAACCAAGTTAGTGGGTCGACATTTTAAAATAAGAAGAATGTAAAGTGTCGAAACATTAAGTATACCTGCTCTGCCCATGCATCCATAACGATGGATGTAGGCTTCCACATCGCGTGGCGGTTCACACTGAAAAATGATATTGTTAAGGGATTAAAAAAATTTACAAAAGATCAATATATAACACGATCGTACACACCTGAATGATCGAATGCACATCATTGATGTCCAAACCCCTACCTGCCACATTTGTGGCCACCAATGTCATGAACTTTCCAGACCTAAATCCAGAAAGTGTGACCTACAAAGAATCACCCAATTATTAAGAAGAAAAAGGTTGAGTGCTACATGTGTTCAATAAAAATAAGAACACAATCCAAAAGGAGCAAGTAACACCGGCGACACGCTTGCCTTTCGAAAAAAAAAAAGTGTAACAAAGAAAGAGCAAACTATGAAGAGCCCAAAAAATATTAAGTCACCACTTTATAAAATTAAGACCAGAAATAATACACCATTAGGTCACCGAAGATTATACAAATGATGCAAAAGATATTGTTTATAAACACTGTTACACATATACCAATTGAAAAATAGTGTGCAAAAGGCAAACTATGAAGAGCCCAAAAAATATTATTTTAAGCGAGCAAAACAAAAATGCAGCAGAGAAAGGATCTGTCACATTGACCATTTCTATGCTTTACATAACTTTTAATTTTGGATAAATTTTCTCAAGAATAGCAATGGATACTAAAATTAGAATATAATTTCAGAAACCATGTCGAGGCATGCCAAATTTTGTACACAAGAACAGCTTGTCGCATGCATGTTATCATTTCCAGGATGCATGGGACCTGTATTGCCAATGTCATGCTATGTGCTACCAACATAGCATGTCAAGTATGCGAAGGTCTGGCAATTTACTTTCAAATGTGAAAACATAGGTTTGTGTGTGTGTGTGCTGGGGGATTCAAATCAATAAAAAAGAACAATCCAAAAATAACAAATCTGCTATAACAACGAATGATATCTGGGATAAGTTTCGATATGGCTGCACTAGAGCAGGGAAGAACAATATGTCTGACATTAGTACTAGCTTTCATTTTCTCGTTACCAACAAGATCGGCTGTTTTCTTATCAGATTTAAGAAACCTAGAAGAGATCTGCCAATAGATTAAAGAAAAGAAATACTAATAAGATAAAGTAGTTAAAATATAGATATATGACTATAAAATATGGATGATTTGGAAACATACATTCTTCACCCAGGGAGGCAAAGTAGCACTGAATAGAAGAGTTTGGACTTTTGTTACATCCGCAACTTTGCCTGCAGGAGGAAATTGCTAATTATAATCCTACTAAATCAGATTTCAACATCAACAGCTGCTATAATGACACTTAGAGATTTTGCATGATTTATTCAAAAATTCAGGAAAACAGTAAACATTAGCAATTTTAAAAACAATTGACTTACTTATGTAATAGAAATGTGCTACTAGCATGTCATACAATGGTCAGGTGTAAAGACTGCAGAAACATTATCCTATAGTGGGAAGACCAGAAGACAATTGGTTACTTCATGATCAAGTTCTACACAACTTCTAAACTAAATACATGCTAACTAAGATACCTCATTATCTGCAAGTCCATAAAGAGCAAATGCAGCATTGTGCTGCAAAGAACCATTCTTTGAGTCAAGAAGCTTCAGTAATGGCACTAGACCACCATTGTGAGCAATGCCAGCTTGGTTATGTGAATCCTGGAAAACAGAAACCAAGAACAATACATTTACCTACTTGAGTTTTTTTTGTTTTTCCCAGCAAACATGCACCTTAGCAATTCCTTAACAAAATGTTAATATAAAACTCAAAACAGGAGATTACATACTGAGCGTTATTTTTTTTTTTTTTTGCAAACTAGAAACTGCTTTACAAGAAAAGAGGTTCATTGCGAGAATCATTGTAATAGTATCAACCCTCCTAAAATAAAGATCATTGTACAGAATGTCAAGGAAATAACTAACATGTGCCAACCGCCCCAATGCAAAGGCTGACATTTCCCTGAGTAGCACGTCTGGAGACTGGAGCATCTCAATTAAAGGGCAAACAACTCCTCTCTGTACAATGTGAACCTGCAACAACCATAAAAATAAATCATTAAAGAAAGATGGAAGGCAACTAGGGCAATGGTTCAGCTGTATAATACTCATCTGATCCAAAATCCATTATACAACAAGTTAGTTTTTTTAATTGAATGAAGAAACACTTTCAATCAAAATGTCAATCCATTTACTAAACCAAAAGTAGTAGTATAAGTAGCAGTAGTAAGCAACCAGAGCAGCAAAATAAGCTTTTTCCTGCTTTTTTTTTTTATTCAGAGCGTAGACTCCATGAAAGAAGGGGGCAATTTACCTTAAAATGAACAATCACGTGCCCGTAGTGAATTTTACTCAGCTCCTCTTTTGCTGCCACCATTACATTGCTTCCAACATAGTTGTAACTATCAATCATCAAGTTCCACATGATTTTTACACCATACGAAGAAATCACCAACGTCCAAATCCCCCATCATGTCTCCTTTGGATCACTCTTGTAAAGTTTCACCTCAGTCATATATTTGAAGCATAAGGAAAGTCTGATCTCTGTTGCAGGGTGCAATGATCCATGGTAATCGCAAGAGAATCGATGGATAGGATCTACAACCTCTATTGCTATCGCAATGACATTCTTATGCCAATCACAAACTTTGTAAGTCCTTGACACTGAAGGAACAAGATTGCTTGGAGAAGGAAACCTCGCAACACCTTGAGAAGATGGTGGTAATGGAGATGGAGGTAATGGATTTTCTAGTTGCCTTGTCGATGGAGGTAATGTATCTTCAGTTCTTTGTGTCCCTCCTTGTGTTCCCTCACTTGTTGATGGTCTCACATAAGTTCCATTTTCAAGTCTCTCTCATATCCATTGAACATTTTCTTCCAATCTATCATATTTTTCGCTAAATTTTTTTTACTTCCAATGTTTTATCCAAAAGCAATGAACGAGCGAGAAGTGAAACATCATACTTCCTTTTAGAGACGGTGGTTCCAACACAACAAACACGTCCCCTTTCTTCTTGGCCAAACACTTGGCTTAGAGGATCATTATCAATACTGAGGTCAGTGGTACCCTGGGTTGAAGATTCTTGCAAGGCAACCTTTTTTGCTTAATGAAAAAATAAAATAAATCAGGACACAAATAATATTCAAACAACTACAAAGTAAATTAAGAATTGTGTATAAAAGACATCATTGGGCACATACCATATATAGTTCAGCACCATGCGTGGGTTTTCCATCATTCCTCGTATGACAAGCAATCCATATATTAGTGTGTGTGACTGGTTCCTCATTAGGGTTCTTCTCAACCTATATACTTGAAAGATTAGTCTCAACCTATATAGTTAAATGGTTATTATTGTACTAGTAGCTACAAACTCAATTACCATTTCATACTCCACTTCTGCAGCACTCTTTTGCGCCCCCCCCCCCCCCCCCCCCCCCCCATACATACTTTAAACCCTTTTTGTTTTTGGAATGTTGGGCTCTAATTGCCTTCGCTTCAGGGGTGCTCTCATAGCGAATAAACTTCTTCCAATCCTCCTCTCTTACACCATTTGGAATATGATTCTCTTGTTCCTCAATGGTAGGATACTTATCCAAATAGTTATTCCTAAGATCTGCCTTAAACCTTCTGAAATATTCTGGCATTTTCAAATGCACACTCCTTTTCACATAATTTGGGATGTTGTATTCACGCTGCAAATAAGCCATTGAGATATAAGTTGACAATAAAATAAGACATTATGAAAATCAATGATGTAAAATCTCAACTTGAGGCCATTCCACACATCCTCTTTGTAGTTGTCAGTAACATGGTGCCAACCCTTGAATTTGATGGGCACAAAGGTTTCAACAAGCTTTCCAATGGGTTTATTGAAATTTCTAGCACCAGGTCCAACTGCTAAACCATGGACATTGAACTGTATGGTCTTTTTAACTTCACTGTCATCATTTGTAGATGTAGTGACATCATTGGTGGAGAGATTTCCGCGAGTACTACCCATTTCTATCAATGACATTATAGATATTAACCATTATCAAACAAAAAGAAATAAGAAACAACTATATACACTACATTTATAGATAGTTTCCTTCCACAACATATCACCACAAATAGATTTTAGAAAAGCATTGGAAAAGCCAATCTGAATACTTAGCTACAAAGCTTCCCTTTCCCAACTCAAAAGTCAAAATAAGAAACAAAGACAAAATAATTAGTCTCAACCAAAGAGGATGACTAAAATAGCATTAGAAATGCATCAAAAAATATTGTAGCATAGTCAATTAAAATTCCAGTAAGCTCTTCAGGTTGGGGTTGTCTTTCAAGATGCTTTGATACACAGTGGGAGTTTCCTTTTTATCGACATTAGTGTTCAAGCCTCTTTGAGTATGTAGAACTACATGCCACCCGTCATTTGATTGATCTTTCGAATAAAATACCCCACTTGCTTCTTGAGCTAAAATGAATGGATCCTCTTCCACATTTCTTTTGTCTTTTAGCTTCGACAAGTTTACCATCTCATGGTTCCAAAATTGGGTCCACCTTATATGCATTTTTCTTATCTTCCACTTTGGCCCAATCACAATAGAAGACAGTTTCTTTGAAATCTATGTAGTCTAGCACCAGTATGTCTCTAACAACTCCATACCATTTGACTAGTTGGTCCTTTGGACTCTTATCTTTCTTACTAGCAACAAAATGAGCAATGGCATCCATGGAGACACCACTATCTTGTGTTACCAAACATTCATCCGAAGAACTTGTCGCAAATGTGAAACCATTTACACAATATTTTGGATATCAGGTTGCCAAAAATTGTGGACCATTGGCTAACCTCCAAAGTGTGGTATTTGTTTCCCCAGCCTTCTCCAACTACATTGTAAAACAAATCATCTTAGAACTGAAATATGAAAATAAAAAAAAATTATATATATATATGTGAATAAATACACATTATAAAGGAATTGCACTTCCCCGTTTGTTCATCCGTGACTTATCTAAAGGAATTGTTGACATTTCTACACACAAAAAATTAAAAGATTAACTTTAGTCAAACACTCATGAAAATTAAAAAATTGAGAGTGACACTTTTACGAGGATAACCTCCATAGGAACCATACCATGAGGAGGCTATCTTCCCCTTAATCATCTCCCTTTGAGGCCCATGAATTGGCATAAGAAGCAAATTAGTTTACTAGATTAATATCTAAGAGTGTTTGCTTAATCAACTAGTATTCAATAGACATGGAATACATGGGAGTACCCTACTACCTCCATCTTTTCAATCAGTTTCAGTTCATCTGATACCAATTTTACACCCAGAACTACTAGGTTTCAGAAAGCAAACTAAACTTACAGTCTAGAACAGATAGTTGAACACAGGAGAAATAACATACAGAAATAGTAAAACACACAGATAAAAATAGACAAGAATAACAATAATCATTTGAAGATAATTCTTTGAACAGTTCAAGAGAACGGTGTTGATACTAGGTTACCGCTAGTATAACGAGGTGCTCATCCAAGAATCGTTCTTAGAATTGTTTTGAGAAAACAAATAGAAATAAAGATATGCTTTTATTGACACTACCTCCATCTTTTCAATCAGTTTCAGTTCATCTGATACCAATTTTGCACCCAGGACTACTAGGTTTCAGAAAGCAAACTAAACTTACAGTCTAGAACAGATAGTTGAACACAGGAGAAAGAACATACAGAAATAGTAAAACACACAGATAAAAATAGACAAGAATAACAATAATCATTTGAAGATAATTCTTTGAACAGTTCAAGAGAACGGTGCCGATACTAGGTTACCGCTAGTATAACGAGGTGTTCATCCAAGAATTGTTCTTAGAATTGTTTTGAGAAAACAAATAGAAATAAAGATATGCTTTTATTGACACTACATCCATCTTTCCAATCAGTTTCAATTCATCAGAGATTTAATATCCTGAGGAGTCCAGCTGTGTAATTACAATTTTTGCTCCTTGAAGATTGCGTGAGATTGGTTTGACAAGTTAGGTTTCAATATTACAGGGCAATGTTCAAAGGGTTACATGCTTCATAGCTTAATTTTTTCTAGGATTTAAGTTTAATGTAAAGTTGCTTACTATTTTAGCAGACCAATCTCAAATGAGTTTTTGAAAAACAAAAAAATTGTCATGTTTAAGGTCTACTATACAGTCCATACTAGATATATGTTCCAGTAAAAGAAGGTCACCCAAAATAATATTGATAATAATAATATTAGTAATAACAATAATAAGAATTCAACATAAAATAAGAATTCTCAGCCTCATTAAATGTGTTTATGAAGTATGAACTTAAACAAATTATTCTTCAATCATACCTCAATAAAAGATAAGTTGAGAATTCAACATATACCTTATCCTCTTCGAGTTTCTGACGGGTCTTCTCCCTTGCTTTTCTCTCTTCCTCCTTCTCTGCTTTTCGCAAGGCAATTATCCTACAATAGGAAAATGAATCTATTTTAGTTTTAGGGGGCAAACAAATAATTTGCACAGAAATGGGTGAAGTGAAACAAGATAATGGTGAAGAATGAAGACAATAAAACATTTTCCAACCAAAAGACTTTTCGTATCAAGACAAACCGTTCTCTTCACACTCTCATCTGCTCCTCTCTATCACTCTGATCTGAAACTATTGTAATACCCCTGCCATTGGCACTACTACAGAGTACATTGTACCTTCACGAAATTGTCAAAATTTGAAACACCCATTAAATTTTTCCAGGATACCCTTTTCTCAGTAAATTCACGCCTTTTACTGGGTATCCATGATCATCTACTTCCAATCCAATTTCTCATCTAACTCATCCCAAAGACCTAATTTTTACGCATTCAACAAAGTACATCTAAAACCACTACCCCAAACAGACACTGAAATCAGTTCACAAATCCACCATTCCACATTGCAATCATCACAATCAAACTAAAGACGATCTGGGTAAGTATAAAGTTTGAATATTTGATTGCTTATGAAGTACGAAATTTTAAAAAGAACCCCCTTGTTTGACAGATAAGCAAAGACACAGTAATTGGAGATTATGAACTTAAAGAGAGAGATAGAGATGGGTACCTGATGAAGACTTGAAGAAATGGGGATCCCACGCTTTGATCTCTGCTGTGTTTTGCTGAAATGGGTTGGAGAGGAAAGATCTGCTTTGCTGAAAGAAAAAAAAATTAATTTGAAACAGATCTGAAGAAGAAGAAGAGATCTAAATAAGAAGAAGGATCTTACCTGGAAGGAGATCTGAACCGAAGGAGGGACGAAAAGATCAGTGTGTTCTTCTTCTTCTTCTTCTCACCAAACTCAGTAATGGAGGCACCGACGAACTCTCCTTCAAGAACCGGAGGAGGGACGCAAATTTTTTTTCGCAAGCGCGAAATTTTAGGGTTTCGGGATATCAGTGTGTGCTTTCGGGAGATCTGTGATGTTAGGGATTGAAACAAAGGGTTGAAAAGTGCAGAGTTGGGGGGAGATGGAGGGGAGGAGGGAAGTCGAGGGAGGGAGCAGGGAGGGTCGATGTCGAGTGGAGGGAGCAGGGAAGTCGAGTGGAGGGGAGCAGGGAAAGAGGAGCTTCGAGTGGAGTGGAGGGGAGCAGGGAGGGTCGATGTCGAGTGGAGGGAGCAGGGAAGGTGGAAGTCGAGTGGAGGGAGGAGCTTCAAGCGCCAAGTAAAAGGAAAGAGGAAAGAATAGCGCCAAAAAGCCCGCCCAATTTTTTTCAGCGTTTTTAGTGTAGCCATGGTTTTGAGCCGTTGGTCATTATAGCCACGATTTTGAGCCGTGGCCATTTTTTCTTAGCCACGGTTAGGTCGTTGGTCATTATAGCCACGGTTTTTGGCCGTGGCAAATGAACCAACGATTTTGAGCCGTGGCCATTTGTTTTAGCCACGGTTTTAGACCATTGGTCATTATAGCCACAATTTTTTGCCGTGGCAAATAAACCAACGGTTTTGGGTTGTGGCCATTTTTTTTAGCCACAGTTATAGGTCGTTGGTCATGCCGTGGCAAATAAGCCAACGGTTTAGAACCGTGGGCATCTCCGCGTAGCTAAATAGGCCTTTTGGTGTAGTGATTATCCTTCCCCTTACACTTTCATTTTTTTCCTCGCCCTCGCGGCGGCCTGAACTCCATGACTGCAAGTTTTCCACTCTTAAGTACCCCTGCGAGGGTCAAAATGTTTTGCCCTTGCAGCAACCTCTGCGAGTCTCCTATCCTCGAACAGGCCACCACGAGGGAGAGAAAAAATAGAAAGTGCAAGGGGAAAGGGGCAACGGCTTGTAAGAAGAAGAGAGAGTGGAAGACGAATAAATGGAGAGGGAAAGAGAAGAAGAAGAAGAAGAAGAAGAAGAAGAAAACAAAGAAGGCGCGACGATGGCTGTTGTGGTTGTGGCTCAATCTCCTCTATCTCTTGGTGTTGTTGGTCGTCTCTCACTGTTCCTCACAATCGATCACCCCCTTCCTTGCTACCCCTTCTGTACAATTGTTGTTGTTGTTGTTCTTGATAAGAAAGGGTGAGAGGGGAAAAAGATGATAGCGGTTTAAATAGGTGGTTTTGGTTAGCAGGTAAAAAAATAATAATCAAATGGGTGGTGTGGATGAGAGGAATTTGTGGTGCAAAATATTCGTTGCCCTCAAGAAATTGTATTATATCTTTTGTTACTAGAATTTGCACAAAACTAAAACATATTTGTACCACTACTACCACCCACCCCTTTTTTCACAAAAAAATTGTATGTTTCCACCTTGAAAACACCATAAAGAAAAGACAAGGACTTTTTAACACCACAGGTTCTACTATCCCACACCACCAAACCAATTTTGTTTTTACCGGTTAACCCACACCACAAATTTAGACCCCTATTTCTCTCTTCTCTCACCCTCTCTTCTCAAGAACAACAACAACAACATGGAAGGAGGTGGCGAGAAAGGGGGCGATCTATTGCGAGGGACGGTGAGAGACAACCGGCGATGACGAGAAACAAATGAGATGGGGTTGCGATGGTAATTGATACCATCCTAGGCACAAGCAACCGTGAGTGGGGACCTCATTGTTGCACATGCAACCATGAGTGGGGAACTCATCGTCGCACAGACAGCCGTAAGGACAAAAAAATAAAGTGCAAGGGGAATAAGAAAAAAAAAAGTGATGGCAGAATCGAGGTTGCGATCCTATAAAGGCTCCAACTCTTCTTCTTCGACTTTGTCTTCAATTTCGATTTGAGGGAATGAAGAAGATGTGTAAAGGGTACTTTTAGGGTGCCCCAGATGGGGAGGGAAGATAGAAGTGAGAAGAAGAAAAATAAGTGAGTTTTTTGTTTTAAGAAGTGAGGAGAATAAGAAAAATAAGGGTAGTGGTGTGGGTTAGCAGGTTAAAAAAATTGGTTTGGTGGTGTGAGATAGTAGAACATGTGGTGTTAAAAGGCCGCAGCAAAAAAAAAAAAAAACCTTGATCAACCAAGAAACACCTCGTCTTCATTTCCGTGCTTGGAGTCTCTTCCCAAGCTTGAAAAATAGATAAGCATCAACACAATCATACTATACGTGCTCTTCAAACAACTCCCTTGGATCCCAAATCACTGCTTTCGACCCACTCAAACTTCTCCACCCCATCAAACCACCAAATACATACTCCCCAACCAGGGGCGGATCTACGGCTTGGGTAAGGGGGTCAATTGACCCCCTTAGGTTTTGAAAAAACTCTATCAGAGCATATACAATTTCATCCTTTGCCCCCCTTAAAAATTCCATCTTGCCCCTCTTATAAAACTAAGAATTACATTAACAAATCTCGTATCACAATTGAACGAAAAAATTGATTCGCCGCCTCTTATCTCCGCCTCCACGCCTTCGGTCCTCAACAATAACTTCTTCTCCATCCCTGCAAAACAAGGTGAGTTTGTTTGATTATTGATTCTAAATAAAATCAACAGGACAACAACAAAATAATCTTAAGCTTTAACATCTTTTCCTACCTTGGTATCTGTCTCCCTCTTTGGCGATCCAAAATTGAAACAAGGAGATCAGAGAAAGATCCGAGAGATCATAGCAGGATCTCAGAGAGATGTGAGCCAGATCAGAGAGATCTGAGTGAGTTCATATAGATCTGAGCGAGTTCATAGAGATCTGAGCGAGAGATCAGAGCGATCTGAGCGAGAGATCAGAGCGATCTGAGCGAGAGATCAGAGCGAGATCGATCTTCAAAGAGGGATCTAAGCGAGAGATCAGAGCGAGATCGATCATCAAAGAGGGATCTGAGCGAGAGATCAGAGCGAGATCGATCTTCAAAGAGGGATCTGAGCGAGAGATCAGAGCGAGATCGATCTTCAAAGAGGATCAGAGCGAGAGATCAGAGCGAGATCGATCTCAGAGACATCAAAGAGGGATTGATCTCAGAGAGATCAAAGAGGGATCTCACTGATTCTGATGAAGAAGAAGGCAAAGTCCTTGATCTCTCCGAGTCTGATCCCTTGATCTCTCTGACTCTGAGTCTGATCTCTCTGAGTCTGATGAAGAAGAAAGCAACCTCTTTGATCCCACTGAGTCTCTCACTGAGTCTGATCTATCTCACTGAGTCTGATGAACTGATGAAGAAGAAAGCAAACACTTCCATCTCCTGATTTTCTCTTCATCAGACACACTTTTCCGATTTCTTGATCTCCTCGATCTCTTGATCTCTCTGATGAAGAAGAGTGAGCTTGAGTGATGTGAGATGAAGAACAGTCAGCTTGAGCTTTCGAGTGAAGTGTGATGATGAAGAGTCTTGAGCTTTCTGTTTGAGTGAGGTGAAGAATACTGCGTTTGAGCGAGAGGAAGAAGTGTGAAGTGAGGGCGGCTTGACCGCTTGAGTGTGGCTGTGGGTTTGGTTTGATATAAAAGAGAATGAGGCTTGAGGTGGGTTTGATAAAAACAGAGAAATGAGACTCAGATGAATGAAAAAGGGTTTGATAAAAACAGAGAAATGAGATATAGATGAATGAAATTATGAAAGGATGGTTATTTTTAAAATTATTCAAAATATTGTTTTAATCAATCAAATAAAGGGTAAATTCTTTTTTTCTATTTCATATTTGTTAAAGCTTTAATGAGGTATTTCATATTTGTTTAAGCATCTAATTTATTATCTTATCTTTATACATAAATATTTCATATTTGATTTTTAATTTAATTTGTTTATTTGTTTAGGCTTTGACAAAGTGGGTATTTGATCCTTAAAGCTTAAGTGAGTATTTAATTTCATCTGCTGAAAATACCATTATCTCAAGTTCTTAATATTTGGTAAGGTTTCTTCTCTTTCATGTATTAATTATTGATTTACATTACAAATTTGATAATCTAGGATAGCATTTATTAATATGAATATGGGATTGTGTTGTTGTATTTGTGTAGTTAAATATTTGAGCACTTGTGCGACGAGTCATGGATAGATACTTTAAAAGAATAAATATGATTAAAATATTTATCTATTTATTTTAGAAAGTAAATTATCTATAGTTTTTTTGCCCCCCTTTATCTGCAATCCTAGATCCGCCCCTGTCCCCAACCTCTCCCTTGACACCCCTCCCTCCATAACCCACAAGCCTCCCAAGCTCCACTACATGACTCACTGTCACTCTATAATCTCTGAAAAGCATCTCAGCGTCTGAATAGTTGTTCACACTACCACAAAAGATATAATTTCTGATAGATAATAATTGTCAAATAAAACCAATTTCTCGCAGATAAAAAAACTGCCACATATTTAAGTGCTAGAGAAAGGTCATTTCTGTCGGATAGGTATCTTAGTCTGCCGGAAATACCTAAAACTAAAATCCGCTGGATATAGTAATTCTGGTGGATATAAATGCCAATATTGTGACATTTCTGGCAGATATAACTTATATCCGCCACAATAGAATCATTTCCAACGCTTATATCCCCCACAATAAAAAGTGACATAATTTTAAATTTTATTATCCGCCACATATTATCATTTAAATTTTTTTAATACAAAAAGTAATAATTATCCCGCACAAATTTTAACCACTAACTTTAACAAAAATTCAAAAATTTTGTAATTATCAGCCACAAATATCTATTAAAATTATATTTAATTACTAACAATTATACTCCACAAATAACTAATAAATGTTGGTACAAATCTCCTAGAAAAGCTACATAATTATTAATTGTGTTATACAT
This sequence comes from Berberis vulgaris, assembly GCA_963556465.1. Lineage (NCBI taxonomy): Eukaryota > Viridiplantae > Streptophyta > Magnoliopsida > Ranunculales > Berberidaceae > Berberis > Berberis vulgaris. The sequence goes on from OY747131.1 coordinate 78,712,570, forward strand.
CCGTTAGAAAAGATAAGCAAATCTACTACTCAAGTCCATGACCATCTTGAACCCACAGCCAATCCCGATGCTTCACGTGATACAAAAAACCTCGTCGTCTCCAGATTAGGTATCTATCTCGCCCACACCAATCAAATCTAACACCAGAAAGCAATACCCGAAATCCACCATACGGGCACCCCCATAGAATGATGAGAGCCACCATACATGGACCAATTACACCCCATCATCCACTTACAAGACCTGAAATTAAAGTTAGCTAGAGACTGAAAAGCAAGTAATAAACTAAATCAATACAACTTCACTGGTTCACTTGTTTGTGTTGACCTCTAGATCTACTATTTGTAAAACCAGAGAAGTATATTCTTCCTTATACACAAAAGAAGTTAACTTTCTACTAGTGTACTGGTGCTTACTAAAGAATGCACTTAAAAGGGGTCTGAGATGCATAGCATTAAATTAGTTGGTTAATGTAGAGCAACAGAACATAGAGCATAAAATAGAAGATAGAGCATCAAATTAATGGAGCTGTAACAAACCATGACACTTGAATGCATAATATAACAGTCCAGCACTCGAATGCATAATATAACGGAAGCTGGGTTAATCAAGTATAACTTATGAGATAACAATGCAATGTTTTCATTCTGAAATTCTTCAAGCAAGATTTAGCCATCTCATATTCTTTCCTTTTGGATTTCATTAAAAAAGTGCATGCCCGTGGCCGTGAAATGAGAGGTCGTGTTTAATGCTATGAAGCATCTTGGTCATCTCTTTAAAGTCAAAATTTCAGTGTGATTTAATCACAAGTGAGGGAGACAAGATACTTGGAGAAGAAGTTGTACATTCCCAAATTAATGGAGCAGTAACAAACCATGACAATGTTGTCCAAACACAATTTTCAAACTAAACCTGGAATCACACCCAATTAGTGCAAATTATCAAGAGAGATGTCCACTTCAATGAAGCCATGTGTACCAAGCCAAAAGAATTCCAGATGCTAAGGAGCAAACTAAAAATGGGTAATCAACAAATTCACCACACAGAAACGAAATGGGCAGTATAATTGAATCATTTCACACAATTGGACACCAAACTGATCAGACAGACAGAAAGCAAGTTAGAAAACACCCCACTTCACCATAAATGGACCAAATAAGCGAAATTGAGCAAACCCCCAAGATAACATTTAGGCAAAAGACCAAATGAATAAGAAGGGAGTTTGATTGAACAGAAAGACCTCCAATGTCGAGAGCCAAATGAGAGATGTCATCAGACTGATTAGGTAGTAATATAGTGTGAGCTATGTTGTTGTCTCTACAGTTTGTACAGTACGTGTTAAGCTTCTCAGGGTTTGTAATGTCATTAAGCTACCAGATTAGGAAATTCAAATACTTTCAATGCCACGATGTATTCTTTAATTTTCTTGTCAATTTACTTGAATCTTCTTGTGGTTTCACGATTTTACTATTTTCTATCTCGGGCATTTGATTTTTACTTTTAGTCTCTTCTCCCATGCAACTTCATCACCTTCCTCATAAATAACCCACAAACTATCATCATCATCATCAAAGCCCATTTCTAATTTTATCCTTACGAGTTTTTCCACAAACTATAATTAATATAATTTGCATGCATTCTCGAATCAATTTCAAATGTCATCTCAGACCAGTTTTCTTTCCTTTTGGATTCATTGTCATCATCGATCAGCATGGGCGGATCTACCATTTGGCTAAGGGGGTCAGTTGCCCCCCTTATCTTTCTGAAAAATCTCACTAAATTACTCATATTTTTTTATATTGCCCCCCTTTAAAAGTTTAGATTGCCCCCTTTTGTATACAATCTTGGCTCTTGACTCCACTAAAAATTAAATTATAGATTATTTTAAAAGTTTAGGTTCTCCCCCCCCCCCCCCTTTCTATACAAATCTATGTTACCGATATGTTCGCGTATCATGGTTCGATATAGCCAACTGCTACGAAGTTGAGCGAATTGGGAGTGAAAATATAAGAGGAGTGAGATGATAGGCGGAGTTGAGAGATTACAGAGTGAGAGAGGGTTTGTGTGGGAGAAAAAATATAAGAGAGAGAAGAGGAGAGAGTGAGAGGTTTGGTGAGGGTGGGTTTGTTGGGAGTTAAAAAAAAAATCTTTGTTTGGTTCGGAAAACCACGTTGAGGGGTAAGTTGGTCTTTTCAAACCTTTTTTTTTTGCCCCCCTTTGTCAGCAATCCTGACTCCGCCCCTGTCAATCAGTTAAAATATGCATAATAAATATTGCATTGCCCGCAAATTCATTGTGGTATTCGACATAACTTAACGGATAATATTGTAAATCCTAGTTTACCCACTATCAAACAAGAGTAATTCTATATGTCGAGGGTTTGGGCGAGGTTTTGGGCGAGGGAAGTGCGCCGCACGCGCTTGCAGCTGACGTGTTGAAAAAAAAAAAAAAAACATTTGCGAGGGAAACGAAAAATTTGGGAGAAGAAGAGGGGGGAAACGAAGGCGAGAAGAAGAGGGAAACTCAAAAAACACAGCTAACCTGCGTCTCTCGCTCCCTCTGTCTCTCGCTCCCTCTCCCTCTCCCTCTCCCTCTCCCCATTATCGACGCATTCGAGCTCCCTCTCCCCATTTTCGGCAGATTCGACCTCTCCCCCAAACGAAGCTCCTCCTCTCTCCATCAACACTGAAACGAACGAGAAGAACGAAAATTTAGGAAGAAGAAGGAAATAAGGAGAAGAGAAGAAGGTCTCGTTCGTCCCTTCCCTCTCGCAAAAGGTAAATTTTCCCTCTCATTTTAGGTTTTAGGTTTTTGGTTTTTGGTTTTTGGTTTTTGGTTTATGGTTTTTAGGTTTTGATTTTCCCTTTACTTGGGTGTTTTAGGTTATTGGTTTCGGAGGAGCAAGTTGGTTTTCATCGCTCGGACGCAGAGGTAAGCCCATTCTTCTTCTCTTCGTTTCGTCTTCAGATCTAGGCTTCATCTAGGGTGCAAATTTTTTTTTATTTCAGTGTTCTTGAGCCATCTAGGGTTCTTCTTTTTTTTTTTTTTTTTTATTTCAGTGTTCTTGAGCAATCTAGGGTTCTTATTTTTTTTTTTTTCAGTGTTCTTCAGCCATCTAGGGTTCTTCTTTTTTTTTTTTTTTTTTTTTTATTTCAGTGTTCTTGAGCCATCTAGGGTTCTTATTTTTTTTTTTTCAGTGTTCTTCAGCCATCTAGGGTTCTTTTTTTTTTTTTTTTTTTGCAGTGTTCTTCAACCGAAGAGCTTCAGTGTTCATGTGGGTTCATTTTTTTTTTTTCAGTGTTCATGTGGGTGTTTTTTTTTTTTTTTTTTATGAATTGTGGGTTTTTTTTTTTATAATTTCAGTGTTCATATCTGTAGAATTTTTCTTTTTCTTTAAGATTTGTTTTCATCAAAACTATTCTTAGATCTATATTCTTAATCGTGTTAAGGCACCACATGCGAGGTAATACTCGGCGAGCCCACGATTATTAATATTAGATTAAAGAAGAATCTTCAAAATCATGAAGTGAGGTGGCGGGGTGGGAGCCGTTCATCCATTCGAGATGCGTGTGTTGACTTTTCGCGCGTGCATCCCGAACGGGATGAACGGCTCCCACCCCCGCCACCTCACTCCCCTCGCCCATTTCCTCGCTGTGTAGAATCACTCTTCTAGAATACTCAAACAATTGACTTATCGAATTATTCCCGCATGTCAAACTGTGGTTTGGTTGTGGGAAATAAAAGCTGAAGCTATTGTTTGGTTGTTATTTAATTACATGGAACCAATTTCACTAACATGATTCCAAGTTTTTGGCTTCCTCACATAATCAAATTCTGTAGAATCACTTTCAATTTTTGCATATTTTTTTTTTTTATAATTTCAGTGTTCATATCTTTAGAAATTTTTTTTTTTTTAAGATTTTATATATATAAGCATCTTTTTATCTCTGTGTTTTCATCAAAACTCTTCTTAGATCTATATTCTTAATCGTGTTAAGGCACCACATGCGAGGTAATACTCGACGAGCCCACGATTATTAATATTAGATTAAAGAAGAATCTTCAAAATCATGACTATATTCATGATATTTATATCAGATCTAGGGTTCATTTTTTTTTCATTTCAGTGTTCTTCAGCCGAAAAGCTTCATCTAGGGTTCATTTTTTTATTTATTTCAGTGTTCTTCAACCGAAGAGCTTCATCTAGGATTCAATTTAATTGTAATAATATCAGTGTTCATGTGGTTTTTTTTTTTGCTTATCATCTCCCTGTGATTTATAAACAAACATTACAGGAATGGATAGTGTAGAAGATAATGATTGTATGTTGGTGGAAGAAAATGTAGAAGAGGTGAGGGAACCTAAATATGGGATGGAATTCGTCAACCTTGACGAGTTCCAACGATATTATCGTGAATATGGTAATGCAAAGGGATTTCCAGTTAAAATAATGACTACTGAAAAAGATGATGATGGAAAACCTTCGTTCATTCAGCTTTCATGTGGTCGGGCTGGGAAGCAAAGAGGTGATGGAAAAAATGTTGTTGGATTGCGTCCGTCGACCAAATGTGGTTGTCAGGCTAAGATTAGAGGTCAAATACGGGTTGATGGAACAGTTTCAGTGACAAGAGTTACACTTGATCACAATCACGTGTTAAGCCCTAGTAAATCGAAATTTTATCGAAAGAACAGATATATGAGCTCGTATGTGAAGAAGAGGCTTGAATATAATGATAGGGCAGGTATTAGACCAAATAAGAGTTATTCGTCATGTGTGGTTGAAGTTGGTGGCCATGAAATGTTGCCTTTTTCCCAAAAAGACTGTTACAATTATTTGGACAGAGTGAGGAAGTTGAGACTTGGTGAGGGGGATGCGATGGCTCTTAATAACTACTTCCAAAGAATGCAAGCTAATAATGCTGATTTCTTTTATACGATGGATTTGGATGATGAAGGTAGGTTGAGAAATGTATTTTGGGCTGACGCATGGAGCAGGGCAGCTTACAAGGAGTTTGGGGATGTTGTTACATTTGACACTACGTACTTGACAAATAAGTATGAGATGCCATTTGCTCCTTTTGTTGGGGTGAATCATCACGGTCAGTCAATTCTTTTGGGATGTGGATTGATATGTGGTGAAACGATTGAAGAATTTGTATGGCTTTTTCAAACATGGCTCGTGTGTATGAATGACAATGCTCCGTCTGCTATAATCACTGATCAAGATAGGGCAATGAAGAGGGCCATTGAAATTGTATTTCCTAGCACACGACACAGATGGTGCTTGTGGCATATCATGAAGAAGTTGCCTGAAAAACTGTCTGGTTGCAATCAATATTAGGCGATCAAGTTTGCAATGCAAAGAGCAGTTTATGATTCCCTATCTTATGATGAGTTTGAAGAAAATTGGCATAGTTTTATTGATAAATATAGCCTGCATGAAAATGACTAGTTGGGTGGATTATACTCTGAAAGGATGCGATGGGTGCCAATATTTCAAAGAAATGGTTTTTGGGCGGGGATGTCTTCAACTCAAAGGAGTGAAAGCATGAATGCTTTTTTTGATGGTTATGTTAATTCAAAAACCACATTGAAGCAATTTGTAGAACAGTATGAGAATGCACAACGAAGTAAAGTACAAAAGGAAGTTGAACAGGACTTTAAATGTTTTAGCCGAAGGCTTCCATGCATTACTCCTTATGCAATAGAGAAAAAATTTCAAAATGCTTACACTACAAAAAAATTTAAAGAGATCCAAGGGAATCTATGTTGTAGAATTGTGGGTGAAGATATGGATGGGGGTGGCTGTGAGTTTTACACTATTAAACAAGACTTGCTGATAAATGATAGGCAACGATCGGTCCATTATGAAGTCTCTTTAAATTTTGACGACTTTGGCATCAAGTGTAATTGTCAATTGTTTGAGTTCAGGGGGATTTTATGCAAACATATATTTAAAGTCTTGTTTGAAAGAGAGATTCATGATATACCTGATAACTATGTACTTCGGAGGTGGAGGAAAGATGTTAAGAGGGCTCATACGAAGGTGAAAATTGTTTATTCAGATTGGGGAAATAAGCCTGAAAATGTGCGATTTGAAACGATGTGCAATGCCTTCTATGAAATGGCTGAATTCGCCGCTGAGGATGAAAAGAAGACAATCGAAGTTAAAGAATGGATCACTTTGAAGATGGAACAGTATAAAATTGTCGGAGGTGATGAGCATGTTGATTCACATAGGTATTTGGAAGTGGGCACCAGTACTAGTTCTGCCATCCAGATTCATAGTCCATTAGCGGTTCGTAGCAAAGGACGACCGTCTAAATCAAGGATAAAATCCACCGTCGAGAAGGTGTGTAAAAGGAGACAAGGGAAAAAAAAAGAAAGACACGCAAACGAATCAGGCCATTGAGACTAATCTGGTATGTTTTGCAATATGTTTTATGAATGTATATTTTTTTAAGTTTCATATATTGAAAATGTTATTTACAAATGTCAACTCGCTCCTCTCACAGGTACATATTATGTATTTTGTATGTATCTCTTTGTACAGTTTGTTAGTTAAGTGTTTTGTATGACTCCTATTATTTATTTTTGCAGCCGCCTTTGCAGCCACCCGGAATGGACTATACAAATTATAGGTTATGATAAGGTTAGTCATCGATGTCTGTGTATGGGACAGGCTTTACTTTGCTTGCATGGAAGAGGTAGCAAGCTTTAGTGTGGTATTGCTCTCTTTCATTTTTTTATCTTTTCAATTCGCACATCAATAGCAGATTGATGGGAGTAGTTGCCAATATGGGAAGCTAGCAAGTGTTTGGTGTATGTTAGGCGCGATAAATACGTTTTAATTACCTGCATGTATAGCTTTGAATTCATGTTTCCTTAAAGGTACTTCATGATAAAGGGTCATGTCCTGATTAAGTACTGAAACAATCCCTGAAACAAGCCTTTTTTAATATTAGTTGTTAACGGCTGAGGTGTTTCAAGTATGACGTCCTAGGTTTGCTCTTAGTCTCCTTGTACTCTTATTGTAATCTCTGTGACCTGCAAGAGCATTTTGTCTTGGCCATTTCTCACAGTAGCAGTTGCTATGGGCCTACCACATGACACTAGATGTTGTGACCTGCAAATCATTTTTAGGTTGAGAGGGGTGGTAAGAACATTTAGTTCCAAAACACCCTTGTCCAAAGAGCATGGCTTTTTACTCTACACTATCATCTGCTATTGGATGCATTGATCCCTCCCATTCAGAAATTTTTTATTCAATTTTTCAAAAAACAAACTAGAAATTGCAATCCCAAAAAAAAAAGTTTACTTTATGTTGATGGACTAAAAGTTACTTGCATTGACACTATTTAGTATTTACTTTGGTGAACAAGAGTGTCAATGAGAATACCTGTTTCTTCTTATAATGATATATTGATAAGGAAATAGCGTTTGTAATTCAGATATTGTGAAGAGGCTTGATTCATGAAACCTACCTAGCTATGGAGGTAGGTTTCCCTAATGATATTTAGCTTCCTAATGATGCTTATTCTGTTTACAGGTGTACTTGCATGGGGCTCATGTGACATCTTGGAAGAATGATCATGGAGAGGAGCTACTTTTTGTCAGTGGAAAGGTAGTGCAGATGGGATCAGTTTATCCATCTTAGATTGCTGCCTGTTCCATGCTTTCATTTGTTATCTGATGCTTCATTGGGTCTAAGAAGGCACCAATATGTATATACAGAGGCTTTTGTATGAATTTTCAGTATTTTTATTTGATGTATCCAGTTCTCTACAGGCCTGAGGAGAGACGGTACTTGGTTGCTTGGTTCTGGCACATCAAATCAAATAAGGAGAGGCTTATGGGCGCCATAGACAGCATTTCATATCTGCTGAACTGGCTTGGCATTGCACTGCACGGGAACCTCTCTTCCCTTTTCAGTATTTTTTTTTTTTTTCTGAAGATGCTTGCCTTGCAGTTGATGTAAATTCAGTTTTTATCTTCAGTTGATGTTCAGATATTCAAGCTTTTTTTATCTTCAGTTGATGTAATTTCAGTTTGCAATGTGTAAATTCAGTTGATGTAAATTCAGATGATGTAAATTCAGTTTGCAATGTCAGTTTTTATCTTTGAATGTGTATTTGTCGCATTGTTTGATAATGTGTAAATTCAGATGATGTAAATTCAGTTTGCAATGTCAGGTATTGAGGTCGTTTTTCTGTTAGGTGTTAGGTGCTGTTAGGTGCTATGTGAATTCTGTTAGATGATGTAAATTCAGTTTGCAATGTAAATTCAGTTTGCATGTTCTGTTAGGTGTTAGGTACTGTTAGGTGCTATGTGAGTTAGATGTTAGAAGCCTGAAGGGAGTCCTATAACTGGCTTTTGTACAGGTTAGGTGCTATGTGAGTTAGGTACTGTTAGGTGCTATGTTTGTACAGGTTTTTGTAGCAGCGAGTAAAAAAAAAGGATTACAATTGCCAGATAATCCACAATTATCACTCTTTAATTTTCACCCAACTTTGTAACTTATCTTGTGTAAACCATAGCAATACAGTCTTGCTTACAATACAGTCTTCAATTCATAGCAATACAGTCTTGCTTACAACCATTGCAATACAATCTTGCTTACAATACAACCATTACAAAACAGAGCAAAATCTGCCAATTGTTAATACAATTAGCTGAATTCAGTGGAAGTCTAATTACTTGCAAGAAAACAGAACATGCCATTCCTGCCAGAGCCAGTTCAAAGGTTTCCTTTGCAGTCTGCAAACATACATAAACAAATATAAGCGTTGATCAATTCAAATCAAATATAGCACCTAACAGATAGCTAACAGATAGCTAACAGACATCTAACATTAGCTTTTGACATGAATCACACATTAGTTGATCAATTCAAATCGGACATAAATCACACATATTCAATCAGACATTCAATGGGAAGTGTGTCACATAAATGAGTTCTGGACAGAGTTAGCAACTCCGTCTTATTGATTGTTTAGCAATCCATTAATCATTCGTCAGTGCAGGGAATTTTGATCAAACCTATATTTGGAATCAACTTTGCAATTGAAAATGCAAAGCAATGTGGATGCTCCAAGGAAACAGTAGATCAGTTCAGTATTTTTACAGCATGGTGAAGCAATCAAAGCAGATACTAAAGTATTTCCATACACACCTAGACTTTGGATCCGGCATTACAACTTTACCAGAAATATATCCATCTGGCAAAGCAACTCCTCTCTGCTCTAGGTATGATTCAAGAATCGCAACTTGCCTCCAGAAAATGCATATAAACAATATTTATTACTACAATAAAACGTAGAGTATTTATTACTACAATAAAACGTAGAGCAGATCTATTCCTTTCATTAATACTGTTGAATGGGAAATGAAGTTCATGCAACAATCTAGAGTTTTCAAATCAGTTTTCATTTTTAGGTATCTCTCTCAAGCAATTTTTAATGACAAATTTTATGTTTGATGCAAATTGAAACAAGGAAAGCAGAGATACCTTTTTGACATGAATTGGTTTTTGTTGAGACAAGCTTGTATCTCACAGGCTTCCTTCTTGCACTGCTCTTTCATCTCTTGCTTCCCCATTTTTAGTCCTCTCCTCTTTTTCAAGCAATCTGGAATCCAAGCAATGATTCTGCGAGTTGAAGACAGACTGACAGTGAATGGAAAATCAAACCTCTGATCTGATATAGAAGACAGAATGAAGTAAAATGAAGAATGCAAATGATCTGAATAATGCAAATGATTGTGCAGCTCAACATTTTCTACCATACAACAAAAAATTCACTGAATACAAGGAAGGGAACTTTAACAAATGAAAAAAAATTCAAATGAAATGAAAACCAAGCCAGTGGACTCTGTCCAAACAATTCAAGGCACACAGGAAAAGCTAACATCTCAAGGCAAAGCTAACATGCAAGTGGCACACACCTATATGCTGAGTAGGACAAATGTAAAAATTCACTTGCCACAAACAAATGTAGTATAAAAGGACAGTCAATATTAGTATATCAAAATTAAAAAGCAAGATTAGATGCTGAGTGAACCTCATCGGAAGTTAGAAGAAGAACATCACTCATTCTCAAATACTGGTCAAGTGCTCTTTGTTGTTCAGGTGTTCCAATGGATAGAGTCCGTCCTCGAGGTCCAGGATCAAAAAATATAGAAGTTTCAACTTCTATGGCATATTCCAAAGCAGATGTCAGTAGACCAGGGGAGAACTCTTCAAAAGCTTAACCATTGCAGAAAAGAATCTTTGATTGTTCGATTGCCATCTTCACCCTTTCTGAGAGTTTGCTCAGCCTCTTCAATTGAATGCAGGATCGTCACTAAAATCAGCTCGGCTAATAAAGGAAAAGAAAAGTGTCAGATCAACCGTAGCATGTAGAAGAAGACTCAGATGTAAAGTAATAAAAATTGCACAAAATATTTCAACTAGGTATTGCAGAAATATGTCAAAAAAAAAACCCTAAGAAAAGGCTTATGTTAAAAGTGTTTTACCTGCAAAAACCATGTCTATGTAAAGGATCCACCAAAACCCAACATAAAAGTGTTTCATAAGAGGCACTACCAGTAAGAAAACGAAGGTATTATTCAGAATTTCAAATCGAAAATAACACCATCATTGCTCAAAATATTAAAGTAAATACATGTGAAACATGCAAAATTTTCGTTGCTAACTTGCTATAACATGGAACTTCAAGCATATTCTTAGTGCCCTGCAAGTCACACTCAACACATCCCATCATTCAAATAACTTGAATGTAAACTATAAAGCAATTAAAGATACGAGAGCGATTCATTTTAGATGTAATCTATAAGCAAATCAATGTACTTACGGAGAGTAGGAAGTCTGATGAAGAATCCTGGCAGAATTTGGAATGCAAACAACAAGCTACACAATGAAATGACAAGCATACCATACGGAAGAAAAATATAACAATATCAAACAAAAATTTCATTGGAATATGAAATATATTCACATCATACATATTTACGTACATATTACATTACATATAATTCCATCATTCGTCCAACTGCTTAAGAATATTTATTATACCTAAGATAATAAGTACAATTATCAAAGTATTAATTAAGTCCCTCGTGAAAGCCCAAGGATCATTGTTCCCTTGACTGACATTCGATGGACCGGCTTGATCATTCGATGGACCGGCTTGATCGTTCGATTGACCGGCTTCATCGTCAACAGTGACATTGTTAACTGTGACATCTTCATTGTTGTGGGATTCCTCCGCATCTCTCCTCGCCGCTTCTGAGCGAACCCACAACTTGTATGATTCCTTAGCTTCTTCAACTGACATAAACCCCTTGTAAGAAGAACCACTATACCCTGATACAGACGAAAAACATGCGGGCCAGTTTAGGTATACTCCTGGCTGACGACCTCGGTAGACAACATACGCTCTGAATGCCATTCCTGCAACAGGAGGGGATATAAGGAAGAGGGAAGTATAGTGTGAGAGGCTGTTGGAATTCAGGCGTGCGAACAAAGTCGAAACTCCCACAAAGGTCTAAAAGTTCATTAACATCTTGAAACTCAAGTACATAAACCTAAGATGTACAGACTATTTCTGAACAAAAATCGTAAACCCTAGATCTAAAATAAGAGGAGAAAAACTAAATTGAACCTTTGAAGGTTGAAGACGAAACGAAGAGAAGAACAAAGGGAGTTAGTGTTGCATATGATTAAACCTTATCGGTTGTTTCTGCCTTAATTTCATTATACATTACAACAACACTTTATTTAGTTAATATGTACAATAAATACAGAAAGATGAAAACTTAAGAACAGAAGGAAAGACTTACAAATAAAAGGCTAAAGGTTTTTAAGCCATAATTTTATTTGCATGACCATATTCATGAAAATATCGTTGGAACTCGTCAAGGATGACGAATTCCATCCCATATTTAGGTTCCCTCACCTCTTCTACATTTTCTTCCACCAACATACAATCATTATCTTCTACACAATCCATTCCTGTAATGTTTGTTTATAAATCACAGAGAGATGATAATCAGAAATCAAAACAGAAATGAAATACACAACATAGAAACAATATCATGAATATAGTCATGATTTTGAAGATTCTTCTTTAATCTAATATTAATAATCGTGGGCTCGCCGAGTATTACCTCGCATGTGGTGCCTTAACACGATTAAGAATATAGATCTAAGAAGAGTTTTGATGAAAACACAGAGATAAAAAGATGCTTATATATATAAAATCTTAAAAAAAAAAAAAATTTCTAAATATATGAACACTGAAATTATAAAAAAAAAAAAATATGCAAAAATTGAAAGTGATTCTACAGAATTTTATTATGTGAGGAAGCCAAAAACTTGGAATCATGTTAGTGAAATTGGTTCCATGTAATTAAATAACAACCAAACAATAGCTTCAGCTTTTATTTCCCACAACCAAACCACAGTTTGACATGCGGGAATAATTCGATAAGTCAATTGTTTGAGTATTCTAGAAGAGTGATTCTACACAGCGAGGAAATGGGCGAGGGGAGTGAGGTGGCGGGGTGGGAGCCGTTCATCCCGTTCGGGATGCACGCGCGAAAAGTCAACACACGCATCTCGAGTGGGATGAACGGCTCCCACCCCGCCACCTCACTTCATGATTTTGAAGATTCTTCTTTAATCTAATATTAATAATCGTGGGCTCGCCGAGTATTACCTCGCATGTGGTGCCTTAACACGATTAAGAATATAGATCTAAGAATAGTTTTGATGAAAACAAATCTTAAAGAAAAAGAAAAATTCTACAGATATGAACACTGAAATTATAAAAAAAAAAAACCCACAATTCATAAAAAAAAAAAAAAAAAAAAACACCCACATGAACACTGAAAAAAAAAAAATGAACCCACATGAACACTGAAGCTCTTCGGTTGAAGAACACTGCAAAAAAAAAAAAAAAAGAACCCTAGATGGCTGAAGAACACTGAAAAAAAAAAAATAAGAACCCTAGATTGCTCAAGAACACTGAAATAAAAAAAAAAAAAAAAAAAAAAAAAAAAAAAGAACCCTAGATGGCTCAAGAACACTGAAATAAAAAAAAATTTGCACCCTAGATGAAGCCTAGATCTGAAGACGAAACGAAGAGAAGAAGAATGGGCTTACCTCTGCATCCGAGCGATGAAAACCAACTTGCTCCTCCGAAACCAATAACCTAAAACACCCAAGTAAAGGGAAAATCAAAACCTAAAAACCATAAACCAAAAACCTAAAACCTAAAATGAGAGGGAAAATTTACCTTTTGCGAGAGGGAAGGGACGAACGAGACCTTCTTCTCTTCTCCTTATTTCCTTCTTCTTCCTAAATTTTCGTTCTTCTCGTTCGTTTCAGTGTTGATGGAGAGAGGAGGAGCTTCGTTTGGGGGAGAGGTCGAATCTGCCGAAAATGGGGAGAGGGAGCTCGAATGCGTCGATAATGGGGAGAGGGAGAGGGAGAGGGAGAGGGAGCGAGAGACAGAGGGAGCGAGAGACACAGGGAGCGAGAGACGCAGGTTAGCTGTGTTTTTTGAGTTTCCCTCTTCTTCTCGCCTTCGTTTCCCTCCTCTTCTTCTCCCAAATTTTTCGTTTCCCTCGCAAATGTTTTTTTTTTTTTTTTTTTCAACACGTCAGCTGCAAGCGCGTGCGGCGCACTTCCCTCGCCCAAACCCTCGACATATAGAATTACTCATCAAACAAATAGATAATTGAATGTCAATGATATCGGCTTATCGCCATCACAAATCTATTTTGCTTGTTTGTTTTTAATGCATCGACCTAATAACCCAGGATTTTTCAAATGAGCAATGAGACAAACAACACCATTCAAACAATTCCAAGTATAACTATATTCAAACAATTAAGACAGTATTAATAACTTAGATAAGTACATGCATTAATGAATGATACTCGAAAAGCAAGTATGCGTAATCGAAATTGGGGGTTTGGGGTGAGAAAACATATATACTCGTGGGTCAACTATCCAACCATGATAGAGTGGAATGTCAAGAAGATCAAATATAGCGCATTACCCTGTGAATTCAAAATCGTCAATTCTGTAACATTCATCACCATGGGTCTGAACAAAAAAAAAAAATTTGAACAAGTAAGCCAATGAATTCACCTCCTAAACTGAATGTTAACATCAATCCCCATCATAAGGCGAGGGAGAAGATCAATCGCATCGGCTATGTTTTATTGTTGATTCTCCACATAACCAACATCCTCGTTCTCAATGTAGCTATTTGAATCAATCAATCGCTCAGCCACAAGTGAAAGCAGTTTCTTTCCATACTCAAGATGTGTTTGGTTACATGAAATCCTATGTCATGGGAATCCATGAGGGGACCCCTACATTTTAGGTTAAATTGATATATTACTCAACATCTACCATTTGACCACCATTTGATTTTGTGATCAATGGTGGAAATAAAAGTCTCATGAACATGGGAATCTCACTCCTTGGTCCTCCAAGACATGTGATTCACATGTTCATGGGACTTTCATTCCCACCATTGATCACAAAATCAAATGGTGGATGTGGAGTGATACATCAATTTAGCCTAAAATATAGGGATCCCTTCATGAATTCCCATAGCATAGGATTCCATGCAACCAAACACACCCTTAGATTCAAGTTGTTCCTCAATAGAAAAACAGTACCTGTTGTTTTTTTTCCCCCAAATCAAATAAATATTTCCGCCATTAACGAACGGACGAACGATCATCAACTAAACACAAAGAAGATAGAAATGAGAAAGATTGTTTACATACATATGGCGAGAAGAGGGCAAGGGCCATTGTCATTATTAAGAACGATTGGAGTGGATCGACCTAAGAACTAGACCACATTTTTCCCCCATTACCAGTTATTTCTCCTCCGCTTTAGTGCTACTACGTTGTTGTTGCTGCTCTTCGCTCGCCATGTCTTTGATGAATTGTTTCGCTCACTCACTTGCTAAAAGAAGAAGATTAGATGGAGTGAGAGATACAACAAGAAAGAGAGAGAGGAGAGAATCTTTAGTTGAATAGGGAGAGTATTTAGAGAGAGTGGGAGAGGAGGCACATGAGAGAGGCGATGAAATTTCAGGAAGCAATTGTGGCAGATGAAAAAGTAATTGCGGCGGATATGGAGCATTTATGGCGGATGACGTGTCCGCCATAAAAGAAATAGTACTACTAAAGCACGAGATGCTCGCTCTCATTTTCGGCGGATATAAGTGCCAGAATTAACCAATAGTGGCGGTTGTAAGCGCCACAATACACTATTTATGCCGGAATAATGGCAATAAATCCCCCACAATAATCCGCTATAACTGAACCATTTTGTGGTAGTGTCACCCCAGCAAATGTCACCCATTGAGCAGAAAATCCTTGAGAACCCTTGGAGATAGTATTTGCATGACAGATTTGGAACATCATACAATATTGGGTGGGATCCAATGCAGAGTTGAGGCACTGCTACTCTGTGGTGGTCGCCATTGCACGTGACGGTGGTGGTGACTAGGTTGTCGAAGATGGACACTGTAACACCCCTAAATTTTATAAAGATAATTTATTTTATTTTTAATTAAATAAAATAGGGTTACATTTAATTCAATTCAGGTTTCAAAATTTTAGGGTTTATTTGGTGAGTTAAAGGGCGGGTGCTCTCAAAATTTTAGTGGGGGCGAATAGCCACCCACACTATATAAAGAAAAACCCTTCCTTCTTTCTTCTCTTGTGCAACAGGAAGAGTTGTTCTTCCTCATTTTTGTTCTTCGATGGCGGCGCTGGGAATGGTGGTGTTGTTTGGTCGGCTTGGTAGCAGGGAGGCAATCGAAGGAGGAGGAGGTGATCACCTTAGCAGCGAAGTGATGCAGCAACAAACTTCCTTTTTGGCGAATTTGGCAAAATCGGGAGTACCATCACGTGACTGATTCATTGCCGTTGATTCCTCATTTTGCAACTGTTGTCTTGGATAGGTTGGTAAAAATAACTCCTTTTGAAATTATGAAAATGGGGGTTTTGTTTTCTCAAGTAGAGCAGGCGAAAAACTTAGCTTTTGCGACGTTTCGGTGCGCGGGGTTGAAAAGAAGAAGTGGCATCGTGTGGACGTGGATTTGTTGCGCAAATCATTGGTGATTTCATCAAGTGAGTTTTCTTCATGTCTTTCTCTTTTACTGTGAGTTTTCTTCTCTTTTTCTCTTGTATTTCTTGTCAATTGTGAATCGATTTCAAGTCAATTATGCATTATAGGGTGTTCAGTGTTCATCACCAATTCGTTTTAGAGGAAACAATATGGTTAATTTTGTTATTTCAAACTCTTGTGTATGAAATGTGTGTTTAAATGTTGCACTGCTTATGTTGTTGGTTGCCAAACAGGTATTTTGATATCTATCTGTTTGGGTATTCTTGGTTTTCTTACATTGGTAATTGGGTTATGAAGTTTTAGCATGGAATCTGAGATAAGTCCGACTTATGAAGGTAGATCATGATTTGGATTGAGTTGGGTTTAAGTTGTTAAAGTTTAGTGTTGTTGAAGTGAATTCATGGAGGGGTTGAGGAAGCTTGTATTGGGGAGATTTTTTTTATGTTTGATTGTTGTATGAGATCATCCTTACATGCCCATTGTTTTGTATTTCTCGACTTGAATTATGAAAATGAAGTTGCTACCCATTTGGTTGAACAGATGTTGGTTCTTAAGCCCACATCATGATAATAAGGAGAAACATCTAGACTTCATAGCCCATTTTCTTCCCCTGAGATTTAAAGTGGATCCTTCTATGGTACTCCTATACAAGACTTCTCCAATAAATCTCGTTGGGTGCCAGAATAAAAAGCTTCGAGATGCACAATCCCATGATAAGAAGAAAGTAAGAAACTAATTTGAGCATTAGACAGAATTGAGTGATGCACCATTCACTAAGAAGAGAGAATGTATCACTGATTGACTGTTGAAAATAATTGTTTTTCCAAAGGAAGAAAGGTAGTTGTTGAATTTTATATTTGTTGTTATGTTTATTAATAGAAACATAGCTTGCTGCTATGATTATTAAATAGTCCTGAATGTTTGATTGAAAATGTTGAGTCATTTGGTGCTAACTAAGAATTAGGGGATGTTTTCAAACAACTTAAGATATGTGTGTTGTACTGGAATTTGGATGGTTGCTTTGGTGTAAGTTAGTGTTCACCCATGATTGTCATGCACTTTCATGTTTATGTGTTGAAATTGTCTTTTCGGAGATTGCATGTAGTGGCTTTGTTGGATTCAGCGTTTGAGATACTTTCAGCCAAATTAAGATGTATGTGTTTATCCCTAAAATCACATTCATATGGAGAGTGTTATGTGTAGTAGTGTTTGATTTTGCACTATGGTTTGTTTTGTTTTGATGTCTCGTTGATTCTCACTACAAGAAATCTACCTTTTACCAACAAAATTATTGCTACGAAAATTGATTTCCTTGTTAATATTGTAGCATTGTCAACGAATAAAAAATTTCCTTGAAAAAGCCATAAACTTGTTACTGTTTTCCAACAAAATATATTTTGTAGGAAACATTCCTTGTTAAATAGGTGGCGGGAAACATTCCCTCCAAACCCAATTTTTTGATAAATTGATTTAACAATGAAATTATTTTTATGGCCACAAAATACTTGTTCCTTGGTAATTATGGCATCATCTGAAAAGAAATATTTTGTTGCTAAAGAAGACTAATTTTAACAACAACTCACTTTCCTTGTTAACGAACATTAAATCTTATTCATCCCTCTTTAGTAAGGAAATATGTTTTCCTAGACAATAATCACATTATTAGTAATGATTCGGTTCGTTGATAATGATTGATAATTTTTTCCATTAGGTTTTTTCTTGTTAAAGCTCGTTTATTAATTTATAGCAACAAAGTAATATTTGGTTGAGAATTGTTACACTATTGGCAACATTTTTTATTTTATTGGAAACAATATCTTTTTTAATGAAATCTTTGTAGCTATGAAATAAGATTTTGTTGGTAATTATAACATTGTTCGTAACAAATTGTTTTCTAGGTAAAAACTGATAATTATTTTCATGAAAATTTGTTTCTCATTAAAGTTCACTAACTATTTTATAGCGACAAGTCATTATTTTGTTGGAAATTGGTATACTCACTACAAAAAATGTTTTATTTACTAACAAATTTTATTTTCGTTGTTAATATGTTACTATTTCTAACAAAAATAAATTTCATTGAAAAAACCATAGAGTTGTCACTTTTTGTAACAAAATCTATTTTGTTGGCAACTTTTCTTTGTAAAGAGGTGGCAAAAAATATTTATTCCAAAACCAATTTCCCACCAACATTATTTAGCAACAAAATATTTCTATTTCAACGAAATTTTAGTTTTTTAGTTATAATGACGTCATGTACAATAAATTATTTCATTGCTAATAAATATTAATATTATTGACAAACATTTTCTTAGTAAATGCACTATAACACTTGTTCGTGTCTCTTCAACAATGAAACTAAATTTTCTCTAGTTAATTACCACGTTATTGCAACGATTTATTTGGTTACTTATAATGAATTTTTTTCTATATTTAAATCTCCTAGCTTCTTTATAGTGGAAAAATATAAATTCGTTGAAATTTTTTATTAGTAGCATTGATATTATTTCATCTGAAAAATCAAATAAAATTTATTTAACAATACAACATTATTTTACTGTTAATTATAATATTAATGGTAACAATTTATTTCGTTGCTAAATATTGATAAAATTTCCATGAACTTTTTTCTTATTAAGGCTCATTTTCTTATTTACAACAATTTAATTTTATTTCATTGGGGATATAACCAATTTCAATAACATATAGCATTGAAATGCTATTACTATTTTGTTGCTAATTATAATGGTGTTACTGTGAAATTTTTTTTCATTGCTAAAAGTGGTAGATATTTAACATAAATCTTATAATAGTGAAAATATTTAGTTCTAATTTATAGTGACGAAATATTATATATTGGTCTCTATTATATACGTAGCAATGGTTTTTTTATTGCAAAAAATGAGTAATTTGATTTAATAAGCTATAAAGTTGTTTCACACAACACAATTATTCAAATAGCTCAATTGGTAAATATTGCAACAGATTTTACTATAGGTCAGGAGTTCGATTCCCGTTGAGCCTAAAAATAAATATATTATATATGGAATTCCATAGTGGGGTCTTATCATCAAGAGTGGTGTCCTTAGAGTTTGGGAGGTAGTGGGTGGTGTCCTTAGAGTTTGGGACCTAGATTAAGTCGTCTCTTAGACAACTTTAATATATCATTTTTTTTATTGAAAATAATTTTCTTGGTAATTGGTAACGATACCGATGACAACTTTCGTTGATATTCATGCATTTTACCAACGAAAAAGTTCTATGATAAAGGTTGTTACCTTTGCCAACGACAATTTTCCTTGATGATTTTAAGATTTTTCGAGAAAAATTTTGTAGGTAAATAAAATAGTTCTTGCAACAAACAATTTGTTGGTAACGATATTTGATTTTTACCAACGAATTTCCTTGGTAGTTGTCAATATTACCAACAAAATATTTTCTTGACTTAGCATCCCTTTTACCAACAAAAACTGTAATTCCTTGGCAAATACCTTTAGCTACGGGGATGCCTCCATGAACCCACCAACGAATTTTTTTTCTTGTTAAAAGTAGTTTTCAACAAAATTTTGAGTTTTGTCAAGGACATTTTTTCTTGAAAAATGCCTTAATTGTTGTAGTGTCTATTGATATAGGACCATTTAAGATTAATGGTGTTCCTCTGTATGTATGCATCTTGAAATGGTTATGTTCTCCCAAATGAAGGGGTGAATTTCATTATGAATGACAAAATGTCACTTGATCACCGTGTTATTATAAAGCATGATTTATGAATATGCTATGCTTCCCCGAAAGAATGGGTGGACTTACTTATGAATGACAAAATGTCATTGTGAAGGAAATTCGAAATATCAAAATAAATGATATGGATAAACCTTGATTTCTGAAAATTTAATCACCTGGAATTGTATCACTTAGAACTACCAAACCTCTTTTGTTTATTATTTTCCCTCTCTTACTAGAGAAACTAAATGACCAGCGGGTCGTCTTGCAGAGGTGGGGCGCCTATTTCCTACTAGAGAAACTAAAATAACCTTTGGGTTAGTCTTGCGAAAATGAGGTGAATTTGTATGCCTAAAATAGGCTTTGATATTTATTCGTCAAAAATGTGACGTGAGTTTATGCGCATTGATAGCCCAAGAGTGGCTTTTGGTACTCATATAGTTAGGAGTATCCGCGATGCATGCCTGTATGTGATGTCCCCACTTGGGCATGGATGACGGAGTAGTCCTCCTTTAAGGTGGATTATTTTTACTCCCTCTCCCTCTTCAATCTTTTCTCATATCTTGTTGTTTCTTCATGGTAAATTCCTTAAACTGAATATACCCTCAAAGAAAAAATTCTAGCCAGCCTTTTTTGGTGGCCTTTTCTTGGCCTTGTTTTGGTGTTTTTACACTTTTTATCCCTCCTCTTTAAAACACAACCACAAACACTATCTATATAAGGGGTAGAAGTGTAAAAAACTCAAACAAGACCAAGAAAACGCCAGCAAACAAGGCTGGCTAGAATTTTTGCTCAAAGAATAGTGCAAGGCCAAATATCATGATTTTGTTCATCATGCCTCTATCACATATTAGCATGCTTTTAACTTTTTAAGTTTGATTATAGGAAAAATTTATCAAGAAAATTTACCAAAAGTGAGAAAGCCAAAAAGGGAAAGAGGAAGAGATAATGAATAACGTAAACTATACCCTTTTGGTTTTATACATAATTGTCGCAAACGTTTTCTTACCTTATACCGTAAAAAAAAATATTTTTCAACTATATTCACACGAGAAATTTCCCCACTTTCTCTTCTCATTTTTTGCAAGTCTCCATGATAAATTTTCCTTAGAATTAACCAAACACGCTAGAGTTTTTTTTCCTCGATTTATTTTTTATTCTTCTCCAGATGAAATTGACTTGAGTCGAGGAGTTCTCCAAGTTTTAAGTTTGCTCAAGTGTAGTGGCTTGCAACCCTAATTCACCAGATTCTGTGAGATTCTTGAACGTGCTGATGTCTCCTTCTGGGCAGTACCAACTTATGATACAAAGTATGTTACTGAATCGGAAACTTGAATATAAAGTTTTTTTTTTTTTTAACCTCCCACAGAATCATCCAAGTCTAGCAAATTACCATATGTACAATACTACGGTAAAACTAGCAATATCTTCATTGTGCAATCACCTTCTTTTGAAAATGCTAGGGTGATTTCATATTTTCAAAATACTAGTCTATGCATGCCAAATGACATGCTTTCTACAGATTTTGATGCCCTGTTGAGCATTTTGCTTTTGAAGATACTAATTTTGTACAAGTATTTACCGAAAAATTATATGCTTATTTATATATGTATTTTTGGGTATCCTCTGTTATCAAACTCAGCTTATCAGTGAAGAAGACGTCAACTTCAAATCAAAGCACTCGGGCATTTAGTGAATGTGCCCAGAGGGCAGGTTTGTTCTTTGCCTGTAACAAATTCAGTCATTCATCATGAATGAAGCGCCCAGTGCACATAATAAAGAACAAGAAGGACACCGGGATATGGCCAATGAAAGGTGCATAACAACACTAACAGTTTACAGTGTAGTCGGCACGAGTAATAAATTGCTATGCATCGATGTACATAAACTTTAGAGTCCGAATGGCGATGTAGAGATTTGGCGCATGTCTACTCAACATCAGTTTTTTTATGGGTCTTAATAAGTGCTGCTAAAGTCAGTGATGCTTCAAGTAATTCATCGCTGGGTTCCTTGTGAAGTACAGAATTCCCTCTCTACACCATGATATGGACGATCTCAGCCGTCTAGGCTCTGTGTGCTTACGCATGTAAATATCTATAGAAGTCAACTAGAAATGCATTCCACAATGCCAAGTTGGCAACAAGAGAATTTATTGGCGATTCAAAGCTTTCATAAGCAATATACAATATGTAGGCAAATCAAGTCAGATATATGTAACCTTTCAATGTACTCAAAAGTAGTGTGAGGACGCCTAAGAATTGATTTTACCATAACAAGTGGGCAGGTTATTGACTTAAGGGCCAATATCTTTGTTTTATATCTGATCAAACCAATTAAGTGCTGGTCGAGACTATGCTTTTCGCTTACATCCAGCTGAATAAATCACAGAGCTTAGACTACAAAGAAAATTAGTTAGCTTGATTTGTTCCGAGTACGCTACACATGTGACTTTTTAGCTTGCAGAGGATAGGAGAAGCAAAGTCAGTTCGTATGTATTATGTTTGAAGTTGCCACCAACTACCCACGAAAACCCACTAGTTATTATATTGTTACAGTTGACATATTCTAAGAAGACAACAGCTCATAGCTGAAAAAGAAGGGATTGAAATCAGAAATACATGGAAGCATCTTATGGGATTATTAAACTGATTGAATTTTTCATATGACAACTTGGTGGTACCAACTTTTTTTTTTGAGGGGTGTTACTTCAAACGGAGATGTTTATTAATCAAGAGTGTTGAAAGATGGGAAACATCCCTCTTTGTTAAGAAAAAGGCAGGCCATCTTGGATATCAAATAATCAATACTACAAGAGAGATGGCAGAAATCGCTGTCACTTATCTGCTTGAAAAACTTATAATCACGCTTGAAGAAGAGGTGAAGGTACTAAAAGGGGTGTACGGAGATGTTGAGTTCATCAAATGTGAACTTGAGAACATGCAAGCTTTCCTAAGAGATGCCGATGAGCAAGGAGAAAGTGATGAAGGCATAAAAGCTTGGGTGAAGCAGGTGAGAGATGTAGCCTATGACACCGAAGACATTCTTGATGAATTTATGCTCTGTGTGGCACAAAGAACTCAAAGTCTAGGAGTCATTGGTCTCCTTCACAAAATTGCCAACTCCGTGAAGCACTTCAAGGCACTACATCGATTCAGCAATCAGATACTGGAGATCAAAGGAAGAATCCTCCACATCTCAGAGAGAAGGAAAAGATATAGTTTCAATAGCCAAGGCCAAGGTCTGAATGCAAGTACCCTATCTGATATGTTGCGTGACAATCAAGGGAATGCTCTTTTCATCAAGGAAGCGGACCTTGTGGGTATCGAAACTCCCCGAAACGATTTGATCAACTTGTTACTGGGTGGAGGAGAGTCAAAACTCGGAGTAGTTTCTGTTGTCGGTATGGGTGGTATTGGAAAAACTACAGTTGTGAAGAAAGTTTATGATGACAGGAGAGTAATGGAGTATTTCCGGTGCCACGTTTGGGTTACCGTCTCACAATCATTCAAGATCAATGACCTTTTAAGGGATATGATAGTTCATTTGTTCATCGAAGCTTTGCAACAAGTTCCTTTGGGACTAGAGGCCATGGACACCATCCATCTTAAGATGGTGCTTGCAGAATTTCTGGAACAGAAGAGGTATGTCATAGTATTTGATGATTTATGGAGCTTCCATGCATGGGAAGCTTTAAAATATGCTTTGCCTGCTTGCGATTGTGGTAGTCGAATAATTATCACAACCCGAAATAATGATTTAGCTTCCACATGTATTGAGCCCAATGGTTATGTTTACAACCTTCAAGCTCTGCCACAAGTAGAAGCTTGGGATCTTTTCTGCAGAAAAGCATTTTGGTCTTACCAGAACAAAACATGCCCCACAGAACTGCTGGGACTCTCTCTAAGTATGTTAAGAAGATGTGAAGGGCTGCCACTTGCGATTGGGGCAATAGGTGGTCTTTTGGCGACGAAGAACAAGTCTTTGATAGGATGGCTGACTGTCCACAAAACCCTCAGTGAGCAGCTAGAAAGTAATGACAAGCTTAGTGGTATGATGAAGATACTACTTTTGAGTTACATTGATTTGCCTCATCGCCTAAAGTCGTGTTTCTTGTACCTAAGCATATTTCCTGAAGATTGTGTGGTTGAGCGAATGAAGTTGATTCGGCTATGGATAGCTGAGGGATTCATAGAAGAAAAAGAAGGTAGCAGGATGGAAGAAGTGGCCGAGAACTACCTCATAGAGCTCATCAACAGAAACTTGGTTCAAGTTGCGAAGACTGAGATTGATGGTAGTCTAAGGTCGTGTCAAGTGCACGACATTCTTCGAGATTTAATTATCTCAAAGTCCCGGGAAGAGAATTTTGTCACTGTACTTGTTCAGCCAAGCACTAGTGTTCTTAACGAAAATGTCCGGCGCCTATCAATTCAAAAGAGCGAGGAAAATGTGCTACACCACAAGGAACTGTCCCACCTCAGGTCTTTATTCATGTTTCAGATCGATGTTGTCCCCAACTCCTCTGTCTATACCTTTACATGTGGATTTAAACTGTTGAGAGTGCTAGACATCTCGGGCACTCCTCTGGAGGTGTTTCCAAGTGGAATTGTTGATATGGTTCTTCTAAGGTACTTAAGCTTGAGGAATACAATGATCAAAACGCTTCCGAGATCCATCGGGAAGCTGAAGAATCTGGAAACGTTGGATCTGAAACAAACCTATGTATCTGAATTGCCTGTCGGGATCCTGAAACTCAAAAAGCTACGACATCTTCTTGTATACCGTTATGAGGTAGAATCATATATACCCTTTGACAGCAAGCGGGGCTTCAAAGCATTCAGTGGAATAGGAACTTTATCCTCCTTGCAAAAGCTCTCCATTGTAGAGGCAAACCAAAGCAATTCCATCGTTAAAGAGTTAGGAAGTTTGAGGCAACTAAGGAGATTGGCCATTGTTAAACTAAGAAGAGAAGACGGAATTGATCTTTGCTCATCCATTGAAAAAATGAAACACCTCAGGTCCTTGGATGTGACTTCAATTGATGAGGAGGACATCCTAGATCTACATTCTCTATCTTCTATTCCTCCACTACTTGAACGTCTATACATGAGAGGGAGATTACAGAGCTTACCGTCTTGGATTTCTTCACTCCATAATCTGGTCATTCTGAGCTTAAGATGGTCAAGATTGAAGGTCGATCCACTTGAAGCCCTTCAAGATCTGCCAAATTTGATGGAGCTTGGACTTCAGCAAGCTTATCAAGGAGAAGAACTTTGTATTAAAGGAGGTTTCCAAAAACTCAAACTTTTGTCTCTAAATAATCTTGAGAATCTGAAATTGGTAAGAGTGGAGGATAAGGCATTGCCTAATCTTCAAGCAATATGCATCACACGCTGCAAGTTTTTAGAAAAGGTTCCATTAGGGATCGAACGCCTTATTCACCTTAAGGAGCTCCTCTTCTTTGATATGGACAATAGATTTTGTAGCAGGTTGTTACGGAATATGGGTGAAGATCATTGGAGAATAGCACATGTTCCAGATGTTCGCTTTGTTTACTGGACGGACAGAGGGTGGACCTACTATCAACTTTGAAGACCTTGCAACCGGAGGATAAACCCTGGGTATCTGAAGGTAACTTCTCTTCTTCTAGTTTTTTCTTAAATTTAACCCAAAACACTGATATTTTTTTAACTCCGAATTTCTTCATTAGCTTATGTAGCGGCTATAATAAAAATTAGTGTGTCCTTGTTCGTCTCCTGAAACTTCATGACAAAGGATTTTTCTCATATACTGACTATAATAAGGTCACAGGGAATCATTCTCCATTATTTTTACAACATTACTGCAAAGAAGTTTCAAAGTACTTAACTTAGAACCTTATGTATTTTTATGTGTCTTTTAGTCGGATATGTTTGTGTTTCCTTCATTGTAACTTGTGGATCACTGGCATATAAATGTAATTTTAGCCTTCTAGGTATTATGGTATGTGATATTCAAGATAATTCAGAAACAGAGCATTGACACTTCATTTTATATGTCTCCATAGCTGGTGGCTTCCTTTCTCCTCTCCCTGTCTCCCCTATTATGGCTCAAGGAACATACCTAGCTAAACTCACCAAACACCACCTCAAGTCATTTTCCTTTTCCATGTGCTCAGAAGAGGCAACCCATTGACAGCTTACTAAAAGGACTACTATTGTTTGGACGGCAGATTGGGTGCAATTAGATCGTGATAAATATTCATGTTGTGGGTGTGGAAGTGGAAGTGGAAGTGGAGCAGATAACATTCAGGAGAATGAATAGCGTTATCGATGTCATGTTGGTAGTATGCAACCTTTAACAAAAACCAAATCTCACTTGGCCTTGATTCTGTTACATCTCCTGTATCAAAATATTAATGGGTTGCAAATTTGTATTTCATTTTTATGTACCTCTATACCCCAATCAAATGCTTCTTCTTTTTTTGTATGCTAACGCCAGTGCCATGCTCTTGATTGGGATTTGTTATATGTAATTCTGCAAATTCACTGAAGAACTGAACACTTGTTAATCATTCTGCATTTATACTATTGTTTTTGCTAGCCCATATCAAAGGGAAGAAGATATTTACTGAATTCGACTGGAAATTATACAAAAAATTAACAAATTCACCCAAATGTATCTACTGATCCTGCATTTTACCAAAGAAGGTTCAGTTGCAAATGCTGCAATAATCATTTCTAACTTCAAAAGAATAGATGAAATCAAATCTAACAGAAATTGACAACAGATTTTAAAAAAAAAAAGGATTGAATTGAATTTAAATTCATAAAACAAGGCTTTAGGCCTAAAGCAAAGTCATGGTACTTTGTAGTTCTAAAATCATACAATTATAGTACATCACCTTACATCACCCTTCTTATCCAGGCAATGTGGGACTATGATATCCCATTTGTAGCTCGCACAATTTTAAAATGCGTAATACTTTATAAATCCAAACTTGTACATATATAGTACATCACTTTTTCCCACCCAGGTGATGTGGGACTATCATCTCCCCTTTGTAGCTGTTAACCCTCTTGGGATCCAAAGACTTTTGGGTTTCTCTCCCACACTTCCCCTTAAGCTCGTCCACACAAGGATATCACATAAACCCATTCTTACTCAGTTCTATATTCTATACTTGGCCCTTGATGTTCATAAAAACATTAGATTTTTTGTTGATGAAAACATTACATATTGATTTTATGTGTAAAAACCCAATTAGGGGTAGGCAAATCGGACAAGGAATTGCGAATTCAAACCGAACTGAATCGTTTTGCTCCAAACGGTCAAACTTTTAAATTTGTAATTTAGATTCGATCCAGATCCGTTGTAAAACGGTCTGAGTCTGGTTCTAATTATGTAAAATCATCCGTACCCGTCGTGGAATTCTAAATGTCGAGGAAATGAGCGAGGAAACCAGCGAGGAGAGTGAGGTGGAGGGAGGGGAACCATTCCCTCCCCTCGGGATGCGTGCAAGAAAATTCAACGCGCGCATCCCGAGGGGAGGGAATGGTTCCCCTCCCTCCACCTCACTCCCCTCGCTGGTTTCCTCGCTCATTTCCTCGCCATCTAGCCTTACTCTTTTATATAACAACGCAATGGCATTTTGAAATAAACACTATAAACCCGCCCATTTAACAGACAAGACCCTTATTTCTCTGATACACAGACAGAAAAGAGAGAGAAATCACTGCGTCTCTGCTATGCTTTTCTTGTTTGGGTTTTGTCCAATTTCAAGTTTTCATCATCACCCAATGCCTTTAGTGCTCTGGGTTTTGCTGAATCTACAAAGAATTTATACTATCATTATCAAACTACAAAGAAACCAATTCAACATGGGGTATACGAGCAAGCAATAAAGATACATTTATAGTGGAAAAGAAACAAAGTGTATGTAGGGTTTGTCTCAGATCCAAAAACTAGATCAGAAACCATGTGGAGTGAGAGACAACTCACCTGTAGTTGGGGCCTTCATGGGTATGGATCGCTTGGGTGGGACATGTGGAGACGAATGTACGAAGACGGGCGATTCCATCTTCTCTTCTTCTTTGCTTTCGAGATAGAAGAGAAAGGTCTAAACGAAGAGATAAGAGAAGTCGAAGAGAGAGGTGTTTGGTTGTGTGTTTTCTGTCGTGTAGATGAGATGTTTGATAAGTGTTCACAGCAACATTGTAGATTCTGAAATTCTGCAAATCCAACCAATTTAATGAAGGCAGCAGAGCAAGGAAGGAAGAGCAAGGGAAAGGAGTTTTAGCGCTTTTCAGTCCAGACCTCTACCTCCGCTACCGGATCTGGTGGTTTCTGTGTTAGCTATAGTTTTGCTAGTTTCTGTTTTGAGTTTACTAAATCAACTTGTTTGTTGAAATAAGACCTATTCTTTAGGGGAGATAGAGGTTGTTTTTCTAGCCACTACGCTATAGGCTTGTAAAGCGCAGTGTTGTTATTTTCTTTTTGTGTAAAAGGCTATAAATAGCCACTAGTATGTTGAATTGAAGTATATATTCCTCCATTCAGTTTTCTAAAGTTTTCTAAGTTCTGATTACCAACATTTGGTATCAGAGCCATTGAAAGGGGCCTGATTGAATAGGAGTGTGAGAGTGTGAGAGTGAGTGAAGCATGGCAACCTCAGAGAAATTCGTGATTCCAAAATTTGATGGCCATTACGACCATTGGTCGATGTTGATGGAGAATTTCTTGAGGAGCAAAGAGATGTGGAATCTGGTGGATGAAGGGATTTCGTCACCAGCGATTGGGACTTCATCAGCAAGTGAGACGCAGAGGAAGAGTGTCGAAGAAGCTAAGCTCAAGGATCTGAAGGTAAAGAATTTTCTGTTTCAAGCAATTAACAGAGAAATCATTGAAACCATTCTTGACAAAGGGACGTCGAAGGCGATCTGGGATTCAATGAAGCAGAAGTACCAAGGATCCACCAAGGTGAAGAGAGCACAGCTGCAGGCATTGAGGAAGGAGTTTGAAATGCTGACTATGAAGGAAGGAGAAAAGATCGATAGCTTTCTTGCACGAACTCTGACAGTTGTGAACAAGATGAAGGTGAATGGTGAAGCTATGAAGCCAAGCACAGTGGTGGGTAAGGTTTTGAGATCTTTGACTCCCAAATTCAATTACGTTGTCTGTTCAATTGAGGAGTCAAATGATTTAGATACCATGACCATTGATGAACTCCATGGAAGTCTGCTGGTTCAAGAACAGAGAATGCAGGGGAGTCAGGAGGAAGAACAAGTCTTAAGAATCTCTTATGATGATAAGCCAGGGAGAGGAAGGGGCAGAGGCTCATTCCGAGGAGGTCGAGGTAGAGGAAGAGGAAGGATGTCTCAGAATAAAGCTATTATAGAATGTTTCAAATGTCATCAGTTGGGACACTATCAATATGAGTGTCCTGATTGGGAGAAGAAGGCTAACTATGCCGAACTTGAAGAAGAAGAAGAGATTTTGTTGATGTCCTATGTCGACTCTCATCAAACCAAAAGAGAAGAAGTCTGGTTCCTTGACTCTGGGTGTTCCAATCACATGACCGGAAACAAAGAATGGTTCTCGGAGCTGGAGGAAGGATTTCGACAAACGGTGAAGCTTGGTAATGACACCAGAATGGCAGTGGTGGCTAAAGGAAGTGTACGACTTCAAGTAAATGGCATCATTCAGGTAATTTCAGATGTTTTTTATATACCTGAATTGAAGAGCAATTTGTTGAGCATAGGACAACTTCAGGAGAAGGGTTTGGCTATTTTAATTCAGCAAGAGACTTGTAGAGTCTATCATCCTAGAAGAGGGTTAATTATGCAAACTAATATGAGTAGAAATAGACTGTTCTATCTGTTAGCATCTATGGCACCAAAAAATCTATGTGTCTTCTAGCTGAAGCTTTGTCTGAGAAAGAATCACACTTGTGGCATCGTCGCTTTGGCCATTTGAATTATCAGGGGTTGAGAACACTTGCATACAGAAAAATGGTAGATGGTGTGCCTCTGCTCAAAGTTCCAGAGAAATTATGTGAAGCTTGTTTGGTTGGCAAACAACACAGAGAATCTATACCAAAGCAGAGTTCGTGGAGAGCATCGAAGCAGCTTCAACTGGTGCATTCTGATCTATGTGGACCTATCAAACCGGCTTCCAACAGTGAAAAAGGTATATCATAAGTTTTATTGATGATTTTTCACGTAAAACTTGGGTTTATTTTTTACATGAGAAGTCAGAAGCTTTTGTTGCATTCAAGAATTTCAAAGCATGTGTTGAAAAGGAGGTTGGCGCATATATTACTTGTTTGAGAACAGATAGAGGAGGTGAGTTCAACTCCAATGAATTTGGAGAATTTTGCAAAGCTCAAGGTATAAGCAGGCAGTTGACAGCAGCATACACTCCACAGCAGAACGGAGTTGCTGAAAGGAAGAACAGAACAATCATGAACACAATGCGTTCCATGTTAGCTGAGAAGAAAGTTCCAAAAAGGTTCTGGCCCGAAGCTGTAAAGTGGTGTGTGCACATTCAAAACAGGAGTCTAACTGCGGCAGTGAAAGAAAAAACTCCAGAGGAAGCATGGAGTGGTGTGAAGCCAACGGTGGATTATTTTCGGATCTTCGGGTGTATAGCCCATGCTCACATTCCAGACCAGAAGAGAAGTAAGTTGGATTCCAAGAGTAAGAAGTGTGTATTCTTGGGTGTTAGTGATGAATCCAAGGCTTATAGATTGTATGATCCAGCCACTAAGAAGATTATCATCAGCAATGATGTTGTATTTGAAGAAGAAGAGAGTTGGGATTGGGGCAGAACTGAAGTAGAATTGAAGTTGGATGTGCTAGAAGATGATAAAGAAAGTATTGAAGAGCATACTGAGGAGGAGAATATTAAGAATGTCTCAGGCAGCAGCAGTTCAGAGAGTTCACTTCCAAATGAAGTAAACACTCAAGAAGTTGCAGTTGAAGGGAGGGATGAAAGAATCAGAAGAAAACCGGTCTGGATGGCAGATTATGAAACAAGTGAAGGGCTTTCAGAAGAGGAAGATATGCATGCAATGATGATGGCAACAGATGATGATCCATTTTGGTTTGAAGAGGCAGTTAAGAGCAAGAAGTGGAGAGAAGCGATGGCAGCGGAAATTGAAGCTATAGAAAAAAATCAGACTTGGGAGTTGATGGATCTGCCTAAGGGTGCCAAGTCTATTGGAGTTAAGTGGGTTTTCAAGACCAAACTTAATGAAAATGGGGACGTGGAAAAATATAAGGCAAGATTGGTAGCTAAGGGTTATGCACAACGCTATGGAGTGGATTATACTGAAGTATTTGCACCAGTTGCAAGACTCGACACCATTCGAGTAATACTTGCAGTAGCAGCACAGTATGGATGGGAAGTTTTTCAGCTTGACGTGAAGAGTGCTTTTCTTCACGGTGAGCTCAAGGAGGAGGTTTTTGTGCAACAGCCTGAAGGGTTTATTAAGGAGGGAGAAGAAGGAAGGGTTTACAAATTAAAGAAAGCTCTATATGGCCTCAAGCAAGCACCAAGGGCGTGGTACAGCAAAATTGAGGCTTATTTTCTGCGTGAAGGCTTTGAGAAATGTTCCAGTGAGCATACTTTGTTCACCAAGTCAGTAGGAGGTAAAATTTTGATAGTCAGCCTTTATGTAGATGATTTAATCTTTACTGGAAGTGATATGAGCATGTGTAATGAGTTTAAAAACTCAATGATGTTGGAGTTTGACATGTCTGATTTGGGAAGAATGAGACATTTTCTTGGAGTAGAAGTGTTGCAGAATTCGAATGGTATTTTTATTTGTCAGAGAAGATATGCACGAGAGGTATTAACAAGGTTTGAGATGGCAAGTAGCAATGCTGTGAAAAATCCAATCGTTCCTGGTACAACGCTGTCAAAGGATGAAGGAGGAACTCAAGTTGATACAACTTTGTTCAAACAAGTTGTTGGGAGTCTCATGTATTTAACTGTGACTCGTCCCGACTTAATGTATGGTGTAAGTCTCATTAGCAGGTACATGTCCAGGCCAACCATGTCACACTGGTTGGCAGCCAAGAGGATTCTAAGGTATTTGAAGGGGACAACTGAGCTAGGCATTTTCTACAAGAAGGGAGAAGGCAGCTCAAAGGGAGAAGGTAGTTCAAAACTCTTGGCATTCACAGATAGCGGATATGCTGGTGATCTTGACGATAGGAGGAGTACTTCTGGATATGTGTTCATGATAGGGTCTGGAGCTGTTTCATGGTCTTCTAAAAAACAACCAGTAGTGACTTTGTCTACCACTGAGGCTGAATATATCGCAGCAGCTCTATGCGCGTGTCAGTGTATATGGCTCAAGAGAATTTTGGGAAAGATTGGAGTGGAGGAGAATGAAGGTACTATAATTCAATGTGATAATAGTTCTGCCATTCAATTGTCTAAGAATCCAGTCTTTCATGGAAAAAGTAAACATATTCATGTGAGATTTCATTTCTTAAGAGATTTGGTAAATGATGGTGCTGTGGAGTTGAGGTATTGCAATTCTCAAGAACAAGTTGCAGACTTGATGACAAAGCCACTTAAGCTGGAGCAGTTTGAGAAACTTCGCAGTATGCTTGGAATGGTTAATGGATCAGAAGTAAGCTAAATGCAGATGTTTTTTTAGCTTAAGGGAGGGAATGTTAGCTATAGTTTTGCTAGTTTCTGTTTTGAGTTTACTAAATCAACTTGTTTGTTGAAATAAGACCTATTCTTTAGGGGAGATAGAGGTTGTTTTTCTAGCCACTACGCTATAGGCTTGTAAAGCGCAGTGTTGTTATTTTCTTTTTGTGTAAAAGGCTATAAATAACCACTAGTATGTTGAATTGAAGTATACATTCCTCCATTCAGTTTTCTAAAGTTTTCTAAGTTCTGATTACCAACATTCTGAGCCCTTTGTTGTTAAGCTTGCTGATGCAACACTTGTTCAGATCAATCGTGTATTTCCAATGAATCATTCATGAAATTATTTATCCGATTTTAAAATTAAAATACTTGTTATTGAATCAAGAACACTAGAATAGAAGGCTTATGAATGTTCTTGATCAGTATAGTCCCGGTATGGGCAACCATGAATGGTTTCAGCAGCTCAGTGCGACAATGGTTTGGTCCCGATGTAGGAATCGGATCGTTTTAAATGGTTCGAGTTAGGTTCAATCCCAATTTTTGAAATGAGGATATCCGGACCGGATCGGATCCGATAAATTTAAACGATTTAATTTTGATTTTTCAAAATTTAAAACTTATCCGGACCGTACCCAACCCTCCCCTCCTCATCCTTTTTTCTTGTTTTTGAACAAGGTCTTTAGGTTTAGAAAGTTGTTGGTAATTACATACCAAGCATTACTATGAAAACCCCAACTTAAAAGTTTGACAGGTTATGGGCTTTAGGGGACAACCCATAATGAAGTTTAGAGTAGGGGTGGGCACGGGACGGGATGGGACGAGATATACCCATCCCTATCCCATCCCGTTCATACGGGATCGGGACGGGACGGGATCAGCGGCATCCAAAAAATTTGAAGGAATTATGCATGTATACTTTGGGTATTAAAAGTTTCTAACACTCCTCAAATGTTGAAATATGAGTTTACATTACTATAAGATGTACCTATTAGTCCAGCTAATTACATGAACCATCTTTACCCTCTGCATAAGAACAAAGATACATTGCTTTCCAAAGCAATTAGTACAATTGATTCAAAAATTATATGATGAAACAGCTGAAAGTCCAAGTGCCCAACCATGAGTATCTTAACACTACAGTATGTGAACCATTGATTTTCAAAATGAACTGAACCACGCCTTTTAAAGGCTCATTCAAAATGTAACACAACAAGCATTCACATCCAATAAGTTAAAAATGTAAGACAATAAGCATTCACATCCAATTCATGGAGATGTGTAACATATTTATGGAGATGCTAAAAAATTAAATATGTTATATACATTAGTATATTTGTAAGGGCATCCACAATTCTAAAATAAAAAATTAAATAAAAATATTAATAATTAATATTAATAAATTAGTTCGGGACGGGACGGGATTGGCGGGATTGAAAATCTACATCCCATCCCATCCCATTCTAGATCGGGACGGGACGGGATCGGGATGAAATTATTCAATCCCATTAAGACCCGGAAAAATCGGGACGGGACGGGACGGGATCGGGACGGAAACGGGATCGCGGGATGGGATGCCCACCCCTAGTTTAGAGTAGCAAGGATGGGCAATTTGATTCGAACCAGCCAACCTGACATAAAATCAACTTACAACGGCTTGGGTTAAGCTTTGGATTTTTTGCATTTTGGGTCAATTTAGGACTGATCTGCCAACCTATTTATTTTAATGATTGGTTTAGGGTTTCAAAACTACAATCAATTATCTTTTGTCTTTTTAATTTTTTTTTTTCAGTTCACCACTTCTAATTCTTGCCTTTAAATTTATGCAATTTACTTTTCCTTCCACATTTCAATTGTTTAATCTTTTTGGGTGTGTTTAATTTCTTGGAAAGAATAAATTTTCGTCACGAAAATTAATTTCCAGATTTTGATTGCAAAACAACTTGGAAAATTTTATCAAATCATGCCTTTTCCCAATATTAGCGGGAAAAAAATTTGCAGAGCGTGGAGAGTGTAGAAGAGAAAAGGAAGAGAGAGGAGGAGAAGAGATTATTGCAAAGACAATACAGTTGGATATATCGATTTGAGTACCGAGTAGGGAGGAAGGGGGAGAGCGACGGTGGCATTAATGATCTGCTTTTAGAGAGCGAGGAAACGGGCGAGGAGACCAGCGAGGAGAGTGACGTGGCGGGGTGGGAGCCGTCCACCCCGCTCGGGATGTGTGTCGCAATTTTTTGTGCGCGCATCCCAAGCGAGGTGAACGGCTCCTACCCCGCCACGTCACTCTCCTCGCTGGTTTCCTCGCTGGTTTCCTCGACATTTAGAATTCCCCTTTTTGATTTTGAGGTTGATGATATGTATTGGGCGGGGGGGACAACTTGGTGTTTAGGCTTTTTTTATCTTGTTCTATTTTGTGTCTATAAACATTGTGGTCCAATGCCATAGTCCCATTAGTATAGAAGTTTCCAAGCCCAAATTACCAATGTTGTTCAGGTTATTTTCAAAACTTGGTTATTTCATTCAATTAATATTAAGTTTGGATTAATTAGATAAGAACTTGTTTCCAATCATATTGAAAGTTAATAAGACAATTTCGCATTGAAAATTCAGAACTCGCTCATATCCTTTTATCATGTATGTGCCCTCAAAATTTATTTTATATGTTTTATGTATTCTCGAAATTTTTACATTTTTTCTTTGTACACCGAAATATTTCTCGAAATTTTTATTAAAATCAGAAAACCGAAATTAACTCAAAAAACGAAATCACGATCCTTGCTCGTAATTGAGGCACTAAACCCATTGCATGATCTGAGAAGTTAGTTGCTGGTTGGAACGAGCCTACATGAATTTCTAGTACGCCTCCATATTCAAGTTTGAATATATTTGGATTGTGATCGTTTTCACCCAAATAAGGTAATTGATATTGTTACAACTAAATAAATCCAACAAAATCATTAAATAAGTTAGCAGGTAGAACGAAAAACCGACTAAACCGATTATAACCGAACAAATCGGTTCAGTTTAAGTTCAGTTCAATTATTTCGGTTTTAAAAAATTCAAAATCTATATTGTCAGTTCGATTTTCGGGTTTTTAGTGATTTTAATCGACAAAACCAAACCGACCGAATATATATAATAAATAGTATATATTTTATATAAAAAAATATAATATGTTTAAGATAATTGGTCGATTCAATTTTATTTCGGTTTTCTATTTTTTTAAAGGTCTGTTTTGGTTTCGTTTTGAAAATTTTCAAACCGACCAAAGTCGGTTCGGTTTTCAACCCTAAAATAAGTATAAACAAGTTATGCTCAAGTCAAAACATGTTGTGCCATAACAACACTACAACATATCTTTTACGTTGTCACATCAAGACTTGCCTAAATGGCACGTCCTTATAGGCCTTTTAAAGGTTGCCAATTAAGTGCACGTCCTAAACTACGTCGTGGTTGGAACTTGGAAATATCGTATCACAAACGACGATAGTACCGTAAAAGACAAGTCGTTGTGACTTTAGTAATATGGATGTTCGATGAAAAGGAAGAAAGAAAAACTCAATTATATTGAAGCTCAGAACATCTCTCTCACTTGAAGGATTTTTTTGTTACTTCTTGCTTCTGATTTTGGTCAACTTTTTTCAACTCTTTAGTTCGATACTTTTCTTTCTTCATTTACAATGTTATAGCAAACCTTTGTGTATTTTTAATTAGCCTTTTTGTTCGATTGAAAACTAGTTCGGATTTCGTTTATGGTGAATATTCATATAAATGATAGTAGGTTAAAATTTGACTTATTTTCTTGATTTCTACATTGTCCTTAGAAATTGAGGAAATGCAAATTCGGAATTGACCAAAAGCGTTGTGGCAGCGACTATTTGGCACCACCTAAAGTATTGTCCCACACCACCATATCAATTTTTTCTCTCCCACACCACCTACTTTATTTCCCACACCACCAATAAAAAATGAAAATTTTAAATTTTCTGAATCTTCCCCTCTACTCATCTTCTGAATCTTCCCCTCTGCTCATCTTCTTTTCTTCCCTTCTTTGTGTCTTCCCTTATTCTCCTTCCTCCCTCTCTTCTCCATCAGACACCACCATCACCCCACCATCATCACCACCACTACGCCACCGCCACTTCTCTCCCTCCCACCACCTCCACCTTTCTTCCTCTTTTCTCCATCAAGCACCACTACCACCTCGCCACCTCTCTCACCCTTTTTGTCTCCGAAAACAGGGTAATATCCTTGACTTTGGTTAAACTTATATATTTGATCGAGACTAATTCTAAAGCTCATCAGAACACAAATATTGTAGTACTTTGAGTTATCTAGTAAACATAATTTGAATCACTTGAAAATGTTTTGAAATGAACAAGTTGTGGTCATTTTACTAGAGTCGGGCAAATTTGTCTTGCAATGAAAACGGGGTAGTGTCCCTGACCTTTGGCCAACTTATATGCTCGATTGAGACCGATTCTCAAGCTTATCAAAACACGAAGATTGTAGTACTCTGAGTTATTTAATAAAAACAATTTGAATCACTTGAAACTATTTTGAAATGAGAAAGTTATGGTCATTTTACTAAAGTCGCACAATTTTGTCTTGCAATGAAAATGGGGTAGTGTCCTTTACTTTTGGCCAACTTATATGCTTGATCGAGATCAATTCTCAAGCTCATCAAAACACAAAAGTTGTACTAATCTAAGTTATCTAATAAGCACAATTTAATTCACTTGAAAATGTTTTGAAATGAGCAAGTTATGGCCATTTTAATAAAGTCGAGCAAATCTGTTTCGCAATGAAAATGGGGTAGTGTCCCTGACTTTCGGCCAATTCATATGCTCGATCGAGACACGGATTCTCAAGCTCATCAATACACAAAAATTGTAGTAATATGATTTATCTATTAAACAGAATTTGAATCAGTTAAAATGTTTTGAAATGAGAAAGTTATAGACATTTTACTAAAGTCACGCAAATTTGTCCAGAAAAAAAGTATGTTTTCACTCATTCACATTGGGCAATGCGAGGATTAGTCTTAACTTTGCCCAAACCTATTCGAATTTGAGTCTAATCCTTGCATAGGTCTGAGCGAAGTTAAAACTAATCCTCGCATTGCCCAATGCGAATGGGTGAAAACAAATTTTTTTTGAACAAATTTGCATGACTTTAGTAAAATGGTTATAACTTTCTCATTTCGAAACACTTTCAAGTGATTCAATTGTATTTTAGCAACGGAGGTTATACTAATTTTCATAATTTTAATTAGTGTTATTAATATAGTTATTTTGCACAGTCTTTATATCTAATTTATTTGGACCTCGCAGATGAACAATTTGATAGCATAAGAAATGAAAGTTAACAAAAATCAACCAGACCATATGCATCTTGGCAGTGGAGGTTGTGATATTTTTCGTAGTACTCAATAACAAGCTTTGATATTTGAGAGAATATAATATTTTGGCCACAGCTTCTATTAATCAAAGTAGTAAATATATACACATAGGTACAAGGATCAGTTCCAGATTATGTGGCTACATTGGTGAAACTAATCAACTAAATATCAGTAACTAATCAATTGAATATCAGTGGACTACAAATGTGGCGCCAAATAACAGTAGTAACAAATCTTGTTATCTGTTGGAGAGATTTCTTCTAATATGCCCCTGCAAGATTGGGGTTCCATTGTGGACGCCAATCTTGTAACGTTGTCGAAGAAACAATTGTCAAGATAGGGGCTTTGTTAATGAGTCAGTGTTAAGTATAATGATAAGAATAATTAGATAGGTTGTTATGATAGTTATTCATATTGTTAGGACAGCTATTATGGTCTTAAGAAGTCTATATAAACAATGTATGATATACATTTTACAATCAAGAAATACAATAGAACTTTTGCTCATATCTTCTCTTAGAAATAACATGGTATCAGAGCTACTTCATTGCTCATTTCCTCTTATTCATTTCAATTTTTCTCAGCAGTATTAATGGCGGATTCAACTTCCTCAAATGCTGCATCACTCACCAACTCTGTCATGGCAAGGTCAAAACCAGTAATGTTTACTTATGATTTATCTGTCAAACTGGATGAACACAACTACTTGTTGTGGAAACAACAAGTTTGGCAACAATCAGAGGTCACAAACTTCAAAAGTTTATTGAAAATGCTTCATCTCCATCAAGATTTCTATCTGCTGAAGATGAAGCACACAACAATGTCAATCCAGAGTTTATCAACTGGGAACAGCAAGATCAACTACTGTTCTCATGGCTTTTTTCATCTATGACTGAATCATTACTCACAAGGTTAGTAGGTTGTGAAACATCTGAACATGTCTGGAAGATTCTTGAAACCTTCTTCAATTCTCAAACTTTTGCCAAAATCTCTCAGTTTCGAACTCAGTTACAAAACCTCAAGAAATGAGATCTTTCCATTAATGGCTATCTGCTGAAAATAAAGTCCATCATTGATCAATTAGCATCTGTAGGGCATCCACTTTCTCCTAAAGATCATATTAATGCAATTTTTGATGGATTACCACAGTCCTATGATACATTTGTGGTCTCAGTGAGCTCTAGATCAGATGCATATAGTGTAGAAGAGATTGAGTCACTTTTGCTTGCTCAAGATTCAAGAATTGAAAGACATATGAAGGATCTTGATGCGTCTAGTTCTATAAATGTTGCTCACACTTCATACAAACCTTCTCCTAGATATTTTGCGTCAAACTCACATGGTTGGAGACCTCAGTTCAGATCTCCATTCAATTCCTTCTCATTTAGAGGTGCAAGATCTGGATCTGGGAGAGGTTTTAGGCCCTATGGTCATCAATTTAATCGACCTCAGTGTCAAATTTGTGGCAACCTTGGACATCTAGCATTCAAGTGCTATAACAGGTTTGACAATAGTGTTCCTAATCCATGGAGCTCTCCTCAGCAGACTTCATCTTCAGGCATGCCTTCTCAGCCAGCAAATCTTCCACCTCGCAATGTCTTCTCTGCTTCTTTCAGTCAATCTACTCATCCTAGTTGGGGAGCTGAATCTGAGTCTCAGATGCAAACGTTTGTTGCTTCATCTACACCATCTGATCGAAGGTGGTATCCTGATTATGGGGCGACAGATCACTGCACGCCCTATACTCAGAATTTGACATCTTCTGTTCCTTATCATGGCAATGAGCATCTATTTGTTGGGGATGGTACTAGATTACAAATTCAAAACATTGGTCAATATACTTTACAATCTTCAAATTCTTCAAGAATGTTGCTTCTTAAAAATGTTCTTCAAGTTCCTAAACTCACTAAAAACTTGTTAAGTGTGTCTAAATTTGCAAGAGATAATGGTGTTTTCTTTGAATTTCACCCTGATCTGTGTTTTGTTAAGGATCAGGTCACCAATCAAATTCTCTTGGAGGGGAAGCTTAACAATGGTCTCTATGTCTTTCCATCCACATCTCTTGCTGCTCCATAGTCAGATTCTTCCTGTTTCAATCAAAGAATTTCAGTCAATACAACTACTTCTAGGTCATCTTCATCTTTGTCTCTTTGGCATGCTCGATTAGGTCATCCTTCATTGCTACTTGTGCAAAAGATCCTTACCAGATGTAATATTCGTATTTCACATAAGAATGATGTTGATTTGTGTTCCTCATGTTGTTTAGGAAAAATACACAAATTTCCTTTTTCTAGTTCTTCTACTGTGTATAATAAACCCTTAGAACTCATTCATACGGATCTATGGGGTCCTGCATCTACTGTGTCTTCCTCTGGTTACAAGTACTATATTCATTTTATTGATGCATATAGTCGTTTTACTTGGGTGTATCTTTTACAAAACAAATCAGATGCTTATCCTACATTTCTTAAGTTCAAGTCACAGGTTGAATTGGAGTTTGGTCTTCCCATTAAATGTATCCAATCTGACTGGGGTAGGGAATACAGATCCTTTTCAAAAATTTTAGCTCAACATGGTGTCTTTCAGTGCCTGGCTTGCCCCACAACACATCAACAAAATGGAATTGATGAGCGGAAGCATAGACATATCATTGAGTCTACCTTAACTCTTCTTGCTCATGCTTCTCTTCCCATGAAGTTCTGGGATGAAGCAGTAAGGACTTCAGTCTACCTTCTTAATCGGGTTCCTTCTTCTGTTCTAAATGGCCTCTCTCCATATGAGACTCTTTATCACAAGGTTCCTGATTATAATAATCTCAAGGTCTTTGGTTGTTCATGTTTTCCCAATACTAGACCATATAACTCTCATAAACTTCAATACAGGTCTGTTGAGTGTACATTTCTTGGTTATAGTTTACAACACAAAGGGTATAAGTGTTTGTCCCCTACTGGCCGCATCTATATTTCCAGAAATGTTTTGTTTAATGAGAACTCCTTCCCTCATAAAAGGTTGAGTCCTACTTATTCAATGTCTACTCCTCTTTCCACTGCACCTACCCCTGCATCTATCTCAATTTCTATTGCACCTACTGACAGTAATGCACCTTTACTTCATGCTTCTCCTTCTAGTCCAGTGGTTTCTTCTAGTCCAGTGGTTCCTTCTCCTAATCCAATGCTACCTCCTTTATCCACCCAAGATAGAAGCATTCCATTGCCTCCTACTGCTGCTCCTGGTCATCCGATGGTAACCAGGTCTAAAGCAGGTATATACAAACCCAAGGTGTTCATGGCTTCAGCTGAACCATCTAGCTTGAATGAGGCCTTAAACACTCCTCATTGGTTTGCTGCTATGCAAGATGAGTATATGGCACTGATACGTAATAATACTTGGTCACTGGTGGATCTTCCACATAACCGGTCCATTGTTGGTTGTAAATGGATTTTCAAGATCAAAGAGAACTCAGATGGATCTATTCACAAATATAAAGCTCGCATGGTAGCTAGGGGATTCCAACAAGTTGCTGGTTTTGACTATGAAGAGACGTTTAGTCCTGTTGTTAAACCCTCTACTATCCGAGTTGTACTCATTGTTGTTGTTACATATGCTTGGCCAGTGTTTCAATTGGATGTAAACAACGCCTTCTTAAATGGAGACCTGCAAAAAGAGGTTTACATGATGCAACCTCCTGTGTTTATAGACCCTTCTCATCCTAATGTTGTTTGCAAGCTCAACAAAGCTCTGTATGGTTTAAAACAGGCACCTAGAGCTTGGTTTGACAATCTGAAGCAT
The DNA here is from genome assembly GCA_963556465.1 of Berberis vulgaris. Taxonomy (NCBI): domain Eukaryota; kingdom Viridiplantae; phylum Streptophyta; class Magnoliopsida; order Ranunculales; family Berberidaceae; genus Berberis; species Berberis vulgaris. The sequence continues at coordinate 78,754,284 of OY747131.1, forward strand.
ACCCTTGTCACCTTTGGTTTTACATCTACTAAGTCATCACTCTTCATTCGACATTCTCCAACTTCTATTTTTATCTTGGTTTATGTTGATGACATTCTAGTCACTAGTTCAAGTGCTTCTGATATTTGTCAATTGATTCAGCAGCTGAATTTTCAGTTTTCCTTGAAAGATTTGGGAGTTGTTCATTATTTTATTGGCATTCAAGTTCAACAAACTGCCAATGGTCTGTTTCTTTCTCAATCCAAGTACATTAATGATCTTCTTTGTCGTGCCAAGATGCAATTTGCTAATGGCCTACCTACACCTATGAGTGGTGTTGAAAAGTTGTTTGCTATGGGTAGTGATCATGTCCAGAATGTTCAACTATATCGGAGTATTGTTGGAGCTTTACAATATGTAACAATCACTCGACCAGATATTGCATACTCAGTCAACCGTGTTTGCCAATTCATGCAACATCCTCTTGAGTCTCATTAGCGAGTAGTGAAACGAATTTTATGGTATCTTAGAGCTACATCTACATTTGGTCTTCATCTAGTACCTGCTCCTTCACTTCATTTCTCTGGATATTGTGATGTTGATTGGGCATCCGACCCAAATGATAGACGTTCCACTTTTGGTTATTGCATATATTTGGGCTCTAATCTCATTTCGTGGTCCTCTAAGAAACAAAGTACTGTGTCTAGAAGTAGTACAGAGGCTAAATATCAGAGTTTAGCATCTTTCACAGCTGAGTTAATTACATGACTACAATCACTTTTCTCTAAGTTAAAGATTGTTTGTCCATCTCCTACTATCTGGTGTGATAACAAGAGCACTGTCATGCTGAGTGCAAATCTTGTTCTTCATTCCAGAACCAAACACATTGAATTAGATATCTACTTTGTGCGTGAGAAGGTTGCTCGCAAGCTTATTACTTTCCATCACATATCAGCAGTTGATCAGGTTGTTGATCTCTTTACAAAGGCTCTTGGTACTTCCAGATTCTTGTTACTGCGTGACAAACTAGGTGTTGTTGATTTTTCTACACTTAGTTTGAGGAGGGATGTTAAGTATAATGATAAGAATAATTAGATAGGTTGTTATGACAACTATTCATATTGTTAGGACAACTATTATGCTCTTAAGAAATCTATATAAACAATGTATGATATACATTTTACAATCAAGAAATACAATAGAACTTTTGCTCATATCTTCTCTTAGAAGATAACAGTCAGCAAGCTAATCAGCAGTGTGCACATGTGTGACATGGAATTTGTTCTAGGAAACCTGATCACGGAAAAAGTGAAAGTCGATGGTTATATGTTTCATTCTTTAATGAAAAACTGTTTTGGCACACAAGTAAGTAGCCCCCACATTATCATAGTAAATGTTTGGAGGAGAGGATGTTGAAAAGTGAAGTTCAGACAAGAAATTCTGAATCCAATTTAACTCAGTGAGAAGAAGCCACAGACCTATACTCAGCTTCAGTTGAGGAACGAGCAACTGTCTTTTGCTTTTTGGAGCTTCAATTTATTGGCGTTGCACCCAAGAATACAAGGTATGCAGAGGTGGAAGAGTGATCATTCACATCCCCGACACAATCCGCATCAGAGAAGGCGTGCAAATTGAGCGAAAAAGATTTGTGAACAAGTATACCATGAGTGGAGGTTCCTTTGAGATAGCGGAGGACCCTCTTAACAGCTGACCAGTGTTGCATTGTGGGTTGGTGCATAAATTGTGACAGTTTATTTACAGCAAAGGAGATATCCGGCCGAGTCAAGGAGAAATATTGCATGGCACCAATGGTTTGTCTATATTCTATGGCATCTGCAAGAGGGCTGCCTTGTTGAAGATGGAGAGGTTCAGTGGATCTCATCTGATTAGACACTTCCTTTGAATCAAGCGTGTTGGTGCGATGTAGAGGATCGCGAATGTGTTTTTTGCTGCAACAAGAAAAGGCCATCAATTGTGGGGAATGCTTCAACACCAAGAAAAAAGAAACGACGTGCAAGGGTGCCAATAAACTTGTTAAGAAGCGTCCTTGAATTTCTTTTGATAAGAATATCGTCAACATATACAAACAGAAACATGGTGAGGGGCATCATTATTAATAAACAATGATGGATCAGAATGGGAATTAGTGAACCCATTGGCAATAAGAAATCCTCTAAGTTCATTAAACCATGCTCGGGACGCCTAGCGAAGCCCATACAAGGCCTTGTGAAGCTTGCACACATGATTCGGGAGTTGAGCATGAATAAAACCTGGAGGTTGCTGGATGTAGACATCATCAGTATGAGACCCTAAAAGAACTGCATTATTAACGTCAAGTTGGCGGATTTGCCAGTTCTGGTTGACAGCAATGGAGAGAATAATACGAATAGTAGGCGGCTTAACAACCGAGCTAAATGTATCATGAAAGTCAATGCCCAGGCGTTGAAGAAAGCCTTTAGCAACAAGACGGGCCTTGTAGCAGGATATAGTACCATCCAGGTTTCGTTTAATCTTGTAGAGCCACTTACAACCAACAATGTTTTGTGAAGGTGGGGAGGGACAAGTGTCCATGTGGCATTATGAACAAGGGTGTAAAATTCTTTACACATAGCTTTGCGCCAATGGGAGGATTTTTCTGCTTGAGTGAAAGAGGTTGGTTCAGTGTGGTCAAGGGTGGCAGAGGTGGTGAGGCCATATTTTTATTTGGCTTTAAGATACTATTCTTGGAACGAGTAAGCATGGGATGGGACGGTGAGACCTGTCTAGAGGGTGGAGGTGTAGGAGAAGAACTTACCTGAGACATAGGAGCAGAGCTGAATGATGGAGCTTCATGGACTGAACTGGAGATAGAATAATGTGGTGGGGCATCAAGTAGAGCCTACTAAGTGATGGAGTTGGTCTGAACTTGATTGTGAGAACTTGGTTTATCCCGAAAAGGAAACGACTGTTCCACAAAGACAACATGCCGTGAGACAAATACTATGTTGGAATGTGGATCAAGACACTGATAAGCATTGTGTTATGTGGAATAACCAATGAAGACACATGAGCAAGACCGGGGTTCAAATTTGTTGGTGGTATATGAGCGTAGCAATGGATAACACAGGCACGAAGTATGTGGTAGTTGGGAGATTTATGAAAGAGTGTTTTAAATGGAGATTGGTTCTTGAGTACGTGTGTGGGAAGGCATTTTATTGAGTAGGTTGTTGCTTGAAATGCGACGGACCAATACTTGAGAGGTACAGAGGCATGATGGAGTAATGTCAACCCAGTTTCGACTATATGACGATGGCAACGTTCGGCATTGCCAACATGTTGTGGTGTGTGAGGAGGGGATTTCAAATGTTGACTACCATAATTTGCTAAAGTTATTCCTCCCACCATCAGAATAAAGAGTGACTATTTTTGTGTGAACAAAAAATTTCAACCATTTTTTTGAATTTTTCAAATAGTGGTGTAACCTCAGATTTTTGCTTCATAAGATAGAGCCATGAATACTTGGTATAATAATCCACAAAAACAACATAATACCAAAAGTTGTCAAAGGAAGTGGTTGGTGCAGGACTATCCCAAACATCAGTGTATAAAATTTCAAGAGGTTTGTCACATGACACAGTCGAAATTCCAAATGGAAAAATGTGACTTTTATTACAAAAGCAAGAATTGCAACGACTAAATCAGGACTCGAACATAGGTAGACTCATTAGATGCAAGGCTTTTGATAATTTTTAAAGACGGATGACCAAGGCGATGGTGCCAGTGACTCAATGACGACTTCGAGGTGTGATAGGCACGAACTATTTTATTGTGACCCGAAAAAGACGACCATTCATACACATGCCCTTTATTCTTCCCTTTCATGAGTAGCTCCCTCGTGCGTAGGTCCTTCACAACAAAACAATCAGGAAATAATTCAATTGAGGTGTTATTTTGATTGCAAAACTGAGAAATGGACAACAAGTTATTGTGAATTTTTGGTGCACACAAAACATTGTTCAATTGAAGCGTAGAATATGGAGTAACAACATTATTGGAACCAGTATGGGTGATAGGAATTTGATTACCGTCACCGACGATGATATCATCATTACCACCATACTCAGAGTGTATAAAGAGAATCTGAAAATAAGAGGTGATGTGATGTGAAGCTCCAGAGTCGACTATCCAATTGTTGTTGTTGTTGCCCCCATGATGTGCATTTATGAAGTTAGCTTGAGGTGGGAAACCCGGTGAAGGTCGAGATCTGCATATCTTGGCGCCATGACCAGGTTTGTTACACAGTTGACAAATAATTCGTGACTGGTTGCTATTTGACTGAGAGCGCCAAAACTGATTGTTGGATGATGGATTGTTGAAAATTTGTGATTACCTTGATAAACTTTGTTGTGGAAGTGTCCTTGGTTTGGATGCTTGTTTTCAAACTATGAAGTCGTGCCTTTATTCTTCACGTTGCCAAAATGGTAATTGTTTCCCTTGTTGTTGAAATTGCTTCTCTGGTTAAATTGAGTTGTGATTGGTATTTTTTATGTTGGAAATATAAATGCTACAAAGTAAAAGACAAGAACGAAGTTACCAAAATTTTTGGGTTGAGTCGCGGACTAGGTCACTCTCTTTAAGACGTTTCGCGACTCTTCCCAAAATTGTGCAAGCAGTTTAAAAGCCCCGCCGTCCCCAGGATAAAACAACCCAGAAATCTTATCTGTCTCGTTCAATCAAATGCATCGTTGACGAACGGAATACTATCTACACTTAATTTCCTATTGCTTGGAATCACAAAATCAACGAATAAAGGAAACTATCTGAAATATGAAGTGATTGCTAGAAAAACAAAGACTCTGTAACTTGTTGCTTAAAAGCTCTGAACTCCGAAGAGTTTACAGGAAACAAAAAACTGTAGAACTGTCTCTGATAGAAAAGAATGTAAAACGAAATTGTAACTTTTTTTTATATATAAAACTCGTTTTTGTGTTTGTATTTATAGGCAGAAAACAAATTTGTTGAAAGCAAAAATCCTGGTTTTGGCGGTGGATTTTGCGGATAAAATCAGGGAGGGCGTGGGAGAGAAAAGAATGGTCTTCCTCTGACTCAGTCTTCTTCTTTTCAGTAAGTCAGCAAAAAGATATTTTTATTTTTAAATAAAAATTTCTGCAAAAAGAATGGGGTAATCTTGAAATGACCCGACCCGACTCGGTCGGTCGGCTGCGCGCGTGTGGAGTGGTCCAACATTGGTCTAACTGTCCCCTCCTCACAAAAGTATGGGTACCCCAAGGGGTCCGAGCCCAAGTCCAAACATTCTTCTTATGAACTCCTCCACAATGAGTTACATAGAAGATATGAGACTAAATAAGAGAGAGCGATTTAAAAATCAAATCCAGGTTCAAACCCATTTAATTTTTTTTTTAAATTCATTCATTCAACAATCCCCCACTTTAAATTTTTTTTTTAAATTTCTTCATCGAGCAATCTATAAATATAAGACTGTGCATAAACAAAAGTGTCTTTCGACTTGAACTCTTGCGTAGTGTTCATGATTTAGATTATACTAGAGTAACTCGTAGTTTTGAACTCTATCTCTAACAACATTACACGCACAACCTTACCAGGGTGAATTCTAAAAAAGCATGTGCCTTAAGGCCATGCACGTATATCTCAGTATAGTGAAGGCTCTAGGAATTTTGCCCACAAATTTCATAAGAAGCGGCCAAACTTCCACAATCACTTAGGTGAGTCTATCAAGAGTACTCCTCAATCTAGGAATGGAATTACTATTAGGTCAGCATGATTCACGTCATATCATTCCCGACTTGTTATTACCCATTGAACCTATTTCTTGAGATCTCCAGTCTATAGGTTGGGTTACCATCATGAATAACTCATCAGTTTAAGGGCACAAGTTTCATTCCTTTCGAGGTTTTGAAAAACCTTATCTCTAGTTAATCCTTTCGTCAAAGGATCAGCCAAGTTTTCATCAGTACGTACATGATCCACTCTCACAGCACCAGTAGGTAGAAACTCTCTAACTGTACTGTGTTTACGACGTATTTGTCGTCTCTTGTCGTTATAATAACGATTTTGTATCTTTGCAATAGCCGCGGTACTATCGCAATGGATCAAGACAACTGGTATCGGTCTTTCCCATAATTAAGGGATCTCTGCTAGCAGGTTTCTTAACCAACCTGCTTCCTCACTAGTCGTGGTTAGTGCTATCATCTCTGACTCCATCGTGGACTGTGCCAGAATAGTCTGTTTATTTGATTTCCAAGAAACAGCTCCACCAGCTATACTAAAAATATAGCCACCGATGGCTTTGGAGTCATTTGAGAGGGTATTGCAATCAGCATCACTATATCCTTCAAGGACAGCGGAAAACTTCTTATAGTGTAACCCGAGGTTCTTAGTCCTCTTCAGTTACCTCATGACCCTTTCAATTGCATGCCAATGTCTTATACTAGGTCTACTAGTAAATCTGCATAGTAATCCCACAACATAAGCTATGTCAGGCCTAGTGCAATTGGTAGCATATCGAAGGCTACCAATGATGCTCGCATACTCTGATTGTCTAACACCATTACCGGTGTTCTTGAACAACTTTACATTAGGATCATAAGGAGTACATGCAGGTTTACAGTTATAGTAGTTATATTTTTTTAGGATCTTCTCAATATAGTGTGATTGATCCAAAGAAATTCCCTTATCAGACCTAGTAATCTTAATATCAAGGATTACACTTGCTTCTCCAAGGTCTTTCATATCAAAGTTCGCTCACAATAAAGATTTCACTTTATTCACGGCATGAATATTATAACCAAAGATAAGCAGATCATCCACATATAGACATATAATAGTGCAAATGTCATTTTCAGATTTATAATAAATGCATTTGTCACTTTCATTCACTTTAAAATCATGTGAGATAATAAGATTATCAAAATTTTCAGGCCATTGTTTTGGAGCTTGTTTCAAACCGTAAAGAGATTTATCGAGTTTGCAAACTTTATTTTCTTGCCCTGGTATGACAAAACCTTCAGGTTGGTCCATGTAAATTTCTTCTTCTAAATCACCATTAAGAAACGCAGTCTTAACGTCCATCTGGTGCAATACTAGATCGTGTATTGCAGCAAGAGATATAAGCACTCGAATAGATGTAATTTTGGTAACAGGAGAATATGTGTAAAAAAAGTCAACATTTTCTCTCTGTCTAAACCCTTTGGCTACAAGGCGAGCCTTGAACTTTTCAACATTTCCATCGAGATAAAAGGAAATATATGTTCATAGGCACGTTATTAGAGGGTGTACCCCCACCTTTTCTCGAGATAAAAGGAAATATATGTTCATAGAAATCAACATCGTTTGATTCTATGATAACGTGATTACTAAGGTTATAGAATCTATAGGCTTTGTTGTTAACGGCATATCCTATGAATACACACTCATATGCCCTACTGGCAAGTTTGTTCCTTTTAGGATCAGAAATTCTAACATAAGCTAAACAACTCCAAGTTTTGAAATATGACAAGTTTGGTTGTCTATTTTTCAAAATCTCATAAGGAGAAGTTTTACTTTTCGATTTAGGGACTCTATTTAGCACGCAACAGACCGTCAAAATAATCTCTCCCCACCAGTGCGATGCTGCACTGGAATTAAGTAGAATGGCAACTACTAACTCAGTAAGAGTTCTATTTTTCCTTTCAGCTTTGCCATTCATCTTAGGAGAGTATGGTGTAGTTTTTTCATGAATAATTCCATGAGAATTATAAAATTCAATGAAACTACTGCTATCATATTCAGTGCCTCTATCACTCCTAAGCCTCTTTATCTTTCTATTAAACTAATTTTCAACTTTCGTTAAAAATATTTTGAACATGTCAAATGCTTCACTTCTATTTTTCATCAGATAAACGAAGGTATAATCGGAGCAATCACCAATAAACGTAATAAAATAATTTTCTTTTTCTAGTTAAAACACCATCAAGTTCACATATATCTGAGTGTATTAAATCTAAGGGTTCAGATTCTCTAACAACAGATTTATGTGACGTTTTGGTTATTTTAGCTTGGCTACAAAAGTTGCATTTTCAAAGTCGTTTAAGGACAATTTTGGAATTAGTCCTAAGTTACTCATGTTTTTAATTATTCGCTTATTAACATGACAGAGTCTAGCATGCCAAATATTAAAAGAACACAACATGTAAGCAGAACTAAAAATTTTATTAGCATCAACATTCAATTTGAACATACCATCAGTGGCATACCCTTTCCCCACAAATACATTATTCTTAGTGATGGTATACAAATCAGCCCCTATTATTTGAGTAAACCCAGCCTTGTTCAGAAGGTAACCAGAAACTAAGTTCTTCCCCATCTCTGGAGTATGCAGGACATCCTTCAGGATAACAGTCTTTCTAGAGGAAAACTTCAGCTCTACTTCTCCAGTTCCAGCAACGATAGTGGAGTGGGAATTACCCAACAGCACTTTCTTGTCCTCAGCTTCAGAATAGGACTTGAACATTTCTCGATCATAGAAGACATGTCAAGAAGCACCGGTGTCAACCCACCATCCCTCGGATCCACCAACAAAGTTGATCTTAGAGATCATGGCAATAAGTTGGTCTTCTGTTAGGTTCGCCTGCGAAGCAGGACGAGTTCCATTCCGACAGTTCTTGGCCATATGCCCTGGCCTACCACAGGTATAACATAGGAACTGTGCTGATTCATTTCTTGAGGGATGTTTTTGTCCATTCTGATTTCGCGGAGGATTCTGATTTTGTTGGTTGCGGTTCTGGTTGTTCCGGTTCTGATGGTTCCGATTCTGATTGTTTCGGTTTTTATTGTGATTCTGATTTTTCATAGTCTTTCCACCAGGTTTCAGAGCCACAGGGGTAGATTTCTTCGGGTTTGAAATAATCAAAATTTCATCTTTCTGATCTTGTTTTCGGGCTTCCTCCTCAATCCGAAGTCGGGTAATCAGACTTTCTAGAGAAAACTCTTTGGTTTTATGCTTAAGTGCATTCTTAAAGTCTTTCCAGCTAGGGGGCAATTTGTATATCACAACAGCTACTTGAAATTGCTCATCTAATGTCATTCCTTCAGATATGATTTCATGAGCAATTTTCTGTAGCTTGTGAGATTGGGTTTCCACAGACTTATCATCAGTCATTTGGTATTTCAGATAACAACTGACATCATATTTGTTTGTGTCAGCCTCCTCAGTGTCATATTTTTTCCTAAGGGCTTCCCAAATATCCTTGGCAGTTTTTTCAGAATAGTAATAAATAATCATACAGTTCATCAGAGAGACCATTCAGGATAAAATTCTTACACAAGAAATCATTTTCAATCCAGCGGTCTAATTCCTTAGTGTGGGTTTCATCAGGTACAGCAGGCAATTCATGTTTTTCAGCATTACAGATATAAGCGACCTTTTGTGTGGTTAAGAAAAACAACATTTTTTGTCTCCGTCTTTTAAAATGTTGGCCCTCAAAACGAAAGGGCATGTTTAGGTCTTTAGCAGCAAGTTCAGTAATAGTAGACATGGCAGATGCAGTCGTCTTAAAATTGTTGGAAATATAAATGCTGCAAAGTAAAAGACATGAACGAAGTTACCAAAATTCTTGGGTTGAGTCGCGGACTAGGTCGCTCTCTTTAAGACGTTTCGCGGCTCTGCCTAAAATTGTGCAAGCAGTCTAAAAGCCCCGCCGTCCCCAAGATAAAACAACCCAAAAATCTTATCTATCTCGTTCAATCAAATGCACCGTTGACGAACGAAATACTATCCACCATTAATTTCCTATTGCTCGGAATCACAAAATCAACGAATAAAGGAAACTATGTGAAATATGAAGTGATTGCTAAAAAAACAAAGACTCTGTAACTTGTTGCTTAAAAGCTCTGAACTCCGAAGAGTTTACAGGAAATAGAACTCTCTCTGATAGAAAAGACTGTAAAACGAAATTGTATATATTTTTATATATATAAAACTCATTTTTGTGTTTGTATTTATAGGCAAAAAACAAATCTATTGAAAGCAAAAATCCCGGTTTTGGCGGCAAATTTTTCGGATAAAATCAGGGAGGGCGTGGGAGAGAAAAAAAAATGGGTCTTCTTCTGACTCTGTCTTCTTCTCTTCAGTAAGTCAGCAAAAAGATATTTTTTATTTTTAAATAAAAATTTCTGCAAAGATAATGGGGAATCGGGTCAGTCAGCAGCGCGCGCAGACCAACATTGGGCTAACTCTCCCCTCATCACAAAAGTGTGGGTACCCAAGGGGTCCGAGCCCAAGTCCAAACACTCTTCTTATAAACTCCTCCACAATGAGTTACATAGAAAATATGAGACTAAATAAGAGAGAGAGATTCAAAGATCAAATCCAGGTTCAAACCCATTTATTTTTGTTTTAAAAATTCATTCATTCAACATTTTCTTGCTTAGAGCTTAATTGAGTTTCATAGTTAACTCATAGTCAGCCAGTTTTCCATGTAACTCCTCGAAGGAAATGAGCGAGTCTCGAGCACGGATCGTTATATTCATAGTCTTGAACTTTGGACCAAGGCCTTTAAGTGCAGCATGAATCAATTCAGCATTGCTCATTGGTGAACCAGCAAGTGCAAGTGTGAGACCCTAAGTGGGCGGACCTGAGGTGAGGGTTGGAGCCCAACATGCCCAACAGGCCGGGAGAGGTTGGACGAGCTACAAGGGGAATCATAGTCCCACATTGCCTGGGTGCGGGATGGTGATGTGCTATATATGTGCGAGGTTGGATCCCCATAGTAAGAGGCCTTTTAAAGCCGTGCGGGCCGGTTGGGCCCAAAGCGGACAATATCTTACTGTGCGGATCGGGTCGTCACAGAATGGTATTAGAGCCTGACCCAGCCGAAAGTGTGCCACGTGGAGGTGGGCCCTCGGGCAACGTGGACGTTGTGCATGTGTGGCCAACGAGGACGTTGGGCCTTAAGGGGGGTGGATTGTGAGACCCTAAGTGGGCGGACCTGAGGTGAGGGTGAGGGTTGGAGCCCAACAAGCCCAATAGGCCCAACAGGCCGGGAGAGGTTGGACGAGCTACAAGGGGAATCATAGTCCCACATCACCTGGGTGCGGGATGGTGATGTATTATTTATGTGCGAGGTTGGATCCCCATAGTAAGAGGCATTTTAAAGCCGTGCGGGCCGGTTGGACCCAAAGCGGACAATATCTTACTGTGCGGATCGGGTCGTCACAGCAAGAGTTTCAGAAATGCTCTTCACGGCCTGCATGTAGTCAGCTATACTCATATTTTCAGTGGTGGTGTTGCCAAGAATCTCTCGAAGGCAAATGATGCGAGTGTGGGATTTGCTCGCAATTCTCTCTAAGCGACTCCATGCTTCAGTTGCGGATTTTGCAGAAGTAATAAGAGATAAAGATGATATCATGGCATGAAGACGAGTCTGTCTTGTCTTTTCCATAATCGATATGCAGGGTTAGGGGTGACTACAAAATCAGAGATTATGGTTGGTGGTGGACATGGAAATGTGTCATCAATATAGCCTTTTAGATCGTATCCAAAATGTAAAGATTTCGAATTACACACACCATGAGAGATAATTGATTTCGGTGACCTTCAGAAGGAGTTGTGTGGCTGCATTAATTGCCACTATTTGGTTTGGTGGGTTCAGGTGACGATTGGATTGGCCTGAAGATTTTTTTCAACCATTGGTGATTGTTTGAGTGTTTGATTGTTTGGATGTTTGGTTTTATGAACCTTGATTACTGCATTGGTGAAACTAATCAACTAAATATTAGTAACTAATCAACTGAATATCAGTGGACTACTAATATGGAGCCAAATAACAACAGTAACAAATCTTGTTATCTGTTGGAGAGATTTCCGGTAATACTCAATTCTAGTTAAAGTTACTTATAAATATGGTTTTATGTTTGTATTGCATATTTATCTTGAACCTCGCAGATGATGAATTTGATAACGTGAGTCTTAACTTTAACAAATTGGAAGCAACCCAACCATATACATCTTGCTAACGGAGGTTAATTATAATAATCCACACCCAACATTGCCCAACATGCATTTCGATCACACACAAATTGCTATCTAACACCGAATTCAAAAGCCACGCTTTCAAGTCCTTATTGACAAAATAACAAACACAAAAGAATTGATTTTGTGTGAATCATGTTCTGCCTTTCTCATTCCATTCTCCTATTTATATACAAACTAATCAAGAGAATATTGTGAGAGAATATTCACAATATAATCTGCTAACTTCCTTAAAACTATTATACAATCTTGACTCAATAAGGAACCTTCCTAATACCAATATTCTAGTTCCTAATCAACAATATTGACATAATCAATCAGAGTATTCTCAATATATTCTCAATCAATTAGAATATTCTCAATATATTCTCAATACCCCCCCCCCCTCAAGTTGGTGCATGGAGATCCCGTATGCCCAACTTGCGAAGTAGATACTCATATTGTCATTTGCCCAATGCTTTTGTGAAAATGTCAGCGAGTTGCGCATTGGACGGGAAAAATGTGGGATTGATATGGCCAGCAACAATTTCATCACGGACAAAGTGAAAATCGACCTCAAAATGTTTTGTTCGTTCATGAAATACGGGATTTTGAGATATATGGAGAGCCGCCTGACTATCACAATGAAGAGACATAGGACGTGTATGAGGCATCCCGAGGCTAGCTAAAATAGCTTTTAGCCATTTCAACTCACATGTAGTCATAGCCATAGACCGGTATTCCGCCTCTGCGGAGGAGCGGGATACTGTATGTTGCTTCTTCGTCTTCCAAGATACCGGCGAGTTCCCAAGGAACACTAACCAACCAGTGAGGGACCGCCGAGTCAAAGGGCATCCAGCCCAGTCAGCGTCACACCACCCATGTAACTGCATGTCACACTTACTACTCAAATGTATACCTTGACCCGGATTACCTTTTAAGTACCGGACCACCCGCAAAGCAGCTTCCCATTGGTCCGCCCGAGGATGCTGCATGAATTGAGATAAAACATGAACACTATAAGATAATTCGGGTCGAGTGAAACACAAATAAATTAGCCATCCCACCAAGCGATGGTAAGGCTCCGGGTCAGCGAGCTCTTGACTCGTGGACAAGGCGAGTCGATGATTCTGTTCCAATGGCACCGCCGCAGGCCTTGCCCCTAGCAATCCGGCTTCAGAAATGATATCAAGCGCGTATTTGCGTTGACAAAGCACAAACCCATCTGGTCCGCGTGCCACTTCGACCCCCAAGAAATACTTTAAAGGACCCAGATCTTTCATGTGGAAACAAGCACTGAGGTAATCCTTGAATTTCCGTATATCAACCGGATGACTCCCAGAAATGATGAGATCGTCGACATAAACAAAAACACTGAAATGAACCGCACCTCGCTGTAGAGTAAACAAAGAATAATCTGAATAAGATTGCTGAAAACCATATTTCTTCAAGGCAGTTGACAGTTTAGCGAACCAGCACCGGGGTGCCTGCTTTAGCCCATATAATGATTTCCTAAGCTTGCACACCTTCCCGGAAGTCCCCACGTGAAAACTCGGGGGGAATTTCATGTATACCTCCTCCATAAGGTCACCATGTAGAAATGCATTATGGACATCCATCTGATGAACTTCCCAATGCATGGCAGCTGCAACGGCAAGAAAAACCCTCACTGTAACCATCTTGGCTACTGGAGCAAATGTCTCTGTATAATCAATTCCTTCAATTTGATGATTCCCGAGAATAACCAGCCGAGCCTTCAATCGCTCAATGGTGTCGTCAGAATGATACTTGATCTTATATACCCACTTGCATCCTAGAGCTTTCTTTTTTGGTGGCAGTTCTGTGACAACCCAGGTTTCATTAATCTCAAGAGCCTCAATTTCCCGTCGCATGGCATCCCGCCAGCGGCTGTCTTTCGCGGCCTCAGAATAGCACACAGGTTCCCGATTTGCTGTCAAGGCTGCAAGAAAATGTCTATGTCGCACAAAAAAATTATTTCAATTCACGTAGTGTGCTATAGGATAGGGTGTACCTGAGGAATGTCGTGGTGCGGGTGATGCGGATACGGATGGACTCATTTTCTGAATGGTTTGAGTAACATAATCACGGAGTCGAACCGAGGCTTGCCTTCTGCGTTGACCCCTGCCCAACATATCTTCCTGATTCTCTTCCGGGTTGTCCTCCTGGTTCGCACAAACCGGCTGCCCAGTAGCCCCTTCCGGCTGTACAAACTCCTCTGCATCCTCCTGGTTCTCACAAATCGGCTGCCCAGCAGCCTCTTCTGGCTGTACAAACTCCGCAGCACTCCCCCTCAATACAGGTGTAGATGTCTCCTCAAAGTCCTCGTGAACGGCCTCGACATTAGGCAGGCCATCGTGGTCTAATTTAAAATTATTTGCAAAGGGAAAACTCCTTCCGAGAACACAACATCACGAGAAACAAAGAAATCATGTTTCTCCAAGTCATACAAACGTCATCCCTTTTTTCCATAAGGATACCCAACAAAGACGCACCTACGACTTCTACTTGCAAACTTATCCCCCGTCCTCACATGCGCATAGCACAAGGACCCAAAAATGCGCAAGTGAGCGTAAGTAGGTGCGCTGCCATATAAGACACTATAGGGTGTTTTCCCATTTAAGATCAAAGAGGGAGTCCTATTGATCAAGTAGCCAGTTGTCAACACACACTCTCCCCAAAACTCAATTGGAAGAGAGCCCTGAAAACGCAGCGCCCGAGCTACGTTCAAAATATGTTGGTGTTTCCGTTCAACCCGCCCATTTTGTTGAGGTGTTCCCGCACAAGACGTTTGAAAAACAATCCCATGATCAAGAAAATATTGTCACAGGCAAGTGAATTCAGTGTCATTATCACTGCGCAAAATTTTGACTTCTTTATCAAATTGCCTCTCAACCATCGAAAAAAACATTTTAAGGGTATGAGAGACTTCTTTCTTGTCAACAAGCAAATAAATCCATACAGCACGGGAAAAATCATCCACGATGGTCAAAAAATAAAAAGCACCACAAGAGGCAGTTGTTCTATAAGATCCCTATAAATCAGTGTGAATAGTTTCAAAAATAGCTGAAGCTTTATGTTCACTAACAGGAAACTTATCTCTACTTTGCTTTGCCCTCTGACAGACATCACAATTTTTATTGAAGGTATTGTTCCTTTCACTAGAACTTACTTCGGGAACTAACTTTGTTACTTGTAGAGATGGATGACCCAGTCGCTTATGCCACAGATCAAGAGACACCACACTATTGGCCGTCATTGCGTGAACCTATGGTAGCCCCTGGAAGTAATAGAGTCCATCTCGTCTTTCACCCGCACCAATCAGCATCCTCGAAGTGCGGTCCTGTATAACACACAGACCATTAGTGAATTGGACAAAACAATTATAGTGATCAGTCAATTGCGACACAGAAATTAATTTGCAAGTTAGCCCTGGCACATAAAGAACATTTTTCAAAGATAAATTTTTGTCAAGAATGATCGTCCCCTCTTTAGTGGCGATGGCGCTACTCCCATCTGGCAATCCTACGGGACATTGAGCAATTTCCCGTAAGTCACGGAGATCCCCGATCGTGCCAGTCATGTGATTCGAAGCTCCTGTGTCAATAATCCAAGGCTTACCAGTCATCTTATCAACCGTTGCTGGTTTGGACCCGCCCAGCATTTGGAGTAGTGTTTGTCACTGATCGGTATTCAGGCCGGGCAGTGGAGATGCATCTGTCTCGATCATTCCTGCCCCAGCGAAACTGGTCTGAGCGGCGTTGGCACGATGCATACCCTTGGTTCCTCGGCCACTGCCTCGAACACTTGACTGTCCTCTGCCGCGACCAGCACCAACACCTTTCCCATCACTTCGGGGTCTGTCACCCCACCATTCTGGATATCCGTGCAAGGCAAAGCAACTTTCAGATTCATGCCCCGTCCTCTTACAGTGGGAACACACCGTACTAGATTTGTCTCTTCCGTCAAGGCAGGTTCGTGTGACGAGGGCCATGATTTCTCCGCGTTCTTCTTTGCCGCGAGTAAGATTCTTTACTCGCTCCTCTTGGATGAGAATTGAGTATACCTTGTTCATGTTTGGCAACGGATCTTGAGCCAATATGTTGGATCTCACCGTTCCATACAAATTTTCATCCAAACCCATAAGAAACAGGTGTACTTTGCCTTCCTCCCGTTGTTTCTCCAAAATTGAAACGAGATTGCAGGTACACTTCCCGCACTTGCATGTCGGCAATTGTTCAAAATTACCCAGTTCATCCCAAAGTTGCTTGAGTCGCCCATAGTAATCCATTATGGTCAGACCCTTCTGTTTGCAATCTGCAAGATCGAATTTGAGTTGTTGAATCCGCGGTCCATTAGTAATGGAGAATTGATCCTTGATGTCATTCCAGAGGTCCTGTGCTATTTCCACATGGGAGATAGTGGAGCGTAGCGTAGATTCGATGGTATTTCGAATCAATGACACCAAAAGCGAGTTGATAGTCCACCAGTCTTCGAGGTCTCCGGACTGCTCGCCAGGTTGTGTAATAGTTCCGTCAATGAACCCGAATTTCTTCCGGGCCCTCAAGGCCGTTCGAAACGAACGAGCCCATTCATCATAATTGTCCCCTTTCAATTGAACCTGAGTAATTGAAAGTCCGGGATTATCAAGAGAAGTGATGTCGTAAGGTGAAATCGTCTTCCGAGTTTCGCCGGTAGGAGCGTTGCCGCCAGCCATGATCGGTGTTTAATGGCTATGGCTATGGCTATGGCTATGGCAATGGCTATTGCTATTGCTCTGATACCATGACAAAATAACAAACACAAAAGAATTGATTTTGTGTGAATCACGTTCTGCCTTTCTCATTCCATTCTCTTGTTTATATACAAACTAATCAAGAGAATATTGTGAGAGAATATTCACAATATAATCTGCTAACTTCCTTAAAACTATTATACAATCTTGACTCAATAAGCAGCCTTCCTAATACCAATATTCTAGTTCCTAATCAACAATATCGACATAATCAATCAGAGTATTCTCAATCAATTAGAATATTCTCAATACTTATGAGTATGTACTATGAAAACAATTCCAATGGGCTTAATTATACATTAAAATGCAAAAAAAAATTTAGGATTTTTCTTTTTTACATATTCTCCGTGAACTATATCAAAATTTTGACATACCCCTTAGAGATGGCAAATTAGACAAACATCAAAGGATTGATATTTTTGTGATCTGACCTTTGATTCTTAAGGTCATAAGTTTAATGACCAAAGATGCCCATTCAGTGAGGAGCACATGTTGCTCAAAATTTTTAAATACGCATCCCGAGATACAATAAATGGCTATAATGTTTCCGCCATTTATTGTGTCTCACGATACGTTAATGAAAATGTTGAGAATCGTGTGTTCTTCACTTGATGGGCAACTTGATCATTAAATATATGATGAAAACTAATGTCAGACCAATTATCGGTATGTCAAATTTTAATTTAGTTTAGGGGGAATGTCAAAAAATCTTTGTTATTTACTTATATTCTAGGGTCTATTTAGTTGCACGGAAAATAGACATGAAAATTGAAACAATTTTCGTGAATTTGATTTCGAATTTCTCCCTCAGACTTGGATTTTCATGACTAATGGGAAAATAGTCTTATGAATAATCGATTTTCTGTTAATAAATAGAATACCAAACAACGAAATCTGCATAACAAGGCATTACATTTTCCACGGAAAATAGCTACCCAAACATAATAAGTCATATTAGTAATTCTAAAATGTGTTACAAAGTGCTTTTGGGGATCTTTGGGCATTTCTTGATTCTTTGTGCTTCATATTGTCTAATTATCCTTTTTGGGAACATCACAAGTTTCAATTAGTACAAAATAGATTACACTTTCTATATGTTACTTAATATATATAAATAATGTGTCAGTGTTTGCATTTTGTACCTAATTCTTGATTAATAACTAATGCACAGTATACCTAGGATCTTCTTAATCCAATGAGATTTGCTAAAACTATTTGCAATCAGGCAACTTTCTATGTATGGTTCAAGGTACAAATTATTGATGGGGCTTCCAGTTGACCCATACCTGTGGATGTTTGTCTGCAATCAAATATTTAATGGTAATTTATGCTTACTTCCTAACTTTCTTTTTTCCTATTTCAAACATTTCCCTGATTCATTTTTCATTGAGTTCAACTGTCAAACGCTATCCAAATAATTATTTTTATGAACAATAAAACCATGATCTTGCCGACACTGCTCTCAATAGTCAATAGGGTTGACTGAAGTCAAACTGAAAAAAAAATCTTTAATTTCTTATATAATAATTATTAAATATATGACACCATTGAATATTTGAAAATATTAAACACTCTAGAATAGTTGTTTAATATGTGTCACATGATAAAGTCTTATTTCAAAACTCAAATAACTAAGAAGTGATCTATCTTGTAAACAAAAATTGATTGATAAGTGTAGAAATTTTTCGGCTTTACCATTCATAACTGCTTACCGTGCAGAAGAACAAAAATGTTTTGGGCTCTGCTCTGCGAGAGGCTCTGCGAGGGCTGCGGCGAGAGGCTCTGCGAGGGTTGCGAGGGCTCTGCTCTGCAAGAGGTTGCGAGGGTTAGCGAGAGGCTCTGTGAGGGTTGCGAGAGCTTCAGATCTACTCTCTGCGAGGGTTGCGAGGCTCTGCGAGGGCTTTAGATCTGCTCTCTCTCGGCTCCAGAAATGTTCATCTTTGTCATGTATTGAAGCAGCTAGGGTTTTCTTCTAGGGTTCATCGTTTTTGTAGCTTTTCAATGAGTTTCTGGATTGCAAGCAGGTTAGGATGATGAGTAAGAACCAAACCAACTGTGTTTCCTCCATCTGCCCTCGTGGAGAAACACTCAATGATGAGAGGGAATCTGATCTGAACCCTAGTATTAGCCATGAAGAAGCTACACTTCTGGAAACGATTCCAAAAGAGAGATCTGAAAGCACGGTCGCAGATAAAGAAGCAGGATCTATTCCTGGTCCATCTGAACCTAATCCTAGTATTCCTGGTACTGCACACGCACAAGAGAACAACACTAGAAACCCTATGAACCGGGCAGAAAAGCTCCAACAAAACAAGTATACAGGTACTACCAAGCTCCAATATATTCAGCCTAGTCTGCTGAATGGGAAAGCAGTTGTTAGAGTTAACACAGAGGACTTTGCTAGCAGAATTAATGAATGCGAAATTTAATCATTGGACGTTTTGTAGGTAAAAGGCTGGCTTATAACTATGTCAAAGACTACTTGATTCGGGCATGGGGTACCAAGGACTTTGATATGAGTATTCATGGTGACAAGAATTTTATCTTTAAGTTCAGGAACGAAGCAGATGGAAACAAAGTACTAGAGATGGGACCGCTTCATATAGCAAGTAGGTTGTTCATCTTGCGTAGGTGGACACAGACTATGGATGAGGAGGCTGAAGTGCTAAGCACGGTCCCCATCTGGATTACACTTAAAAAGATCCCTCTCCTCCTTTGGAACCCGGAAGGCATCCAACAGATTGTAAGTGTTGTTGGAATACCCATTATGTTTGATAAGGCTACAGAAGCTAGATCAAGACTAGCCTATGCGCGGGTATGTGTAGAAGTGAACGTGAACAGTCATTTTCCTAGAAGAGTATCAGTGCTAGTGAATGAAGGCATGTTGCGCATGATAGAAGTCGAGTATGCATGGCTCCCTGTCAAATGCACAACTTGTGCAAGCTTCAGTCACTCCCTATCACAATATCCTAAGAGTAAGAACGTTCCCAAGCCAGTGCATAAGGTCTGGCAAGTGGTAGACAAGAAGAAGAATGGGCAGAATGCAACCAGTGATGGCTGGAATGTAGCCCATGGGCGTAACACGTTCAAAGTTCATTCTAAGAACAAACCAAGCAACAATCCAAGTGATAGTGCTCCTGACACAATAGCGGCCAGCACTAATACAGATCCTACTCAGAAGGAGATAGAAATTCCTAGCATACAACCCAGGGGTTCAAGGTACGTGGTGCTGGATCAGATTGATAATGAGGATTCAGATGCTGAAGCAGCAGCAGAGCCAGGTCTGTCTACCCCTGTATCTAACTCAGAGGAAAACCCAATGCAAGTAGTGGAAGTGCTAAAAACAAAGGATGCAACTGCATTTCCTGGTACCACAGTCCCTGGTAGCGCAGCCACTGGTATAGAAAGACAGGGGGAAGATCCAACAGTGCCCATAGATTAGCTAACACCCCAAACCATCAATGTTTTGAATTCAGAAATTGCAAAAATAGGGAGGGATGCATTGGTCACTGAAATTAAAAGCTTACTTGAAGCGAAAACAGCAAAGGTGAGGCAAAACACTATTGAAGAAGAACATGAGGTTACCACAATACAGCCTTCCACGGAATATGTTTCACGAAGGTCTTCTCAAAGCAAGAAGACAAATCCTAAATTCAGGTAATTGATGATGATAATACAGGTAGAATGCAAATGCTTATTACAACCTTGTAAGGATGCTAGATTAATGGTTTCTATATCATGATTCATTGTGTTTCGATTCTTTACGACGACTTCTCGTACATCCGGGGGCCCACATTAGGTATAAATCAGGTCATGAAAGTGCTTAAAGGATTGATTGGTAATTACGAGGAAGAAAAGTTATGGCAGGTCTATCATGCAACCACTTTAGTAGTAGTTTATTGTTGAAGCTGGAGACGGTGAATCTAGAACTAATTAGGTTATTTGTTGAAGCTTTGAAGCAAGTTTATTGTTTTGTAGATGATGAAACGAGTGAACGTACAAGCGATTGTAAACTTTATCATCATCTTTTTTATTAATATAAGGTTCGGGGATCCTAAAAACCCCAGCTCACTTTCCAAAAAAAAAAAAAAAAGTGTGTTTATATATATTATAGAAAAAGCATATAACTGAACCTTTACAAATTTCAACATTTTCTAAGAATGTTGACATTATGGAAGGTCCATTGTGTTGAGAATTACAACATGCTCTATCTGTCCAATTTTTGAGATAGTGTCTATCCAACAATTTCATCGATTCCTCCTCTTACTCCCGCCAATACAGATTGGTGGAATGATTCTTTGAAACCCTAATGAAGATCGAGGAAACTACTATTTGAAACAAACTCAAATCGACCCCCAACAGAGAGACACTACAACTTGAAATCAAATCTAATCGATCCCAACAAAGAGTGATGATTGTTTTATTCCTTTGCCAAACAAAAATTTACTGATTCAATTTCATGAATCGGAGAAGTAGCTATAGTGTTGCGATCTCTAATCAGATATGAAACTATTTCGCGTTGTGTGACGGAGGCTCTAAAGAGGACAGATAGCTGAGACTTTCTCTTGATTCGGACAATGGGTCCTTCTTGCGTGATGGTGGCTTGCATGATGGCGGCTGGCTAGGGTCTTTCCCTAGGTTGTAGGCGTCTCTTCCATGGCGGCTCCTCCAGCCGTCTATGGTGGAGGTAATATGGGAGGGGCAGGGAGCGGTTTGGCGCCTCAGCCAATCCGTTCATTTGCTCAGGTTCTTGGGAACATTCACAAGGCAGAAACTATTGAGGGTTCCGTCGAAGGCACCAGCTTTAGGAAGAAATTATCTCCTGCCATAGCTTTTACTGGTACGGACGAAGGTAATGGCGCATATTTCATGAAAAAACATGTGACAGTTTTGAAGTTTTCGAGCTTTAGGCCGACTTTGGAAGCGATACGGGATGAAATTCATAGAACTTGGGGGATTGCATACGACTTTTCAATAGGTATTCTAGATCCAAGACATGTTTTATTCGATTGCAATCAGCAGAGAAGGCGAAAAATGTATTTTCCCGTGATTTTTTTAATCCGTGGTGTGTGTTTGAAGGCATTCATATGGCATGCAAATTTTAGCCTACAGGAAGATCCTGTGATAGTCTCATTGTGGGTTGAACTTTTTAATCTTCCACTTCAATTCTTTCACCATCCACTTTTAAAGGCTATAGGAAATTCCTTTTGGTGTGTATTTGTGGATGGATGACAACACTAGATGCTTTACTAGGCCTACAGTTGTCCATATGTATGTGAAAATGGATTTAACTGAGCCTCTCCCCACAAGAATTTGGATTGATAGGGTAGGGAATAAAGGATTCTGGCAACGGATTGTGTTTCTAGGTTTTAAATACTGCGAGGTGTGTTCGTTAATAGGCCATGATGTGTCAGTTTGTTGTAGGAAGCTTGGGACACTCCAGAATCACAAGAAATTGTCAGGCAGAAAGGTTGTAATACCTCAAGGGAAAGTAGACTTGAATGATCAAAAGAACAAGGAGAGTGCTCAGGTTCAGAAGCAAGTATACAGGCTAGTCGCAAAAGCGAACATGGAGAAGGAAGGTGATTCCACCAAGGAGAATAAAATTTCAGCAGAGACAACGGATAAAGTGGAAGCTAGTGGCGCGAAAAATCCTTTGAGAGAAGAAGTGCCGAGTCAAGAAGGTTTACCAGCGAACAAAAATCCTTTGGCAAATCAAATTGAAAATAAAAATGAAGGTTTGGAGTTAGCGAATCCATTTGTTACATTAGCTGAAAAGGAAGTTGAACCCTTGGATGCTAACGACATAGGGAACAAAAACGATGGAAATCAGGATGTTTTGGTTAAGCATGACGAAGGTGGACAATTGAATACGACACTGGATGGGGTGGAATTAGCTAAGCAACTGCTGCTAGTGGGCTCAGTGGTGGCAATGGCCTCTTCAGGGTCAGGGTGGAAAAACGATTTGGAGGAGGCAGGGTATTCGAGTGGAACTATCAAATTAGTGGCACATGACAAGCAGGATTCGACAACTTGCACCCGACCTCAATTTGAGAAAGCCACTCAGGATATCCAAGAAATTTTGGATCAGGCTACAGTGATTGTGGGAAAGGACACTAAAAATAATGTGGTGACTGTGCCGATAGAGTCAGAACGTCATAGTGCTGGGAGGATGTCCATGAGGAGGTGGCAGATTCTTTTAAACAAACGGGACAGGTTGGTACGCCTCTTGTTGCTGGGAGAGGAAAAGAAATAGAAGTTGCACCCCTAATGGTTCATAAGGAGGTGGCGACTAAATAGCAGGCATCGGTGCCTAGTGTTGTTCGGTTTCAGTCAAAACTGGGCATTTATGTGATTCCGATATCATTTGAGGAAAACGAACAGAAGATTGATACAAATAAATCATATGTAAATAAAGGGAAAGATAACACTATCAGGTCAAGAACACTGGCAGGTTTAAATGAAAATTACATACTTTTAAATTACATATTCGAAAAGAAAAAATGGAGAACGGGAAATACGTTGGGTGGATAACATTATGAGGTGTCTGAAGAGGAACATGAGCCAGGTCTGTCAAGTGAAGATATTGCAAGAGAATCGGTTGCTCAGAGTTTTCCAAACGCCTGCACCAAAGACTTCAGGCTTAATCCTCGCAGATCCTCTAGAACTAAGAAACTTAACAATAAGTACAGAGATTGATCCATGGGAATTTCGGGGTTGGTCTATTTGGATAAAAATCATACAGCATATATTCATAATTGACATAATTTTTTGAATAAAAAAGTTAACGGTGATTGGTTGCAAAAATTTTGCTAGAAGAGAACATGTATATGCCCTGTATTCCTGCACTATGATTCTTATAGTAGATTTTTGCGTGTTTGGGCAGAACTTAAGGTCATGAAGGGCAACAAAAAATTTCAGTGTGGTTTGGTAGTGCAGGCTTCGGTTGGTAGCAATTTTGCTATGTTAGTTTTTCTAGTTTTAATTCTTTCATATTTCAAACGTTTTGATTCGGGTAAAGTCGTAACGTACTCCCGAACAGACTGTAAATCATTTTGATATTGAATAAAGGTCTGATTTAAATTTATAAAAAAAAGATATGAAACTATCTCCGGTATTATCGAGAATCATGTTCGTTGCAGGAGAAAGAAATGTGCATAGAGGAGAAGGTGAAGAGGAGAATGAAAAAGAGATATCGTGGAAGGAAAAGGAGAGGATAGAGCTTATGTGTAGGGGAATCAAGGCTCTAAGGCGGTAGGTGGACAGTGAGTAGGGGACTAGCGCCCAGAGGCCAAGGCTTTTTTTTTTTGTGTTATATTTTATAATAGTTTAGCATGATAGCAAATAAATTACTTCCAATTTCAATGCCAAGATAAATATGCAAAATGTATTAAAAAATAAAACCTTAAATTTTTTTTTTCAAATTGGAAATAAAAATATATATTTTAAAAAAAAAACCCGCTCAGGCGGTTGCCTAGTCCGCCTAGTGCCTAGATCGATTTTTAGAACAGAGGAGAATAGTTAGAGAGTCATCAGAGAAGAGAGATTATATCATAGCCGTTACATTAAATGCACTTCGCAAATCTTATTGTGATCCTATCCTTCAAAAGATAAACCATTGACATCACAAACAAAAACTCAAGTCCTTCCTGTTTTATTAGATTGAATGTTTTTATGTTCGAAAAATGTCAACATAAGAATTTTTTTTTTAAAATATACTTTCAAGTTATAAATTTATAATTTTGCAAATACTTAATAATAGAAGCTGATCTTGAGATTTTAGAGGCTCGAATCATACTTGGGCTTGAGGGTTCCCTAGTATCAAATAAAATAATAATTATAAAAAATGTTTTTGGTGTGAAAAATAAAGGCACAATTTACATAAAGATAACCTGATGCTTATGGCCTAAAAATAGCCTTTTGCGCTGGGCCTGAAGCTGACAGTTTGAGCTGGGTTTTAAGGACCCTTAAACCTTTATATAAATGAAACAAAATTAAAAGCAAATACTGAAACAAACTCTCACAAGAGAGGATTCACCAAAATAAGCCTAGACTATAAACAAACTCAGCCTTTATACCTTTTATTTGCTTTCTTAGTTCTATTAGATTTTCGGGGACAAAGGCTAAAATCTTTGGTGTGGATGTTAGAGAATGTCTTTGCAGCCGGTTCTGTAAACACATCATCATCACTGGAGAGGTCTGGCTCATGTTCTTCTTCATTGCATGTGCGGTTCTTATCCTCTTCCCATACATCTTTTAACCAAATGTAGTCTGTCTTCACTGAATCTTTGCCACGACTTGCAATAGCTTCTTGCATTGTAGAAGGAACTTTGTTTCCCTTTTCGTATTCATTTATCATCGTTAACGCATATTAAATCTCAGGAAGAGTAAGGATACATTTCGCTTTATTCAGTTCTGCTTTGGTGAGTTATATCACACACCGGTGCCCGAATTTCTCACCATCATTGACATCCTGGGAGCTGTTGTCTTTCTTTGCACCTCAAATATTGGATGTCGGCATATTGTAGACTTTTCCTACTTTATCATCATCGATTGAGTTGGACACAATTTCATTTGGGTACTTACTTTCATGTTCTTCCACCAATTCGATGTCATTCTTTTCTATTGCCTGGTCTTCTACAACTGCTGCCTGATTTTTTTGTCACTGCAACATTGATGTCATTCACATTATGAGCAAAGCTGTTGAGCATAGCTTTGTCTGCATCCGTCAAATGTGTTAGTTCTTCAAGAGTATATCCACAATTTGAGTCCATCTTCTTGGCTGAGTGCAACTTTTCTGAACTGATTTCAACTTCAACTTTGTTCTTTGCCCCATTAGTACTAGCTCCATCATTGTGTTCATTAGTCGAGTCCGGAATGACTAGAAGATTTGTAGTCTTTTGTTGATAGTATTGTTTCTTATGCTTATTGTTTTCTGCTCTTTTGAATCGTTCCTGATCAGCATTTCCTGACCCCTCCTTACTTTTTTCCTTCTCCAATAATTGTTGGGTTGGTACTGACTTCTTCAACTCAGGGTGTTTCACCCAACATATTTGATGAATATGACTTTGAATACCACATTGGTTGCAATACAATGGTGGAACTAATCAACTTTAGATGATAGTGTTTTGTAGTATGGTTTACTTTTGTATGAGAGTTGAGTATGAGTCAAATATTAGCTTTTGACATTTATTTGGTTACAAATTCTCCCTTGTTTAGTTATTTTTGACTAAATCTAAAACTTTTTTATACGTTGATAACATGATGTGTTCATCTTTCATTGATCCAATATGCAGCTTTGGTTTGTTGTGTTCTCTTTCCCTTCAAAAACAATTTTCATCTTCATTGTTTATATTGGTGGATTTGGAAATTACATCTTGACTTTACATTATTTATCAATACATATCTTCATGATCTTCATGTGTTCACCAGAGATCTGATGACCTCTGACCTTCAAGAAGGGATTGAAGTGTTTTTTACACTAAATCCACTTGGTCCCCCCACAATATCCCAAGCAAGTCAGCAACTCTCTATCCATCTTCAACCCATGAAACATCAAAATCAAAATCTAGCTACTAGCCATTGACTTTATTATAGGCTCAAAATAGTAATATTTAATTCACCCCTAGCATATACTCTACCTACTCCTAAATATTTAGAGACGGCAACCACTACTCCACACCATCTAAAGTACTGTCACATAGATTATGTATATATTTTTTTCTACTAATCCACACCATCTAAAAAATAGTTTTTTAAAAAATAATAATATAAAAATAGAGTAACTTTCAACCAATTTAAATCTTCAATTGAGATCGATTCCTCAACTCATCAAAACACGAAAATTGTAGTACTCTGAGTATCTAATAAACACAATTTGAAAGTCACTAATAATCTTATCTTCCGAATCTCGGGATGCAATTCAATTTAAAGTGTATATAATGTAACAACCTTATTTTTCAAAACTATTTAAATTTGTATTTTTTTCGTATTAAGTTTTTGACCTATTAATACGTTATTAGTGTTCGAAATAATATCACATGTGTCATAATAATATTTATGGATGTACATAGTAAGTTTGCGCTCGGACATAATATTGAATTTGGACTTGGGCTTTCATTAAGGTAATGATTAGAGAGGTAATGGTTAAGAAAATAAGGGAAAAAGAAGTGGTTTTTCTCTGTTTGTATGACAAAGAAGGGGATAGAGAATGAAAGAAAAAAGAAGAGAAGAGAAGAGAAACCGAGAAAGAAATAGAGAATTGAAGTTTTATAAAAATAAAATTGTCATTAAATTTTGTTTATCATATATCTTGTCACAATGTGATTGCACTAAGTGGTGCATAAAGTATATCAAGCAAAAATTCTTATTGTCCTACCATTCACCTAAATTAAAAAGGGTTAGCTTAGAAGTCCAATTGAGTTTTATGTTTGATGTTCATCTTGAATTATTTATTAGGAAAGTTTCACAAATTCGTACTTGAAACAAACCAAAGTAGGCTAATTTGGATTATCAAATTGATTTTGTAGCCCAGTCAAAGCAGACACAAAAAGAAACATGCAAAAACAATTTTCATCTTCATAAATATTAGCGCAATTAATCATTGCTTATATTTGTGGATTTGGAAATTACATCTTGACTTTTCACATTATTCATCAATACATATCTTCATGATCTTCATGTGTTCACAAGAGATCTGATGACCTCTGACCTTCAAGAAGGGATTGAAGAGTTTTTTTCCACTAAACCCACTTGGTCTCCCCACAATATCCCAGCAAGTCAGCAACTCTCTGTCCATCTTCGACCCATGAAACATCAAAATCAATATCTAGCTGCTACTCATTGACTTTTTATATACTCAAATATTAATATTTAAGTCACCCCTAACTTTAATTGTTCCATCTTTAATGCCTATCCCATAGCATATACTCTACCTACTCCTAAATATTCGTAGAAGGAACGGACTACTCCACACAGTCTAAATTACTATAATGTATTATTTTTTTTCTACTAACTCACAACACTAAAAAAAAAATAGGATAACTTTCAATCAATTTAAATCATCAATTGAGACTGATTCTTAAGCTCATGAACATGAAAATTGTACTACTCTGAGTTATCTAAAAAAAACAATTTGAATTATTTGAAAATGTTTTGAAATGAAAGTGTTATAGTCATTTTACTAAAGTCATGCAAATCTGTCCGAAAAAAAAAATCTATTTTCACCCATTCGCATTTGGTAATGTGAGGATTGGGCAAAACTTCACCCAGACCAATGCAAAGTTTCTGCCCAATCCTTGCATTGGTCTGGGAGAAGTTTCACCCAATCCTCGCATTACTTAATGCGAATGGGTGAAAGCAGATTTTTTTTCGAACATATTTGCGTGACTTTAATAAAATGGTCATAACTTTTTCATTTTAAAACATTTTCAAATGATTCAAATTGTGTTTATTAGATAACTCATAATACTACAATTTTCATGTGATAAGATTGAGATTCGGTCTCGATCGAGCATGTAAGTTGGTCGAAAGTCAGTGATACTACCCCGTATTTATTACGAGACAGATTTGTGCGACTTTAGTAAAATGACCATAATTTGCTCATTTCAAAACATTTTCAAGTGATTTAAATTGTGTTTATTAGATAACTTAGAGTGTTACATTTTTTCTTTTTGATGAGCTTGAGAATCGGTCTCGATCGAGCATATAAGTTGAACCAAAGTCATGGATAATACATGTTTTCAGAGACAAAGAAGGTGAGAGATGTGGCGGGGTGGTGTTGGTGCTTGATGGAGAAAAGAAGAAGAAATGTGGCGGGAGGGAGAGAAGTGGCAGTGGTGATGGTGATAGCGGGGTGATGACAGTGTCTAATGGAGAAGAGAGATAGGGAGGAAAAGAAGAAGGGAAGAAAAGAAAATGAAGACAGGGGAGAAAAAAGAAAATTTTAAATTTTAAGTTTTTATGGGTGGTGTGGGAAATAAGTGGTGATGTGAAAAATAAATTAGATGGTGTGAAAAAAAGAATTTAATAATATAAAAAAATACTTTAGATGACGTGGAGTAATGGTTGCCTTGAGAGAAACTAACACACATACAAAGCTGTATATAACAAACAATTGTGACTGTTTGGTGACCAGGATTCAATTTATTTTTATTATTTGGAAAATTCTAGGGGTCGAGGGAGGGAGCGAGGGATGGGTGAAAGCCATCCATCCGTCTCGAGATGGGTGTCATCGCACATTTCAAAATTGATGCACTCATCTCGAGGCGGATGGGTGGCCTTCGCCCCCTTTCCCTCGCTCTGTAGCAAAGCTCTTATTTTTTTGATAAAAATGAGTTTGGAATTTGGCCCCCACCCACTCTTGTCCTAAAAGTAGATATCTCTTTACCTGATCAATTGCCATTATACCTATTCATTGTTTTTATAGTAGGGTTTGGAACTTATTAAATAGATTATCTCATTCACTACAAGGCCCTTGCTTGGTGCGAGCAATTGACCTTATCCTACCTGCCTGAATTTTTTCATAGGTGAACCCATCACTATTATTTTTTAAATAATGTATTATTATGTAAGTGTTGTTAATCAATTCAATTATAATGGATACAATTTAGGAGAGATTCGGTTATTGAGAAACATTACTTTAATTGGATATTTTAATTTGAATGACGTTCTCAATGACACCCAAGCTTGCCATTTCATTTAGACCCTCATTCTTTCGACCTTACAACTGTTGATCTTATCCCCTTCCTATAAACCCCCTTTTCAATAAATGAACAAGTTTCTTTCCTTTAGTCGTCTAGTTGAATTTGGTGATCTTATACCTTCTTTCAATTGTTGAATAAGAGTTGCATGAAGTTTTCAAATGCATCCTAGTGAACCTTTTCCCAACAAATTCAAGAACTCTAGACCAAGATAGCGTGAACCCTTAACAAAAAATGAACGCGAATCACTTATATGAAAAGGTCAAAACCTTTATTTTTTGAACAAATTTAGATAAATGTTGTAGTTCATAATTGTGCGTATGAGTGAATTTTATTTTGGATGTCTTGATTATTTCTCAAGAAAATAAAAGAGACTATGCCTTAATACATACATAGTTTATAAAAAAATAAAAAAAAGTGGTTTGCCATTGGGATTATGTTCCACTCTTCTTCGTGTGAATAAGTTTAACAACAACAATTTAACATGGTATCAGAATTACTCAAAAGATACCAAAATATCATTCCAAAGGTTCAAAGGCTTTGAAAGGCCCTTCCATGATTATACAACAATCTACAAAGTTAAGGTGCAAGGTGTGCATCTTGAAGATACTAAAAGATCTTTTCCTTAAATTACTCATTCATATCAAAACATTTTTCCTTAATCTCAGAACGCGTGGAAAAATTTTCCTTTCACTTCATAGTTCATATTGCCTTTGGTAGAATCATTGTCTTTTTTGGACCTTTTTGCATTTTGTCAATGCATTGGCCCGAATCTCTTTCTTTTCTAAGAAACTAAATCAAACTGTCTAGAAGGGAACAACATTGGTGGATTGATGAGGTGACCATTCACTCTTGTAGTGCTTTGTATTGCACACCATCAACTCTCTCATATTTGTTAGTTTAAGCTGATGATGTATTGCACAGTAAAACAATGTCAGACAAGTGGGCATAAGAATGGCACTAGGGGCATGACTCTCTAGATTTTTTGATGAATGAATTCTTATTCAAGTGGATACAAAGCATGCAGGACAGGACCAATAGGAACCATAAACAAGTAAAAGTCACCCCATCAACAGTAAAACAGGCAAAACCAAGAGAAGAAAGAAAATTTTATTCTACAGTCAGAAACCCAAGGAGAAATTTTGATCTCTCTCTCTCTGGTGAGTTTTCTTCATTGGTTTCAAGTTCTTTGAAGATCTAGTTTTTTTTTTTTTTTTGTTATCTCTGGAGTTTTTTAATTTCCTATGAATGATTATTATTTTGTGGTTAGCTTCTCATGTTTGGTATCTATGTGGCCTAATTATGGGACCCTTTGAAGATTTGTTTATTAAATTGTATAAGATTTAGGTAATCTTTTGTTTTCCTTTAGCTTTTGACGTTGTGCTCTTCATCAGGTTTATGTTTGTTGTGTTGGTCTTCTACCTACCAAACCCCACAACCAGTAGTTTTTTATTAGCATAGAAGAAGTCATGAGATTGTTCACTTGCTTGTACTTCTATTTTGACCCTTCTTATTCCTTTCCTCCTCCCCTTAAATTCATCACTTGTGGTTTTTATTCATGTTTGTGGCTCTCAATTTTACAGGCTCTTTGTGGATTTGATCTTCTATAGTACTTCTTGATATCAGGTGATGTATATCAGTTTTTCTTAATTGGGTTTCTCTATTTTGCCTTCTCTGTCTTTCCAAATTTCATAATATATCTTTTCTAATTTGCTATGGATCTGCAGTTTGTGATGATGCATCTGTTTGTTTAAGCAATTCTAGTAGGAGTTTTGTGTTTCATGGTTTGATTAGTGTTAGATGGTAGAGTGATTTGCAATTTTCATTCATTGACTATCATCTTGTGTGTGTTCACAAGGAAGAAAGCTCCCATGTTTCTTTGGTTTTCTTCACAACACATCAAACTTCATAATTCATAGAAATAGAGGATTCTGATAATAGACCAGACCGGCCTCGTCCCAAGGCTTTGTGTTGGGGTTATTTCAAGTCAACCAACAGGCTGGGATGAAATGAAACCAAAGAAAGCAGAAAAATATCCGAAACAAGCACAACATGCTGGCTTAGTTGGGAAACCCTAAACCTGTAAACAGTACAACAAATTCACTAAAAAGCTGAGTAATAAAGAGAATATCAAGCAAGAGCACAAGCTAGGGATATTGCTCCATGAAGTACACATGTTAGTTTGTGGACTACAATTATTAGGTTCAGTACCATCTTTGACCATTTATAGATGGTTAATCACAACTTTCAATTAGTAGAACACAAGGTTTTGATCCATTGAACATATGGACTTTCAGAGGCAACTCACATGTTCTGGATTTCAGTGTCTTCACTATTTTAGTTCTCATTTTTCTTATTTTGTTCATAGCTTTCTTTTCGGGTTTGTTTGGGAGGGGTCTTCCTCTGTTTTTTTTGACCAACCAATTTTTATGTTCTTATGACCAATCAATTTTTATTACTCACCCTTATCATTTCAATTTCTTTTTATTCCCTCGTGGAGTTCTAATAATACGCTAGCAGTCTTTAAGTTTTGTTGCAAAATTAAAATAAAATTGAAAGGTGATAGAGTTTTAAGACCTTATATCGTGTTGCTAGGACAATATACTATGTTATTATTTACTTTCGGAGATGATTTTTCATTAGTCATTTTCTTATTTCTTTTCAGACATCTGATTGATTTGCAAGGATTTTGAATGGTTAGTCACTGCTCTTGCTCTAAGTGTATGCATTGGAAACCTATGGACTAGCTTCTGCAGTAGATGGTGGTAAACAGTTGTTGATCACGAGAGCTACATCAAATTAAGTGGCATAGGACTAAAACAATTAAAATAGCATCCTAGGTGGCATAAGACTAAAACAATTAAAATAGCATCTTGCAATTACCAGCAAAGTTGCTCGACAGTGTATTATGTCTTTAGTCGGGTCAGCAGATCCATCTGCCACCTCATACGTGGAATCTAAACTCTGTAAACTTAAAGTCAGCAGTGACATCCCTGGTTCATCCCCTCAAGTAGTGAATTCAGATAGGCATCGGAAGTTCCAGTATGGACCCGAATCATATTCTCTTGGGAGTTATGACCAACAATATTTCTCTGACTCCCCCTCTGAGTTTCTCTGCACATCCAACTCCGGCAGTGAGGGATCTATGTTCTGTCCCCAAGGTAGCTCTTCCTATGAAATTTCTGGTTCGGTTTCTACCACCTCACGTAACTCATTTAGCACTTCTTGTGTGGCAAGTAGACACCCTGTGTCTGGATACATGGATGGGCTGAGCCCAGATCATGAAGGAGTAGAGTATGAAGATGGCGTGAGATTGAAACTTCAAGAGCTAGAAAGGGAGCTCCTTAATGATATGGATGATGATCTAAGTGCAGACCAAAGCATGGATATTGACTGTGAATGGATTGATTCCATCAATAATCTAGTACTCCCCAATTCCCCAAAGGAATCAACATCCTCTGACTCCAACCTCAGCAGCATCAGCAGCAGCAACAAGGAAGCTCATGTACAACCTCTTGTCTCAAGCTCAAACTTGTCAGGAAAAATAATGCCTAAGCAACTCCTTTTTGAGTGCGCTGGATTGATATCCGATGGAAAACTGGAGGAGGCGTCTACTCTCATAAATAAGCTCCGGCAGCTGGTCTCAATTCAAGGAGATCCTCCCCAGAGGATAGCAGCATACATGGTGGAAGGTCTTGCCGCTCGCTTAGCCACATCGGGGAAGGGAATTTACAAGGCTTTGAAATGTAAGGAACCTCCAACGACTGATAGACTCTCAGCTATGCAGATCCTTTTTGAGATATGCCCATGCTTCAAGTTTGGGTTCGTGGCAGCCAATGGCGCAATTGCTGAGGTATTCAAAAATGAAAAGAAAGTCCACATTGTAGATTTTGACATAAACCAAGGGAGCCAGTACATAACATTGATTCAGACACTTGCAAAACGGCCAGGCAAGCCACCACATATGAGGATTACTGGTGTTGATGACCCTGAGTCAGTGCAACGTTCAGTTGGTGGCCTAAAAGTCATTGGTCAGCGGTTAGAAAACCTGGCTGAGTCACTTGAGATGCCATTTGAGTTCCATGCTCTACCTGTTAAAACAGAGGATGTAACCCCAAAAATGCTTGACTGCCGACCCGGTGAAGCACTTGTTGTAAACTTTGCGTTTCAGCTCCACCACATGCCTGATGAAAGTGTCTCGACAGTGAACCAGAGGGATCAGCTGCTCCGAATGGTGAAGAGCCTGCAACCAAAGCTAGTGACAGTGGTGGAACAAGATGTCAACACAAACACTGCCCCATTCTTCCCAAGGTTTGTGGAGGCATATAACTACTACTCAGCTGTCTTCGAGTCACTGGATGCTACTTTGCCAAGGGGGAGCCCAGACAGAATGAATGTTGAGAAGCAGTGCCTAGCACGTGACATCGTCAACATTGTAGCATGTGAGGGCGAGGAAAGAATAGAAAGGTACGAAGTGGCTGGGAAATGGAGAGCAAGGATGACAATGGCGGGCTTCAAGCCATGCCCATTGAGCACCTACGTGAATGGAACTATCAGAGTGCTACTAAAAGAGTACTGCAACAGGTACAAGCTGAAAGAAGAGGGTGGTGCGCTTCATTTTGGGTGGGAAGATAAGATTTTGATCGTTGCATCAGCATGGAAATAAAGATAAGTATATGAGCATCTAGTGGCTTATTCTTCTTCATAATGTCTATATCATTTACGCAGTCAGGTATCTTGCTAATATCTGATTGAAGGTTTTCTTTTCCCACTCGAAAAGGAATATCTAAATTTCCTTTTGATGTTAAACCGTTTCTAAGAGAATCTTATGTGGACATGTACCTAACATTCTCTACTATCTATTTATTGTTGTCTTCCTGTTTATGATTTAGAGACTACTGTTGTAATGGAATCTGCGTATGTGCGCTTGTTGCTCCTCTGTTCAAAGTGTTGGTTCTTGCTTTCATTTTTCTGTTGTCCTTTTTAAGTGATATTGAATTCCATTAGTATTCTTGCTAAAGATAAGCTATTGAATACTACTCTCAACTAATATGATTAATCTTTAATAGAATAAGTTACAAGGCAGAATGATACTATCTTCTCCAATCTTAGAAAATATAATGCAGCATTTTCATTTACACTGCAACGATATTTAAATTTTTTGGTATTGGTATTGGTCTTGTTAAAACTGGCTGTTGCTTGGATCTTATCTACCGTTCCCTTGGTGTAAATGTTGTCAATCATAGATATGAGCTGTCTTGAGTGCAGGCCCTCCTTAAGGCAAAGAAACCTGCCACAACAATACAATTTGAACGATAGTGAGTTACTAACGAGCAAGGATTGTGATTTTGTTTTATTGTCTTAATTTCGGTCTCTTAATTTTAAGAAATATTTCGATGTGTAAAGAAATAACGTAAAAGTTTCGAGAATACATGAAATATATATAATGAATTTCGAGGATATATGAAATATGTGAAAAAAAAAAAAGATGCAATTAAATAAGTCTATTAAACACATTAATTGAAGTTTAAATACCAAATAATGAAACAAACATGAAATCAATATATAATTAGAAAATCAGGGAGTTGTTTTAAAAATCAATATATAAGTAGAAGAAATTATATTTAGAAAATTAGAGACTGGTGTCAAAAATTCATAAATAATTAAAAGAAATGATAATTAGAAAAACCTTGAAATTTATGAAAAAACTTTGAATTTTTTCGAAAAGCCCCTCAAAAAATGTAATTTTGGTATTTTCACAAAAAAAAAAGAAATTTACGAAAAATCCTCAAAAGACGAAATAACATTTTTCGCCATTTTTCTTTTCATATCATCATCAAAGCCCATTCCCGAGATTTTCGGAATTTTTTTTTTCAAAAAAATGAAATTTCACATGATTTTGCGAAATCACATTCCTTGCTAACGATCATGTGAAAGCAAAGCGAGATATATTCTATATTCTTAAATACTTCTAATCAAGGCTTGCAAAAATTCATTGTTGTAAATGCTCGGCATCAAAGCCATACAAAAAAAATTGGTGTTATCACTCAACCTTGCTTCTTTTTTTTTCAAATTCCATCAAGTACCCAATTGGCTTGGTGTTACCACTCAAGCTTTGGTGAGTGCCTTGTATGATTCATTTAACTATAGGTTATTCTGTTGTAACCTTGTTACTGCATCCCAATTGAGTTAGTTCTAGATGAGAAAGGAATTTTCAAGTCAGAATCAAGTCCATATGGAACTAACCAAAGAAAGAGCAGGAAATTAAAAGGTCAAGATTTTTTAGGCAAATTTGTAGAACTATACAAATAAAGTCGAAAAAAAAAAAAAAAAGTCACAGATTATAATGTGCTCAGTAAAACATGTTTTCTGTTGAAACTTTTTTTTTTCTTGACATTTGCCTATACCAACTAGTAGCAGGCTACAAAACTTTTCTTCTACCACAGGCATCAGATTTTATGATTTTACATCATAAATTAATAAGAATACCAACAGATGCATTTCCCCTCCTTGAGAAACTGGATCTTCTGCCATTCAAAGAGCAATCAGTTCTTGACACGAACGAAACATAAAGCTACTTCAGCTTGGGCTTGGAGCTCTTCTAAAACCTTTACAAGTTTTTCGCGGCACACTGTGGTCTTACTCTCTTCAGCAAGCATCTTCCTCAAGCTGCAAAGGCACATAAAATACAGAGTCAAACTTAAGAACAAAAGCTAAAAGAGGTTTGTACGATATGCAAGTATTTTACTTGATACTGCCACACCTATTTTGCACAAACTGTCAATATCGGTTGTCAGTTTCGGCAATCTGGCTTAAATCATTCCACATTGGCCTAACAATATCCCTTTGTGGACATCTAACGCAAAAGGCCATCTGCACACCATATAGAGGCATATCGTACACCAGTATCCCTTTGTTGGACGACTAATCAGTTCTAATATGTAAGTTGTGTCATCTAGATTCTAGTCTGACGACACAACTTACATATTAGAACTGATTAGTCGTCCAACAAAGCAGTCATATTATTATTGTACAAATTATTGTGGCATAACATTATAACAGTCGAATTTCCACAGGCATTATTCAAAAATCATTCTTCCAAATGTTAGAAAAATACGAAATCCCAAGTCAAAACTGAAATTCACAACAAATAGAACTTGACCAAACAAAAAATTGAAAACAAAAGCATCCTGCCATAAAGCTAAGGCCAATTTCAGCCACAGAACTCTCAACTTTCTAAATTCACCATTAGCTATAGGGTTCTTGACTTGGTAACATGCAGATAGCTGATCAGCACCAGAACCAATATGAAGCAACATGAAGGAGCAAAGTACATTAAATAAGTACAGGGTCAGACGATTTAGGATTAGATAAGTTCTTTGACTGGCATGCGTGCTATCTCCCTTAACCGCGAAGGTTTCAACTTATATTGCAAAAGAATCCACTTTGACAACCTCAAGAAAATCATGGCTTTGCCACTCGGGTTCGAAGATATAATCGTTGTAAAACAAACCATCAAGTTACACAAAATGTTGAACACGAACATATTAAACTTCGGGATTGATTGGTTGCAGAGAATTGAATTCTCAAGAGAAGAAAGGTAAGGGAGCAAGGAGGAAAGAGAAGAAGAGTGAAGGGAGGTTGAATATGGTTATCCAATTCCAATTTATGTTGGCATCAGATTCTGGTCCGTCCCCCAATCATTCAACTCATGTACAACAACCTGAGAATTCAACATCGCAATGAAGTGTCGTTATAGATACAAGAATCAGTGCTGGTGGTATTACCAAAAGAAATTAGGATTGGACTGTGGTGCAAACCAACGAAGGGTGTTTCTTCCTCTGTCAGGTTTTCAAATCCCCCACCACAGCACACACAAAAGACCCACTATCCTACAAACAAAAAATTAGAAAGTGACAAGAAGAAGATAGTACGACATCTATGAAGCCAACAAACACAGCCAGAGAAATGTGGCTCGAGAATATGAGCTGAATGAGGTGTCACTCTATTTAGTTTATTTACTGCATTAAGAAAAGGTTTATTTGTTTTATCTTCTATAATGAAAATTGGCTCACCATCCAAGCACCTTATACAACCATCAGGCATAATTCTACCTAATTAGTAACAAGTAGAAGCACACACCTTTGGATAATCGCTGTATCTCCATGACCAGTACAAACAACAAGCATTGCATTATTGGGTAATGCAGAGTATAGGCTTTGGATCCTGGAATTCAGATGTGTCAAGATGCCTTTCAAATGTGAAGTCACACTCTGTGGCATACCTTTTTTAGACTTTTTACCACATGTAAGCAATGATATCATCTCAGCAACTTTTGCATTCAATTTCTCTGTGTCTTCTACTTCTCTCTTGTGATAGGAATTCAACTCTGAGAATTGGGTCCATATAAAGTTTACTTTCTCATTTTTTATCTACACCGACAAAAACATATAGAACAATGTTTCTGTCAGATTAGACTGGAAGTAAGTTTTGCTATCAAGTAGAATGTAAACACCAACCTCCTTGTTGGCCCTTGAAAGTGCTTCATCATCTGAAGACACTGGGAATGCATGGCATGATCCAGCAGCATAC
Source organism: Berberis vulgaris (assembly GCA_963556465.1). Lineage (NCBI taxonomy): Eukaryota > Viridiplantae > Streptophyta > Magnoliopsida > Ranunculales > Berberidaceae > Berberis > Berberis vulgaris. The sequence goes on from OY747131.1 coordinate 78,792,376, forward strand.
CGCTTCACTATGGAGACATCATCAATAAAAGAACACGTGTTGTCACTCTCACTTAAAACTGAGACCAATTTTTTCCGCACATATGATGGAGGTGAACCAAATTCAGGTCCTAAGGCCAAGAAAAAACAAAGTCAGAAGCTCATACAATAATAAAAAAGCAAATAAGATCATCATCAACATGAGGGAAAAAAAAAAGGAATTACAGCAGCTGAGGAAGGTTATAGTTACAGATGCGTCTAAGAGAAGGAGAATAAATCGTCTAACAAAAATGGAAGAACATAATTTTTCATAAGAAAACTCAAGTATTGTGTTTAAGCTCACTAACATCGAAAAATTTAGAAAGACAGTTGATTATATGAAATGCAAATAGCTAGTTTACCATGCCTAATTTTTAGAATTGCCAGTTCCATTGCCGCTCTAGCATCTTCAGCGCTGTCATGTCCATTTCCTGAACCCTGAATCTCCCGGGAAAGAAATTTCCTTGCTAGAACTCGTAAAGCTGTCTTATAGCGTGGACCCTGAGGGTTTTTGTATAATACCGAGGTATCAATCACTGAACTATGAGAAACCTTCAATGCTAATAGATCATTCTCCAATGAGTGTCCGACTAGGATTGTCTCTTTGTACACAAGCTTTAGAAATTCCGCCTAATTAAGTAACATCAAGTAGACAGCCATCAACAAAGCAATTTTGATCATGCTTTAGGATAACATTGTCATTATAAAAACAATGGCCATTTGTTTTATGTCAAATAATGTCAAATAGTATAACAGCCATAGTTTTTGCAAGTCAGTCTCACGTTCCATTTTTATTTCTGGTAAAAGAAACAAGAAACAAAGAAAAGAAAAAGGAGCAGAATTTACATCTAAAAACATTTTCAGTACATTGGTACTTCCATTATTAAAATTTAAATTTCATCGAGGAAAGATAATTCTGTTTATTATTATTATTATTATTATTATTATTATTATTATTATTATTATTATTATTATTATTATTATTATTATTATTATTATTATTATTATTATTATTATTATTTTGCCTAATGAATGCATGATTACCATAATCACAGATAACAAGTATGGTCAGCTAGGCATTACAATATTACCAATTTATAATGGTACATCTGAAATCCAATCTTGAATGAGAATGCAAACAGAGATGTTACTTAAGCAACTAAAGAACATGTCATTTCACCAAGGCTCCATGATATGAAATAGGGATGAGAGACCTCAGACCTGTATATCTGGAAGTCGTGTATTTACCCCACTCAGCGTCTCACAAGTGATTCCACTGTACCTGCATAATCCGAGGAAAGAAACTGTAGTCTCCACAGTACCTTCTTCCCGTTAAAGGTAAATGAAACAAAAGCGGTGCAAAGCAGTTGGTGCATTACTAAACCTTGAAATTAATTTTTTTATACAAATTAATAAATAAATGAAATTGACTTTTTCCCTATACCTTTTTTAGACGTTTACCACATGCTTCAACTCTCCAAATTTTGGTGAATGTGTGCTTGAATGATACAACCAATTTTGGGTGCTGAACGTATTTCTTTTCTTATTTTGGAAAGGCAAAAGTTGAGTAATATACTGAAACAAAGTTTTAAGAAAAAACCGAATATAATAAACTGGTAGCAGTTCACCTCATGATACCATATGAACCCAATGAGTTTTTTATTAAAAGCAAAAAAAAAAAAGAATCCAATGAAGATGTTGATAGATGTGTAGTACCATAATAGACGCCTATAACCAGAAATCTTTCTAACAAACTTTGTTCCAGACTTGACTATTTTTCCCTTCCTTATCCTAGCAGATTGCATAAGGCACAGGCATGTAAAGCTATGTCACAAGGATATCTATTTATATAGATAAAGCTGCCAACACGTATCATGTCTTATACACATGTTCATACTCATGGATACTCCCATTCGATACTCCATGCTTAGATCATCAACTTTTTCACATAGCTTTGAAAAACTTCAATTCTTTGCAAATGTTACAAGTATATTATGGCAACTCAGTAGCACGTGTAGCAATGTTGACCTTCAAGTGAATGAATATGGCTAATAATTTAAAATTTCTTACTGACAAAGCAAATAATACTAAAATGTACAGGCGTATCAAGGACATGTTCTGTATTGTGTTTGGGCGACATGTCAGATATATGCTTACGTATATGTTGTTACATAGGTGTAAAGAGTCTCAACCTTGTTCTAAAAGCATTTCATTCTCCTCACAACCCCCAATTACATCTAGACAACGGTCATGCTAGACAACGGTCATGCATGCGTTTTCAGAAAACAACGAAGTAGGAGATGGGTCATCTTTCTTGGGAATGGAATGAATATTTATCCACTTAACAAGATGACACTTTCAAAGGATTTCATATATAATCCTTGGGCACTTTTCAAAACACGACTCCTCGCATTTCTTGGACACTTCATTTACAATCCTCGCTCCTTGGACATTTCACCTAACCGTTTTCTTAAATTTTATATTAATTTAATATTTTACTTAAAAAAACCTTAGTCACACTCATGAAGTTGTAGTATTTGTATATCAATTGAACGAAAGGCTTGGTAATCCATATTCTTAGCTATTTTCTCTTTTGATGACTAAAGCTACACTAGATCTATGATAAACCCTAAATAAGAGATAAATAAGAAAACATTAATTTCATTCAATCAATTTCCAGCTATAGTGCTCAATTCCATACCTTATTTATAACCTAACTGACATCCATGACAAGCAATCTAATCTAACCCTAACCCTACTTTGACTAATACCCTGACTAATATGGGTTTTATTATAGTTGGTCCAATTACAAATAATACTAACTAATTACCCGCTTACATCACCCTCCCCGGGTTGAAGAAGCTCATCCACGAGCTTGAAGTTGAAGAAGTCAAACGAACACGAGCATCCAATTAGAGAATATAAGGCGTAATGCACACGAAGTAAACGATCTCGAAACATGCCACAATACTCACTTGCAATAGATAGCACCAACTCAAAAAAGTTGCAAGGTGCCTTAAAGAACAATAATTTGGAAAAGACCCGCTGAACAAACTCGTGCGCATAAACTCGTGTCACAATATTTACAAAATGGGTCAACATAATCATCGTCACTCCCTGTGTCTGTCGTTGAAGAAACATCATCCTCTTAACAATAAATGGGAAAGAAATCACATAAGTCGAATGGCCCACATTTTTTAAATCGAATATGTGCGATGGTGCCCTTAACTTTCTGAAAAAGCTGGAGGAACTTTGACAAACAGGATGACTCATTCGGCTCTTTGCGCATTTCGCCTTTCACCAACATTGCTCTCATCCGCTGGATCTTCTCTACCTTTGCTTTTGCTTGTTCTCACTAGGCATCAAAAAGTAGGGCAATGCGAGCGCAAATCCGTTTTGCTAAATCTCTTGAAAACTCCTCCCAGTCCAGTAGAGAGAGAGATATAGGGGTGTACATCACTAGCAGATGGGGGTGGGGTGGTGTAGGAGAAACTGGTTCAGGTTAGGGGTAAGAGGAGACATAGGTGTATTATGGTTGTGGATAGTAAAGTTGGTTATGGGTATTAAACACAGTGGGGTAGTGGATTGAAATTAGGCTTGGGCTATACGGATATTACTATGGGGATGGGGAATATTATGGGTATGGGTAGGGAGAATAGGGGGTATGAATATTGAAAATAATATGGGCCACTCATTTTTTTTCACTGCTGGTGTTTATGACTAATTATGGGTGCAAATAACTTGGTTGGTGAACAGTGTCGGTAAACAATAACAATGACAATGTTGATTTTTCCAACAATCTTCAACCAAGCTTTGTTTCTTCTCTTCTCTCTTCTTTCTGTTCAATCTTCTTCAAATCGAAACTCTTTCCAAATAATCAATCAACTGATAGAACCTTGGGATCTAATACTAATTGATGATTTCTATGCTACACTAAAGTTAAAGCTACACTAGATTTACGATAAACCCTAAATAAGAGATAAATAAGATAACATAAATTTCATTCAATCAATGACCACCTACAGTGTTCAATTCCATACCTTATTTATGACCTAACTAATTTCTTTGGCAAGCAATCTAATCCTACCCTTACCCTACTTTGGCTAATGCCATAGACTTTATTCTAGTAGGCCCAGTTACAAATAATAATAATTAATTACCCATTTGCATCATGTACCAAAATAGCGACAATCCTAATGATTTGTTAATCACCGTATTCATGCCCTAGTGTTTGTCAGATTTGCCATGCCATCATGCCTGATACGATACCCGTATCGTATCCGTGCAAAGTTGTACAACAAAGAAAACCTCACTAGGCATGTCATTTCAAATTATGTTTCAGCCACATGACTTGTTGACCAAAACTTTTTTCTCTTAGCATTTGACTAAGTCAATGATGTCAACGGGCCAAAACATAATTTGAAGTACGGATGTTAGATGGTTAACAAAGTTAACGTAGTGTTGTGATCCAAACTCTAACTTGGACCTAACCTAGACAAACTACCGTTACAAAACTTGTACAAACGATAGGACCCAAAATCTAAATAACCCTCAAAGTAAACGGATGCAAACCTCACGCTCCCACCTTTTTCTAAGAAAAAAAAAATTGGTTTGTAAATGGGGAGGGTCTAAACAAAAGCATGTCTACATCAAGCTAGTCTTAAAACCGACCACTCGCATGCCTCCAATCGCAGCAATGAAAAAATTCATCAAGAATACTATCCTCCACAAGCGAGTTTTTAGGCGTAAATCTAGATTACCTTCTTTCCAATTGAACTAAGCATTATGAGTTATGATACTTGATCACAACTCTACAAGGAGAATGAAAAAAAGCAGAAAGAGAACACCTTTTGATGTAACTTCTTTTTTAGTAGCCTTTCCAAAATATAGCCCAATTCTTTTCATGGCACACTTGCACAAATGAGGTTTCAAAATTGCCCATGAATAGTACTTACCAATAACTTACAGTTCACAGGAAATCCATCATTAGGGTCAATGAGAAACACCTTAGGGAACTTTTGGACAAGCTATTTTGAAAAATCCATCATTAGGGTCAATGAGAAACACCTTAGGGAACATTTGGACAAGCTATTTTGTTTAGTAACTGACACCGCAATGTTTCATATTCCACAATGAAAACCCAGTCCCACAATAAAAACACTGGAAAAATGAGTAAGCAATAGAAATTTTTTATTTGTGTCCAACTGAAGGGTGCAACAACCTATTGAAACTGAGTGTTTGGTTGTATGGAATTCGTGAGGGGTACCTCGATGGGGGACCATTTGTGTTTAAGGCAAATTTGATCAAAATGTAGTAGATCACTTATCATGAATGAATTCTAATTGTGATCAGCGATGGGTAGTTGTACTCCCATGAAATATGGGAATCGAATTCTTTGGCTGGAGCAAGGAATTGGGACTTTCATGGGAGTTCAATTCCCACTTTTGATCAAAATGTAGAATTCATCATATGTGATCCACCACATTTTGATCAAATTTGTATTAAACACAAGTGGTCCCCCATAAATTCCATAGAATTGGATTCCATGCAACCAAACACACCCTTAGAATCTTAACTAGAAAACTTGGGACATAACATACCTTGTATTATAGTCGACAATTGCATTGGAAGGTTTAACCAGTTTGTCTAACACAACCTATATGTAAAAATGAAGGAGTAGATTACAGTCACAGATATTAATCAAAAGATAAGGAGTCTCAAATATCAAATACATAAATACTTCAAAAACAATGTAAACATACAATCAGTATTAGTCAAGATGACATACAAGAAGAAAGAGGTGAGTATATTTGATAAAAAAAAAACATTTATTTAGACACAATCAGCATTATTTAATATGACATAAGAAGAAACAGATGATTGTAGTTAATGAGAAAACAACATCATGTAATACAAACTAAGCTGCCTCTGTAGAATTGTTCTGAGATTGAGAGCCCAAAACTGAAAGAACAGATGGAAACTTGGAAGATCATTGCCAGTGCTATGGAAGGAAGCTAAAATCATGTATGGATTCTATTATTGGGCCGGAGTAGGTGCTTTTGTCAAGGTCGTGCAGATTTCGGATGGGGTGATGATTGCTAATTAGTTGGTAAACACGAGGCTGACATGTGATTCCCTGGGTTTGGTCTGTGAGATTGATTTTGAGAGGCTTATGACCACATTGACTAGGACTCTGTTCTTTGCTGCATATCACCGATTAATCCGCGATTAATCAACCCATAAATAACACAGTCCCCACTTAACCATCCCCATAGAGATGAGAGGTTTTTAGCTCAAAGCTATTATCCAAAATATTGGCTCAAGGGGGCATCCACAAAAAATTTGTTACAGTCTATGTCGGCGGAGCTGGAAAGGCTCGATGTTAGAGAAGTGCAGGTCCACAAAGAATCACACCATTTCTAAGCATGTGAGACAAACCCTGGGAATGAAGCCTTTAGAGATAATTGCTACAGATTGTATGCTTTAAAAACTAAAAAACAGGGTAATTTGGTGGTCAGGTGAATGGGTTACAAGTTGGGATCTTTCATCTTTGTCAGGTGGAAAAATGATGGAGCCTTTGGTGTTTGATAATATACAATTGGTAGTGAGGGAGACAGATGGGTTGTACAAGGATGACAAAGAGAATGGTTTTTAGCTCGCTCTTATTTTTCCAACCTAGGGACATTTGCCAATGGGTGTTTTCAATAATTTGAGTCTATATTGGTGTGGAAGAAAAGGGTTTCATTCAAAGTGTCCTTTTTTTAATGTAGATAGCATAGCGGTATGGAAAAAGCTTCCATCCATGGTAGAATTAGCTCACAGAAATGGACATAAATGTGAGGTGTATCCTTAGTACTGCTTTGACAACATTTGGGTAATCTATATAACAAATCAACAAATCAGAAAGCACCAAGAAATAAGTTCGTATATAAAGTCAGTTCATGGTTGAGATTTGTTCATCCAATGGTTGGGACTTATCTTTCCCTTTATTTCTTACCCTCAAGCAATCCACAATAAGAATGCAGGAGAACATTTGAAATTTTGAGGGTAAGAAATAAAGGGAAAGAAAATGGTGTTCCCTTTTTTTAAGTTGCGCATTTTTGCGTTGTTTCATTTAAAAAAAAGTATACCATTCTAAAGAATTTGGAAGAACCCCAATAACATAATTTTGTATTGCAAAAAGTAAAATAAGTAAAACACTGATTCTGCAGAAAATGGTAGCATAATTAATACCTGTCCTTTAATGTCTACAAGTGTCACCCTTGTAAGTTCTAGTCCTACAGCTGTAAGACACTGCCAGGTCAAGGACCAAAGTAAGCAACAAATACACCATTCAGCATAAAAAAAACTACCACGAACAAATGGAAATAGCAAGAAATACTTTGAAGCTGCGAACCATTTCAGACAACAGATATGCATTAATAAAAATGGAAACAAAAATATAAACTTGCTATATCCCTATGTATTGTGTCCTTGCCTCAAGAAACATAGAACAAATGGGCAGTTTCACAGAAGGGTCAACCAGTCTTTGAATTACCCATATGTTTATTAAGTTCAAAATCCAATGAGATCAAAATTCTGAGCATTTTTCACTATTCCACAAACAGTGCACCAAGCGATATAAAGATTTAAGTAGACTGTCCCAGCTAAGGACGAACGATATAAAAAAATCTGAGTATATAATAACACAAATTGCATTGCTGCTGAATATCAAAGTAAACACATACAAAGAAAATGCAAAATGCGCAGATTCTTAAACAGGAACACCAACAGCATCTTTGACAACATTCACTCAGTTAATGATTGGCCCAATATAACCAATAAGCAGCTAAGTACATTAGGGAAGGGTAATTCTTTTCACTGTAATAGATTGATGGCTACATTATAAAGCCTCACCATCTCACAGTCGACTGCCAACATTTCATAAGGAGAAGATCCTGAAGGTGCAGATACAGTCGACACAAAACCTGAATTGCAAAAAGTTAAAGAAATAAAGTCAACAAATAGATCTAAGCAAGTGAAGCGGGCTTAAATAAATGTAATTCATGATTAATAAATTTACCTGGGCCATTATTACAAAAACCATTTTCTTCCATCTCTTTTGCTGTAAGTGTGTAATATGAAACAGGAAAAGGTAGATCCTTCTCATGTTCCATAGATACCAATTTATCTGCGCCGGAACTACAAGCTGTGCAATGATATTTACATCAGCAAATCCATAATAACTCCCTTTCCAATTACTTGGAAAAGAAAGGAGCTGAGGGATAAATATTTAGACACTTTTTTTCCATAGTCCTACTCCCTTAACAGGGTTTCTCGAACCTTAGATATTAATAATATGTATTGGAATTGTGTTCTGCTATAATTTTATTTTATGTGATTCATCTCCCTTCAAGATAAAAGGTCAAAACATAGTACATTAAGAAAAGGAAGTATTGTTAAAGGTCATCCAAAATTTCATTGAAATAAAGTGAAGCAACTCTTTTAAGTAAAATACATCTCTTACGGTGTGTTTGGTTGCATGAAAACCTATTCCATGGGAATCCATGAGGGACCACCTATATCTAAGCTAGTTTGAGGTTCACTCATCAATGCACTATTAGATTTTATGAACAATGGTGGGAATGGAAGTCCCATGAACATGGAAATCACATGGTTTGGGGGACCAAGGAGTGTGATTCTCATGTTCATGAGACTTCTATTTTCACCATTGATCATAAAATTTAATGGTGAATAACGAGCATTACCTCAATTTAGCCTTAAATGTAGGGGTCTCCTCATGGATTCCCGTGGAATAGGATTCCATCCAACCAAACACACCCTTAGTCTATTACCATCTCTTGCCTACCTTTGATATACAAAATTGCACAAGTAATGGAACTTTTTTCATGACATAATTTATCAAGTTCTCAAAACAGAAAAAGCATGAAACTTTGTACAGCTCGAGATTTGTATCGTGTTTATGATATATCTAATGAATGTCTCAATCTGATGCAGTGTTCTTCGAATTCGTAATAAATTACTATCTTGCACACCACAACACCAATAACATCTATGATATTGTCAGAAGAGTCGACCAAAAAGATCAATCACATACAACTTAACATCTATGCGGTTTTCAAAAGTTTAAATCTCCATAATCGACCTCAGGTTATGATAGGCCAGTACATTTGGCCAACCCTAAGCTGCATATACCATATATGATAAACCTCTTGATACTTGCGACATCTTAAGTCAACCTTAACATACACGTCTTTCCAACTTATCGTCTTCTATAGTGCATCATCACGGTACATACTATTAATGCACCTCATTGTCAAAGAGACAAAGAAAACTGCTTACTCTGAGATCTTCTATTTTGACTCCAAAAAAAAAACAAAAACAAATCTCCCCTCTCCATTTTCCTTCTATTTCGACTCAGACAAGAAGACAAAACTCCCCTCTCCCATTTTCCTGTGCTACCAACTACTAGCAAGACACCACCTATAGTTTCAATGAGTAATCAAGGAATGATATTTTTCTCAGCTTAAGGCACACTCTTGCTTGTATTTATCAGTGTAAGAAATTTAAAAACATTAACCAATGCAAGGTCAAGGATGAGAGTGAGTGGCAACAAAGTCCTGGAATTTCTGTTCACTTGGTCCATATTTTGTGATAAAGAAAGCGAGAAGAAGCTAGGGAGTTGAGTAGAAAAAAGGACCCAACCCTCTACTTAACGACCTACTTATACTTTAATTCTATCTTAATAGTGAGAAAGAAAGAGAGTAAAAAAATTAGGGAAAATGAGATAGAAGAGTATTGACACAAGGGAGGAGAGAAAGGAAAAAATGGGAGGTGGTATCATGATTGTGGTGGTGGCGGCAACAATGGCATCGTATGGAGAAGATGAGATGAAAGGATTTGGCTTCTTTTTCACTTGTGCCTTAGATGCCTACTTGACTGAGTTGGGACCATCACAAAATATGTATTCATTTGGAGACTAACATTAAACCAAGATAATTACTTGGGGACAAGGAAGCACAGACTCTTCGAAAAACTTGCCGTATCCATGTCCGGCACGTATCCGACACCAAAACTAGCTCGACATGCTTCAAACATGTGGTCAACGTGTCGGCAGGTGACACATGGTCAATGTGGTCAACATGTTGGACACGCCTCTGATACACCTGAAACTTCGTTAGAATCAAGGATTGTAATTTCGTTTTTCGAGTTAATTTCAATTTCCTGATTTTAAGAAATATTTCGGTGTGTAAAGAAAAAAAGTAAAAATTTCGAGGATAAATGAAATGTATAATGAATTTCAAGGGTATATTAAATATGTGAAAAAATAATATGCAAGTTAATAAAGTATTAAACACATTGAATGAAACCAAAATACCTATAATTAGAAAATCAAGGGTAGTTTAAAAACGAAATTTACAAAAAAAATCCCGAAATTTACTAAAAAAAACCTCGAAATTTTTCGAAAAAACCGTCGGAAAAATGTAATTTTTTCTTTTGTGCTTTTTTTTTCTCATAATTTCAAAAAAAATTGAAAAATTCGGCGAATTTTCGTATAATTTAGTGAAATCACAATCCTTGGTTAGAGCACAGTCAAGACTCGACAACCGATTTCATTTTATTTTTTACTTTTAGATGTGTGCAAATAATCACCTAATTTAATTGTTATTGATCCATTTAAAGTGAATGGTTTTTCAATTGAGATTCGAGATAAATAGGAAAAAGAGCCACTAAAGTATAGAGATAATATATGTTTCTTCTTAATCCTTGCTTCTTCTTCCTCTCTCATTTGTTTACTTCTCCACTATATTTTTTCTCTACTTTGTTTTTTTTCTTACAACAGGACAATCTTCTTCTCCGCCTTTGCACATTTTCTTCTTTTCTACGTTTTTTTTCATGTTTTTTTCTACTTTTTTCTACTTGCAACAAAAATGAAGACATTTTTGTTTATGTTTATATGACTTACTAAAAAAAATAATATGACGCGTCCCTGAGTCCTAACTTTTGAGAAATTGTCAAGTCGGCGTGTCGTGTCCGTGTCCGACACGGACACGCATGTCTGTGTCCATGCATCCTTGCTTGGGGACCAAATTCTAAGATTTCTATGAATTCAAAGGTGGTGAAGAAGGGGTATAGGAGCTCAAGTGTGCAGCCCCCATTCACTTTATTGGAGGCCTACTGAAGTCTAGTCTTTAACTCATATACCATTACCATCATTATTATTAGTTGATCTTGAAAGACATTGGAGATGTTGAACATAGATGAATCTTATGCACCAACACAAGTTTTACATGTTCATATTTCCACTTTCATTATGCACCATAACTGAAAATGAACAACAAAATTACAAATTTTTTAAGATGAAAAGCATGTAAGACCACTTCTGGGTTAGGCAGTAAACCTGGTTCCAATATTTCATCAGGTTTCCTGAAAACTGAATTAGTCTCCTCCCGCTTTCTTTTTATGTGGCTTATTAGGAGTGCGTCAATTGTCTGCATTCCATCTGATACACAGCTAGCATAAAACACCGCATCAAACATAAACAAACACATTGGAAGCCACATCAGAGTCACTCCACCAAAATATCCAGGAGAACTGATAAAAATTAGTAACTATTACATAACAAAATAACTTTTGGAGGTTTAATTACCAACCTAAGACCTAATACGGGCCTTGGATTGCCCAAATTTTCTTCAAGGCCGGAAAGGAGACCAGTATGTGCCATGTATAATGCTGCATCTAGGCCTGGGACATAGAGCAGAACCACTTTCTGTATGAGGGGCTTGTTCTGCAGATCATAAGAATATTTCCTTCGTTCAATCAGAGTGGTACCAACAAAGGAAACATAATGTAAATATTGCACAGATACACACACACATGCACCCAGCCTTCCCCTCACACTTGAGCAGTTATCATTTTCTTTTCAAGGTTTTTTTTAAGAACGTGGTATACCTTACTTCTAACAAATATATGCAAGTTTCATTGGAAGCCATGACCAATAAATAATAAAAGACACTGTGATGCAACCGCGCTTTGGGCAGGGCTCACCGCTCACCGCTCACCGCTCACCACATTTTTGCTTTAGTAATGATTTTTAATTATTCGATAGCCTATTGGACTTTTAGAGTTGTGTCAATCATCTAGGTATTTAGGGTCTTTGTTTAATGTTTTAGTTGTCATCATTGGCTTGTAGAAATCATTAAGAAGTTGTTGGAGACTAAAGTTTCAAAGATTGGGAATTAGGGTAGGGTGTTTAGTCATGTGAAATTCGCTTAAACTTATTGTGTGTTACTGCTGATTTATGCTTTCGCCGCTGAGCATCTGATAACTACATTATGAAGCCAATCACCAAAGTAAACCGGTGAACCATTGTTTCCATTTTAAGGTTTAAAATTTATTAATGAACTAAACAATATAGAGCATGTTTGGTTGCATGGGTGTTATCCCTTAACTCCATGAGAGATTCACAATGGGCTGTTACGTATATGAATATTAACTAAAGAGAAAGAAATGAAAAAAAGGCTGTTACTTTGATGAAAACCCAAGAGGGCATGAAACCGTCTCCAAGAACCCATGTGACAAGTCCTTGAACGTCCTGTTTCACAAAAAAACTTATCAGACTGATTCACAAAATTGAAAATTACAATGAATGTTGACACTTACTTGAAGATTTAATGCTGAGTCAGCAGTTGGAGTTTTAAAAATGACATCTGCCTTTCCCTGCAAAGTTCACTTAATTAAGGATTATGACTTTAAAAAGTTCTCTTGCATCACATGCTTGTGTAACAATGACCAAATTAAGGAGGAAAGAGGATAAAGTATTCTTCTTACAGTAACACAATAGGAGTTTTTTTTTTTTTTTTTTCCTTATTCATAGCAATCGAACAAACAAAAATATAGATAAATAAAAAGGAAAGCATTGCAATTGACAAAATCTCAGGGCTGAAGTGCAAAACTATCCCAATTAAAAATAACGAGCTATTGGTGATAAACCCCCATTAGATAATCAATGAGCAAAGATGTGATGTGTTGACTTCCAAAACCAATTACATCTATCTCTAAGTTTTTGGAGACATATTAACGAAACGCTTCTGGTTCATTTTTTATGTATTGAAGTATCTCAACAACGATTATTTGTACTATATCAGTATATATCTAGTGGATATAACTTCAAGTCTATGGTTTTGCAACATTAAAGTGAACTGCGTATGTCACCCACTTCTATTATTTTTACAGTATCTTCATTTTGTGTGGTTATTATTGATAACTGCTATATGCAATTCTGAATCGTCATCACAAGGCAAATTTGATCAAGGTCCAGAACTAAATCCAATATCTAGATGGACATTAATCTCATAACAATGGCAGAAACGATGTTATGTTGCATCTTAAGGATGACGATGTACATATTCTTTTTTTTAAGGTAAAAATTTATTCATATCAATTAATATACAAAGACTAAAACAACCCTTTAAAACAAGAAAAATGAGAACACCCAACTTCACATCACAGCAATATCAAAATCTCCATAATAATGTCCTCCCTGTTTAAGACCTTATTCAAAAATATTATGCAATTATGTTTCAACTATACCACCCAACAAATTGTGAATGGCACCGCACCAATCCCCGTAAGATCTTTCCTGTGATTCATGGTCATCCAGGACTTCAATACCTCTTCTATCCAGGAGTCACCAAATTCAACCCATAATAATTGATGACGTATCTCCTAGCTGCTCTCACCCGATCTTATTGTCTCCGGAAATATCTCACATAAGGAACATCTGACATCTAACTCTATTCCTCTACATGCTAGCTCCACTTTAGATGACATCCTATTCCAAAATATTGTCCACATAAAGAAAGGAAAAACCTTTGGGTGAGACTCCTTTCCTCCAAACCAACTTCAAAAGAAAATCCACACTAGCATAACGAGTAACCTATGTAACAAGGACACTCTATTAATACAATCAAAGCATAAAAAGTGTATGAAACGTATGGGATACATGTCAAAACTCATGGATACTCTCATCAAACACATCATGCTTAGATCATCAATTTTTTCACATATTTTTAATTCTTCACAAAAGTTACTAACACATTATGGTAAGTTAGTAATACATAAGTAACAATATTAACCTACGAGTGAATGAATATGACTAATAATTCAAAACTTATTGTCCAAAAATTAAATAATACTAAAATGTTCAGGAATGTCCCCAGCGTATCCAGTATTTTTTTCTTGCTAATGTGTTTGATACGTCGTATCCGTGTCGGATACCAATACTCACACAGATGTCGTTGTTACATAAAGGTAACTAATCCATGGCCAACTTTAAGAAGAGCAAACATAGTGAGAAACTTTTGTCCCTTATCTTCTTTCCAAAATCATTTGCCTTCTTGGCAACCCAAAACCATTGTTTCCAACATACAAGACAACTCAACATACTCACTCGAGTAGATATTGAATTCCTTCAAAGTTGAAGATTCCAACTCATAATGCCATAAGTCTGACTTCCAGAGGCCACATTTAAGTTAATGCAAAGCAAAAAATCTTGGGAATTATGTTTGAAAGATCCATACAACCACCCTTTTTGAAGACATACTAACTCCCAAATAGGAGCATAGGAGCCTCTATTCTCTTCACCACCAAAGGAAATTCCCTATCATTTTCTCAATTCTCTTGGCTACAGAAGAAGACATTTGGAACAATGACGGATAATAAACAGTCATATTGGCAAGGGGAGCCCTTATAAGTACAAGTGTCCCTCATTTTGATAAAAAATCTGCCTTCTAAATAGTCAATCTCTTCCCTATTGTTTCCACCTCCATATCCTAGAAATAATTTATACCTATTCATCACTCCCACTTGGCATAACATATACAACTATTCACATCGTCCCTAACTCCATAAACCACACTTTTTGATTAGTTAGTTTTAGACCCGGAACACCACTTGAAAATCATCAAAATGTGTTTAAGCCTCCACCTTATCTCTAGCATCATCCAAAAACAACAAGGTACAGTCCCTGAGCTGGAGATGTGCAATTGTCCTTCCCGTTGGCGAAACTTGAAAGCCAACTAAGAAACCTATCTCTAATGCTTTAGCAATTAAACTACTTAATGTTTCACAATCGATCTTTGGCGCTATTAACGCTATCCTGCAATCTAAATATAGAATTCACCTAAATAAGGTTTATTTAATTTTATTTTATATCAATAAATCAAGAACCTTTTCATTATCGATGACTCACCAAACATAAATCAGGTATTATTGTTATGCACAATGACATCCCAGTTAAACATACAAGGAGAGAAATGTGTAACGTTAAAAATTCCCCAGTCGGTACCCCACAACCACATAATAACTTTCATGTCTATCCACAATGTACATTTCTTCCCTCCATAGTACCAACACAATTGCAAGGAGGATTCTAGCCCAAGCCCACCTGCCTAAAGGGGAGAGATTAATTTGGGCCTGATTGGATGTTAACCAGAGTTCTGCCAGACTGAGAATAGAGGTTGCAAAGGGTGCATTGATATGGAATTCGGCCAATGCTATATCCTAAATAAGGTTATTTTCAAATTAGGATTTGGAGTTTAATAACTTTTCTCTATAAGATGCTTGTAGGTAACATGGCCAATTCAGGCAAGAAAAGCAAACTCACAGAAGTACCTACAAGGTAGTCCCTTCTTCATCCAGTTCGAGCAAATCTTCTCACATTTGCTTTTCCTTTTCTCAACTCACAATAACTAATAATACATGATAAATATACGATTGGTTACAGAATGTGACTTCTCTGGTTGATATACATCTTTGATGTTCACAAATAACAAAGATAGCCTTTTGGAACCTGCTTTTCTACTTTTCAATTACTTACCAAAACAAAGACTCAAAAGAAATGCTGATAAACTCAATCAACTAATTAATATAAGACCTTCGCAAGGATGGAAATATATAATCACAAAGTGAAATGAGAGGAAGCATACTTCTGGTCCATATACATCGAAGTACGCTGTGCTGCTGTCATTCAGTTCTCGGGTTGTATCATTCTTTTGCTTTTTGCAAGGAGAGCTCATTTTCTTCCTAACACTTCCTGAGAAAAAGCTTTTGCTGAGCGGATGGGTTAAAGTGAATGGAGGAGCATAACAGGAGGGACCAGCAACATTTAAAGGAATCAACATATATAAAATACTAGTAGAACCAGACAGTGAACACAGACTGTATGTCAATAAATCACCAGTCCTCGTCTGAAACAAGACATGAAACATGTTAAAACCGCGAAAGCTTCAAAACCAATCATCATTGAGCTTTCAACCTCTATAGCTAGCAAATATATAAATATAAACATATGAAAAAATTTCAAGAATTGTGAGAAGTACTTCTTGTTTGCAGTTACTTTATTTCAGTTTAAGGATACTATGGTATCTTTTCCCTGATTCGCCTGATCCTTAACTTGGAGGCTAACAAAAAATGGGCACAAAAACTCCCACATTATCTTGGAAGTTGGAACCAATCATCCATCTGTCTATAAATTTTCCATTTTTTTTTTTTTTCCTTTTTCGATTTGTCTAATTTTTACTACTAAGTACTAACCTAGACAAATAACTAAAAACTTGTCTTTTGAGCTATAACTCAAATCCCAAGCCACCCCCACTTTTCTTTACCCAAAAAGCTCTCTTTTTCAACTCCATTCACAGACAGACCCACATACCCACATCTAAGTCACTCTCTTTCAATCTCCCCGATTCAAACTCTTTCAATGTTCTCAATTTATCTCCTTGATTCCACAACCTTACCAATACCAAGCCCTGCAAACGACTCAGACACCCATCTTTCTATAATCATCTTTCCAACAATAAAAATCACCCCTTTTGATTTTAACAGTTGGTAAAGCAATAAAATCAAACAAACCCAATACACATTAAAGATGAACAGATAGATGGGTAGAGAAAATACCCAGACTCAATTGTCTGCTGTTCACATTGGTTACATATAAATGAGGAATTTTTGGTTGGCTATCAACGTACAGAGAGTTGTGGAGAAGAAAAATTAAAAGTTGAAGCAAAAAGAGACTAACCTTCTGATGCAACTCTCACCAAATTCGTTCTTCTTCACCGAGCTTTCAAACTATGGACAAAATGTACAAAAGAGTTAATTCAATACTTGCCCTATGAAACTCATCTCTGTAATGGAAAAAAAAAAAAAAAAACGCACAGAACCACAAGTAGGTCTCGCAATATTTTTACCAGAGTTCACCAACCCGACCCAAAATAATTGGGTAAAGGTTGGCGGACAATAGATCCGATTATACCCGATACCCGAACCGTTTCGAACATATAAAAGCAGTTTTCGGAAGGGATGGGCATCCCATCTTGCAATCTCATGATTTTTCCGGGTCTTATTGGGATTGATCAATCCCATTCCAATCTCATCTAGACCCATCCCGATTTTTTGGATTTTATTGGGATTGATCAATCTCATCCTGATTTTGTCCCGTCTCGTCTCAATCTAGAGTAGGATGAGATCGGGATGGAGATTTTTAATCCATACCATCCTGTCTCGAGTTGAATTTTGTTAATATTAATTATTAATAGTTCTAATATTTTTATTAGGAATGCTCTTGTAGTTGGGGGTGAATAGTATTTTTTCCTATTTGGATAAAATTTTAGTTGTGGTCATGCAAGCATTTTGAAGAGAAACATAGATTATAATAGTGACAAATGCAGAAACCCATAGAATCTATCGAAAACATTTAGAATCTCATTAGAATTTAGTCATATACTATGAACCCAAACAAAATGGTGTATCAAAGCTCAGAAGATATTTTGATCCCCTTGTGTATTCATGTGTGCTCAGTGTCTAAACATCCAAACTACTCTAAAGAAGTAAATTATTCATCCTAGTCTGGTCTTGAATTCATAAAATTGATATTAATAAATACTTACATCAAATTTGGTTAACTTATATTACCGACTTGGCATCAACCTGAGGAATTTGTCGTTGTTCGTACGCACATGGGTCTCTCACTTTCCTTTCACGCATTAATTTTGAATAGTATTTGTATTTTTCTCTACTTACAAATTAAAACATGATAATTTTGTCCCGTCCTAAACACGTTTGGGATTGGACAAAGTCGGGATGAGGTTTATCCCATCTCGATCCTGAAGGAACAGGATGGGATAGGGATGAGGTTCATCCCATCCTGTGCCCATCCCTATTTTTCGGATTAGATTTCGATTTCTAAACCCAGATTTGTTATGCCAAGTTTGGATTCAATAGTTATTGGTATGGTTTTAGATTTAGTAAGGTCCAAACGTTATAGACCCGATAATTTGGTTGTAGTATTTTTTTATACTCACATGTTATTAGCAAGGCAATGACTATTTAACACCACAAGTTCTAGTGTCCCACGCCACCAATCTAATTTTTTCTCTCCCAGACTACTCCATTTCTGTCCCACACCACCACTTCTCTTCCACACCACCCATAAAAGGCAAAACTTAATTTCATATTCTCCCTTCCCAAATTCAAACCTGCGAAAACTCTCTCTCCCTTCCCAATTTCCCATTCTTCCCTCCACAGACACTCTTTCCCCAACTCCCTCTTCTTCCCCTCCCAAATTCAAACTCCCTATCCCCTCCCAACTTCCTCTTATTCGCTCCACAGATATTGTCTCCCCTCCCAACTTCCTCTTATTTCCTCCACACTTGACTCTCTCTTATTCCCTCCACATTCGACTCCATCTTCTTCCCTCCACAGTCTCTCTTCTTCCCTCCACAACTATGAGTTTTCCACTTGCAGGTGCCTCCTCAAAGGCCAAAATTTGTTGCCCCCCACACAGTCCTTACTCGAGTGGGGAACCCATCATCGTACAGGTCGCCACGAGGGCGAGGAGGGGGAATGAGAAGAAAGGATGTTTATGCTGCACATGACATTGCTATGCATTTTACAATGAGTGGAACACCACAACAAAATGGTACAACAGAGAGAATAAACCGTACTTCATTGGAGAAAGCACGGTGCATGAGGTCAAATGCAGGACTTAACAAAGTTTGGTGGGCTGAATAGGTGAATACGGCGTGCTATCTCATCAACATCTCACCATCGACAACCATTGACTTCAAAACTCCTATGGAGGTTTGGATAGGATAAGATTGGTGTAAGAGCTAAAAATGTCATCTTCTTGGGCTACCCAGATGGAGTAAAGGGTAATTGTCTATGGTGCCCAGAGGAAAATAAATTTTTGATAAGTATAAATGTGACTTTTGATGAAAAGGTCATGGTTAGTGTGCATAGAGATGTGGATAATGATTGTGAGCAGGGGGAGCATATAACTCTGGTTTCTAGACAACCAAGGTCATCAAATTTAGGAATAAATGGTGCAAATAGTGATGTAGATCTAGATAAAGACAATGAGGTTAATTTTGATACTGAGGGTATAAGTGTTGAGGAGGAAACGACTTCAGAGAAGTCTAATCAGCAACAAGAAGTTGAACTATCCTAAGCCGAAAGACGTGAGAGAAGACATACAAGACCACCTAATCGATATGGAGGAACATGTGTTTTTGCTTTTATAGCTTATGATGGAGCCTAATTCATATAAGACAACGACGAAAAATTCTTACAGTGTCAAATGGAAGAAGGCTATGGATGAGGATATGAACTATCTTCACAAGAACAAAACATGGAAACTTGTTAAAGTTCTTAAGGAGAAGAAGCCAATAGGCTGCAAGTGGGTTTTCACAGTGAAGGATGGTATTCCAAGTTCCAATGGGATATACAATAGTGTATATTACAAGGCAAGATTAATGGCTAAGGGTTTGAATCGGTTTAATATGGATGGTTTTTTTCTTTATGTTCGGGAGGCCGAAAATCGTTTGAGGAAGTCTGCAAAGGGGGTAGGATGCCTTTCGAGGAAGTCAACCGTCTATTGTAAAGTTCACATCATTGTTGGCAGGTCACTTTCCTGGGGTGATTTGACAGAGCAATCAGACGCTCTGTCATTTCAATTCCCTCTGACACCTTGTCTTTTATCTTGGGAAGGGGTCGAACGAAGTCCATTTGAATATCTTTGTTGTCACTTGCAAATAGCTTGTTTGGCCGTCTTCGGATACCTTACATAGTTGGATCGTTTAAGCGAGTATTTACTTCATGTCTTACTGGATTCAGATGCATGTATTATGTAGTCTTTTGGGTTGAACAATTTCACCTAAATCTTCAATAACAATGAGTTGCATCAACAACACCAAATAAAACCCAAGAGAAGGGACTAAATAAACACTATACCAAATTGACATTTTTGTAACAACCCTCAAAACAGTATCACTTTTGAAGTGTAACAATTCACCTAACAATTTTACACATTTTCACAAACAAAATGATACAATAATTGTATCACCATGAAGAGTATGGTTATAAAAGTGATACTATTCATGGTGATACAACTTATTGTATCATTTTTTTTGTGTTATTGTTTTTCATTTTTTTGACTAAATTTAGTTTTGACTTGAAATTGTTTGGTGAATTGTAACATCTCAAAAGTGATACCATTTTGAGAGTTGTTACAAAAGTGCAAATTTGGTGTAGTGAAAACCCAGTAGAAGGGGTCTGCAACATAGAAATAGTAATGAATCTGATTATCTAGAATTGTCGATAATAGATAGACACTTTCGTGATGGCCTGATAACAAGCCAAAGAAATCTGGAGTATATTTCGAAGAAGGCACAAAGTTGTGATCAAGACATCAAGAATGGTTAAGTTTGGCTTTGCATGTGCATATATTTTTTTTGGGAAGAAGAGATCGTCCTAATAAATAGGTTTCTATTATATTAATTAACTACAGATCCATAAGTAATTATTTTTACGGACAATTAACTAGTATGGTGTAGATGGGTTAAGGTTGCTGAGGTCAGTGGTTTTCTTGTGGAGAAGAAAACCCAGTACGTCCCTGTTCCATGCAGCAGGTGATTAATTTGGACTCTCATTTATTTATTTTATCTCATTTCCATCAAAATTTAATAAAAATAGAAATCAAGCCCAACCATCACCACCTATTCTAGCACAAGCAATATCAAGTATGCTCAAAACCTTGCTCCAAATTCTGAGGGAGAAAGTATAAATGAAGACACTCTTTGTTAAGTTGAGAGTTTTTCCGGCCTAGTTTTCCAGCCTTGTAACTGTGATTAGTAGAGTTTTTTGGTTGTCTAGAGTTTCAGTTATCAACAAACTTGAACCAAACTCTATCTTTCTATCACGTTATCACCGATCGATCCACTTGGTATTTCTCATCCAAATCCATGTTATTCCCTTAACTATCTTTCATCAAAATCACAAAAACAAGAAACATTCTTTGTCTATAATGACATGAAAAATTGGATCATGATTGTTATCTTGTATAGTTCCTCTACATCTTGGGTCCTATTGCCTGAACAACTTAATCACCCATTTCTCTACCCAAAATTCAATAAGTTGTGAAGTTGCCGTTTTGAACTCACTGAGATGTCCATCTTCAAGTTGAATAACTTATTGATGAGTTGGACATTGTTCCTCACGAATGTTCTCTGGCAGTACTGAATCAGATTGAAGTTTTCACAGAGGAAAAATACTTGTAATGTTGCTGATGAAACTTCAAATTAATTGATAAAGAGTCACCACCATACATATGCATGTCTGACACTGAAATAAATTGCATGTACCTTATCAGCATCACTATGCTGGCTGTTGACTTAAAGTCCTTGAGCATTTTCTGAGTCTTTGTAGACTAATAAAATTGGTACTTCCATGCAAACAACAATTTACTAATGAAAAACATTTTCAAGTGCTAAAAAGAAAACCCATCATGAACAGGAAGAGGACACAAGTAAAATGGAAACAGACCCTTGTTGAGTCTGTTGTTGCACAAGCCGTCCTGAATATATCGCTTGTATCTAGGAACAAGCGAGACCAATTAATCTGCAAGCTGTCCTGAATATATCCCTTAGCAGTCTGACACATACAATTTTCGCACAAAGGTATTAACACGGAACGCATAGTGGGACAAAAGCAGTGCTCTCGTAACAATAACAACATCAGAATGACCAGCCAGACCACCACCACACTACACCAAATTGGCACTTTTGTAACAACTCTCAAAACAGTATCACTTTTGAGATGTTACAATTCACCAAACAATTTCAAGTCAAAACTAAATTTAGTCAAAAAAATGAAAAACAGTAACAAAAAAAAAATGATACAATAGGTTGGATCACCATGAATAATATCATTTTTATAACCATACTCTTCACGGTGATACAATTATTGTATCATTTTATTTGTGAAAATGTGTAAAATTGTTAGGTGGATTGTTACACTTCAAAAGTGATATTGTTTTGGCGGTTGTTACAAAAATGCCAATTTGATGTAGTGCCAGTATGAAGATCTGCAATCAACTTATTTGATGCTCCTAAAACAGTGTTGAGACAGCAAGGAGGAAGATGAAATCAAAGGAAAAACTTAAGAAAGCTCAAAATGAAGTGTATAGAAATGATGATATGAAGATGAAAACGATGATCAGACTAGGAAGTAGCTTCTCAATATGTTGACAAAGAGAAACAGGGAATTGCACCCTTGATGACAACGAATTTGATATAAAATGTCCAACCGGGAACAGAAGGTTCAGTCATCTTCAGCGAATCTATTGATGAAAATAGAGGAAATCTAGTTAGGTTGAATTCGACACTGGTTGATATTTTCTATAGGATGATAACTCAGATGTGACGTGCTTAGTTCGTGCTTGTTAACCTCACTATAGTCATTCTTTTTCTTTTTGTTTCCTTTCTTGTAATACAAACCGGGTTTTGTGGATCCCAGAATAAAAATGCCATGGCTGCGTTCAAACCCTAGGTCTGTGAGCTAGCTTGTTCTCAGCTACCGTAGTCTTATTATTTGCAGGCTAGGTTTTGCATTTTTGTGTTTTTGTTTTGGCTTCCTTCTTGGTAACCTTTGTATTACGTTTAGTCATTTACTAGGAAGGTAGGGCTCCTTAACTCCAATACTTTCCTTGTACCAAAAAAAACAGAACTTTATTTTGTCAATGAAAAAGATAATAAAAGTTACAGGTTAATGTTAATGGCCTATCGTGCTAAATTGGATTTGCAAATATTTATGTGTGTGATGACAGATCAGATGATAAATTGTGTGAAGGAATTTTTACTAATACACCAGGGAGTTACACTTGTTCTTGTCCACTAGGGAAACATGGAAATGGAAAACCCCTAAAAAAACAGAGGATCTGGTTACACTCGCAGTAAACCACCTGTGGTTCAGATCACATTAGGTAATATTATTATGTTTTTCATGAAATTTCTTAAATGTCCACTAGGTTGCATATGAAAATTTGACAATATGCTTGATTTTCTCATCTCCATGAGAAATTTATTTCTCAACTTTTCAATTTAAAATAAATCTTCATGGGGATGAGAGTTTTCTCATTACAATCAAGCACAGCCTCAGGAAGTTCCCATTTTATAACCTGAAATATGCACAATTGCTTTTACAACCCCACCCACCATGGTGAAGGGTTTTGTAAGAAACTTGTTTGGTGATTTTTGCATTCTTACTGCTCTATTGTTCTCTATGCTGTGTAATATTGCTACTGTTCAAGTTATTTTCACAGAAGTGGATAACACTTTTACAAACGTAGAGACTCCATTTTGGTTAAGAAAATTTTTCATAATATTGGTTTTTTCGCAAACTTCACATGAAAACTTGACATATTTTAAGCTAGGGTTTAGATGCAATGCATACTGTTATGCCATAAAAAATAGTTAACTCATCATCACATAAGGAACATTTACATGGTCAAAAACATGGGCAAAGCACATGCAAGCCATACAAAATTGGGCTAATTGTTGCCATCTCCTTTTCTGTGCTCGAGCATGTGCCTTCAGACAGAAAAGCTTCATCTTCAACCTAAACTTAAAGAACAACTCAAGTTATCTCCCACTATTTAGGGAATGCAACACTTGATCCCGCATGCTATCATATCCCCCGCTGCTCCCATGATAACCTACAGATTCATTCAACAAGTAAGAACTTTCTTCAGGCTTCTTTTCAATCCATGCATGTTTCTCATCAGTGATTCTTATCATTCCCTCTAGTTCCATGGCTACTTCCTTCGTTGTCGGTCGTTCTTCACCATTCAACCTTAAACATCGTCTTGCAAGATTAGCAACTTCTTTTATTTGCTCACTGTCCCCCTCGATCACAACCCGATGCTCAAGAATCTCCAACAGACGATTCTTTCTCAATGAAGAAACAAAAAACATAGCTAGGTTTCTCTCTTCTTCGGGTTTTGTGAATGATAGAGCTTGTCTTCCAGTTAACAACTCCACAAGAACAACGCCAAAGCTATAAACGTCGCTCTTATCTGTTAACAAGCTTGTATGCAAGTACTCTGGATCTAGATATCCCATTGTGCCTTGTACTAGAGTGGATAGTTGGGATTCATCCAAAGCACCCAATCTTGAAGCTCCGAAATCCGCTACCTTTGCAATATAGCAATCATCCAAGAGTATGTTGGTCGACTTAATGTCCCTGTGAATGATAGGTTGAGAAGCCGAAGAATGTAAGTATGCTAGAGCTCCAGCAGTTTCCGCTGCTATCCTCATGCGGTTGCTCCACGACATAGTGTACTTGAACTCATCCTCATGTATATGGTGGAACAGAGTTCCATTACTGATGAACTCGTAAACTAATAAGGGAACTTCAGTCTCCAAACAACAACCCAACAACTTTACAATGTTTCTATGGTTGATCTGGGAAAGAATGAGAACCTCATTGATAAATTGCTCAATTTGTTCCTTGTCTATTACCATTGATTTCTTAATAGCAACTATTCTTCCATTAGATAAAATTCCTTTGTAGACTGTACCATAGCCTCCTTGCCCAAGTATCCGACTCTCATGGTAGTTTTCTGTTGCCTCTTTAAGCTCTTCGGAAGTGAAAACTTTAGTTGTCTCAACGGAACTCTGATTTGAAGAGAGTTTTTGTTGCAAAAGCAGACCCCCATTTTGATAGAAGAACTTCTCTCTGAGTTTGATTAGTTTTCTTCGCTGGAGACCCCAGTATATCCAAGTAGTACCAAATAGTAGAAAGATGAAACCGAAACCAATACCTGCAGAACAAAAGAATGATGCTAAGGATTCTCTTATCAAAAGTACGCACACACACTATTGAAGCAAATCTCTCTTTCTGAATAAACCTATCTGTTTTCCAAGTGCACTCAACTAGGATTTGCTTAGTCTCTTCCCCCAACTTTCTACTTATCACTCATACCTCTATTGAGGTTTATTTTATAACTCAAGATCTTTGTTGATTATACAGTTGATTTTCCAGAGATAAATGAAATGAAAAGTACAAGAATACCACCTATGGTCGCTTGAATTATAGGAAATTTTGCATGAGAATGGTCGGTACTTGTACAACCAGATCCTCCTCTTTTTCCATCACCAAGTTGTCCCAGTGGACAAGAGCAAGTGTAACTCCCTGGCAAGTTGGTACAAATTCCGACACAGGGTTTAATTTGTGAATCATCGTTACACTCATCAATATCTGCAATCCCAAATTCAAAAAGATTATTCATCAACATAGCTTACTAAAATTGTCAAAAAATTTAAGCATTAAGCATAGTTTCAGAAAGTCTCTAGGCTGAGGAACATACTGACTTGGTGGTAGAAATGTACATTTATAAATCACGAATTCAAAAGTATCAGAGAATCTGTATTCAGAATTTGATCTGAAATGAAGATAAATATACCTTGGCATCCGAGATAAGGATTTCCTTCATAGCCTTTATTGCAATGGCAAAGATATCCAGGACCGTTGTTGGAGTCAGAACAGAAGCTATTCACTCCACAAGCATATTTGTCAGGATCTCCTCTTCGTGCTTGCTCACATGTGACATTCCCAATAGCCCAATCCAACACAACTGGAGATGAAGGTAGACTCTGATAATTGTATTCGACTCTTCGACTAAAGTTCCATAAATCCGATACATAGAACTTGAACCACTCTGAATCAGCCAAGAAAGCAAAGCTGCATGGATTAAAGCTCCATGACTGGCTATGATTTCTAAAGCTCTTTAGTGTCACGTTTAAACTAGTAACATCTTTTGGTATTGCAGTTTGACAACACCCAATTGCAGAACATGATCCATTACTAACACTCCTTCTGTCCCGACAAAACGAAACACACCCACTCTGAAATCCTTTGTTTGTATTATCTGATATGAAAGCTTGTGTGTCACAACCAATAGCTGTGAACTTATTTCGCGTGTCTGAAAATCTGAACCCATCTTTGAGTCGAAGCAGCACGCTGTAGGACAAGGATTGAATAGCATCTCTATTGTAGCAATCAACAGTTAACCATATGGTTATAGTCATCTGGCCTTGCGTAGAAATGTTTAGAATGGGTGTTGATGTGTCTTCTGACATGAATAATAGAGGAGGGTCATAGGTGGTATTGCAGAATAGCTTAAACATTGGATCTGCAATGAAACAGCTTGGATCGTCTCCAAGACCGAATGGATATGGAATGTTTACATTTCCACAATTTTGTTGGCAACCAAGCTTGGTTTGAGATAAAGATGAAACTGTCATGGAGGACAAAACCATGAGGTGACCCAACACTGCCCAGAGCATCATTACAATTGTTCTGTTCTGATCAAAGACAAGAATTCACGGACAGATACGAAGATGCTCACTGTTTGATACAATTAGTGTCTATATATAGTTAGATAGAGGTTTAGTTTTTTTCAAATTGGATCAATTTTAGTGCATGAAACAATATTGAGTGTGGAACTGGTCATGTCTTCTCTTCTGCGTTTCATCAAATTTTCTATATATGTGACAACGGTTGTCAATAAATTACTATAGTATTATTTTTCGCATGATTAAGCAAATGTTGGTGACGCCGTTTGCAAATTTCAATACTATATTATCAGTCGAAACTGGCCACGTAAATAATTTATTCCTTTCTTTCTTAGATTCCTCTTTGCATATATATGTTGAGTCACATATTTATTGTTGTTAGCAACAGATGCTTTGACTAATTTTGCTTATGAAACAGCTAATGTGTTAAATAATGTATTTAATTCTTGAAAACAACCTTTGAATGTGTAAAAGTATTAACAAAGAGCCAACTTGTTTTGAAATTATAAGGAGATAAGGTGGTGAGCTTGTTTGAGATGACAATAATGCCTCTAATGACTGAAGACGGCATGGCGTCTGTTTTGGCGTTTTTGGATGTAAAGAGGATCAAAAGATCCATTTGAATTGGCCTACTGTATTGTTGGGAGTGCTAAGTGGTCTCATTGTAGGAAGGCACATCAAATAATATAGAATTTATGTATGTTTTGTTTGCAGGAATCTAACTCCATGGAAAGTAGGGGAATGAGCTTGGGGGAGTGAATAAGAGAAGATAGGAACGAAGAGGGAAGTGAGGTTAAAGATAACATTGTTGTGTGCACTCATCTAATATCGCGCACACAGGATACCTCCGGATCCGGAGTGAGATCGCACTTCACTACGGGCACCCTCAATGTCATGAAGCACATCTTGCCTTTGATGTACCTTAACCATAGGACAAAAGGGATGGCCTCCCTGTGACCAAAATTATTGAAGGATGGACATCTCAGACATTCAATATGGTCTATTACTCATTGATTCTCCAGCGATGACTGATGGTCAAATGCCAGTTGACTTGGTCAACCATGTTGCAACCTGTTTTACCCCATAAGTTTAGCAACTATGCAGATCAACTAAATAACCCATGTTGACACTATTTATCATGTTTCCCTTGTTTCGGGTAAATTATAAAGAGGCAGTAACTGCTTACAGTAACTTGACTAACCTACGAGAGAATTAATGGATCCTTATAGTTGTAGTACTAACACATTCTGGACTCATACTGAGTTGAGCATTATAGTGTCTTTGCAAATACACCCTCATTCTTTTGAGCGTGATGCAGTATGAAGCAATCTGGACCATCGATTTGACTAGTTTGGTATCTTGGGAAGTCAAGATAAGTTTTAATCGGATATTATTGCTATTATTGATCTTCAAAGAAGAATTTCTTGTAAGATAGCAACCAAGCATTTCCGAGCAATATTTGCCTTGTGATTTAGCTAGTTCGAAATTACAGAGTCCAAATAAGAAATTTTTTCTAAAGTAAAGAAGAAAACTAATCTTCATCGAATTTTCTGTAATTATTCATCCTTGATTTAGTGCATTACTGTTGGCGTGCTGAGCGCGTGCGCGCACCTAGGTCCACTATACATAGCAACGATATTGTCCATAACTTAAACACCCGTTGTCTTGGGCCTACCATCCAGGCCACGGGTGTGGGGTTGTTTTATCTTAAAAGGCACCGTTAGTATTAATTTGTAGTCCACTCCTTATAAACCTTAGTTACAACTCCACCTTACTTGATGTGAGACTATTCAAGCCAACTCTATCCCAACAATCTCCACATTTGACGCGAATCATTACACATCCTACAATCCATCCACCAGTTTGCAACATCTCAAAGTACACCTTCTCCTCGAGTCTCATGTGCGACCACGATCTTGTGGGTAGCACTCGGTATATGGGCCACTATCCCAGCGTTGTTGACTCCACCTTAATCACAACCACCGCACTAACTCCACCTCGTCCGAACTTGTAGGATACTTTGTCTTGGCAATGATCTGGAACCTAATTTAGATCAATTCATCTGGCAGACTGCGCACATGCGATGCTCTACCTAGCTCGCTACCTCGCGCCTGATCCCTTGAACAATGTGCCGCCTGCACCTCCTCCACCTTGCCAAGTCCCAGCCAAGCGCGTGCACGCACCTAGGTCCATTATATATAACAATGATATTGTCTCCAACTTAAACACTACCATATCAGGCATTCCATCTGGGCCTCGGATGTGATATTTTATCTTTAAAATGTCTCGTTACTATTAGGGAGTGGGTCATCTCTTTATAAGCCTTGGTGACGACTCCTTCTTACTTGATGTGAGACTATTCAAGCCAACTCAATCCCAACAATCTCTACCTTTGGCGCGAATCGTCACACATCCTACAATTCATCCACCAGTCGGCAACATCTCGAAATACACCTCCTCCTCGAGTCTCATGTGCGACCACAATCCTGTGGATAACACTCGGTGTACGGGCTGCTATCTCGGCGTTATTGGCTCCACCTTAGTCGCAACCACCGCACTAACTCCACCTCGTCCGGACTTTTATGATACATTCTTCTTTTGGCAACGATCTGGAACCTAATCTGGATCCATTCATCTGACAGACCGCGCACATGCGATGTTATACCTAGCTCGCTACCTCGTGCCTGATCCCCTAAACAATGTGCCGCTTGCACCTCCACCTCGGACCGCGCACATGCGATGCTCTACCTGGCTCGCTACCTCGTGCCTGATCCTTTGAACAATGTGCCGCCTTGCACCACCTCCACCTTGCCAAGTCCCCGCTGAACCATCGGCTTTGATACCACTTGTTGGTGCGCGCTGAGCGCGTGCGTGCACCTAGGTCCACTATATATGCAACGATATTGTCCCAAACTTAAACACCCACTGTCTTAGGCCTACCATCCGAACCATGAGTGTGAGGTTTTTTTTTTATCTTAAAAGGCCACTTCATAAGATTTTGAACAAGAACTATCTACAGTTTGGGTAGATGAGCAACTGGAACATGCCAACCCGCGTCCAACCCAAAAATTTTAGCCCATGGATAAACGTGATCGGGCTCAACTTCAGGTGAAGCCGAATCCTTCACCCAAATTTAATGTTTTTGGTTCTGGACTCTTCAAAAACCAAAGTAGCAGATGGCTCTAAACAATAGAATAAACCATGAAAGGGGTGTGTTGTATAGTAAATAAGGAGTGGAGATCATGTGAACCACAGAGTCGCAAGCTCTGTTCATAGGAGTGTTAATTACGGTATTCGATCATAAAATATTTTATAAACAAAAAGTTATGGTTGATGTTTTGAATGATTTCAGTCAAAATGAGAAATTATTTCTAAACTAGGAAACTAATCCCAATCTTCTTTGATTATCCATCCTTGATTTAGTTCATGTGTTCCCATATCCTAAAACATGATGCCATGCTCACGAACATCATGGTCATGTATCTCAAATGTGGTTATTTACACTGACACTTAAAATAATGGAAACTTGTCTCACAACAGACCATAGTCACAAATTTTACCAGCTGATCTAGCACTTGTTGGCCTCTTTATTGGTGTAGATGTATACAAAATCTTCAAAGAACTTTGGTTTGTTGTGTGACATATCAAACCAACCCTAAAATGTAATAAACTCACCAACAACCCCTCTCAAAATTTCAAAAGCAGTCCTCCCTTAACATCTGACATTTGCTCTAAATCCACTGAAATCCTGCAGCATTCAAAGACTTGTTGGACCTCCAAAATTTCAAACATGATAGATATTATCCCTGCCATGGTGGGTTGTTGGGGTCTTTAGAGCTGATTCATCCCATTTTCTATTCATCAGCTTTAACTGTTTAAAGTGACTTTAATAAGACTGGATTAAAAGAAGATAGACCCATTTACTTCAACCAATTGGGACCTCAAGCACTCAAACCTCTACCATAAAAGGGTGACACCCCTTTGCTTGGATCACTCACAACTAGCTAGGCTTCTCCATCTTCTTCCTTTCTCGTTGTTGTGTGAGTCTTTGATAAGTGATAATCTTTGTGTGTAATAGTTATGGCTATGGGAAGAGGCAGTGCAAGTTCATCAGCAATGGTTGCTGTGATTGCACTTGTTGCAATTTTGGTTCATAGTGAGATCATGGTTGAAGCTGCTACCTTCACTGTTGGAGGTCATGGAGGTTGGTCATTTAACACGGCTAGTTGGCCCAAGGGCAAGCGCTTCAGGGCTGGGGATGTGCTTGGTAAGTGTTTTTAACTATTTTTACATGCATTCTTGTAAAATTTAAAACTCCCGAACGTACAAAAGGCGCCTATTCGGTCCCTGATGAGAACAAAAATAAAAGAAAAATCAACAATAATTCTAAGGAGCCATGTTTGGTGGTCACTTTTCGCGACTTTTAGTTTTTTAACACTTTTTACCCCTTCGAACTTTTAGTGGGAAAAAGGAACATTGAAAAAAAAAAAAAAAAACCTCAAAAAAGTAAATTTTGACAAAGTTCAGAGCTAGCCTCAAGCCATTGACAGCTCTAAGGTGCGGACTGATGTTTCAAATGTGTGAAAATATGTATTACATGTTTGGTTACAATTGCTTGTCCTTATAACAATTTGAATAAGAGTTTCCCAGCAGTATCAATCAACCAAAATGAAAATGATAGACCCCAGTGTATCATACATAACAGGTCATGTATTGAGTCAGCAATTAGCCATGCAGGAGAGTCTTGACAGAGCCAGTCCAGCAAGGAGCCAACAGAGAGTCTTGACAGAGTCAGTACTCTATTAGATAGTCAGTAGTGTCTGTTAGCAAGAATCTGTTAGCAAGTTGTTGACAGTCTGTAATCTGCTAGAGTTTGTTGCAAATACCCTTATAAAGAGATGTATGAGTCTGGAAGGGTATTCATTTCATTTGGTAAACACTTTGTACAAGTGAGCACTTTGCTCAGTAAGGAGATTGGCAATCTCGAATTGTGCCTAGTCATTCTAGTCTATCAAATTGTAACCTTTACATTTCAATCAAATAAATCTTCCCTTCCTGTGAATTCTTTGTCTTCCCTTCCTGTGATTCTCTTGATAATGCTTGATTGCTGAAACTGCAATATCATCTTCCAGTATTCTCTGTGATTCCATTATCAATTTTGACATTGGATTGTTCCAATTTTGCACAACACCAGAAGAAGGAGTCAGATCATATCAATTGGTATCAGAGCAGTTCTCTTGGGATAACAGGAAAGACTACAAATCAGGGTACGATGACTGCAAGGGTAGATCTTTTGGAAGAACAAATGAGATGTATGCTAGAGGTGAGAAAGATATTTCAGTCCATGGAACAGGGACTAGATGGGTTGAGAAAAGACTTTGAAATATTCTCACGAAGTGTCTCTTCTTTGAAGGCGGAAGGTGCAGGTGTGGAGCAGCAAACTTCATTGGTAGAAGACAGAAGGGTGGGAGAAAACTTCATAGCTTCTGCATCTGAACAATCTAAGGAGTTGGAAGGAGGAATTGACTCTTCACACAATTCATCCCTTCACGGACAAATGGAAGTAATTGACCAGCAAACAAATCAGTTGGATTCCCAACATGAGGTCAATATGGATATTTGTGATGACTTTAAAACCCCTGAACAACAATTGTGTTCAAAACATGTTGAAGTAGCTGCTATGCCACCTAGTGCTGATATTCAAAAGAAAATTCAACTTGGTAAAGCAGGTTCAGGTAATGGCCCATATTCTGATAATTCAAAGTCATCAAACATTCTCTCACAAGTGATTTGGCATCCATTTGATCTCTCAGTGAGACCCGTCATGCCAAGCAAAAAGAATGACACTTTACTTTCACAAGTATTTGTCATTCGACACTCTACTTTCATTGGCAATAATTTGGCTGGTCCTGGACTTTTGGGATCGTTAACAGATGTCCTCAGGGACAAACAAGATAAAGTGAGAAGGTTTTCTATGGCCGCTTTGGGCGAATTGCTTTTCTATATATCCACTCCAAATGAGCAGAATAGAGATAACAACACTCTGAAGTCTCCATCAAAAGACAATCGATCTACATCTGGATGGCAGATTCCTAGTCCAGTGATTGCACTGGTTTCATCAATTTTACGAAAAGGAGAAAATGATACTACTCAGCATTATGCTTTGAGAACAATTGAAAATGTTTGCAGTCAAGATGGGGACTGTGTTGCATGGTTTGTCAGAAAAGATGTTCTTTTCAGCCCTCAAAGCATCCAATTGGTGCTGGAGAAGCTTTCATTTAAGGATATAGCATCAGCTGTCGTAAAAGGCATCCCATGTGAACAGCAGATCAGATTGAACCTTCTCAACAAGGCCATGGTTGAGAGTCCTATGTTCACAAACATGGGGAATTTAAGAATTGAATATTGTAATTCTTGCAAGGATCAATGTCTAGCTGCAAATGGTTCAAAAGAGTGTTTGTTGGTAGCAATAAAAGGAGATCCCAAAGGTGCATATTTTTGGGTGAATCTTGCCAATGCATATTCAGTGGCTGGAAATTATAGAAGCTTGGGAAAGTACTTAGAAAAGGCAGTAAAACTGGAGCCTAGTTGCATGTCTACTCGATATGCCATTGTAGTTTACAGAGTCAAGGATGCAGTAAAAGGTCAAGCTTTCTTTGATCAGCTTTCATGTGATGGAAATGAAAGGGTATCGATACTCAAAGAAGGAGATTCAGCTAATCTCTATCGGCAGCAGAAACACTATGAAAGTGCAAAGAGAATGCTTGCTAAGGTGCTTGCTTATAACAGTTTGTTCAATCTCACCTTGAGGACAAGGTGCTACTCTTGGGGGGAGGAATTGATAGACCCCAGTGTATCATACATAACAGGTCATGTATTGAGTCAGCAATTAGCCATGCAGGAGAGTCTTGACAGAGCCAGTCCAGCAAGGAGCCAACAGAGAGTCTTGACAGAGTCAGTACTCTATTAGATAGTCAGTAGTGTCTGTTAGCAAGAATCTGTTAGCAAGTTGTTGACAGTCTGTAATCTGCTAGAGTTTGTTGCAAATACTCTTATAAAGAGATGTATGAGTCTGGAAGGGTATTCATTTCATTTGGTAAACACTTTGTACAAGTGAGCACTTTGCTCAGTAAGGAGATTGGCAATCTCGAATTGTGCCTAGTCATTCTAGTCTATCAAATTGTAACCTTTACATTTCAATCAAATAAATCTTCCCTTCCTGTGAATTCTTTGTCTTCCCTTCCTGTGATTCTCTTGATAATGCTTGATTGCTGAAACTGCAATATCATCTTCCAGTATTCTCTGTGATTCCATTATCAATTTTGACATTGGATTGTTCCAATTTTGCACAACACCAGAAGAAGGAGTCAGATCATATCAGAAAACAATTAAAATACAACAATGATTTGAAAGAGTTACGTCTTCTTAAGAAAAAAATAGAGAGAAAAAGTTAGTACTTTGTCCATCGTTCATACAAAGGGCACCATTTTAGTGACAGAAAAATAAGAGATACTGTTAATCTTTTTATTTATGTAACTCGATCTTTTCGTTGCACTTGGTGTTAGATGTTGCTTTCCTTCTTTAAAATCTAATGAACTTTTGTGTAAAATGATGGATGCAGTGTTCAAGTACAACCCTGCAATCCACAATGTGGTGGCAGTGAACAAGAATGGTTACGACACCTGCAAGACTCCAAAGGGTGCAAAAGTTTTCAAGAGCGGAAACGATCAGATCAAGCTTGCAAAGGGTCAGAACTTCTTCATATGCAATTTCGTCGGGCATTGTGAATCAGGGATGAAAGTTGCAGTTAACGCAATGTAATCAAATATTAGGAGTAGTTAACTAGTAGTAGTTAACAATAAAATGGTGGTATGTTGTAGAGTTATGAAACTTTATTGAAGAGAATGGCAATGGGAGTAAAGTGAGTGCATGATCATGTTCCCTTTTGAGTTTATAATAAATGAATGAATGTTATCATCTCTGCTGTGTTTGCTACTTAATATGTTATGGCATCATGGGTTCATGTAATGATTTATGTCTTGGTTTGTGAAGGTCCAAATGGGGTCCTTTGTGCAAGTGGTGACTTACTGGTGAGATTACACCATGATGATCTTATGGGCATTCAACTCTCTGTTCTTATTGTAAGGAACAAAGACATGTGGCTGTATAACGGGGATATCCTTATATATCATCGATCTTCACATTGAAGGATTCTAATAGGACAATGAGGTACCAACTCAGTGGTAGACTTGTGGCGGATGAATTCACAAATCTAAGATTCAAACCCTGCCAGCGGCCTTTGGATGGAAGGGGTTAAGGGATTAAAAAAATAAAAGATAAAAATAAAGGAATTCTAATAGTAGGGATATCTCCTTGTAAGCAATTGTGAAGTGGCTTGAATTAGAGCTTCAACTAATGTCAAACCTTCGTATTGGCATTTCTTAATTGTTTGTTAGCCCATGAAGCTAAAATCTTTTGACCCATTTAAGGTGATTTTTTTGTTCTTTCAAAAATTGGGACGTTGACCCTTTTTATTTGTTTTAAGCCATGCCCAAATTTAAGGTGTTATTATACTCAAAATATAAGGATATATTTTTAAAATTCATTACCTTTTTTCATAATAAATTATCAAATATTAGGTATTTGGACTTTTATAATAAATTATCATAATCTACTAACCCGTGGACCAAAATATTCGGATTTGATTTAGGTGGGTTGCCAAATTGCACACTCATTGCTTAAGAAAGTTTTTGAAATGTTGTAGACCTTCCTCTTGAGCAAATGTCATTTTTTGAAAAATGTTGATATTTCAAGAAATATTTCTTTATTTTGAGTTACCGGAATTTCTTTCGAATTTCGAGATATTTAAATTTTTATTAAGCCAATCTCAAATTTCATACATTTTAACTTGTTATAACCTTAGTTTAGTATTAAAGTTTGTTATATAAGTGATTCTTATGCAATATGTAGCTTATATGACATTATGCATCTAGTGGTATTCCTAAGGATTGCTAAGTCAGACTTGGTTTCAAATTGGCTGATTACCATGCGTTCAGGACAGCTGGACTTGATCTTCTCCCATCCCAAATCTCGGATCTCTGGACTCTGGGACAAAATCAAATTCCTCATTGAAACTCCAATCTCATAATCTCCTTATTCCCTCAACCAGTGGCCATGGACATCCTCGACATCACAATCAGATCATCCAGTGAGCCTGGCAATCTTATCTGGAACTTTGATAAACGATGACTCTTCTCTGTCAAAAGCACCATAAAAGCCTTTTTAGAGGAATCCTTAGTCTCTTCTACCTCCAACCCCATTTTACCTGGATTGACACCCAAACTCTTATGGAAACTCTGGTGTATGAAAGCACCAACCTGTGCCATTTTTACCTCGTGGAAAGTCTCACAAAATTTGCTCCTTACGATGACAAATTTGCATAGAATTCATATGCCAGTTGACAACGGGTGCATTTTTTGTCACAACCATCAAGATGATATTATACATCTCTTCTTTCTTTGTCTTGTCATATTTCGACTTTGGCAACTTTCCTCGATTCCTATTAACTAGCCAACGATCGCCTTCCCTTCACATGATCACAAACATAATTACCTTTATGTGGGAGACAACTAGGGCTCATCATAATATCAAATATGAAATGCTTTCTCAGTTCACAGCTGTTATCCAGACAATCTGGCACTTGTGAAATAATATCATTTTCAAGAAAGGTTCACTGTTTTACAATTTCTTGATTCCTTCAACACCACTTGGTCAAATTGGAAAAAAAAAACAATGGTTCGAGGTTCCACATCAGAACCACAACCCTCTTGACCTAGTTTCACTTCAACAAATCTTAGCTACTGTCGTCACAAATAAATACCCCAGTTTGAACCACAACATTTAGGATCCTGCTCCTACAACTCCCACGTCCCAAAATGGCACAAACTCTGGCAACCCTTCCCCTAGATTGGCCATAATTCAAACACAAATCCAAGCTATCAAAAACCATAGACTTAATAACTCAGTTGATTGTCTCTGCCCAGGTCCCACTAGTCTTAACCAGGGAATGATTATTATTATTTTTTTTTTGGAAAGTGAGCTGGGGTTTTTAGGATCCCCGAACCTTATATTAATAAAAAAAAGTTGATGATAAAGTTTACAAACGCTCATACGTTCACTCGTTTCATCATCTACAAAACATAAACTTGCTTCAAACCTTCAACAAAGAACCTAATTAGTTCTAGCTTCACCGTCTCTTGATTAGGGAGTAACCTTGCAAAGTGTTCTGCTACTAAAGTGGTTGCATGATAGACCTGCCATAACTTTTCTTCCTCGTAATTACCAATCAATCTTTTAAGCACTCTCATGACCTGATTTATACCTAATGTGGGTCCCAGGATGTATGAGAAGTCGTCGTAAAGAATCGAAACACAATGAATCATGATATAGAAACCAGTGAATGCCAGCACTAATCTAGCATCCCTACAAGGTTCTAATAAGCATTTGCATTATACCTGTATTATCATCATCAGTTAGTTGAATTTAGGATTTGTCTTCTTGCTTTGAGAAGACCTTCGAAGAACATATTCCGTGGGAGGCTGTACTGTAGTAACCTCATGTTCTTCTTCAATAGTGTTTGGTCCTACCTTTGCCGTTTTCGCTTCAAGTATGCTTTTAACTTCGGTGACCATTGCATTGCTGCCTATTCTTGCAATTTCTGAATTCAAAACATTGATGACTTGGGGTGTTAGTCAATCCATGGGCGCTGTTGGATCTTCCCCCTGTCCTCCATCAGTTATCTCTCGTCCTACTTCAGGAAGTGTAGAAGCTGATTTTGAGGTTGCATCAACCTCTTCACTGCATCTTTCCTAACTTTCTTTTAGTGCATCTTGGTCCCTGTTCTCGATTATCTTTGGGATATCTACCCCTGGGTCCACGCCTACCAGCTGATTTGTGATGGGAGAAGCAACGCATATCTGATCAGAGTTGAGCAATTCATGCTCACCATTTTGACCCCCCGACTTCAGTTGTTGATGCAGGTTGAAAATGTTGTGCCCCAGACTGTGTCCCAGGGTCCGTAAGGATCAACTCATCATCTGCCTGGGGGGTTTGAGGTCCCTCTCTCTGTAATATCTTAATTTGGCTGGTTTCAATACTTGTATTCACATCTTCAAACTCAGGACTTGTCGTCTCCGGACTGCCTAGATCATCATGATTAGTTGGGTCTCCTTGCTTCACTTTTTCAATCTCACTAGCTGTGTATCCCGCCTCTTGAAGGCCTTCCTTTGTTGTTTATTGTATGAATATGTCACTGGCGGTAGCCTTTTCTTTACTAGCCGAAAAATTCTTTGTTTGATTACTCTCATATTCAACATTATCCCCCGTAAGCATCTCAAACTAGGAGTGGGCATCCCATCTCGCGATCCCGTTCCCGTCCCGATCCCGTCCCGTCCCGTCCCGATTTTTCCGGGTCTTAATGGGATTGAATAATTTCATCCCGATCCCGTCCCGTCCCGATCTAGAATGGGATGGGATGGGATGAAGATTTTCAATCCCGCCAATCCCGTCCCGTCCCGAACTAATTTTTTAATATTAATTATTAATATTTTTATTTACTAATTTATTTTATGAACATTTGCTGAAAATTTTCAGGCTT
Source organism: Berberis vulgaris (assembly GCA_963556465.1). Classification (NCBI taxonomy): domain Eukaryota; kingdom Viridiplantae; phylum Streptophyta; class Magnoliopsida; order Ranunculales; family Berberidaceae; genus Berberis; species Berberis vulgaris. The sequence goes on from OY747131.1 coordinate 78,830,739, forward strand.
CCAGCTGCAGCAGCCTTCCAGCAGGCCTTCCAACAGGCTTCTAGCAGGCCTTCCAACAGCCTTCCAGCAGGCCCAGCAGGCCTTCCAGGCTTCCAGCAGCAGCAGCAGGCTTCCAGCAGTCCAGGCTTCTATTTGATATGTCCAGATTAGCACGCTGATCCCGTCCCGTCCCGAACCCGTTTGGGATGGGACGAGGTCGGGATGAGGTTTTTCCCATCCCGTCCCGTCCCGATCGTATGAACGGGATGGGATAGGGATGGGCATATCTCGTCCCATCCCGTCCCGTGCCCACCCCTATCTCAAACTTGTTCGACAACAATAAATTCACTGGCTCGTTGGCCATTGGTTTCTCCGCACCCACTCACTCCTTGATTTCCTCCCCCATATTATTTTTTGCACCACTCGTGCCAACCTCTGATTTTGTAACTTTATTTTTATGAGCCACTGGAACATATTGCTGTTTGACAACTTTAGCTTCCACCTTTTGTTTTTCATTATTCTCTTCGTTTGCCACATGGGATGCTTTCACATTGCCCTTGAGCCTAACTTTTTCCTGCAAAAATCCTCCTGGTGCCCAAGCAAAGAACAATAATCACAATATTTGAACCCCGGGTATTCAATTTTCTGCCAAAAGCCCCTATTGTTAGCCTTGTCTATCCAAATTCTATTAGGTAGCTTATCCGCCAAAGACATCTCCACACAAATACGGGCAGAACCCGGGCGTGATAAACATCGAGTATGATCATCCATGCGCAAAAAACCACCAAAAAAGTTCACAATTGCTTTCAAAAGTGGAGGATGAAATAAATGCAAAGGCAAATTAGGCAACCCTACCCATAATGGAACCGATATCGGATCTGATTTCAGACTGAAACCATCGTGCCAGTGAAAAGCTTTGAATATAACTCCACGAATAAAAAAGGAATCCCTCGAGAGAACTTTCTTTGCTTCCGCCTCAGATTGAAGACGGACTAAAACATGACGTTGATCAAGTAATCCTAATGAGAAATCTCCTAGGATACCCTAGGTTCTGTGGATCGAATCCTGAATATCTTCCAAAGTTGGCATGTAGCTAGAAAACTTTAAAACAATCACATGCTTCTCCATGAATGCTTCCCCACGCACTTCATCCGATGCCGTAATCCCAATTGCCGGCTCCCCATCTTTTCGGAATCTAGTTCCCTCAACATGCGTATCTGTAGTTTCCTCTGCCAAATTTTTTTTGAGCATTTGGGCAAAAGAAGGCTTAGTAGCCCCTTCGTTTACCCCAATCCCTTGATTCCCCACCATAGGGGAAGGTATGTTGGCGGCTGGAGGCGTTGTCATACCTTCCAAGAGCACGGTCTAAAAAGGCCTGCACCTTGCAATAGCCGAAAAAGGCAGCAGACCGACCAGCAGCAGACTAGCATCAGCAGACTGACCAGCAGCAGCAGACCGAACAGCAGCAGAGAGGCAGACCGACCAGTAGCAGTTCGTGGGGGCGCAATCCTTGACGGCGGCTTAGCAGCGATGCTTTCCTTGCTGAATCCTAGCCGCCACTCTAATCGACGGTTTAGATCAGTCCCATGTAGTACTTGAAGGGAATGATTATTGTTACTTATGATGTGAGTTTTTTTTTTTTTTTTTTTTTTTTCACCTCTTCACAAAAAGGAGTTGTAGGTGTTTTAATTGTGGATGTCGGAGTTCTTGCTAAGATCGCCTCAACAATCTCAAGGAAAGCTTTAGAAAACACTATGGCAGAGTGCTTTGCAGCAGAGACAACCCTTTTGTTAATTCAATCACCCCAATGCAAAACAAAGCTTCTTTTTGGGTGATTCTGGTTATCTCATTTCTATACTAAATGCTAAAATTTAGGATGATCAAACAAACATGTGTTGGATGCGGCACCCCTTACTCAGTAGCATAAAAAACTTACTTGTTGTCAATTATAATTGATATTGTAACTTTATTCCTCGTGAGCTAAACTCTGAACCCCACGAGCTAGCTACACTTGTTGGATGTATGTTCTAATTATTAATATATAATACTATAAGCTTTATAAAAAATAAAAAAAAAGTCTTGTGGTACTCCTTATGTAATATGTAAGAGTTTAAAATGCTTAAATTATATTGATAACTTCAAAGTACAATGATTATTTTTTTTTAATGTTTTTTCTATATAAAACAAAATATTTCACAAAATATTTCTTAAAATCAACTTACCCAAATTACCTAGAAAAACAAAATCACAATCCTTGCTCTTGAGTCATATGCAAACTCGTGATACCCCTAGATCACTAATTGTCATTGAGCGGCTAGACATTAAAATCACCAAGTGTAATGGTAAAACACCTTTGGCCTTTAAATTGACAAATTTGATGTTTTAAAAAGGGTATTTTCGATAACCCGCTAAAAATTATTAGCATGTACCCTGGTAGGTGCCCCCTACAGACAACCACATACGTTGAAACTTGACAACCTGGAATTAAGATCCTCCCCATCATGACACCGAAATAAACTACCCAAGAGACTAAACACAGAGGAGTGACATATAAATCGACGTTTGAAATAGGCAGAGCCTTTAAGATTTTCTTGAGTAGCTATTACTGCTTAGAATTTATCTCGAGTGGAATTGATTTAAGCGTCCGATGGTCATTCCTATCAATCTCCCTCTCATCCCAAGAGATACTTGGTATGAGTTTCATGCAGGTTTGTAGGTGGGCCCATTCGGGTTGTTAGCCTAAGCAAAGCATGAACAAGATTTCGTCAGGGTAACCGTCTCGAGCATAATAGAAACATTATTTCCTCTGGGTAACCATCCTAAGCAAGGTCAAGATTCTATTTGAGTAGTCATTCAGAGTAGGGACAAAATCCTTTTGAGTATTCATTCTTAGAAGAGTCGGGATCCAAGCTAAGTAGCTATCCCGAGCACACTCATTATTTTACCTTGTACAGTATCTTCCATTGTTCTTTGTAAATTTCAAACATCGACCACTACTACACAAAGTAAACTGATACCCAATTAGAATTTCCTCTACACCATCAAACGAACCCAAAAAATCAACTAGGGCTCTGATACAATCTATTAGGTAAGGTCTGACATCATCACACAACATACACATAAGCAAGGATTGGGATTTCATTTTTCAAGGTAATTTCGGTAAATTGATTTTAAGAAATATTTCGTTGTGTATAGAAAAATGCAAAAAAATTCAGTTGTAATTTTGAAGTTAGCAATATAATTTAAGCATTTTAAACTCTTATATATTACATAAATAGTACTACAAGATTTATAATGTCATATAAATAATATACTGCATAAGAATTACATATATAACAAAATTTTAATACTAAACTAAAGTTAAAATAGATTAAAATGTAGGGAAATTGAGATTGGCTTAACGAAAGAAATGAATATTTCAGATTTTAAAAGAAATTTTGGTAACTCGAAAAAAATAAATATTTCGTGAAATTTTGACATTTTTCAAGAAATCACATTTGTTGCACATGAGTATGCTAGCCTTACCACCTCCATAACGTTGATAGTAACCCTAGACTTATTTAAAACATCGCCTAAAGTGTACCAACGTTCGTTACAGGCCCTTGGGTATCTGTGGGTACTCAGGATAAAAAGCCCACAGCACATCACAGTCTAAAACTTGTACCACCATTTTGGGCTTTGGTGACAGCCCAGCTCAACGCTGCGAAAACATAGTGCTTCACATCCAATTTTCTCAAACACAACAAAATATCCGTGACGAGCGGAGAAAAACTTACACTCCTTTCGTTGCACGTCTCTCCTTCTTCTTCTTCTTCTCTCTTTCTTTCGAAAAAAACTCGGCCAGAACCAAACGAATCACATGCGAATTCCAGGCGCAAATTATCAAACCACCCAATACTCACCTTAACCTACACCTCATCTCTAATGGATTCAGACAACAAAAGACCCATATTTCTTTTCACCACCTTGATCAAGAAACCATCATGGTCACTCCTCCTTTTCCTCCTCACACTCCTCACCCTATCACTCATACAAATCTCCACAAAATCCATCTTCCCCTTATGGGGTGCTTTAATCACCCATAAAGACCACAGTATGGTGGAGCACCACCACCCAAGAAGTTGTTCTGGTTTTTATAGAGCAGGGGAGAGGATGGGAAAGGTGGAGGTGGTGGTGTCTATAAAGGAGTTTGGGGGTGTGGGTGATGGAAAGACATCGAATACGGAAGCGTTTCGGAAGGCGATGAGTTATTTGGAATTGTTTGGAAGGATGGGTGGTGGTGGATCAAGGCTTAATGTGCCAAGAGGGAGATGGCTTACTGGGAGCTTTAATCTCACCAGTAATTTTACACTTTTTCTTCAACATGGTGCTGTTATTTTGGGTTCCCAGGTATGTTCATTTATAATTTTTTTTTTTTCTACTTGTTAGTTAATTTTATATCAAGTTTTATTTATTTATTGAGGATACAAGTATTATGATCATAAGATAATTACATAATTTTCGGTAAGCCTTTAATGAGTTGGACTTTAACATTTGGTATGAGAGTCAAACAAACATTTTGACATTAGACTAAAATGATATGGTATTAGGTATGAATGTAGTAGCTATTCCTGTGGAGTGAGGCTAGGAAACATGTTTTGCAACTAGGATGATGTGGCATCATTAGAGGAGTTTTTTTACAACTTTGAGATACACATAAAATCTTTGGAAATTTCATCAAAAACCTGATTTCCTAACATTTTTTATTTCTGTGATATTGAAAAAGTAAATGAAGCTATCAGAGAGATTGAAATTTCAAAATGCCAGTTTGGTAAAGTTGTAGAAAATATTGTAAAAGTGGCAGCTACTTTTTGAAAAAAAAAAAAAAAAAGGATCACAGAAAGTTGTCGACTTTCTAACATTAACTAGTTGTCAGCCTTCGATGATGTTGAGATTCTCAGACTTTGATCCCAAACTTAAGAGAATTCATTGGGATTTGTATAGTATATAAACCTTCATTGATTGTTACACGAAGCTTTGAATGAATCACACATTTTGATGAACCAAGTCATTGTTTATAGTTTGGTGGTGATAATCATGGTCTTTTTAATGGCATAAATATTATAATGTTTGTTTTGGTCTTTGAGTGATGGTGGTGTGTTGGTGAACAGGATCCAGAAGAGTGGCCAGTGATAGAACCATTGCCGTCCTATGGGAGAGGGAGGGAGAGATTGGGTGGAAGACACATTAGCCTGATCCATGGCAACAATCTCTCTAATGTTGTTATCACAGGTAACCTATCATCATAAACAACACTTAAAGTTCTGTCTTCTTATATATTTTATTCTTCCTATTGGGTTTAGGCCATAATTCAACTTAGGGGCCATTTATTTTTTTGAAGTTTGAACTGATTTGTGTGTATTCAGTGAACCTACGTGTCTGTTTTTTAGTATATAAGGGCCGAAACATGAAAAACAAACAGATCTCAAGTGTTAATCAGGACTAAATGAGCTCTATTAAATTCGGGAATAAAAACTAGTACAAAAGAAAAACAGTCTTAAATATCTAAATTGTTGGAGATGGGAAACTTTATCTCTACACATGTGGTCGCATGATTGAAGAAATAAACAGCCTCTTGATGTCAAATTCTTGGTTAACAGTATTACCTTCACCCATGTGTACGTTTTAGTTGTTAATGATAAAAAAAAATTAAATCAAAGGATAACAGAAATGAAACAAAGAGAGTTGAATGAGGAGGTGTTTTCTCTTTTCTTGACGATATATTTGGATCAAATTTTATATATATTTTTATTGCCTAAAGTTCAAAAGGGAATCTGAAGGTTGTTTTGATTGACATATAGGAGAGAATGGCACAATCGATGGTCAGGGCAAAATGTGGTGGGATTTTTGGTGGAACAGAACACTGGAATTTACAAGGGGCCATCTCGTTGAACTAATGAACTCTCACAACATTCTCATCTCCAACCTCACATTCCTCAATTCTCCCTTCTGGACCATCCATCCTGTTTACTGCAGGTTTGAACATTTCACTTCTCTCCTTATAACTGGTTTATCACTGCTAAAATAATGAAAGGCATTATCAATTTCAAAGTACATGAACATGATGAAATCTTCATCGTTATTTAAATTTGTAGTGTCAAGTAATATGGTATTGCTGCAATTTATTTCAGTAACGTTGTAATCAAAGGAATGACAATACTCGCTCCTCTCAACTCTCCTAATACAGATGGTATTGATCCGGGTATGGAGATTTTGTCGCTTTTTCTCTCACCCATCATATTAGTGCAAATTGAACTTCAGATACTAATTTTCTACGTAACAATTCACAGATTCGAGTACAAATGTTTGCATAGAAGACTGCTATATTGAGAGTGGGGATGATCTAGTAGCTGTGAAGAGTGGGTGGGATCATTATGGGATCAAAATGGCCCTCCCGAGCTCAAACGTTATAGTAAGGAATGTCTCTGGTACTACTCCAACATGTTCTGGAGTTGGAATCGGTAGCGAGATGTCCGGTGGGATATTCAATATTCATGTGGAGGATTTGCATGTTCAAAATTCAGCTTCTGGGGTACGTGTGAAGACTGACATAGGAAGAGGTGGATATATAACCAACATTACCATAAATAATATTACATTGGATCGGGTGAAGATACCCATTAGGTTCAGTAGAGGGTCTAACGACCACCCTGATGAAGGATGGGATCCTAAGGCCTTACCTAAAGTAAAGGGTATTTATATCAGTAATGTGATCAGTAGGGAAACAGGAAAAGCACCAGTCTTGGATGGTATTGAGGATGCACCTTTTGAAGAAATATGTATAAGCAATGTCAGTATATTGGGGTTGTCTGCATCAGCAAAGTGGCAGTGTGAATTCATTTCTGGTGTGAGTTTAGGAGTATCTCCGTCACCCTGTCCACATCTTCAAACCAATAGTTCATCCTGGTGTCAACATTCTTAAACATCAAACGTCCAAGTTTTGTTTTGAATCACGGGGGTCTTGAACCCAGGATCTGTGACTTTACAACCCAGAGTTCACCATCTCACCAAAAATGAAATTGTCTCCCTGTGAACTTGATTTCAAGTAGTAAACTTCAGCTGGTTTAAGTTCATTGACGACACGAGATATACTTTGGAGGAACTGACCCAAAAGGACATTCATGCTTTCCATGACGTGTTTGTGAATCTCTGAAGGGATGCCGACTACTTTGCAATTTTTCTTCAGTGGAAGCAATTTGTATTATTCTAACCCAACCTTGAACTTGAATCAAATTTTGTGGATGAGATCTGAATGTGTTCATGATAATAATTAGAATCTGACACAAGGGGTCCCTCCAACCAATACACACAGCTACTGGCGTTTTCTTAACATTTTTTTCCATTAATTTGTCAGTCAGGGGCTGCTAAACCCCCACAATATTGATACCAGAGAAACAATGTTCCATGTAATTAGGAATTACTGATTCATTATTGAGATAGTGTTCTAATAGATGTACATAATCGATGATGTTGAAATACTGCAGCGACTTTGATGCTTACTAGGGAATGTAATCCAATCTCAATATAGTCCATGGGGGAAAAATAGTAATAAATAATTACAATAAATCTATATTACAAAGTCATTGCTGACTGGGACAAAGTCAAATCGAAAGAATTAGAGATAAAAGATGGTTAAGATTAAAAGTTGAGAAATGTATTGAATTTGAGGGTTGAGATTAATTTTCCATGATGACATATTTGTAAATATAAAATATGTAGAAGGGCAAAAATAATGAAAAACTTTTGAAAAAAGTTGGTGGAATGTACATGTGGTGAAAAGAGAAAATATTGTGTTTTGCTTTTAGCAAAATGAAAATTATCATAAGAGCAATTCTAGGCAGCCCAGGTTTTGCTGCCTGGGAGGGGAGGGGCGAAAATTCATTTTTGCCCCCTTATTTAAACACCTTTTCCAAAAAGGTGTTTAAAGAGGGGGGGGGGGGGGGGGGGCAAAAATGTATTTTCGCCCCCTAGGCAACAAAACCCAGACTGCCTAGACTTTCTATTACCATAACTATCTACATTGTTATCGGATTTTGGTAAAGTTAATATCGTTGAAATGCATTTTTTAAGATCTTTCCAACAAAATCATTGATCAACACGAGCGCTAAAATTTTAAATATATATTTATATAATTAAAAAACATATAAAATATTTCACATTTTTAATATTTTCAAAGCAATGAGACGGGCCGATCATACCAAAAAAATGAGTCGAGCATCTTAATGCACATTTAAACAAAAACTCTAAACTTCATATTTTGGTGAATTCAAAGATTGAGGGAGAACTCCTTCTTGGGGATTAAATTTTTTCCCAACTGATTCAAATTTGACTGATCTAACTCTAAAATTTATAATATATATTTTTACCTTAAAGTATATAGTGAAAGAGGTGTTCAGTACAAAATATTTAGCAAAAATAAAATTATATAGAGTGCCAACGGCACAGGGCACACTCTAGTCTATATTACAATTCAAAGTGATGTTTTATTATTCATTGCTGACTAGGACAAAGTCAAATAAAAAGAATTAGAGATCTGGGACAAAGTCAAATCGAAAGAATTAGAGATAAAAGATGGTTAAGATTAAAAGTTGAGAAATGTATTGAATTTGAGGGTTGAGATTTATTTCCCATGATGACATATTTATAAATATAAAACATGTAAAATGACAAAAATAATGAAAAATTTTTAAAAAAAGTTGGTGGAATGTACATGTGGCGGAGAGAGAAAATATTGTGTTTTGCTTCTAGCAAAATGAAAATTATCATAACTATCTACATCGTTATCGGATTTTGGTAAAGTTAATATCGTTGAAATGCATTTTTTAAAATCTTTCCAACAAAATCAATGATCAACATGAGCGCTAAAATTTTAAAAATATATATTCTATAATTAAAAAACATATAAAGTATTTCACGTTTTTAATATTTTCAAAGCAATGAGATGGACCGATCATACCAAAAAAATGAGTCGGACATCTAAATGCACATTTAAACAAAAACTCTAAACTTCATATTTTTGTGAATTCAAAGATTGGAGGAGAACTCATTTTCGGCGTTTAAATTTTTTTCCCAACTTATTCAAATTTGACTGAGTCTAACTCTAAAATTTATAACATATATATTTATCTTAAAATAAGCTTACACTTCAATACTAGGGATGACAACGGGGCAGATTGGGGCATATTTGAGCAAATCCATCCCCGCCCCGTCAGGAATAACGGATCCCCAAATCCGCCCCGCCAATCCGTTTATAAATTTATTTAATACCCACCTCCGCCCTGCACGGATTGGCGGATATCTACCTTGCATACATACCCGTTAAAAAAATTTCTGCATTCATACATACAGTAAATGATACATCTACAATAAACAATACTTCATTCAAAAAATTACATACAACAAATACAAAAAATTCATACATACAAAAAATACATTCGAAAGATACATACAAAAAATTACAAAAAACCATACAATAAATTGCAAAAAAAAAAAAAAAAATTGACCTAAAGAATCTGAGATCTCTGAGATTTGAGATCATATCAAATCTGAGATCAAAGATCATATCAGATCAGAGATCTCTGAGATCAGATCTCTGATGGGGAGAGGAAGGCGGATGAGGTGGGAGGCTTCGACTTTGACTGTGAGAATCAGATCTCAGATCAGATCTCAATCTCTGATGGGGGGGAGGAAGGCGGAGGAGGCTTCGACTTCGAAGTGAAAATCTGAGACTTCGACCCTTCGAAACCCTTGGCCGTGAGAGGCGAAACCCTTGGTTTCGACCCTTCGTCTTTGAGTGAGGATCTGTGTGTGAGAGGGAGAGGCGAAGACGAATGAGAATCTGTGTGTGAGAGGGAGAGGCTAAGGTGTGTGTGAGAGTGAGAGGGAGAGGGCTCTGCTGTGTGTGAGGGGCGAAAGTGTGTGTGAGAGCGAGAAGGAGAGGCTCTGGCTCTGGTGTGAGTGAGAAGGAGAGGCTCTGGTGTGAGTGAGAGCGAAGGTGTGTGTGAGGGAGAACGAGGATTTGTGAGAGATACGTTTAATCCTTTATATAGCCGAAGGGAATTTTTGTAAATTTACCGGTTAAACGGATATCCGGGGGCATATATGGCCAAATCCGTATCCGCCCCGATTAATAAACGGATACAGATCGGAAATCCGTATCTACCCCAACATCCACGAACCCTTAACCAAATCCGCCCCAAACAGGGCGAGTGGGGCGGATATCCGTGAAAATCTGCTTCACTGCCATCCCTATTCAATACTGATTCAGAGCCAAAATGGGGATAGTGAAATAGGTGTTCAGTACAAAATATTTAGCAAAAATAAAATTATATGGAGTGCCAACAGCACGGGGCATACTTTAGTTATTTTATAATTCAAACTGAGAACATGAAACAAGGACGAGGTGAGACAATTGCTATTTTTTTATTTTTATTTTTTTCAAATTTGGGTCATTGACATTTTTTATTTATTTATTAATCCATGCTCGAAGGCAACATGACTGACCCTATAGGGTTAACCAAACCAGGCCCGAATGCTACAATATTTTTGTCACTTAATATCCCCGTCGCCTCCATCTCGCATAGAGATTTGCTTTCGCTCCGGTCCATCACCTCCACCTTGCATGAAGACTCGCTTTCGCTTTGTTCCGGTCTAGTCCATCTAAGCAGCTGCATTCAATACCTGAAGGCTTATCAACGGCGGAGCAACTGGTGAGTTTCAAACCCGCGACCTCTCACAAGAAGAGTGAATGTCTGATCAACTGAGCTACAATTGGTAGACAGACAACTGCTATTTGATGTGCATGAATATTGTTAATCAAATTCAACATGATAACTTGCTTTTGGAAGGCAAGAAAATAAAATTGCAGCTGCCGAATGTTATGTTTCTTACTTCTTAAACAACTGTAAGAAAATTTATGGATGAGAAATAGATTGTTCGATGCACACCCTGTGCTGGAATCTGGATATATACATTTCGAATAGAAGGTATTGACATGGACTGGGCTGTTGAAGGAACTCTGCATGGAGTTATATGGCAATAGTAAGTGAACTGGAGTTGGTGTGAAAGGCATGCATACAGGGTTTGCTTCCAGTGAAAGCCGAAAACGTGAGAAAGACTTAGTATTAGATTGGAGATAAAGAGGAATGGATGGTGAGCTGATCTGTTAAAGTCATATACTGTATCAAAGGCCTACATGACTGTAATGTACCAGAAGTTGAATAAAGAGTTGAAGGTTCATGGAACTGAAAGTTACAGAATAGATTGAGTTGCCATAATAAATATGACATGAAATGGATGGTGACATAAGGTAAGTGATGGGAAGAACAAGAAAGAAAGAAAAATAGGAGAAAAAAGTCTTTGGATGATGAAATCTAGGTAAGGAGTGGAAAGCAATGCATGGAAGAGGTCATCGCACATTGTTCTTTCTTGAGTTTACAGTCGAACCTTCTTAGATTGGTAACTTCTCCTGAAAATTCTATGAAATGGCTCTCCTAGGTCAACAATTCACCCAGACTGTCCTCTACTATTTTGATCTTTATATAGGGTCTTAAGCAAATGAAAATATCTCTCAACATACTGTATATCTTAAATAAAAGCATTCTTATATCCGGAAACTCCAAAATTATCTTTCCCCCTTCAGCTCACTGAAAAATAGAATCATAGACATTCAACCAAAAGAGCTTCAGTTCCTAGACTTGTATGGTATATGTAGAAAAGCCTGCACAATCATGTGATTCAAACAGTCATCTACTTCACATGCAAGTCGTACAACCATGAGAACATGGACAAGTCATGCTCAGTGGAATACTTGGAACATTATGTAGAATATCCACCCGTGAAGGGGACCAATGTTCAGGCAAAGCAGTTTTATATTTGAAATGGTTTTTAAACAAAGTTTTGTGGATGCTTTAATCTGATATCTAGCTACATAGTTCAAGGAAGATCATACATTACACTGTCTGAGAAAATGTAATTGAGAGATCGTGTTGTAGTCTGACAAATAGGGTAATATGATGAAAAAAAAGCTTATGTTCCAGTAGGATACATTATCACTGATCAGGTTGCACATGTCGGATGATTTATGTAGAGATATTTATCAAATTTCTCATACAACAACTATGACCAAAACTATTAAGGTGTTCATTTTGTTGCTTGTAAAATTCTGAAGGGCAGGGGTATGGAGGAGCTCATATAAGGTTTAGTAGTAGTCTGGTAGAATATGGTTTCTGGAAGATAACAAAATAAGTTCTAGTCAATACCCCTACAGCGACCAAAATTGTACCTTCTGTCATTGAATCTTGCTTGATCCAAAATTTGAGAATGCAGTTACTGAGTAAACTATGGTAAGGAAAATTTGGATGGAAATTCAATTGCAGATGCAGTTCTAGAGAGATGTAGACTGGAATGTCGCACGATGTTGACTTGCTTGAAGGCAGTTTTTTTTTTTCCTATAAGTCAACAACTATAAGAAAGAAACCATGCCGCAGGTGGGTCTCAAACCTAGGATATGGGGGACAAATCCACACAGCCCAACACTAGACCATAACACCATTGGTTGCTTGAAGGCCGTTGGTGTAGAGTTTTATGACAAAGACTAGTGGAGTGGATTAGGGGCAAAGGCATCTGGACAGGGTGAGATATTTTTTTTTTTTAGGGCTGGCATAGTGACAAATCTGTTTGTTAATAAGTAAAGTTACAAAACTAGATGGTCAGGTTTGCTACCACCGTAAGGAAAGCATAAAACAATTGGTAAAAAAAATAGCATGAGATACAAGAGGAAGGGGAATGGATGAAGCAATCTGTTGTTTCGAAGGTGCATAGAATGTTGGTGGCATACAATATTTTTTTTGTGAAAATTTGTGTGGATTAAAGCACATATTTAAGGCAGATGCAGTGTGTGTGTGTGTGTTTTTTTGTTAAAAAAGAGATCGCATTTATTCAAACTGAATAGTGATTACAAGGAAGCTTTTTCAACTTGCTGCAAGCAAAATTATGAGCGATATGGTTTTCTTCTCTAGGAATATAACTAAAACACAAGTTGCTTTTACCACATAGTTGCCGCAAATTTGTGATGTTATGAAGAAGACGATGCCAAGGCCACTCCTTGTATGTCTCTTCATCACCTGATATGGCAGCAATAGCCACCCTTGTGAAAAACAGTTTTAAATCGAATATACAAGGAGTTGAAGGAAGTGACTTAGTAGCAGGAGTAGAATGTGGTTTTTTTTTAAATGGATTGTGGAGTGGAATAAGATTGAAAGAAACGAAGGGGATTGATTTCGTAGGAGAATCAAGAAATGGGTGTTGGAATATTAAACCCACTCTAATTATCCATGGGCCTAAAATTGTTCATGTGTTTATCCACGGTAGTACCGTGTAAATTTATGGTGTAGTTGTACAATTGGTACCCCCCATAGTTATAGTCCCACGACTCCGCTCTCACTTTCGCTTGATATATGATTGAATTCACATTCTCTAGAAGTTCGAGCTTTTAGAGAGTTGGTAATTTATCAATGGGTACAAACTAATAGGATAGATGCGACAGAAAGGGGATGGTGACAGATTTTGAGTGCTCGGTAAAGAGAAAGAAGAAAACTAAAGAATTTGTCTTTGGGGGAAGAGAGGGGGACATCAATGACTTCGTGGGTACTGAAATTGATGATACGCCAAGCTCAAAAATGAAAAACAATGACAAACTGAAGCCAAAACATATAACAACAAAATTAGTTCAAGACATTAGGGGTGGGCACAGGACGGGATGGGACGAGATGGACCCATTCCTATCCCATCCCGTTTATTCGGGATCGGGACGGGACATGATGAGCACGTACTAAATAGTCCTCCAATAAAAAATAACAAAAAAAGTTTTATCTCACATTACTCACACACCAATAATGTTAAATTTATATACATATAACTTACATAATAAATAATAATAGATATTACACAAATAAATATTAAACTTTTTTTTGGAAGGCAAATAAATATTAAATTTAATTTAGAATTAATGATTCAATTCATTTAGATTTCATATAGAATTTCATCTTACATTGATTTAATTTCAACACATCAGAAACCTTAATTTAGAAGAGTATTTTGATTAAAATAAATAATAATAAATATTAAATAAATAAATTCGGGACGGGATAGAAGGGATTGAAAATCTTCATCCCGATCCCATCCCACTCTAGATCGGGACGAGATCAGGATGAGTTTGATCAATCCCAAAAGGACCCAAAAAAATCGGGACGGGACAGGTTCGGGATCGCGGAATGGGATGCCCACCCGTACAAGACATTGATATAGGCTTTAGTATAAAGCCAAGCAATATTCATAGTAAGCTTTAACCAGGATATCTGGTAGATCGAATTGCAATGGGACAGGTCATCTGCTTCTCCCATATTATTTGTGTTGGAGATGCTGGTTCAACATAGTCCCACATCGAGTAGTGACCAATATCCTGTGAGGAATATAAGTAATTAGATATGTTTCAATAAGCGACGAAGCCTTTTGGGAGCATTTGAAAAGTTAAGCTCCGTTCATAAAAACCCCATACTCGAGCGGTGGTGGGTGTCTAAATTGGGGACAATATCATTGCTTGAGACATATCGTGTAGTGGTGGTGCCGGGGGCTTTGCTTATTCACCTCGAGCACAACAATTTGTTCCTTAGCTCTTGACTTCAACAAATCAAACATCGTCTGAAAATACCATTTCCCTCAGCATATAAAATGCATTGTTATCCCACTTCACAGTTAGCATTCCTCCCTCTTCATCTATCTCAAAGCAACAATCATGGACAAAGCAACAATCATGGACAGAGATGCAATAGAGTTTCAGTTACTAGGCTTGTATGGAATCTATAGAGAAGCCTACAAGATCACATTTTCACAGAAGATTTTATCTCAGATCACCATGGCCTTAATCATCCCTTTATCTTTCATTTACTTGGGTCAGAACCAAGCATCATAACCTTCCACTACAAAAAAAGTAAATTTAGCAACGGCGTTTTACCGTTGCTAATTATAAAAAAATCGTAGCTAAAATGAATTAGCAATAGCTCAACGACCGGCGCAATACGGTAGCTATTTGAATCAGCAACGGTAAACTTTTTCGTAGCTAATTGGCAACGGCTAACAACCGTTGCTAAGTTACAAAAATTTCGTTACTGATTCCGTCGTTTTATTTGCAAAAATTTTGTCGTTTTATTTGAGACAGCAGCAATAGCGACGTTTTTTTAAATGTTTGAGACGATTTTTGTAGTCGCAAATTGACAAAATAGAGATAGTTTTTGCCGTGGCTATTTAGCGACGGCCTCAAACTGTTGCTAAATTGAAAATCAAATCGGCAAAACAGAAACGACATTTGCCGTGGCTATTTTAGCGTCGGCTTCAAACCGTTGCTAAGTTGCAAATCAAATTGGCAAAAAAGCGACGGCATTTGCCGTGGCTATTTAGCGATGGCTTCGAAATCGTTGCTAATTTGCAAATCAAATTGACAAAACGACGGTATTTGCCGTGACTATTTAGCGACGGCTTCAAACCGTTGCTAAATTGCACATCAAATTGTCAACACAAAGATGACATTTGCCGTTGCTAACACTAATTTGCTGTAGCTAAAAAAATTACTAATGAAAATTCATTTTTTATAATGAAATTAGTTCTTTCTATTAATTTTCAAATTTCTCATTGCCTTTTTTTTGTCATTCAAAAGAAACATTTCAAACCTGAACACAATTATATTAATTTTCGTATAATCAATAACTTGTCCATTACAAAAAATACAATCCCAAACAACTTTATACTCTATCAACCTCGAATTGTAATGCAATTTCAATTTGAGATAAATTTCACTTAAACTTAAATAACTAAATAAATCAGAGTGATCGTTTATGGGACATACAACAAAAACGATACATACAACAATTCATGTGATCTTGCACACCATATCGATCATCCCACAAAATGTGTTCTACTTCAAAATTTCATATCTTCCACTTCAAAACCAATATCAATTCAACAACACCTAAACCTGAAAAATTTGAAAAAGCAGTGCATGAGAAACGTATTGAATGCTTAAGCTATGTAATACAAATCTCATAAAATTGCACATTCAAATGGAGATTCTAAGCTACAACTAAGATGCATTTTTACATTACTAATCAACATCTTATTAGATAGAATAAATTATATTTCTCACTCGGGTTCTCAATCATCCTCATAATGTCATCATATACATGAAGAGCCATATTCATGTTAAGGATCACCGGCTTAGGTGAATAATAACTGACTGTGAGTTTGAAGAACAAGTGCACAAGGAAGAAATAAGTATAGCATGACCGAAACAACCAATTGTAGAATCTAAATACAATTATGGATATATTTTTACCAAAATTAGGTAAAGGCTACCACAGAAAAGCTCATAGTATCTTGATAAATAAGCCCAAAACCAAACTACATCTTTGAAGAGTTTTTTTTCTGTGATTACAGAGTGAACAAATATTCTACTAAAAAATACTTATGCCTAAAATCCAGCACAGACAGTGGAGCACTTTCCGTTCCTTTTGTATCATTACTGTCTATAGCCTAATATATCTTAGGTTTAATGAAACATCATCGGTGCATCAGGAACTACCTGGTTTGTCTAGAGATCCTTCAGGAAAAGGTGCTGGTGTGTGAGGACGACACACTGCCACTAAGATCATGAGAAGTATAACAAGGGTGCCCAGAGCAATTCCTAAAATTGCTGCTTTAGAAATTGGAGCTGCACACATAATGCGGAAATAGACGTGATGAGATTAGAGGGAAAATAATCAGTCACTAAAAATCAATGACATGCGTCTTATTCCTACAGCAAGACCAGCTCATTTAGGTGGCTACAGACCTCATTGTGCTAATTTATTTATTTATTATTATTATTATTTTTTTTTTTTATTTTGAGTTGAAGAATCATTTTCATACAGGATTTTCTACCACTTTGCATTGATTACTTTATTTTTGCATTGATTACTAATAAAGTTTGGCTAAGGAGATATAAAACTAAATGCTGAGTTTACCTCGTTCTGGCGAGCGAGAATTGTGGCACCGAATATTAGCCAAGAGCCACAAAGATCAGGATTTCCAATGAAGCTAAAAATGAGATGGAACGTGAATAACATGATTTTACCATCCAAAGAAGTGATATAGAATAAACAACTTTTACAATGGTATGGTAATGATAGAAACAAACAACGTCATCTCTCACCTGTTTGGCGAAAACCTTGAGAAATTGTTTCCTCTGGGAATATCACCAGCAAGGCTGTTATAGGACACATTTCTGCTCAAATGCATTAACATAGGATTTTTAAGGGATATTGATATTGTTTGATTATCCTAAGACGGATCAAAGTTGACTTTGAATCATTTGATATTGGCAATAACTTACAGCAAATTAAGACTGAAGCAGTTGAACAACGATAGCAAATCCCCAGATAAATTGTTGTTCTCCAAATGCCTGGCATTATTTTGAGTCCAAATATTACAGACTAGTATAGTGGGCAACAAAAATAATCATCATCAAACAAAGTGCCATAGAAAGAGCATGTAAAAGGGCCATCAATGTGTAAACTCATAGCAAGACCACTCTTTAAAGCTTAGACCTTGAATCACTAAGACACTGAATAAGAAAAATTATTCACAGGGAAGGTACCAAACTACCAATAATTAAATTCCTTTGCATATTCCTCTTAAGACATTGAACAAATTTTTGGAAACTCACAAACAACCACTTGGAATAAACACAACTTACTCGTAATCCAGACGCCTTAGCTCCTACTATTCCCCTTGTAGTCAAACATCTCCATTTGTAGTTGGAGGAGCCTACAAATAAAATTGCCAAGAAAAGAAGATGTCAGTCTGACTCATTCACCTGTTCAATAAAATCTTTGCTTCTACTTTGGATGCTAGAGCCAAGAAAAATCACTTAGAAGCAGCAAAATCTGTAGGAAGAAATCAATCTAGAAAAATTTTCAGCGATATTCTAATTCACAGACAAAAAAAATAAAGGGCATCATGAACAACCTAATGAAAGCTTGTAAGAGTGCGAAACTCATTTTATGGATCAGGGATCCATTCCTGTTTCCCCAACACACCTACAACTATAAACATATACAGAATTCTGGAATAGATGCTGAAGATGTCATCACTTAAACATCCCATATATTTATATAATTAATCATGTTTTGGAAGAAATAAACAGACGGCGAATTGGCTCAAAAAAGAACAGTAGGAGATATTTACATGCGTATAATCTTAAAAATTACAGAAAATGTGTTACCAAGAAATAAATAAAATTTTATTAGCTTTTTCCTGATTGACCAACAAGATTCTATGGTGAGATAATTCTCCCCAAATAGGTACTTCCTATGATGAAAATGTTACCATCCTGCAAAGGGATCCCATGAATTTCAATATTCAGATAAACCTTCTTCTTAGGGTTAAAATAATTTAGAATTTTTTTTATTAATTCCCAACACTATTTTGCCATTTTCTATCTTAGGGACTTTAAGCAGTAGGCCAGCACTGTATAATATTTTACATTTCAAAAGCATAGTCATTTCTCCAAGATTTTGATATGCCATAAGATTTAATTACACACACGACACAGTGGTAATACACTTCGCTAGCAATGAAGCAGAGACATCCTCCCAACATTCCTAAATTCATCCTAAAGTGAAATGTTTGATGCACACTTTTATCAAAACAGGGAGGTGGTGCAATTTTGTGGAATTGTTCATGGCTAAATCCAAGGAAATTATGGAAATGCCTATTTCGATATTCTTCTCACTATATCAATGTAATGCTCTTATATAGGGAAAATGCCTCCTCCTCCCCCCTCAAATGTTGTTACAACATTCTTAGTGCCTAAGAAGGATAGTACTTCACATCTGTGTGGATTCTAGGGAAATTATTAAATCATTGTTCAGTATTGGTCTTCAATTCCAAACTTTGAAGACATGCTCGATAATATGCAAGGTTTTGCACTTTTACGAAGTTAGATCTAAGAGTTGGAGCACTTGCTTCATGTTGAATCGATTTTGAAAATTTTGAGAAGACATCAATTTTACTTGAACTTGAAGAATTGTGTTTTTATGGTTCCTATGGGAGCCTTTTAGAGTATGTCATTTGGGAGGAGTGTTGTCAGTTGAGGCTGGCATGTTCCTACATCAACTTCTCAAGTACACAGTTTTAATGACTTGGTTAATTTTTATCGACACTTTATTCAAGGGTTTTGTGTTATTAAATCACCAACTATTAAGCTTATTAAGACGTTCCTCTTCACTTGAATGAAAACTCAATTGAATAATTCTACTCATGATACAAAACTGTTAGCACTGGTTAAGGATCTTCGAGATTGCTTATGTCAACACTTTTATGCGAAAATGCTATGAGAAACTCATAAAATCCCCTTTATGAGAAAATCACAAGAGATATTTCAAATATAAAAGGGAGAAAATATGAACAAAGATTTCATTCAGTGAACCCATGTGAGCCTTTCATCTAAACCCAAGAAAACACATACAGAAAGCTAACCATACCTCATCTGTCTCTGTGTCTTCTACCCCTCCAAAGATTGTGTCGACATTGTTAGCTTCATCTGGACCCTGAAATCCACATACATAGATAGAAATCCAGAACATTAACCAAAGAGTTGTGTGAGTGATTAGGAGAACATGTTTTGCAAGTCTACTAAGATTTGGGTTCTTGTTACCTACCCCTTCGGTTGGTTTCCCACTCTCCTCTGGCTTTGAAGGAGGCTCCACTTCTGGTCTTCCCCTTTCAGTGCTTGGAGAGTCCATATCTTCCTCTGAAGTCTAGAATCAAAAGACAAAAACCCATTAAATCCCATGTTCAAGAGAAACCCACAAAGTGAAAACAAGGTTTTCCCTGTTTCGTCTCTCTCTCTCTCCCTCGTTTTCTCTGTATCTCTGTATCTCCCGAGTGATTCTACAGGGCCTGGGTCTGCAGCCTGGTTTGCTGCTGGGGCGAAAATACAATTTTGCCCCCCTCTTTAATCACTTGTTGAAGAAGGTGTTTAAAGAAAGGTGGCAAAATTATATTTTCGCCCCCAGCAGCAAACCCAAGCTCCTTAGAATTATTCGTATCTCCCTCGTCCTCGTTGTATCTCTGTAGAGCGATGCTACCTGTCGAGGAATCCAACGAGGGAGGACCCTCCATCTCCCTCACGATGCGTGCCTCCCATTCCTTGCACACATCACGAGGGAGATGGAGGGTCCTCCTTCACTGGTTTCCTCGACAAATAGAATTTCCCATCTCTGTGTCTCCAGCGCAAAGTTTTTTTTTTTTTTTGTATATATATATATATATATTTAATTCATTAGTAATGGCTTATATTGTAGCTATCAATTTTTATTTGTAAAACTTAACGACAGTTAATATGGCGTGGTTAAATGTTTTTTAGTGTATATATATATTTTTTTCAAAAAAATTCATTAGGGACGACTTATACCGTAGCTACCAATTTTTATTTGTAAACCTTAGCGACAGCTAATATACCGTGACTAAATGTTTTTTGTGTATATATATATTTTTTCAAAAAAATCCATTAGGTACGGCTTATACCGTAGCAATTTCAACTTTTATTTATAAAACTTAGCGACGGCTACTATGCCGTGGCTAAATGTTTTTTGTGTATATATTTGAAAAAAATCCATTAGGGACGTCTTGAGTATTGGGGTATTTTATTTGTTTTAGCATGAGTATTGAGGTTTTTCTCTTTTTGGTAAAATTTTAATAATCACGAGTTTTACCTATAAAGCTCGGCTTGTGGGCTGATTTTAGAGGGACATTTGATTTGAGTAATTTGATTAAACATTAGAGTTATTTTCTTTGTGTTTTTAGGTGAATCTCTTGTATCATTCTTTGTTAATTGTCTGTTGAACTAGCCCGTAGGATAATCACTATTATGCCCGACGTCAAATTCACACAAAGAACATCTAAATCCCTAATTTTCCAGTGTCAATTCATCCATTATTCCCCAAAGAGTTAGGGTTTCGAAATGTGACCTGAATTGCAAATTGTAGTTGCCGAAATGCTCCGTGAGCTTCTCCTCTGTTGTCTCCCATGAAATCCCTCCGATGAAGAGCTTTCCCTGGTCTGATATCATGATGGGTTTTGGGTTTTCTTCTCTGACTCTGAAGGAAGAAGAATACGTAAAGAAGAGCCGCGATGAGCGAAAAAAAAATTTGAGGAGAGGAGACGGAGATGAAGAATATGAAGAAGGATGAGTTTTCTTCTCTTCGATTTCTTCTCTCTCACAACTCAGCGATTTCTTCTCTCCCATAAAAACCCCAAATCTCTCACAAAACCCCCAAGGATGGGAGCGATTTCTTCACGCCCACAACTTCGTTTTTTTTGTCTATATATATATATTTTTTTCAATTAGGGATGACTTATACCGTAGCAATTTCAGTTTTTATTTGTAAAACTTAGCAACGACTAATATGCCGTTGCTAAGTTACAAATTTAGCGACAACATTTGCTATTGCAAATACTAATTTTCTGTAGGTAAATGAATTACTAAAGCTTTTAGCGACGACTTAAAATTGTTGCTAAGTTGCAAATTTAGCAACGGTTTGCTGTTGCTAATACTTAATTTGCTGTAGGTAAATGAATTACTAAAGTTTTTAGCGACGGTTTGATACCGTTGCTAAGTTGTAAATTTAGCGACGGCTTAAAACCATTGCTAAGTTTCAAATTTAGCGACGACATTTGCCGTTGCTAATAGTAATTTGCTGTAGCTAAAATAATTACTAATGAAAATTCAATTTTTTTAATGGAATTAGTTATTTCTATTAATTTTCAGATTTATTGTTGCATTTTTTTGTCATTCAGAAGAAACATTTCAAACTTGAAAACAATTATTTTAATTTTCACCGTAAATGATGACTAATACATTAACTTTGTTCATATAATCAATAACTTGTCCATAGCAAAAAATACAATCCCAAACAACTTTATATTCTATCAACCTCAAATTGAAATTATAAATATATATGATTCAGGGGGCTACATAAGCAGAAAACTTACATGAATTTACAATCAAGGACAGACTAAAACTGACAAATTTTGAATCAAGGTTTAACAAAAAAACAACAAAAATGATTTTGGAAAGACAAATCCGGATTCAAATTTTTTCTCCCATTCCAAAAAGGTTTTAATCCAAAAAGGATTAAAACTGACCAACTTTTTCATTATTAATAATTTTTTCTCCCATTCCAAATTCAAAGCATCTGCAAGTTTCATAGAAATCAAACAATCTTTCGGCCTGCAGAAAAACGAAGGCACTTCAACTAGTTAGAAATAGTAAAAAAAATGACTGGAAGGTGGTAAGAATATCAATGAGGATATGGGTAAAATATCAATGAGAATATGGGTAAAATGCAGGAAATGATTAAAAAAAAATTTCTAAATCATTCTCATACCTGCAAGTGGTTTTTAACATGGGCAATGCTAAGTCCTCTCACATTCATTAGTTGAAGGACTAATTTGGGAGTTGCTTCTGCAACAATCAAAGAAAAAGAAAATGATAAAGAGTTAGTAATCCTATTTATCCTTTATTCTCTACCGTTAATGCCTGACTGATATGTTTTCTTCTTTTAAGTGAAAATACAAAAACTTTGATGTATATGGATATCAAAATATTACTGATGTTCATGAAAGAAATTCTAAAACTTGCTTTCTTGTCCACCAATCCTTTCAACAGCATGAATAAAATAAATATGAAGATCAAGAGTCCAACGTAGTCTAAGCAACTTTGATTGAATATACTGCCTTACTGAAGTAGCCATTTGTTGAGGAGTCCCCAGCAGTACAGTTTTCGATGAATTTAGAACAACTAGCAGGTGCATGGATCCCCAGGCTGTAAGCACAATTCACAAAGGTCCATGATTCGTTCAAGGTGATCCAATGCTTCACTCTGTCACCAAACTCCTTGAAACAAACCTCTACATAATCTTGTAATACTTTATGCCTTCTTGGTTCACTTCATCCCTTATGTTCCCATCTAAAGCCAAAAAACAATTGTCACAACTAATTATTGTTCTTAACCTTATAATCGTACAAATTGAGGCCTTTCAGAATAGTAACCAAATCTTCAATGACCACTTTTAACTTTTCGAAATTGACCTATTAGCAATTCATTCACATCATTTTCTTCATTATCTTCACATCTTCCTAGAAATTAGTGGAGGAAAAAAAAAAAGCAAAAATAAGTTGTTCAAATTCAGAGAACACAAAATAATAGAGGAAATTTTTTAACAAATTATAAAATTGTCTAGGATAAGACTACATATATCCTTCCTTGATAATTACTTTGCAAACAAATGAGTTGCACTAATTTAGTGACAGCTAATATACCGTGGCTAAATACTTTTTTCTGCATATTTTTTTTCAAAAAATCCATTAGGGACGGCTTATACCGTAGCTACAAAATTTTATTTGTAAAATTTAGCGACAGCTAATATACCGTGGCATGCATGGTCCAAGCCTGACCCAGGTTGGGTTGTGCTCAATTCAGATGGATCTCTCACTGAAACTCGCGACCCAGATGGTACAGTTACTGGACTACATGGTGGGTACGACGCTATCATTCGTGATCACAGGGGAGATGTAATCACGGCAGGGGCAGGCTCGGTAGTGGGTCGATCCGTTCTCCTGCATGAGCTACAAGGAGCTGAAATGGGCCTTACGCTAGCAAAGCAACACAATTTGAGGAATGTGATTATGTGCATGGATTCTATGAATGCATATAAATGCCTAACTACCAGCATAGCTCCCCCATGGGAAGCTCGAGTCACTGTGAGACGCATGAAGGCAGCACTACGCTTCTTTGATCAGTTTAAAATTATGCATGTGTTTCGTGAGGTTAATCAAGCTGCGGACAAACTAGCGAGTCTCTGACCCAGTGCGGAATTCTTAGAAATACTGCCAAGCTCTTTTGCTGAAGATCTCAAAAAGATAGTATTTGATGATAAACGAGGACGGAAATATATGAGATTGTAATTGAAAATTCCTCTATTTTTTCAGTGGTCTGGGGAGCCCATATACACCCCGCACTTGCCTTTCAAAAAAAAAAAAATATATATATATATATATATATATATATATATATATTTTTTTTTTTTTTTTTTTTTCAAAAAATCCATTAGGGATGGCTTATACCGTAGCTACCAATTTTTATTTGTAAAACTTAGCGACAGCTAATATACTATGGCTAAATGTTTTTTTTATATATTTTATTTTTCAAAAAATTCATTAGGGACGGCTTATATCGTAGCTACCAATTTTTATTTGTAAAACTTAGCGACAACTAATTTACCGCCGCAAATGATTTAATTAGCTATAGCTTGTTCTGCATTTAGCCACGATTTTCCCGACACAAGCACAATTTATTTGTAAAACTTAGCGACAGCTAAAATGCCGTCGCAAATGTTTTAATTAGCAAAGGTTTATTTTGATTTAGTCACGATTTTCCCATCACAAACACAGTTTTTATGATTTTTGGTTTCGGCAGTTACTAAAAGAATTAGTGACAGTTTTTTGCCGTCGCAAATCTTTTAATTAGAGACGATTTTTTAATTCCATCTCTAGCATTTGTAGCCATTGCATCTTTTTTTGTAGTGTACAAAAGGGTCATAAGTGTTATCCCAAAAGTGTGGAAGCGGGTTTTGGTCACTTTCTTATGGTACTTCATCATCATTTTAGGCTACAACATCATAGCACTTCCAATCGTTGTATATGTCATCATGGACCTGCTTTAGTTCCTGTTGTTTCGATTCTTTCCACCGTTTACTTCATTGGATTTGTGTGCATAAACATTGCGTGACACCTAGCTAGTGTGGTGTCTGTGTTAGAAGACATGTATGGAATTCAAGCCATGATCAAGAGCATGAAGCTGATAAGAGGAAAGACGTTGATTGCAAGTGGAGTTTTTCTCATGATTCATGTCTCCCTTTTCACGGCACAAATAGCTTTTCAGAAACTGGTCGTACACAGAGAATTACTTGGAGCTGTCAATAGAGTTTGTTATGGGCTTCTGTTTTCTATGTTGATTCACCTAGGTCTCGTGACTCTGAACAATAATCTACTTCGAATGTAAGTCACACCATAATGAAAACATTGACAAATTATGCTTAGCGGATCACTTGGAAGTTTATGGTGGAGAGTATGTTCCACTGCTGAAGGGAAAAGACATTCAGCCATAGCAATTTTATGTTTAAGATTGTTTTTAATAAGTAATTTGTGGACGTTACTTTTGATCGATATATAGTTCGAAGAAAGTCAGGCATTATATTAGAGATGTCTTTCTTTGAGGAACATGATTTAGAACTCATGTCGTAGTTCAGAAGAATATGTTTGTTTGATAATAAATGGAAGCGTTAAGTTTTGAAAGGATGTAAAGAATGCCAAGAAAGCGAGACAATCTAAAAGGGAAGATATAAGTCAGAAAACGAAGTAGTTCAAGAACTCAACAATGAAATATGTTACATGTTTTGAATGAACTACTATGCAAAATAACAGGTTCGATCAATTGATTATAAATGTATATGATCTAACAATGGAAACTCTTATTAGCCTGTGTTTCTAAATTCCCTACGTGTATTATTAAATTTTTCTTAATATTTTGAAGAAGAATTTCGCTATTGGGTTTGCTTATTTTATGCTTTTACATTGATGTTGAATTTCTTATGTTTGCCTGTCAATGTAATTCCACTTTTTCTTATGGGGTGTTTGCCAAAAGATGGTACTTGTTAGTGGCTCCGAATATGTGTTTGTTTATGTCTAATACAATTTACTTGTTTTTGTGTGTTTTAGACTTGAAGGTGTTTGATTTACAAGTAGACCCTTAACATAAAACAATTGGTTGTAAGTGCCATATTTTTTTACGTCATGGAATAGATAGGGTCCAAAGTAGATGAATGGGATTACTTTTATATAGGAGAACCAAGAAATCAGTACCAGCTACTAAGCTATGACAGAAAATGGATGGTGACAAACTGAGAATGACTGGTAAAGGCGAGAAAGAAAATAAAAGAATGAGTCTTTGGAGGGCATTAACGGCTTCGGGTACCAAAATTGACGATAAGACCAAGCTTAGAAGTGAAAAACAATGGATGATTGAAGCCAAAATATACAATAAAAAAAATAGTATTTTGACATATTCATATGTTCTTAGTATAAAACTAAACATTTCATAGTGAGGTTCGCCAGAATGTCTTTTAGATTATTTTCCTACATCAGCACATCCTGTGTCATTTGTTCCTTAGTTCAGGACTTTGACCAGCAAAACTTTGTATCCAACATACTACATCTGTAAACATATATATAAAAGAAGCATTGTCCTCCCCCGAACTCCGCGCTCATTCTCCCTCTTCGTCCCTCTCAAAGCAAGAATCATGGACAGAGATCCCGTAAATTTTCAGTTTCTAGGCTTGTGTGGAATCTATAGGGAAGCCTACAAGATCACATTTTCACAGAAGATTTTATCCCAAATCACCATGACCTTAATTCTTCCCCTATCCTTCATTTTCTTGGCTCAGATCGAAACATCACATTTCCTCTTCACAAACATCCTCCGTTCTGAAGACAGTAGTACTTTGTGGCTAACAAAGGCTGCATACAACCTTTTGATCCTAATAGTCTCCCTCCAATCGACATCTGCTATGGTGTACGCAGTTGCATGTATCTACACTGCACAAGAAGTAACCTTCAAGAAGGTCATAGCCATTATTCCGAAAGTATGGAAGAGGCTTTTGGTCACTTTCTTATGGTACTTCATCATCATCTTAGGCTACAACCTCATAACACTACCAATCATTGTATCCATCGGTCTATATCTAATTATAGATCAAGGCTCCGCTGTCGTTCTTGCTGTTCTGATTCTTAGCACCCTTTACTTCATTGGATTTGTGTGCATAAACATTGTGTGGCACCTAGCCAGTGTGGTGTCAGTCTTAGAAGATATGTATGGCACTAGAGCCATGTTCAAGAGCATGAAATTGTTAAAAGGAAAGATGTGGGTTGCAAGTGGGGTATTTCTCAAGCTTCATTTCTCCTTTTTCGCGATACAACTAGCTTTTCAAAAACTAGTTGTATATGGAGAAACACTTGGCATGATAAATAGAGTATTTTATGGGATTCTGTGCATGGTGCTGTTTTCAATATTGATTCACCTTGGTCTGGTGATTCAGACAATCATCTACTTCGTATGTAAGTCACACCACGTTGAGGACGTTGAAAAATTATGCTTGGCGGATCACTTGGAAGTTTACAGAGGAGAGTATTTACATCTGAAGGGGTATGATGTTCAGTTAGAGCAGTCGTATGTTTGAAATGGAATGGTCTCTAATACGTGTTTGGGGATGCTGTAATCCAATTTCTGAACTGTATTTTTTATCAGGAAGATTTTACATTACATCTATCAACAATGTGTTTCTTGTTGAGATTTGATTGGATATTCAACATATTCTACGAAGATCTAAGTATATTTTGTTGATATTTGATTTGATACTCAGCATATTTTGTGAACATCTCATAATATTCTGTAAAGATCTCAGCTTTACAGACACAAAATAATCTACTCCTATGTACAACTCTTTAGAATAATCTCCTTCTATGTAGACTTTATTTTATACATGTATATATACAGTGACGGAGCCAAGTTTTTGTTGAGGGGGGAGGGGGGGGAGTGATGTCATAATTAATTAAATATAATATAAAAATTAGTTACTTTAACATGATTTTTTTTTAAATACAGCAAAAACGGGAGTACAACAAAGACATTCATTGAAGATGATTACTACTATATTCATTAAAGATTATTACTACTTCTAGAAACACAACACAAGAGAAGGGTTTGAATCATTGATTACTACTACATGAAGAAAAGGAGGAGGAAATTGGGTTGCTTACGATTTTTTTGTGGAGATGACCAACACAGTGATTAATGAAGGCACCTGGTACCTAGAAGAAGAAGAATAAGGTGGTTTGGACCCTGCTGGATCTTGTGAAGATGAGCTCAAATAACTCAATAGTTATAGATCTTTGAAGATGGTGAAATATGGGGGTTTCCCTCATCTTATCCAATCGATGGAGTGTGAAGAAGAAATTGTGGATTTTGGTTTCTTGGAGAGATTTGAGGGATTTAGCCTCTATCTCTAACTCTAAAAGTAGAGTTTGGATTTGATACATACATGATTTGAAGGATGAAGTCCTGGTTGAACTGAAAAGTAAGAATAGAGGGGCAAATAAAAAAACTAATTGGAGGACAAATAAAAAATCTCAAAAGTCAGTGGGGGCAAGTGGGCACTTGCCCCCACGTGAATCCATGCCTGTATATATATCATTTTTATAATTAATGATCAACATCAAAAAACAGAAATGCATTTTCTCATCTCTAAGTTTTCATGGTATCAGAGCGTTGATCCTAACGTCTCTACCAAGCTTCCGCAAATTTTTATGGATGATACTATTCAATAAGTGTCATCCAAAACACTCCCAACACCAACAAAACCATCAACCAAGAAAACAAAAATACTACTCATCAAACCATGTCTTTTTTCACCATTGACCCATTTGATCATCTTTTTATTCATACCTCAGATCATCCAAGTATGATTCTTGTGCCAAAGGTTCTTGATGGAACCAACTATGCTATGTGGAGACGTTTCATGTTGGTGAGTCTTAGTGCCAAAAACAAACTAGGATTCATCAAAGGGACTATACCTACACCAAGTGAATCTGATCCTAAATATTCAGTGTGGCAACGATGCAATGATATGGTTATCTCTTGGATTCTTAACTCTTTAAATCAAGAGCTTGCCAATAGTGTCTTCTATGTGGAAACTTTTCTAAAATCTAGTTGGATCTGCAAGAACGATTCTCACAAGGTGATTTTACTCATCACTATCAGATTCAATGTTCCATTGTGGAGTTAAAGCAAAATCAGGATTCCATCTTCACATATTACACCAGGATAAAAACGCTATGGGATGAGTTGGAAATGTGTGGTCCAGCTATTCCATGCACTTGTGGAGGACTCAAAGCAACTCTCAAACAAAGAAGAAAGGGTGAACCTTGGACAGTTTCTTATGGGTTTGAATGAGACATATTCAGTTGTTAAAGGGCAAATCATGTTTATGCACCCTTTACCAACTGTTAAGAAAGCATATTCACTTTTATGTGAGGAAGAAAAACAAATAGGACTACCTGAACACAAGATTACTGAACAGGTTCATGCCATGAATGTCAGACAATCAGATTTTGCTTCACAACGCCAGAATTTCTCTCGGACTTGGACGCCTGGCTCATCAAAGACACAAGGGTCTAAGAAACTGATTCATTGTACCTATTGTGATGGAACTATACATACAATGTAGAAATGTTTTGATTTGATTTGATTTCCTATTGGACAAAAACTTCACGGCAAGGATGTAAAACCTCCAAATCGAGCTTGAAAGGTTTCTACAAATCAAACGGGAGTTGAATCATCTGACATAGTCACCAAGGCCACCCAAACTTCTGATCAACCTATTCAATTCACTCCTGAAGAATTCTCACAAATCAAAGCTTTTTCCGAAAAGAAAAAAGCACTATCTCAGCCAATTATACAGGTAAGTCTACTCCATTTTGTTCATCATCCATAGCCCAACATTTTAAGTCTCTTCATTTGATCATTGATAGTGGTGCTACAAATCATATAGCTATTTCAGTCATAGATAAAGTCAATGTCCTTATGTTTTCTCAAGTCACCTTACCAAATGGTTCTTATGAAAAGTGTTGGTTCTGCACATATTACATAAAACTATGTGTTCATGATGTTCTCTGTGCACCCTCATTTCATATGAACTTTCTTTCTGTCAGTCAACTCATATCTTCCCTCAATTGTTCCAATCACTTCTTTCCTACTTTTTGAATATTGCAGAACCTAGCTACGAAGAGGATGATTGGTATGGGGAAGCAGAGTAAGGGACTGTACTATCTTATATCACAATCAGAGTTGCGTTCGCCTTCACCAGCCTTCTATCAAGTTTCTTTCCCATCAGCAACTATTTGACATAAAAGACTAGGACATTCATCCAAATTGCCTTCTCAGTTTCTGTCCAAAATAATTTCATCTTTTCTTCATGATCCTCAACATTCATGTGATGTTTGTCCTTTGGCAAAACAAACAAGATTATCTTTTCCTATAAGTTCTATTCAAAATACTTATTCTTTTGATTTTATACACTGTGATATTTGGGGTTCACCTAAAATTGAAACACACATTGGTGCACATTATTTCTTAACTATTGTGGATGACTACACCCATTTTACATGGATTTTTCTTATGAGATTCAAATCTGAAACACAAGGCTTGTTAAAAACATTCATCACTTTTGTCAACACTCAATTTAATTGTCAAGTTAAAAGCATACAAAGTAATAATGGTCTAGAATTCATTTCTTTAAATCCATTTCTCTCTACTCTTGGCACCCTGTTCCAAAGTTCATGTCCACACACACCTCAACAAAATGGTGTTGTCGAAAGAAAACATTGACACTTTCTCAACGTTAGTCGTGCCTTGAGATTTCAAGCAAATTTTCCATTGAAATTATGGGGTGAAAGCTCACTCACTACCACTTATCTCATAAATCGACTTCCTACCCCAGTTTTGAATCATAAATCACCATATGAGCTCTTATGTGGCAAACCTCCCACATATACACACCTACGTGCTTTCAGTTGTCTTTGTTATGCCACCAACTTGCAACTTTTGGCCAAATTTTCACCAAGAGCTCATCGATGCATTTTTGTTGGATATCCTTCAGGTAAAAAAGCCTACCGAGTTTATGATCTTACCACTCGACAGTTCTTTACTAGCCGTTATGTTGTTTTCCATGAAAGTACATTTCCTTTTTCCACTCCCATTTCATCCAATTTTTCACCGTCAATCTCTCTACCTTCCATATCTCCTGACTTCAATGATATTCCAATTCCAATTTCCTCCTCTACTCGTAACTCATCTACCGAGACACCTCATTCATCTCACTATTCTCATGATCTCTCACCATCATCACCAAACCCATCTCCTTCTCATTCATCAACCGAGACACCTTCTCCTTCTCCACACTTAAACACATCTTCTCCTATTTTTTGTTTCAGCGAACGACCTAGACAACCCTCTGTTCTTCTTCGTGACTTTCATTGTGGCCAAGTTGGTACATCATCTTCCTCTACAACCGTAGGCAAGTTTTCCTCTTCTCGGTCAGGTACTAAATATCAATTATCAAACTTTATTTCCTACCAGTCATTATCTCCTTCTCATTTGTTATTTGTTAACACAATTTCTAGCACATTTGAGCCTACAACATATGAACAGGCACTACGTGATCCAAAGTTGTGTGAAGCAATGCAAACTGAGTTCACCGCCCTTGAAAATTAAAAGACATGGTCCCTAGTTCCATTATCTCACAATCATCATCCCATAGGCAACAAATGGGTTTTCCGAATCAAATATAAATCAGATGGCTCAATAGAATGGTACAAACCACGTTTGGTAGCCAAGGGATATGCTAAAAAAGAAGGCTTGGACTATCACGAGACTTTTGCTCCAGTTGCTAAGTTAACCACAGTTCGTTGTCTCCTTACCTTGGCAGCTGTTCGAAATTGGTCATTATTTCAAATGGATGTCAACAATGCTTTCCTTCATGGCGATTTGCATGAAGAAGTGTACATGAAGCCACCATCACGACTTTGTCGACAGGGGTTTAAATTTGTGTGTCAATTTCACAAGTCCCTTTACAGACTCAGACAAGCATCTAGAAATTGGTTCTCTAAGTTCTCAAAAGCCATTAAACTGGCTGGTTTTTCTCAATCACAATCAGATCACTCTCTTTTTGTCCAAGAAAAAGACTCAACTCTAACCATGGTTCTGTTTTACGTGGATGACATGATCATCACAGGAAACAATGACAAAACTATTCAAGATCTCAAGTTTTTTCTTTACAAACAGTTTCACATAAAAGACCTTGGTAATTTCAAGTATTTTCAAGGTTTGGAAGTAGCAAGAGCAAAAGCTGGGATCGTCATATCTCAGCGAAAATACATACTGGAGATTCTTGATGATGTTGGACTTCTTGGAGCTAAACCTATTGACTTTCCCATGGAACAAAATTTGCGGCTTACAAATGATCAAGGTGAATTATTGAATGATGCTTCACGCTACAGAAGATTAGTGGGACAATTACTTTATCTTACAATTACTCGATCGGATATCATGTATTCTGTGAACATCTTAAGTCAATTTATGCACACACCAAGGAAACCTCATTGGGATGTTTCTCTTCGTGTTGCGAGATATTTAAAGAACAGTCCAGGGCTCGGTTTACTATTTTCTTCCAACAACTCTTTACAACTAAGAGCTTATTGTGATGCAAATTGGGCAAATTGTCCTATGACAAGAAGATCTACATCAGGTTACTGTGTATTTCTTGGAAATTCTCTAATTTCATGGAAGACAAGAAGACAAAAAACAGTCTCCAGGTCATCTGCTAAAGCTGAGTATAGGTCCATGGCTGCTGCAACATGTGAACTTTCTTGGCTTAGATATTTGTTTAAAGATCTGCAGGTTCGTTTGAAACCGATTACTGTGTTTTGCGATAATCAAACAACACTCCATATTGCTGCAAATCATGTCTATCATGAACGTATTAAACATATCAAACTTGATTGCCATGTTGTGAGAGAAAAGATCCAAACAGGTGAAATTGTTACCAAATTTGTTCCCTCATATCTTTAGTTGGCTGATGTCTTCACTAAGGCTTTAGGAGAAAACATTTTTACGAAGTTAATAAGCAAGTTGAACATTCTCGATATTCATGCTCCAACTTGAGGGGGAGTGTTGAGATTTGATTTGATTTGATTTGATTGGATGTTCAACATATTTTGTGAAGATCTCAGCATATTTTGTTGAGATTTGATTTGATTTGATACTCAACATATTCTGTGAATATCTTAGAATATTTTGTAAAGATCTAGCTTTTGGCACAAAATAATCTCTTCCTAGGCTCCTTAGAATAACTTCTTTTTATGTAGACTTTATTCTATACATGTATATATATATATATGATCTTTGTAATGATCAACATCAAAAAGTAGAAATACATTTTCTCATCTTTAAGTTTTCACTTGTCATGAGCATAATTAAGAGATAATTTTGTGGTCGTGTCTTAATAGTTGGTAGCAAAGCAAAACAGAAATCACAAGGTAGAAGTAATTAAGTTTTAGTCGAACTTCATTTTAATTAGGCCAAAATCTGATATTTTGCTTTCACGCTTGAAACCGTTTAACTCTTAGGGTTGGAACTTTCAACTGCATTAACATTATAGTTAAATTATCAGTTATCAGATTTCTATGAAATCCAATTTAGCAAAAATATGACCTTCAGAATTTTTTTTTTATCATTACATCCATATTTCTGATCCTAATCTGGAATCTGTGTTGTGACATACAGAACTCTACCAAATGATTGACTTAGAAAATGTGCAAAAAAGGTCTTGTAATTATCTACAGATGAGAGAGACTGGAGGGGTTATATAGAGTCCTGATGCCATCCAACTGGTGCTTCTGCAGTACCAAAAGATTCTGTAAAAACAGAACATTATGCTAGTGGTTGAAGACATTTGAAGAAGAGTTGTGTGCCAATTGGCAAACAATAAAGTAAATAAAACTAACAAGAATATAGCTCACCAGCACCCAGCATAGGATTCTCCGGTCTTACCCCCTAAAATATTCCAATATATATTGAAACTCTGATAATAACACACCATATTTCACTCTCAGCGTGTGTATGGTTGGATGAAATTTTATGCCATGAAAATTCATGAGGGGACTCATATATTTTAGGTTAAATTGATGTATCACTTCACATTCACCATTTAATTTTATGATCAATGGTGAGAATAGAAGTCCCATGAACATGAGAATCTCACTCCTTGGTCCACTAAGACATGTGATTCTCATGTTCAGGACTTTCATTCTCACCATTGATCACAAAATCAAATGGTGGATGTGGAGTGATACCTCAAATTAGCATAAAATATGGAAGCCCCCTCATGAAATCCCATGGCATTTTCATGCAACCAAACACACCCTTAACATTTATATATATATATAATCAAGAATAGACCTATAAAAAGTTTATATGTTGCCAATTTTTTTTTATTTTTTATTTATTATTTTTTTCTTTTCTGATGAGCGCGACGGAAAGACGAATAGTATGAAAGTGCTAATCACTTGAAAGATGGGTTTGAGTGAAAGATGGGTTAGAAATTAAAAAAGATATATAAGATAAGACTTTTTTGGTGCTGGAAGAGTTCAACAATCCAAGTCACTGATGACGACATCAAGGTTAGAATACAAAAGCACACAACCATAAGATTAATTAAGACAAACAAGCTTTAAATTTTCATGGATTAGTTCGCCCAAAAAAGTCTTTTAAATTGCCCAGAATGACTTACTTGACTTTGAAAAATCAAAGTCTATCTCAAGACTATCCATCTCATTGAACATTTTAAACCAATTTGAGTTCCCAAATTCCACAATCAATCTTCCTTAGCTTCCTTTCTCATCTCTGTCAGAGAAAGAAAAAAAGAAATCATGGATAGAGAACCCGAAGAACTTCAGTTCTTGGGCATGTTTGGTATGTATGGAGAAGCATACAAGATCATCTTCACATGGAAGAAGATCTTCTCCAAGCTCACCTTGGCTTTGATCCTCCCTCTATCCTTTATCTTCTTAGCTCAACTCGAAGTATCACACTTCCTATTCCGTAACATCCGCTATGAAGAATACTCTTTACACCATTATCGACCAAATAGTCCTATGTACAATAGGATAGCCAGCCGGATAACATCTGACTGGATTAATTACTGGTTGTTCAAGGCTGCATACTTTGTTTTTCTTCTCATCTTATCCCTCCTATCAACGTCCGGTATTGTCTATGCTGTTGCTTCCATCTATACTGGTAAAGAAGTGACCTTTAAGAAGGTCTTGAGTGTTGTACCAAAAGTATGGAAGAGGCTCATGGTGACTTTCATATGGAACTTTGTAGCAATATTTTTGTACAACCTTCTAGCATTTGGACTCTTAATTGCTATCATAGCAATCTTCGATGAGTCTTCCGCTTTCACTCCAGTTTTTATCACCCTTGCCATCTTTTATGTTGCTGGATTTGTGTATGTGAACCTTGTATGGCACCTAGCTAGTGTGATTTCGGTATTGGAAGACACATATGGATTTAAAGCCATGATGAAGAGCAAGGAGTTGATCAAAGGTAAGAGATGGGTTGCAAGTGCAGTCTTTCTCAAGCTTAATGTCTCCTTTTTCGCTATACAGATCGCTTTTCAGATACTAGTTGTACATGGAGGATATCGGTTTAGTTTGTTGGCTAGGCTGGGTTTTGGGGTTTTGCTTGTGGTGTTGCTCTGCTTGTTGATTCACCTTGGTCTTGTGATGCAATCGGTCATTTACTTCGTTTGCAAGGCATACCACCATGAGAGTATCGACAAATCATGCTTGGCGGATCACCTGGAAGGTTATGCAGGGGAGTATGTTCCTCTGAAGGGGAAGGATGTTCAGTTGGAATCATTTTATGTTTGAAATGAATGAATTCTAAAGATTAATGGTAACAATTAATACTACATATCTTTCTGGGAAGAATTATGTATGTACTTTATGAATCAAAGATATCTTCTCATTGTATTGTGGATGATAAGTGAGACATCATGTTTTGGTGTAAGGTTTGTATTAATTAATGTTGCTTATGTGTTTTCTAAAATATTTGCATTAACTATTTTATTGATCAAAGTTTTGGTTGGTGAGGGAGAACAAAATATCTACATCACCAGAACAGGTCAACACCACAAGCATCTGTCATGATTACTTCTAATAATAATAATAATAATAAATAAATAAATAAATAAATAAATATTGAGTTTGAATCGGGCCTTGAAATGTCCTAGTGTATCCATTGACTATCTTCTAGAGCTGGAAACCCCATCTCAACAAATAAATAAAGTGAAATAAAATGAAAAATAGATTTGCAGATATTGATAACTAAACTAAGAGCCCTTCTAGGGGGCGAGGTCCAGAGCGCGAGGCTCGTGCAAGGCCCACCCACTACCATCCATCATCCTAGAGATGCCCACCATGCATCCATCTCTAGGATGATGGATGGTGGTGGGCGAGCCTCGCCCCTAGAATCAGGGCTAAACTAAACAATCCCTCAACTCCACAAATATTTAGGGTTGCTTCCTATGCGCATTGTCAAACCAAATAACGAAATGTCAAGAACTAAACAAAACTAGGAACCTGAAAGCATAATATAAAGGTTGTTACTATGGGCACCTGCCAGCTCCACTTTCAAGCACCACTACTCCCTAGTTCTCTCTTCTCAATAACACCACCATTAAATGACCCAAAATCTCTCATTTTTATTCGATTTCGAGCGTGAATGAGGTAGATTCTTTGACTTCTCACGAGTAACAACTAGGGTTGAAAATCGAACCGACGGTTCGATTTTTCAACTAGACCGTGAACCTAATCGACTTTGGTCGGTTTCAAAAATTTCAAACCGAAATCGAACCGACCATTAACAAAACCGAACCGATTCTAATTTATACAAACCATAGCCAAACAAAATTGACTAAAACCGACTGACTATTTTTAAAAAAATATAATATTTTTATGTAAAATATATATTATTTATTATATATATTCAGTCAGTTCGGTTTTGTAGGTCAAAATCACAATCGAACCGACTACTTCGGTTTTGAATTCTTTAAAACTGAAATCGAACCGATCAGTTTGGTCGGTTTAATTGGTTTGGTCGGTTGTTTTTCAACCCTACTAACAACATTTCTTCTACCCCTCTCAACCTCTATTTCAATTTGTTCAACCTCCTTTAACCCTTTTCTCTCATCTCTCATTTTTCCAAATATCTTCTTTCTCAATTTTTAACTTTTTAGGCTTAGAACTTTAGTGTTTGAAAATTTTAGAGGTGAAATGGAAACACAAACATAAAGCAACTGAAGCGAAGATAACAAAAAATAAATAAATATATAAAATTAAACGAACATGACGAATTCAAAATAAAATAAAATTATGAAGTGTCTAATTAGTAAATCATGCAAGACTAAGCTTAATCTCGCAACATATGTTGTTAAGCCTTAATCTCGCATGATTTAAGACGTGTAGTAAATTTCTTTTCTATTTTTCACCCAAATGCAGTCGGTGTTGCGAGACTAAGGCTCAATCTCATAGCATATGTTATGATTTCAGGCTAGTATTTTTTTTTTTTTTTACCCAAATGTTGCCCGTTATGCCAGATTAAGGCTAAATCTCGGAACATTTGTTATGATATTAAGCCTCAATATTCAATCTAGCATGATTTGTTGTTTTTTCATATTCAACAGTTCAAAAAAATTGAATTTGTTTTTTTTTGTTTTTGTTTTTTTTCATTTTGGTTTGTCATCTTCGTTTCGGTTTGTTTGTGTTTCATCTTCATAAACACTTCCTTCAACTCTAAATCACCCCAAAATCTTTCAAATACCAAATTCCCAATCCCAAAGAATTAAAAATGAAAAGTGTCACAACATTTGCTGCCATATTAAGCCTTATTCTCACATGATTCGTTGTTCGAAAGTTAAAAAAAATAATTTGTTGTTTTCATTCATTTTTTCTTCTTCTTGGTTTCGATTTGTTTTTGTTTTGTGTTTACTCTTCATAACCACTTCCTTTAACTCTAAATCACCCAAAAATTTTCGAACTCAAAATTCCTAATCTGAAAGAATTAAAAATAAAGGTTGAGGGAAGGAGAGATGAGAGGAGGTTGAACAAACATAGAGATAGGTCGAAAGAGGCAAAAGGAAGTGTTGCCAGTCGATAGAGGTCGGAGAATCCATCTCATTCTCGCTCAAATTCAAGAAAAATGAGAAATTTGGACATTTAATGGTTGTGTTGCTTAGGATTAGGGTGGTGCTCGAAAATGGAACTGGTAGGTGCACATAGTAACGACCAATTAAAATAGCCAAGTTGAATTAGATGGGCTGATAATCAATGCATCCCATGCACTTTTACTAGCTACACATTTTTTTTACATGAATTGAGGAGCATTTGTAGAGATGAGCTAAAACTTTAGCAACTTATTGTAGGCAATGAATTTCAAGTGTATTTAGTGAGTGTTTACCATAATTCAAAGTGCATTCATTGATTTCCTACTATACTCACTATTTTGAAGCATTGGTAGAACAAATAACAAAATGCCAAGTAGTAAACCACAATTAAAAGTAACTAATAGTCCTTTTTATTTTCAATATGTCACATATAAAATAAAATATTTGAATAAGATGGGGAGGAAACAATGCATCATCTCCAATACTACATGAACTCTCTAACTGAAATCTAGTACATTTTTTAATTGTTGAAAACCTCTATTATCTCATTGGTAACTTCTTGTGTATCTCTAGAAATTCCAATTAGTCCTCTTCTTGAAAAGCCCACATAATACAAACCGTTCTTTCCCTTCCAAAAGATTGGAAAACTATTCTGAGGCATTCCAACTTCATTAAAAAAAATCATCACCACCCTGCAAATTGCATTTAGGAGACACTTGTAAGTATAAATACAATCACTTTTGGGATGAGTTAATGTTCTTGATATAAAATCAAATAGTATGTACCTTAAGCCAATGGCATAGAGTGTTTAGCCATTTTGTTGCAAATATTATAGCTTCACATTGACGCACATCAGCATTTGCAAATGTAACATTGTTTCCATCAACGTGTGATATTGATGGTACTACATAATGATAATGGCGTATTGGAAGCGTTAAAATGCAAGAGCAATGTCTTACAATTAAAAAAAACACCCTTGAATCCTCAAGGATTTGTCTTGAAATATCAAGAACAAATACATAAACTATTTAAAACAAACTCTTATTGAAAAAAACATGCCAATACACAATAAAGTCACTTGTATATATAGACAGCATAATACTTACAAGAATAACCAACACGAATAACTACCCTAACTAGGAATAACTCCCTAACTTCCCATAACTGATTATGACAGATGTCAGTATGTAATATCCTAGTGTTTCTTCAATTTTGATGTGTTTTTCTCATCTTCTTCTTGTTCTACATTAGTCCCTCCGTTTTCAAAATGACTTGCCCACGAGTCAATTGAAGGAACAACTTTGTCAGCATCCGCATGGTTAGCATGCAGGTCCCTGGCATTGAAACTCTTGGAGATGGCTAAGTCATCAGGAAGATCAACAACATATGCATTGTTGTTTATCTTCTTGAGGATAGGAACATGACCAATCTTCTTAGCTTTGAGCTTGTTGTAAGTTCCTGATGGAAACCTTTTTTTGCGTAAATGCACCATCACAAGATCCCCTTCTTCAAATGTTTCAGTCTGTGATGTTTATCTCTTGCGTTCTTATACTTGGCGTTGGACTTTTCTAAATGAAGTTTCACCTCTTCATGAAGATGTACAATCTTGTCTACCATTTTATCAACAACAACATTCAGTCCTGAAAACTTTGGCAGAGGTACCAAGTCTACTAAAGCAATGCTTTTGTCTCTGCCAAATGACCAGAAAGTCCACCACCATGCAAATCCCTAATGATATGCTCACGAAGAGAACTCCTTGGAATGCACAAATTGTTGCCTTTGAAAATGAATCCTTCTTGAAGATGGAAGTCAACAAAACCCGAGTCGCTTTGAGTGAGTTTAGCCCAGATATCACCAAAGTCTTCATCTGTAACATAAAGATCCTTTACATAATAAAAACCCACAACTTCAATTTTCATAGTAATCAACAAAGCAACCCTGCGACTAAGTTCATCTGCCACTTTATTTTGCATCCTAGATTTGTGTTTGATAGAAAAGTTAAACTTCTCAATAATTACTATCCATCTCACATACATTCGATTTAACTTGAATGGGATTGGATGGATTTCAGAGCTGGGTGATCTATGAAGAAAATAAACTCCCGCTAAATCAAATTAGATTCCCATTGTTTGAGAGATGGTACTACTGCATAAAATTCTAGTTCATATGTGGTCCATTGTTTACGAGAATCACTAAGCTTCTCACTGTAATAAGTATTGCTGGGCAAGTACGGGCAACCGGCCCAAAAGCTAAAAATCGAAAATCGGCCGGAACAATTCGGGCCCGTGTTTATGAGACTCGAAACCGGACCGAGTTGACCGGGTAACCGAGGTCCCGGTTAACCGAATTACGGACCGGTCTCTGTCCTAAGAGCAACATTCAGACAATAATTGAAACCCAAATCCTTCTACAGTAGCCCACATACATACAGTAAAAAAATACTTCTTCTACAGTACAAAAATTATATCAAAAAATTACAAAAAAACCATACAACAATTTACAAAAAAAAAAAAAAAATCGGTCTACAAAATCTCAGATCTCAATATCTGATCTGAGATCTGGAAAAAGAAGGCGGAGATCTCTGATCAAGATCTGAGATCAGATCTGATCAAGATTTGATATCAGATCTGATCATAGATCTGAGAGGCACCTGATTTGTTCGATTTGAGATCTGGAAGAAGAAGGCGGAGATCTCTGATCAAGATCTGATCAAAGATCTGAGAAGATCTCGTTCGATCTAAGAAGATCTGAAAGCCACCTGATTTGTTCGATCTGAGAGGCACCTGATTCGTTCGATCTGAGAGGCACCTGATTCGGTCGATCTGAGAAGATCTGAGAGGCGTCGGTCGATCTCGTTCGATCTGAGGTCTTCTTCTTCTTCTTCTGTCTCTGGTCTGCTTCTTCTCTACTCAGACTGAAAGACTTAGATTAGAGTCGGGGCGTCCAGTGAGGCGTTCGTCTT
Organism: Berberis vulgaris; assembly: GCA_963556465.1. Classification (NCBI taxonomy): domain Eukaryota; kingdom Viridiplantae; phylum Streptophyta; class Magnoliopsida; order Ranunculales; family Berberidaceae; genus Berberis; species Berberis vulgaris. The sequence continues at coordinate 78,871,710 of OY747131.1, forward strand.
CTTCTTCTTCTTCTGTCTCTGGTCTGCTTCTTCTTCTTCTGTCTCTGGTCAATCTCGTTCCTAAACACTGAAGGCGTTCTCTGCGAAGGTTTTCCATTTCACCATAGCTTCAGAGTTTGTTGATATGTTTGTGGGAGTCGAGGCGTCCAGTGAGGGACTTGTTTGAGAAGGCCAAGTCGAAGGGGAGAGGGCCTTTTGAGGTTTTTTATTCATATCAGGCTGGGCCGGTTATCTGACGGGCTTCAGAATTGGAAACCGAGGCCCGGACCAGAAACTTTGGGTCGGGTCGGGCTTTTACAACAGAAATTTTTTTAAATAATTAAAACCGAATGGCAATACAGCGCTAATGCCTACAATAGAGGTGGGCATTTAGGGCCGGGCCGGGGTTTTACACATTGAAGATTCCCACAAATGATATAAACTGTCATTTTCATTACGATTATAAATTAGAATATCATCGAAGTATACTACTACAAATTGACCAATAAATGGCTTTAATACATGATTCATGAGGCGCATGAAGATGCTTGGAGCATTAGATAGACCAAATGGCATAACCAACCATTCATATAAGTTGTCTTTTGTCTTAAAGGCGGTCTTCCATTCATCTCCAGGTCGAATACGGACCTAGTGGTATCAATTCTTCAAGTCTATCTTTGAGAAAATTTTCGAACCCTCCAGCTTATGCAACATATCGTCCAACCTCAGTATAGGAAGACGGTAACAAATAGTTATATTACTAAAAGCACGACTATCTATGCACATTCTCCAACTCCCGTCTTTTTTAGGAGTCAATAGAGCCGGTACTGCACATGGGCTCATACTAGGGCGAATCAGCCTCTTAGCCAATAAATCATCAACCTGCTCTTGCAAGACTTTATGGTATTTTGGACTAATTTTATAATGAGGTAAATTTGGCAAACTCGCACCTGGTACCAAATCTAAATTGTGTTGAATATTCCTCACTGGAGGTAGAGGATTGGGTAGTTCATTTGGCACCAACTCCTTGAACTCCCCCAATAAGGGTTGAACTTGAGAAGGAATTTCGACACTTTCTACGTTTGCTTCTTTGTTTTCATTCAACCACATAACAACAACATACATTTCACCACTTTCTTTGGAATCCTTCAATATATTGTTAGAAATCAGAAAACTTTTTCCTTCCACTCTAAGAGCTTTAGGAGCAAGTACAATTCAAACACCATCTTTGTAAAATGTAAGAGTATTGTCTTTGCCCTTATGAGTAGAATCAACATCATATTGCCAAGGCCTTCCCAACAACATATAACAAGCATCCATGTCTACTACATCACATGTAACCACATCCTTATAACGATCACCAATAGATAAAGAAATCTTGCATTGAGAGCGTACCATTGTTTCATCAACATCTTTAATCCAACCAATGGAGTAGGGCGATGGGTGTTTCTCTGTGAGCAATTTCAGTTTATCAACCATCACCTTAGAGACAATATTTTCACTAATTCATCAATTATCAAGTCACAAACTTGACCATGTACTATACATTTTGTTCAGAAAATATTGTGGCATTGTGGCTACATTTCGTGGTGCAAAATGTAGAGTAATTTTCTGACCACTAAGGAAACTCCCTCATCAGCACATACTATTTCATCTTCCTGTTCAAACTCACATTCCCTTGATTCAAGTTCTTCTTCATGAGTGGCCAAGGCTATTTGGGGTATTTGGGGACAACGGGTAGATTTGTTTCCATGCATGTTGCCCACACCTATGACATTTATCGCCTCTAGGTATAGGATATGGATTGGTAGAATTGTGAGTTGCCTTTGAGTGATCTGCCGCCATTGTGGGTTTGAGTATAGAAATCTGGGTTGGTTGACTAAGTTGAGTGTTTGTTTGTTGTATAGGCATTTTTCCATGTCGATGGTAGTTTGTGGGGGAAATGGAGGTTTCAATGGTTTTTGGAATTGTTTGGTTATAATTAAACACTGTATTGCTATTTTGAGACTTATCCATCATGGTTTTAGCCCTTAAGTCTAAGCATACAACATCACCTAAGGTATGGGTAGTCTGCAAGGCAATTTGGTCTTGAAGGTTGTACTTTAATCCATTGGTGAACCATGCTGCTTGTTGTGAATCTTCACTTAGATCATTACGTGAAGCCAATCTATAGAACTTTGTAGCATACTCATGAACCGAACGATTGCCTTGTTTGCAATTGTGGTATTGCTGAAATAACACGTGATCATAATCAAGCAGTAAAAATCTACCCCTTAGTAGTATTTTCATTTTCATCCAAGTTCTGATTGGAAGTTTGCCTACACGAGTGCGAGAGAGTTGCACTTGTTCTCACCATGATGAAGCATCGCCCTTCAATTTGTAGGCAACATATTTAACTTTCTTCTCTTCAGGGATCTCCATGAATTCAAAGAATTTCTCTGTTTCATATAACCAATCCAAGAAGTCTTCCATATGAAATCTTCAATTAAAGGAAGGGAGATCTAATTTCATCTTGAACTCACCTTGAATATTTCCACAATTGTCATTCCTATAGAAATTTCGCCTTCCCTAATAATTCCTTGGGTGTTCAGTAGAATTTTCCAAGTCTTCATTACTAAAATTATCGCCTTGCGTCAAGCCACACATTTTTTTGCCCTTAAGACTTCACCCATAACATTTCATTGATTTTGCAAAATACGTTCCCTACTAACACCAAGATTTCCACCCCAGAATGCAAGTTGGTTCATTGTCGTCGTAAGGCTGGCCAAACTTGCTATAAGGGCCTCAATTTGGCATTGGGTTTGCATTTGAGACTTTATTAGTCACTCAACCATGTTGAGGGTTCTTTGAGAAACGTCAGAATATTCCCTCTCACCACCATTACTACCATTAGTAGCCATCAAACCATGATAAAACAAGGCTCTGATACCAATTGGCATATTGGAAGTGTTAAAATGCAAGAGCAACGTCTTACAATTAAAAAAAAACACCCTTTAATCCTCAAAGATTTCTCTTGAAATATCAAGAACAAGTACATAAATTGTTTGAAATAGGTTCTTATTGAAAAAAAAAACATGCACATACACAAGAAACCTTCTTGTATATATAGACACCATAATACTTATAGGAATAACCAACAAGAATAACTACCCTAACTAGGAATAACTCCCTAACTCCCCATAACTCATTATGATAGATGTCAGTATGTAATATCCTAGTGTTTCTCCAATTTTGATGTCTTCTTCTTATCTTCTTTTTGTTCTGCATTAGATAACAAAATAATTAATTAATAGTTGAGATTTTTAGCATATTTAATAGAACCAATCATCATGTAATGGCGTATTGGGTACCTTATTTTGACCCGACTTGAACTTTTCCATTGTCCCAACATCAATAATTGGAGATCGGTCAGTGGTTGCTTTAAGATAAATTGGTCGTTTGTTTGGTTGTTCAAGTCCATAATCTTTAAAATTTTAATATTTGAGTCTGCTTAGGGCCATTACCATATTGTCCACTGAATAACATGAAAATACTTCCAATGGAAGCATCCTGAGGAAGACCATTTCTTTGGTGAGCACATGTACCTGTGTAAATATCCAAAATGATTATTAAGTGCAAAATCTAGTAAATTAGGTTGATTTAAATTGGGCCAATAATGGGATAAAAGAATTTTTTTATAATGTATAATTATTATCCTTTTTTTGTGAGTATAGACCCATTAGCTTTTTAAATGTGATTCTGACTTGCCTCCCAAATAGTAATAGTCGATTAGGGATGCCTTCCTATTTAATCAAGAATTGGATTTACCTCCCAGACTCAAGGTTTCAATCACTAAAGGGTGAACTCATTTTTACATGACTAAAATATCCTTCTCACTAGAGTCATTGTTTAGGAAGGTAAGTCTTAAAGAAAATGCCTAAGTGGAGAGGCATGTCTTCTCAATTTAATTGTTCTAAAAATTTTGACTCTAGTGAGCAGGGGTTGACCTACTAAGGGACCAAAGGGGGCACTCCCCCTGCCAACTTAAAAAAAAAGATTGTTCGTTTGTTGTTTTTAATATTAAATACTTAGGTTCGGATAAAATTTTCATCTGCAATAAAAGAGACTTCAAAAGCTCACCACTTGTGGATTTGTGTGGTAGCTTATTTAGTTTTGTTCCCCATACCAATGCCCCAACCCCAAATACATGCTCTTTATTGCATTAAAAACTTAATATTGGTTGACTATTACGACTACTCTCAATTACCACTCACTCACATCAATCTAGCACACTCACTCTCCTAGGTTCGCTAGATGAGTTAAACAAGAAACAAATATTCAGAGACACGCAACTAAGCCTACTCTCCTCAAGGTTTGTTTCTTGTTTCTTTCTTTTCAATTTTCTGCTAAATTTGCAAGAATGATTTTGTTAGATTAGAATGTTAATGGTTTTTTTTAATCTTTATGCCAGTTTGAATGATTTCATAATATGTTTTCCCCATTTCCATTACTCGGTCTTTACATTGGTTGATTTCTTGTTATTATAATTTTACTCAAAATTTTGTTGCTTTGATAGTGAGAAAATCACTAGAAAATGTTTATGAGCCAAGTTTTGTGTGCAAAATCACTGTGCATATGAGTCTAATTTAAGTTTTCAGTGAAGACTAAAGTTTGCAATGAAGTTCTCATAGCAAACATAAACTTGCACTAGAGATTTGAACACGAGTTGGTGAATAAAAGGGAGGAAGCAATAAAGAAAATTGGAGCAGACACTCAAAATATAAACAAGACTAAAAAGAATTTAAAAAAAAAAAAAAAACCTATCTCCAACCTAGATTCTATTGGATTCAGTCACTATATAATGAAACAAATAAATAACCATGAATAAGATTCCACACAAAAGTTCCAAAATTTGTTATTGTCATTTCTCCTTGTTGGATTAGAATTGCAATTCAAAGTGGACTTCTAACAAATGATGGTCAAATTAGCTCAGTTGATGAAACACTAGCATATTACCCGTGTCGTTGGCACTCCACATATGTTTATTTATTTTAACTATTAATTATCACACACTGGACACTCACATCACTGTCTCCACCATTGCCTTAAATCAGTTTCATAAAAATATTATATTTTAGAATACTAATTTTTTAGAGTCAAACTCGATAAAATTATAATCGATTGAATTTTCAGAGTCTTTGTTTGAATGTTCAATATAATGTTCGTCCACTTATTTGAAAAATATTATACTTAGGTATGAAAATCTTAAAAATATTTACATGTTTTTAAATAAAATATATTTTTTGAAATTGTAAGTGTTTATATTGATAATTGGTTTGTTGGAAAGATCTTCAAAATTGCATTTCAATGAAACCTAGTTTATCGAAATCTGACAACTATGTAAATAGTTATGTTAGTTTTCATTTTGAAAAAAAAAACACAATACTTTCTTTTCCGTCACATGTACATTCAACTCACTTTTTTACAATTTTTTCATTTCGTTTGCCCTTCTACATGTTTTATATTTACAAACATGCCATTGTAGAGGAAAATGAATCTCAAAACATGATCACCCTTAAGGTTTCATTCTTCATACTTACTTACCTAATCAACAATTGAAGAAATATAAAAATGTTAGATATGAGAATTGAACCCATGCACTCTTGGTGCTTTAAGTTCTATATGATCCGTTAGATTCATGTATTTGGATAAATTTGAGCCTTTTTTTTTTATCTCCAACCTCAAACACCATCATGTTTTGTAATATACACTAGGGTATTCGTCGTGTCGTTGACACGATAAAAATTTAAAATTTGTCAAAACATGATCACCCTTGAGTTTTCAACACCACCATCATCAACAATTGAAGAAAAATAAATAAGTATAAAAAAATGTTTGATATGGGAATTGAACCCATGCACTTTTGGTGCTTTAAGTTCCATGTGATTCGTTAGATTCATATATTTGGTAAAATCTCAGTCATCATTCATCTCCCAACCAAAACACCATCCTGTTTTGTATATATAACTAGCATATTACCCGAGTCGTGGGTACTCCATATATGTTTATTTATTTTTACTATTAATTATCATACACTGGACACTCACATCACAGTCCCCACTAGTGCCCTCAATCAGTTCCATAAAAATATTATATTTTAGAATACTAATTTTTTAGAGTCAAACTCGGTTAAAATTAGAATTGATTGAATGTTCGTAGTCTTTGTTTGAATGTTCAACAAAATGTTCGACAATTTCTTTGAAAAAAATTATACTTAATTATGAAAATCTTAAAAAAATTATATGTTCTTAAATAAAATACATATTTTGAAAATTTAACTGTTTATATTGATCATTGGTTTTGTTGGAAAGATCTTCAAAATTTCATTTCAATGATACCAAGTTTATCAAAATCTGATAACTACGTAAATAGTTATGATAGTTTCATGTTGAAAAACAAGGAAAACACAATACTTTATCTTTCCACCACATGTACATTCCACTCATTTTTCACAATTTTTTTCATTTCTTTTGCCCTTCTACATGTTTTATATTTACAAACATATCATTATATAGGAGAATGAGTCTCAAAACATGATAACCCTTAAGTTTTCATCCTTCATACTTACATGCCTAATCGACAATTGAAATAAATAAATAAATATCAACATGTTTGGTATGGGAATCGAACCCATGTACTCTTGGTACTTTAAGTTCTATGTGATCTGTTAGATTCATGTATTTTGGTAAATCTGAGCCGTCTTTTATCTCTAACCCCAAACACCATCCTGTTTTGTAATATATACTAGGGTATTCCCCGTGCAGTTGGCACTCCACATACAATTGGTTTTCAAAATGTAGAGTTCAGGACCTTTGTTTTAGTGCGTCTTTAAATGACCGTCTCATACTTTGATTAATATTGAAAACTACGATGTGAAATGCATGAGACGTTAAGTAGATAATTAGGGCAATTTTAATTTATAGAAAAAAAAAAACAAAATTTTATCTCTCCCCCACATGTACATTCCACCAACTTTTTACACTATTTTTCATTTTATTTGCCTTCCTACATATTTTAAAATTATAACACATGTCATTATAGAAAACAAATCTCAGCCCTCAAGATCTTTCCAACTCTCAATCCTAGTTTTTTTTTTTTTATCTCATGAATAGTAAAACACCATTCTAATTTGTAATATAGATAGTATATTACCCGTGTCGTTGACACTCTCACAAAATACATATTTTTTTTTGCTAAATAACATGTCCTAAACACTCTCGCCACCATCCTCACTATCAGTTCTGAAGTGCCATCTTATTCTAAGTTACAAATATATATTATAAACTTTAGGGTTAGACTCACTAAAACTTTGAATCAATTGGGGATAAAAATTCAAACGTCGAAAGTGAGTTCCCTCCCAAATTTTGAATTTTTTTATATGATATTGAAAAATCCTAATGACGTGAAAGGTATTAGAAGATTTTTAATAATAAAATATATATATTTAAAATTGTAGCGCTTATTTTGATCATTAGTTTTATTAGCTCGAGTTCTTTGTTTGGATATACCTTAAGAAGCTATTTTCATTCCTCTGAAAAAATTTGAAAAATACTAATGGCGTGAAATGGATTAGACGTCTTTAAATAATAAAATATATAATTTTAAAAATTTAGCGCTTGTATTGAAAATAGGTTTTGTTGGACAGATCTTAAAAAAGACATTTCAGTGATATTAAGTTTACTAAAATCCGATAACTACGAAGATAGTTATGTCAATTTTCATTTTGGGAAGAAAAAAAAAGAAAACATAAAATTTCCTCTTTCCGCCACATGTACATTCTACCAAAAAATTTCACCATTTTTTCATTTCTTTTGCCCTTCCACATGTTTTATAATTGCAAACATGTCATTATAGAAAATGAATCTCAAAGTACATAATTTTTATTTTTTTGCTAAATAATTCGTCTTGGACACCCCTACCACCATTCTTACTATCAATTTTGAAGTGCAAACACATTCTAAAGCACAAATATAAACTATGTACTTTAGGGTTAGACTCACTCAAAATTTGAATCAGTTGCGGTAAAAAAACTCAAACATCTAAAGTAAGTTCTCCCCACCCCAAACTTTGAATTCGCCAAAACATTAAGCTTAAGGTTTTTGTTTAAATGTGCATAAAAATATTTTTTTCAAATTTTTTTGTATGATATTGAAAAATACTAACGACGTGAAGGGTATTAGAAGTATTTTAATGATAAAATATATATTTTTGAATGTAGTGCTTGTATTGATCATTAGTTTTATTAGAATTCGAGTTCTTTGTTTGAATATACCTTGAAAAAGTTAAAAACTATTTTCATTCATCTGAAAAAATTTGAAAAATACTAATGGCGAGAAATGTATTGGACGTTTTTAATAATATATATATAAAATTTTAGAACTTATATTGATAATAGGTTTTGCTAGAAAGATCTTCAAAAATGCAATTCAATGATATTAAGTTTACCAAAATATGACAAATACGAAGACAGTGATGTCAATTTTCATTTTGAGAAAAAAAGAAAAAAATGAAATTTTTTCTCTCCACCACATGTACATTCAACTAAAAAGTTTCACCATTTTTTCATTTTCTTTACCCTTCCACATGTTTTATAATTGCAAACATGTTATTACAGAGAATGAATCTCAACCCTCAACATCTTTCCAACTCTCAATCCTAGCCATCTTTTGTCTAAACCATTTTGTTTGTCCCAATCAACAAGGAATAGCAAAACACCATTTTGAATTGTAATATAAATAGTATAATACCCGTGCCGTTGACACTCTCACAAAATACATAATTTTTTTGCTAAATAACATGTTCTGAACACCCTCGCCACCATCCTCACTGTTAGTTGAAAAGTGCAAGCTTATTCTAAGTTACAAATATATATTATAAACTTTAGGGTTAGACTCACTCAAAATTTGAATCAGCCGGGGATAAAAATTCAAACGTCTAAAGTGAATTCTCTCCCAAACTTTGAATTCACCAAAACATTAAATTTAAGGTTTTTGTTTAAATGTGCTTTAAGATGCCCGTCTCATTTTTTACACGATATTGAAAAATACTAATGATGTGAAATGTATTAGAAGTTTTTTTTAATAATAAACTTTATATTTTTAAAATTGTAGGGCTTATTAGAATTTGAGTTCTTTGTTTGGATATACCTTGATAAGCTATTTTCATTCCTCTGAAAAAATTTGAAAAATACTAATGGCGTGAAATTGATTAGAAGTTTTTTAATAATAATTAAAATATATAATTTCAAAAATTTAGTGCTTGTATTGATCATAGGTTTTGTTGGAAAGATCTTAAAAAATGAATTTCATCGATATTAAGTTTACTAAAATCTGACAACTACGAAGATAGTTATGTCAATTTTCATTTTGAGAAAAAAAAACATAAAATTTCCTCTCTCCGTCACATGTACATTCCGTAAAAAAATTTCACTATTTTTTTTTGCCCTTCCACATGTTTTATAATTGCAGACATGCCATTATAGAGAATGAATCTCAAAGTACATAATTTTTTAAATAACTTGTCTTGAACACCCCCACCACCATCCTTACTATCAATTTTGAAGTGCAAACACATTCTAAAATACAAATATATACTATATACTTTAGGGTTAGACTCACTCAAAATTTGAATCAGTTGCGGTAAAAAAAATCAAACATCTAAAGTAACTTCTCCCCTCCCCCACCCCAAACTTTGAATTCGCTAAAACATTAAGCTTAAGGTTTTTGTTTAAATGTGCATAAAGATGCCCTTCTCAATTTGTTTTTCTGGTATGATATTGAAAAATACTAACAACATGAAGGGTATTAGAAGTTTTTTAATAATAAAATATAGATTTATGAATTGTAGTGCTTGTATTGATCATTAGTTTTATTAGAATTCGAGTTCTTTGTTGGAATATACCTTGAGAAGCTGTTTTCATTCGTCTAAAAAAATTTGAAAATACTAATGGCGAGAAATGCATTGGACGTTTTTAATAATAAAATATATGTATATTTAAAATTTTAGCACTTGTATTGATCATAGGTTTTGCTGGAAAGATCTTTAAAATGCAATTCAACAATATTAAATTTACCAAAATTCGACAACTACGAAGACAATTATTTTAATTTTCATTTTGGGAAAAAAAAAACATGAAAATTTCTTTCTCCGCTACATGTACATTCCACTAAAAAAATACGACTTTTTCATTTTCTTAACCCTTCCACATGTTTTATAATTGCAAACATGTCATTACAGAGAATGAATCTCAACCCTCAACATCTCCCAACTCTCAATCCTAGCCCTCTTTTGTTTCAATCATTTTGTTTGTCCCAGTAGCAATGAATAGTAAAACACCACTCTGAATTGTAATATAGATTTGCTAAAACTGTGGTGGAGATGACTTGCTTATAGTTCAACAGAAATCCATTAACCAGTAGATGAGGTTCTAACAGTTTCTAGTTTATTATTTTCAGCTAGCCTCCGGAATGTGATTAATCAAAACTTCAAAAGATTTGGCAGAAATAAGAAAATTAAAGCAGACACTAGATTCTACTGGATTGAATCCGCAAAATGCAATAAATAAAAATATCCATGAGTCAGATTCGTGGACAAGGTTATGAATGTCGTTTCTCATTCCTAGATTAAAACTGCATGTTGCGGCGTACTTTTAACAAATGGTGTTTCATGAGTCTGATTCGTTCAATTTATGAATGCATTTGGAGGGATTATGTATAAGTATAATCTAGTTTTCTTTGTTATTTTATGTACAAACTGCAAAGCCTGTGACTAAGGAAGAGCTAAGAAGGACTACTCGAACTTTGCTTCACACTCTTGCAGCTCAAATACATTAAAAGTTCACGAAAATTGATCTTAAATATTATGCATTGTGTGTTTTCATAAATGTTGCGACATGTCAAGGTCCTTTTGATTCTTGTATGTATGGATTGGATAGTTGCAATTTGTAGATGATATTTTTTTTGTAAATTGGCAAGGTGAATTTATGTCTCATGTCTCATATCTCCCATATTTTGTGAGCAATACAATACCTTGTTTTATGGATTAAAAAAAATAATGGTAGTATTTAAATTTTGGGTTTTTTTTTAGTTTGACACTCATTAGTTTATACCTATTAGAATTTGGCCATCGCTTTGAAAACTAATTGAGTCTAACACTCGTTTTCATACGAAACCGTTAAGTTCACGTCATTGACTGGTCAAGACTAGTTTTCAAACTCATTTTGCCCTTACTTTGGGTAAATTATAGTTAATTGAGTCTAACCATTCATTCTTACCTATATTCTCCACCCTTAAAGTTTGGGTAATTTGAAGTTTGCCCCCTATTATAAATAGCTAACTAATAAGTAGACCCATCATTAATCACTATTGCAGTTACCCCCTAGACTAGCGGTCAACATCCAAAGACCGTCTGGGCACGTACGTGACGTAATTTCATGACAAAATGCCTTTCACATGCATTTCACGCACGATTTGAAGGATGTGACCAATTGCATCATCCCAACGTTCGTCTACTAATGAACTGGCGTTGACGGCTGAGATTGGAGCTGTTCTCTGTAACCTCTCAGAGAGTTGAAGAGTGGAGGGAAAACTCCCTCCATTTAGTCGTTCTATGTTCTCCCTCTCCCTCTCTATAGTGATTTGCTTTGTTGTTTGCAAGCTCGAACAAAGATGAAGAATGGGAAGGGGAAGAAGAAGGGGAAGATGGCCATGTTTGATGTTTTGGTAGTAGAAGTAGCAGTGACAATGGGAGCACTGCTTCGAGTATTCATTGGGAAGATTTCTCCTCTTTTAGTCATTTTAGTGAAGAAATACTAGATTTGAGGCGAGATTTTACTCCTTCAGACAATTAAGAGGACGTCAAGCCAAATCTAAGACCTCCCTCTATTCAATGGTGTGACGTATTGTAAGTGTTTTTTGTCTATTTCAGGGTTTTGTTTTTGTGTTTAATTATTTGTTGCATGTGTTTGTGGATTGTGTAAATGATGTTGTTGTTAGGGTTTTCTTCATTTGCACAAATGATATGTCATACACTGCTTATTTGCTTAGAGTTGTGTTTTAGTGCGATGATGTTGTTGTTATGAATCATTTAGTGCAATGTTTAGGGATTTTGTTAGGGTACTCATTCAGTAATGGCTATGAGTAATTGTTGTTGTTGTTAAGCTACTCATTCAGTGTAATGACTATGAAGCATTGTTTTTGTTGTTAGAGCAATGGCTATGAAGCATTCTTGTTGTTGTTAGGCTACTCATTGAGTGCAATTGCTATGAATCATTGTTGTCGTTTGCTAGCTACTCATTATGGCTATGGTTATGAAGCATTATGTGTACTTGTCTTGTATTTTCTCTTTACTTATGATACATGTTAATTTGCATGGGTTTGCATGTTTTGTATTGTATTTCATTGATGAATGTGTGTGTCCTTGCAGTAATGGAAAATGGAGACAAGAGTTGGAAGTTTGGAATTTGATGGTTCACTATGATGGGAAATGGAGTAGGAAGGCTGAGATCCCTGGTAGGTGGAAGGTGACTGACTGACTACAAGAATGAGAAATCTATTGATTTTGAGGGAGTTCATGGGGATTATCTGAATTGTGACAAGCTTAACAAGAGTATAGTTGAAGGTGTAGAAAAGCAAGAGAAGTTTTCCTTGACACTAGGAGATACACGTACCTTTATAGATAATGGAGTGAGGATGGACATAGCCAATGTTGCAGATATAATGTACTTCTGGAAGCATGCAGACATTGATGTCAATGACACTTTGCATATATTTGTTAATGTTAAAGTGGCAGTACAGGTACATGAGAACACCAATCCTGGATCTAGTTTACTAGATCCTGAACCCATTTCAATTCCAAATGTTGTTGAAGTTGACCCTGCCTCTGCCACACAACCCACCCCTCCTAGTAAGATCCATTTGAGGCCTAAGGTGCATGCCAAAAGAAGTTGGAACATGAAAATGATTCCTACCTCAAGGAAGAATACACAAAATGATTGGTACTCCTCTAGGAGGTCTTCAAGAAGAGTGAATGTACAAGATGACAAGTTTGATGTTGGTGAATGTCAAAGTACTTGTGGGAAAAGAACAATGGTGGGCGAGGCTCAAGCCCAAGATAAGAAAATAAGAAAGTCAGTTAAGTTAAAAATTGAAAAAGAGAAAAAAAACTTTGAAGAGTTGTCTGAAGAAGAGCTTGATGATGACCTCCCTTCTGTTGAACCTAAAATCATTAATGCACAGTCCCAAGCTAAGGCAGAAACCCATTCAGCTGGTCCTTCTCAACCACGGGACCAAACCCATTCAGCTGGTCCTTCTCATGCCAATGAGTTTGCTCATTTGGATGACCTACCTATAGAAGAGGAGTACCATTCAACTAAAAATGAGCATGATGCACATTCACTTCCAACTAAGCACGCTGCATTTGTTGATGAAACAGTTGGTGTGTATGGTGAGGAGAGTGGTGATGAGAGGCAGGCAGATGAATGGCTTTGGAAGTTGGCAAACAATGGGACACAGTTGAGGCAACTTGGTTTTGGTTAAGAAAGTATGCGGTGAGGAACAAGTTTGTGATGAGGTTCAAGAAGAATGATCCTAATAGACTGCTGGTAGTGTGTAAAGGTGAAAACTGTGGATAGCAGTGCTATGCAGCCTTGGACAAGGATGGGCACACTCTTAGTGTGAGGACCATGGGGGAATAACGCACATGTATAGGTGTTGATAATGGGAATAACCCTATGGTGAACTCCAAGTTTGTTGCCAAGGAGTGTGAGTCCATCATTACCTCACACTTGACAAACTTTACAACTGACAACCTCGTCAAACAAACCTAGAAGGATCACACTGTTGAATTAAGTTACCATGTAGGGTGGAGGGCAAGGCAGAAAATAATGGCAAAACTGATTAGCTCATATGAGGAGAATTATAAGAAGATCCATTTTTGCTGCATTGAATTGTTGATAGCAAATCCAAGTAGCATTGCTTCTTATTCAATAAATGATGATGACAATAGGTTCACTAGGGTTTGTGTGGCATTCTCTGCATCTATCCTTGGTTGGCAGCATGGATGCAGACCATTGGTTGGGTTGGCGGATGGCTGTTTTTTGAAGAGCAAATATGGGGGTTGTTGCTTGTCTGTGACAGGCTTGGATGGAAACAATGGTCTATTTCCACTGGCTATCTACATTTGTCAGTCTGAATGCTTCCAATCATGGATCAACTTCTTGAGCATCATTCAGATGCACTTGAATATGCATGTGGGGAAGTTGACTTTTGTATCTGATCAGCAAAAAGAGCTGATTAAGGCAGTGAAACAACTATTTTCAGAATCTAACCATAGGTTTTGCTTCAGGCACATGTACAAGAACTTTAAGAAGGCTGGATTTGGAGGTAAGTTCTTGATGGCTGTGTTGGAAAGCTGCTAGGGCATACAAGGAGGTTTGACTGTATCTCCAGTTTGAAATAGCTGAAAGAAAGTAATCCAATAGCACATCAGTGGCTAGTTGAAAGGGATATCAAGACTTGGTGCAGGACTTACTTTGACAGTAGAGTATGCTCAGAGCACATCACCAACAACTTAAGTGAAAGCTTCAACAATTGGATTATCAAGCTTAAGGAAATGTCAGTCTGCAAGTTCATAGATGAGTATCACATGCTTCTGATGAGGCTTATGTATGATAGAAGGGCCAAGAGTAGTAGTTGGGACATAGATGGACTAGTATATAGAGCTCAGAAACTCATTGATAAGTTCAAGGAGCATAGGAACCAATTCAGCCAATTTGGGTCTACTGATAGCTTCATCACATTCATACATAATGATAGTGGTTCTAGGTGGAGGGTGAAGACATGTGTCATATATTGTGATTGTAGGCAATGAGAGCTGACATGCATCATCTGTGTGCATGAATTTGTTTGTCTAGCCAATCACAGACCTGTATGGGCAGAGTAAGTATCCTATGAAAATTAATGCTTGCTCCTTATATAATGATTGTCCTACACTTATATGCATTCATTGCAGGTAATTTTGGCTTTATCATTCTGTTAAAGCATATGTGGAGGCTTACTCAAGGGGCATAGTCAGTATTAGAAACATGAGGGAGTGGGCAGAAGTAAGTACCAGTCTTAGATTAGATTGTTTGATAGTTTTATGGGTAATTTGCACTTTGCATTGTCAATATTGTTTGATAGTTTTATAGGTAATTTGAAATTGGCACTTATATGTGAAGATTGTTTTGATGTGTGGCAGCCTGCATACTTGATGCTCCCACCTCTAGTGAAAATACCTCCTGAGAGATCAATGACTCAAAGAAAAAGGGATGAGAATGAACATGTGGAAAATGAACCAAGGAGCTGCAGAAAGTGTGGTTTGGAGGGTCACAACAGTAGAACATGTAAAATCCCTCCTAGGGAGCAAACACAAGGTTGTGGACAGACATCTATGGCAAAACCTATATTCAGAAGATGTAGGAACAACAAGAAAAGAGGTGCCAAATCAGGTTCTAAAACTGGGAGAGGAACATCTCAACCTCCACAACAACCCAATCAGCCTGAAATGCCAACAGTTCCAACCATGCACAACCTACAAACTTCAATGTTCCCAACTCAGCCCTTTGCACTAGGAGTAAGGCCTCCTCCAATAAGGCCACCAATGTTCCAGGTTGGTAGAGGTAAGGGAAGACAGAACAATCAATGGATTAATCACCTATGGAGCCAAGAGGGCCAAGAGTACCAAACATGTGATACTAACTTGTTATGTTTTGAAGAGTATTTTTTGAAGACAATATTTTATGGTGATACTGTTATAATGGGATGTAAGTATTGATATTGTTATGGTGATGGTTATACTGTTATGGTGACGATGATACTGTTATAGTGGGATATAAGGATTGATACTGAATGTTTATGTTAGACACTTGAATTATATTTTGCAAGTATATTAATGACAGACACTTTGATGATACTAAATTATATTTTGCAAGTATTGATACTAAATGTTTATGTTAGACACTTTTGATGATATTTTGCAAGTATTGAAGGGCATCACAGTCTTGAATTTGTCTGTCAGACTTGATGACTGTTTTATGTATGTTTTTGAAGACTTTCTTTGTTATTGTTTACATCCAGTTTCAGACTTGTACTGAATGACATATTGAATGACATACTGTTGCAACACTGATATTGAATGTTATGTTCATTCACTTCTTATTTAAGGTAGATAGAAATGTTTTACAAAAATTTTTAATTGTCATACTCATTTGGACAGTAATTGTTACATTTGGAGAGTCATTACTTCTTCCGCTTTGAGCTTGTTCAACTTCATCTTGTTCAGTAATTTCAACTGAAGTAATAGGGTTTTGACCACCACTTCTAGGTATGTCATCAGGTATCACAGAGCCCAACCACTCAAACCCCTTAGTGCAAGAATCACAATTGAGGTACTTGTGCCCTTGTGTATGAAGTTGATGAGATCTTTTGATAGTTCTCCTTCCAGAGCATAAAGGAATTAGGCATGGAGGATCCACCCATGGACAGTCTTTCATTCAATGATTTGGACTGTCACATTTGAAACAAGTACCCCTTTTGGAGCTTGAGCTTGAACTTGAGCTTGAGCTTAAGTTGAAATTTGCTTTTGAGCTTGAACTACATTCTTCATTTCTCCTTGCAACCAGATATTTGACAGGCCAAAAACATTCTATTTGGGTTTTTTTTTTTTTTTTGGACTTCAAAAGCTTGCAGACTTCATTACAACCATTCTTGGGACACACATAATACAAATAAGGGCAGTCTTCAGTTGTATAATTGTACTGATGACAGTGCTCGCAATGAACCTACAAGAAAAAAAAATTTAATTACTCCCTACCCCTTATAATAGATAATGACAGTAACTTAACCACCTATAATAAATTTGAATATAAAAATGTCCCCTGGTTAAAAAAACACATGTGAGAGATTGAAGATCACCTCCAAATCTTAATAAATGTCAACATAATTGTCTAAATGAAATCAAAATCACTAACTTACCTTCATTATGTTGTTCTGAACTCAGATATATGACGAAATACTCAAATCTGTTCCAAACTTGTGTAATGAAACCATAAGTTCCAAACTTGAGTTTGTATCAACTTTAAATAGGGTTTAACCCATTACTGAATTTTTCCCAACGACTACTTCGTATTTTCTCTCCCCCCAACAGTTACTGCAAATTACCCCAATCTGTAACCATTCAAAGAATCAGAAAGAGTTGAGATTTGAGTTGTCCTGTCTCTGTGTACCAATTCCCCAGTTGAGATTTGAATGTTATCCGTAGGATAAGAGTTAAGATTTTAATCTCATCCATTGGATCGATTAGATCATTTGTATCAACTTTAAACTTCAGCCATCAGATCAAAGACAAACAAATATGACTGATTTAAAAAACGTGCATTCCCAGACGATCTTTGAACGTTGACCGCTAGTCAAAAAGGTAATTGCAATAGTAATTAATGATGTGTCTACTTATTAATTAACTATTTATAATAAAAGGCAAATTATAAATTACCCTTAAAGTTTTACCCATCTTCTCCATCGTTCATTCTCTTGTAAAACCACCATCCCCAATCCACCCACCCTTTTCCTCTCTAATCTCTCTATCTCCATTTCCATTACAAATAAATATTCCTTGCTTCCAGGCCCCATGTTTGGACTCTGGAGACTGCTACAATTTCCAGTCGCCAAAATGTGCCCAAAAACAACTCTCTCTTCTTTCTTCCTTCTCTCCCGACTTTTGTTTTGTTTTTTGTGTGTGTTTTTGTAGATCCCAAACCTGCCCTGGATCTCCTATTCCCTTTCAATAATCTTGGAACCAGCCAAGAGTTGCATCACCAACCCAGATGTCACGATGGGAGTGATACCAAGTTCCATGATTGTCTCACGGTTTGAGGCAAGAATAACACATCCAATAAAATGGATCTGCTCCTGACTGCATACTAGAAAAATGAAAAGAGAGATCACAGTGTAAATGACCTTCTCCCTAAAGGGAACTTTTCGGTCTGCACTCGGAACTTCAGGAAGAAATGAAAGAAATGGTCTGACAAGATGCGACACCCTAAATCCACCTCCCATTTTGATTAATCAAATTTAATCCACATGTCAAGCACATAAAGATAACACACACAAACCTGGTGGAGAATTCCTAGCCATCGCAGGGAAGAATTAAGAAGGATACTTATCCTGGATCTATGGAACATATTATGTCTGGATATGAATCTAATTAGAACAATTAATGACAATATGCAAGAAATTACATGAGAAAAAATTGATGTGTATCTACTAGATTTAGTCCATGTGAACAATGTATATTTACAAGATCAACAAAAACCTTCGTTCAGTTGGTAAGTGTTGGTTGCCATTGTTTATTTTAAATCTGGGGTCAGATAATCATGGGTGAGAGATTAGGGAGGAAAAGGGTGGTGGATTGAGGACGGTGCTTTGTTGGAGAATGAATGGTTGAGAAGATAGGTAAAATTTCAATGGTGGAGAAATGGGAAACAATAAATGGTTAAACTCAATTAACTAAGTTTAACTCAAGGTAAGGGTAAAAATGTTCGAAAATTAGTCTTAACTAGTCAGTGACGTGGACTTAACGGTTTCATCAGAAAATAAGTGTTAGACTCAATTAAATTTCAAAACGAGGGTCAAACTATAATAGGTATAAATTAATAAGTGTAAAACTAAAAAAAACCCTTAAATTTATCACTCAAAAGTTAGATATTTTTGGAAAGGGTTATTTTAGTAGTTACCATTATCGATAAATATATTATTATTTTTAGGATACTTTGTCATTTCGCCTCCCAGAGTGAAATCCTAGGTCCGGCACTGCTAGTGCGGATAATTTGGTATGCAAAAAATGACTAATGAAAACTTTGAATCTATGGAGGCAAGTCTAATTCCTGATTAAATGGCGAGGCATCTTTAATTGCCTTTTACTATTGAGGAGGCATGCCAAAATGTCTTTTTTTAATGTGATTGTGGCCTAAATTTTCTGTATAATAACTAATGATACACAAAAACGATCACATTCCTGAGTCATACACGTGTCATGATGATTTTGAGGAATTACAGGCCCTAACGTCAGCCCAACAGTACTGATCCGACCCAAGCGGTTCCAAGCCCGCCTAATTCAGTCTACTAGACAGACCCGAACTCTTACAGCATGCTAGGCCCACATGTCTCACAGCTATCCTCAATACTTGTAAGTCTTGCTAAGGCAAGTATCTCGAGGAACAACTTCGGACAGGCAATTACAACAACTTTCTGCTTCCAACTAGGAAGCAAATACAAGAATACATTCCACGTAGGGAAGTTTCCTTCTACGGATTGCTCTTGGATTGGGAAATATCTCCCGCGTATCT
This sequence comes from Berberis vulgaris, assembly GCA_963556465.1. Lineage (NCBI taxonomy): Eukaryota > Viridiplantae > Streptophyta > Magnoliopsida > Ranunculales > Berberidaceae > Berberis > Berberis vulgaris. The sequence goes on from OY747131.1 coordinate 78,891,109, forward strand.
AAGAGCACAGGGCTAACATGAAACTTCCCTCCTACAGCACAACTCTTAATTAGATAAAGATCTCCACGAATATCTTCTTCCTAAACTACGCCTTCGATGGCCTGGTAGAAACACGACTTTTGCACTATAAATAAGACATGAGGTTGATAAGCTAAGGTACACTACAAATTCTCTGTTGACAACATCACACCTTCCTCAAATCCATGTCTGACTTTAACATCGAAATGCCATCGGCCACCACAACGGTGGTCCGTGGCTCACGCATGCTACTTGTGCAGGTCAGCGAGACTAGGTCAAAGCAGGGAACGGAAAACAATTGCATCAGTTTGGCGCCGTCCGTGGGGACAACAAAGTTCCAAACTTTTCACTAGCATCACCTCCCTTTAAAATCCAGAGATATGGTGACCACTAGATCACACAACAAAGGAGAACAATGAGACATTTCAAACGCTCAGGCTGGCATTGTACCGTCGCTTTTAGCAGTTTTGGTCATGCACAAACACCAGACTCACGCATACAGTAGATCGCCAAAGCGGTGGAGGCTCTCACATGACAAAATCCACCACCTACTAATGGAAACCACGAGCAGCATGGGCCTTCGTCTCCGGAGGATGGCAGAGAACATGCACAGGAGAGTCAAGCCCTCATTAGTTTTCATTGGACTAGAGGAGGTTGCACGGCTAACGCTGAACCCGCTGCTAGGGCAGAGAGGCTTGGTCCTCCGATTCCCTTCTACAGAGGGGCACATAACTCGGATGTGCTGTACCATCTCTTTGTCCCACCATTTGTGGACCGAATCATGAATGGGGCCCTTTCGAGGAAGTTCACTCCCCTGAAGCTCGACTTCTATGACGGAACCACCGACCCATTCCATCACCTACGCTATTACCAACATGTAATGACTCTCAAAGAAGGATCTGAGTCAGTGATGTGCAGAACTTTTCCCACTAACCTAAAAAAGTCAACTCTAACGTGGTTCCACAACCTTCGGCAAAGGTCGATTGACTCCTTCAAGATGCTGGCAAAGGAGTTTCTGACACGTTTCATTGAGAGCCAGCATTTTCGAAAAGGCCCACACTACATACTTTCTCTAAAACAGAAGTCCAATGAGACACTCAGAGAGTATGTCACACGCTTCAGCAACGAGTCGACTCTCATTAAGGGATGCAGCAATGACACAGCGGTGACAACCTTCACTGCAGGCCTCAATAAGGGAAAGCTCTACGAAGACCTCACCTTGGAGCCCCCTCTGGACGTGCTGAAGCTCTTCAATAGCACCTAGAAACACATTACCTTGGAGGAGTTAAGGATTGTGAAGAGAGAAATCTAAAGGTGAGAAGAAGCCCTCCGCTCCTAAGGACAAGAATGAGAGAAATAGATGCGAGGATGAAGAAATGAGCAAGAGAAAGAGCAGTGACAACAAGTCAGACCCTACTCAGTCCAAGCAAAAAAAAACCTCGATCCAAAGCTGTGACACCCCTCAATTCTAGCCTGTCGGACGTACTAAACTCCATGAAAAACTGGGAAAGATCTGAAGTGGCCCCCAAAACAGCGCGTAGACCCCTCCAAGCGTGACAACAACAAGTATTGCGCGTACCATAAGGAGGGTGGCCACGATACCAATGAATGCAAGAGTCTGAGGTATGAGGTTGAGTACTGGATCCGCAGGGGCAAACTAAAAGAATTCACGAACTCTGAGAAGCGACCATAATGAACCAGGGATCGGAGGAGACGGTTAAAGAAATAAAGAAGGAGACTCCAGGGATCATCTATGTCCTTCATGGAGTCGGACTGGGTGAAGACCAGTCGTACAGGTTCTGCAAGCGAATTTTGCTGGAGATGTGGACACAACCCTCGAACAAGGACAAACGCATTTGCCACTCGAGGGTTTAGAGCCCCATTCCCACCTTGACCTTTACAAAAAATACCTCAAAGGAGTTCGAGTAACGCACAACGACGCCCTAGTCATCTTGGTCTCCATTGCAAGGTGGGAGGTAAAAAAAAGTTCTGGTGGACACATAAAGCTCGCTCAACGTCTTGTTCTCAACGAGTTCTACAGTATGGACCTCAGGAGGAAAACTCGACGTTTACAGATTACCCGCTAATTGGATTCTGAGGGAGAAATGCATCCCCATCAAAAAGATAAGGTTAGCAATAATGGCAGGAGAGCTGCAGCTAAGAAAGGTCTTGTTTCTGGACTTCATGGTAATGGATGTGTCATTGACTTACAACCTTATCGTGGGAAGACCATGGCTCCACCAGATGGAAGCAGTAGTCTCCACCCTTGACAAGTGCGTTAAGTACACCACTAACCACTCCAAATGGACTATACGTGGATACCAACCTACAACATGAGGCTGTCATTATGCCGCACTCAAACAAATAGAATTCTCTCAGATCCAATTACATCCTGCGGAGCAGCCTGAACTAGTGCCAGGTCGAATGACGACAGAGGCCAAGGCACACGGAAACGCAACCCCCCAACCTTTCGTCGGTGCGGAGACAAACCCCTACAAGGTTTACTCTTCAGTAACCTTTGTAATGCCAGCAAAGCCCAACAGTCCGCTGAAAAAACTAACGATCTACAAGGGCCATCCGATTCACATCAGAGCCAAGATCAATCTCTCTCCGTCAATAGTTAATCTTCTTCAATTGTTTATTTCCCTTTCCGTAGTCAATGTAGAGTTTTGGTTCTTAAATACTTATGTGATTTGCAATCATTTAAGAAATAAAAAAAGAATTACGATAAAAAAACTCTATTGATTACTGGAAAGATGTAACAACGGGCACCTTGAGGCAGATACAAAAGACTACATGCTACAAGCATCTGAATATAGTGAGACATGAAGTCAAGACTCGCTTTGACAATCTAACTACGTAAGGTATCCAAAGAAGACTCCACTCCTCAACCTCTCCGCGAAGACTGAACTGAACAAGAGTAGGATGAAAACATCATGTTCAACGCTTCCGCAGACATACCCCTCAAATATGGTCTGAGGTGGTACAAAATCGGCAACCAAGTGCACCACAAAAATTTACGACCAACTCACACACTCGATCCGATCAGCCAAATGAACTTAGGACAAGTATCAGGTGGACGCAGAACATGTGCACTTCCTGCGACAGGAAAGACATGAACGTCTAAGAGTCGATGGCCCACTCCGACAGGCCATGTCCAATTCCATCCCAACCCGGATGCCGACTTTTAGTGCAAAGCGAGAAGATAGAGCTAATTGAGAAGCAGTGGAAGCAGACGCTCGGATAATGGCTGCTGGTGTTATCTCTGAAATTAAACTTTCAGGAACAACGATAGGCATCAGCACATGAACGACAGACTTTTCCCTAGGAAGAGAATGCGTACTTCTTTTTCGCAATATGTGAAGAAATTATGAGATTTCAGCAAATCAATTACGTGTCCACCTAGAACGGGTAACCACGCATAATAGCGATTATGATCGTGCCTGATCGGTGCAAATGTCATAACATTTGAAGACTCCATTGTTGGAGATTTCCCTTCAGCCTTTGAAAAACCCAAAGCATTTTCTTCAACCTTTATTGCATTACAGGGGCGAAACGAGCGTGTCATTAAATTAAAGTAAGTTGCACTCGACGCCCGTAATAGAATACATGCTTTGGAGAAGCCCTTTGTTGAATCGCAAAAGTCATATTATGATGCGCTCTATCGGATAGTTTCCTTAAATGAGCCGTTGGTGGAGTTTGATGTTGGAACAGACTCCAAATCAATGCATGTTGGGCAAGCTGATCTTGAGGCCAAGCTGGAGGCCTCAAAGGTTGGGCTGAATTTGACCAAGGGAGGTTTGGCGTTTTCTGAAGCAGAATTGGAGTGCACTTGGGAGGAATTGAAATGTGTGGAAGAGGTGGCGGGCAAGGCACGAGCTGAGTCAGAATGGACGACTTTGCGTTAGAAGTTGCTAAAGGGCGTCAATTTATCCACAAAGTTGAGGATCAAGCTACTTATGTGTTGGCTGAGCTAAGTTCGCTAAGGCAGCAACTGGCAGAGGAGCAATCTCAGGTGGTTGCACTTCCAGACATGCTGAAGAAGGCGGAGAAGAGTCTAGTGAACTCTGAAGCTCAGGAACAGAAACGGCATGAAACTTTGGACTTCGCTGAGATTGTCCAAGGCAGGCTTGAACTACTAGGGTTGATCGAAGAAGAGAACCCTGACCTTGAACTTAACTTTGAGTGTTACAAAAAGGTTGTTTATTGGAAGATTAACAAGGAAGAAGCTTCCGATCCAGCGCCCTCGACTGGCAATTCGGGACAGGCCTCAGATGATGCTGTCTTATCCCCCGTATTCCCTTCTGATGTAACTAGCCCTTAGGCCATTGGAGCAGATTCTCCACAATGGTTGTAATCCTTAAGATATGACTTAAAGAAAACTTGTTAAGTAGTATTTCATACTTGTATTTTCTAGAGCTTAGCTGTATTGTCATGTCGTTGCGTCGGTCTCCTAGACGTGTGACTCGCATAGTAGATTCTGAAGTCATTATACTTCAAATATCTAAGACCATCTTAATCTGCTTACTGGAAGACTAGACTATAGGTCAGACCATAATCTATCCCCATCAGCCAGAACTAACTAAGTTTTGGTCGGGTTCAACCATCATTGTCTATGGAAGGAGAATGATCTCTAGCAAGGCATTGTGATCATGCTCGATGAGCTTTGAATAAACTCCCACTTTCTAAGCCATCGTCATCTGAACACGATGGACTAGGCGTTCGAATGGACCAGAAGCCATCATCATCAGTCGGAACTAACTAAGCTTTGGTCAGGTTCTGCCACCATTGTCTATGGTGGAACAATGATCCCTGACAAGCCATCGTCATCAGGCTCGATGAGCATTGACTACACTCCCACTTTCTAACCCATCGTCATTCGCGTTCAATGGACTAGGCGTTAGAGCGGACTAGAAGCCATCGTCATTAGTCGAAACTGACTAAGCTTTGGTCATGTTTGACCTCTATGGTGGAACAATGATCCCTAGTAGGCCATCATCATCAGGTTCGATGAGCACTGACTAGACTCCCACTTTCTAACCCATCATCATCTGCACTCGATGGACTAGGCGTTAGAGTGGACCAAAAGCCATCGTCATCAGTCAGAACTGACTAAGTTTTGGTCAAGTTTGACCATCATTGTCTATGGTGGAACAATGATCCCTGGCAAGCCATCATCATCAGGCTCGATGAACATGGACTAGACTCCTACTTTCTAATCCATTGTCATCCATGCTCGATGAACTTGGCGTTAGAAGGGACCAGAAGCCATAGTCATCAGTCGGAACTGCCTAAGATTTGGTCAGGTTCAACCATCATTGTCTATGGTGGAACAATGATCTCTGGCAATCCATCGTCATCAGACTCAATGAGCACTGACTAGACTCACTTTCTAACCCATCGTCATCCGAGTTTGACGGACTAGGCATTAGAGCGAATCAGAAGCCATCGTCATCAGACAGAACTGATTAAGCTTTGGTCAAGTTTGTTAAGTCTTACTCGGGTGTCCTGACTTATGTAATTCATTGAGTGGTCTAACATGGGGGACTTGTTCAGCGGATCCGATATGAGAATCAGGTAGTAATAGATTGATTAACAATGGAAGTTTAGTAAAAACAAATACCATTTATTGTTAATATTTTTTAAGATGTTCTACATTTCATGGCCACTTAAGGCTTTCACAGTTCATATCTTCCAACCAATATGACCTTGGTTACTTTGTAGGGCCCTTCCCTATTCAGGTTTAGCTTGCATGTGCCTGGTTCTTTAGTGTTTTGTTGAGTTTTTTTGAGTACTCAGTCTTTCACTTTGAACTCACGTGGCTTGATTTTCTCTTTGTAGTACTGAGTCATTCTTTGTTGGTAGGCGGCTATCTTGGCGGAAGCCTGATTTCTCCTTTTATTCGAGGAGGTCTAACCCAATGCGCAAAGCTTCGCCGTTGTCTTTCATCCCGAATTCCTCCATTTGGAAAGTCGACATTTCTAGCTCCATTAGGACATTCGCTTCCGACCCGTAAGCTAGGGCAGAAGGTGTCTCCCCAGTTGGGGTTCTTTTGGTGGTCTGGTATGCCCAGAGTATTCCTGGTAGTGCTAAAACCTTTTTTCCTTGACCGTGTCAATTTTTGTTTTAAGCGCTTCCAAGATTGTCCTGTTGGTAACTTTCGTCTAGTCGTTGGCCCGTGGGTGCCCTTGCAAGGAGAAGTGGTGGTTAATGCCAAGATCTTCGCATAGCTTTCAACCTTTCTACCTTCGAATTGGGTTCCGTTGTCGCTAACTAGTGTCATTGGAATGCTGAATTTGCAGACGATGGGGACCCATATGAATTTATCAATTTGATGTTGGCATATCTTGGACAAGGGCACGACTTCGACTCATTTGGCGAAGTAATCCACAACTACAAGGAGGAACTTCTTATTGGCTGAGGCCAGGAGCGGTCCAACGATGTCCATCCCCCATTGCACGAACGACCATGGGCTGTTCATTTGAGTCAAGGGTTGAAAGGGCATGTGTGTATATGGCGCAAATCTCTGACATTTATCGCATCGGCGAACGATATCTTTGGCGTTCTTCTGCATCTTCGGCCAATAGCACCCTAAGATTAAGGCTTTGTGGGCCAGAGTTTTCCCGCCTTGGTGGTTCTCGCAGATGTCATCTTGAATCTCTCTTAGAGCATGGTTTATCTCTGAGGGGGTTAGGCATCTAAGTAGGGGTCTTGTGGGTGACCTTATATATAGTTTGTCATTTAAGAGAGTGTACCGTGCTGCTCTATTTTTCAGCTTTTTGGCCTCTGTTTTTCAACTGGAAGGATCCCGTTCTTGATATACTCAATGATGGGATTCATCCAGCTTGTCTCTACGTCTGTCGCATAGTCGTCATTGGACTCTTCTTCTTCTAGACTCAATTGCTCTTGGAACCTATGAGTCCATCTGAAATCTCAGCCATAGTTGAAGCCTTATTGGCCAGTGTGTCGACTTTTTTTGTTGTCGTCTAGGTGACATTGTAGGAGTTTGAGCCTTTTGAATCCACTCATGGCATTGACAACCTTCTCGCGGTAAGCCATCATCCAGGGATCTTTGCTGTTGAACTCCCCTTTGACTTGGTTGACTACCAGGCGTGAGTCACTATACGCGGTTAGCTCATCTATCCCGATCCCCTTGGCGAGCTTCATGCCAAACAAGAGGGCCTCGTATTCTACTTCGTTGTTTGAGGTAGGGAAGCTGAACCTGATAGCTTTCTCCAGGGAAAACCCACTTGGAGAGCGGAGAGTGATTCCGGTTTCGCTTCCATTTACTATGGATAACCCGTCACAGCGCATGATCGATCCTTGGTCGTCTGACCTCTGCTATCGATCGTCAGACTTTTGCTCTCGATCGTCCGACTTTGTTCCCCACCGCAAGTAAGTTCGGCGATGAAGTTTGCCAACGCTTGAGCTTTGATGGTTGCTCTGGAGCATAGTTGATATCAAACTGCACCAGTTCAACTAACCATTTTACCATCCTGCCTGATAATTCTGGTTTGTGCAACATTGTGCTAAGTGGATGTTTGGTCAAGACCGTTATAGAGTGGGCCTGGAAGTAGGGTCGCAGTTTCTTGGAGGCGACGACCAGCGCCAGAGCTATTTTTTTTAGGTCCGAGTAGTTTGCTCAGCTTCTACGAAGGTTTTGCTGGCGTAGTACATTGGTCTATGTACTCCTTTATCGTTCCAAACGAGAGTTGAAATGATGGCGTGCTTTGAGACAGATAGATATAAGTAAAGTGTCTCTCCTGGCGCCAATTTAGAAAGTAACTATGTATTTCCGATATATGCTTTCAAACTCTGGAAGACTTACTCGCATTCTTCATCCCATCTTAAGCCTTTGGTTCTTCTCAAGATTTTGGAAAAACGGAGACACTTGTCGGATGATTTGGAAATAAAATTGTTGAGTGTCACCACCCTCCCAGTTAGGCTCTAAACTTCCTTGACAATGGTCAGGGACTTCATATCGAGAAGAGTCTTAATCTGCTTTGGATCGGCTTTTATTCCTCTTCGATTTACTATGTAACCTAAGAATTTGCCTGACTCAACCCCAAATGTGCAGTTTTGCGGGTTGAGTTTCATCTGATACTTGCAGAGCTGATTGAAGCTTCAGCAAGGTCGACGATGTGATCTGGACTATGGAGGCTTTTGACCATCAAATCGTCTATGGAGACCTCCATGTTCCTGCCGATTTCTTACTTGAACATCTGATTCACCAATCGTTGATACGTTGCTCCTATATATTTAGGTTGAACGACATTACCCGATAACAGTATATCATTTTTTCAATTATGAAAAAAGGTTTTATCTTGGTCTAGGGGGTGCATCTGTATCTGGGTATACCCGTAATAGGCATCCATGAAACCCAGGAGGTTGTGTCCGGACGTGGCGTCCATGATTTGATCAATGCAAGGAAGTGAGAAGTTGTCTTTTAGACACGCCTTGTTCAAGTCTGTGTATTCTACGCAGACACTCTACTTCCCTTTTTCTTTTTTACCAGGACGGTATTTGCCAGCCAGTCTGGGTACCGTGCTTCTTTGATCATGTTAGTGTTGAGTAGTCTGTGTACCTCTTCGTTTACGATCTGGTTTCTTTCAGAAGCCATGGTTCTCTTCTTCTACCTGACGTTTTTTCGTGTGGGGTCAACATCCAGTTGATGAGTGATCACGGATGGGTCAGTTCCCACCATGTCCCGCATTGTCCAAGCGAAGACGTCCTGATTCTGCTGTAACAATTTTATCAGTTCTTCTGCTAATACTTTGCTTAGACAAGAACCTATCGGGATGGCTCTGTTGTTGTTGGGGCTATCAAGGTAGACCGTGATAGATTCATCCTCTGGTTGATCGCCATTGGGTCTTCTCCTCGGACTAACTGGAGTCTTATCATCTGAGTAGGAAGATTTTTCTTCAATTTTTGGACCTGACTTTGAGATGTCTTAGTTGTGGGCTTAGACTATAATTGACAACTGTCAAGTTGCTTCAGAGCTGCGTAGTGGCAGTCTCTGGCTGCCGGCTAGTTTCCTCATATGGTGCCTACTGCTTGATTAGTAGGGTGCAAAACAGAAATTGCCACCTCCATTGGGTGGAGCCAAGGCCTTCCCAGGATGATGTTGTAGGTGGATGGGGCATCGACTACCATGAACTTCTGGAATAGAACTTTCTGAAGTTGTGGCTCTCCCGCCACTACTATCAATTTGATGTTCCCGATAGGGAAGCATTTCTCCCCGCTGACCAGACCATGGGGTGACTAGTAGGCATTAGGTTTTCTACCTTTAGCTGCATATTGCGAAACGTTTTGAGGAATAGAACATTCAAAGATTTCCCGGTGTCTACCAAAGATCTCATCACTTCATAGTTTGCTATGAAGAGGGAAATTACCAGGGCGTCATTATGCGGAGATTGGACGCATTGGAGGTCTCTATCCGTGAAAGTCAGGGACGAGATCGGGTTCTAAACACGAGCGTGTTGCACCTGTTGGTCCTCGTAGGTCGATCGGGTCCGCATCTCGCGAAGCGTTTTCTTTCGGGACCTGTTGGATTGTTTGGCTTCCAAGCACATTTCGTGCAAGACATATACAATGTCCACCGCCTTGCCTTCAGTTTTGTTGATGGCCTGGTCTCTTTCCTTTGCCCATTTTTGTTTGATGTTTGGGCTCAGAAATTCCTTGAGTTTCCCTTCTTGATCCAGTGCTTAATCTCGTACCTGAGATTCTTGCAGTCTTCTGTACCGTTGTTGTTGTTCTTGTGAAAGGAGCAATATTTTTCGTTATTCCGTTGCGATGGATCTCCCCGAAGTTGGCGGGCCACTTTACTTCTCTCAAATCCTTAATGGCATTGAGGATGTCGGACAGGCTGGAGTTGAGGGGAGTGAAGGATTAGAAATTGATGTAGCTGGAAGCTTTATCTTGCCCTATGCGGCCAGGGTCCGGCTTGCTGTCATTATGCTTCCTTTTATTTTTGTCATCGCCCTCCTTATTGTTTCTAGGACTAGAAGGTTTCCTTTCAGATTTCACCTTCTTCTTAGCGGCCAACTTCTCATTAAGAGTGATATATTTCTGGGCACTCTTCAACAAGTCTGCCATATACGTAGGAATATTCAGAGTGAGGAAATCAAAGAACTTGCTCTCTTCAGATCTAAGGTGAATGATGTGACTGAGGTGTCGTTGATGCATCCTTCGATGAGAGTTAACTCATCATTGAAGTGTGTGACGTATTTTCTCAATGTTTCGTCCGGCTGAGGGTGAGCAGGTAATGCAGGCATTTTCTGATCCATTGATTGCCGACAAAGCGTGTGAAAAACATTGTTGCCAGCATCTGGAATGAGTCGATGAACCTCGGAGGGAGGTTGTGGAACCAGGTCAGCGCTGATTTCTTCAGACTGGTAGGGAATGACTGGCACAATACTGTTTCAGATCACTATTTGAGTGTCATTACATAATGGAAGTAACGTAAGTGATCGGACGGATTCGTTGTCCCGTAGTAAAACTCCAGCTTTGGCGGGGTTATTTTTTGGCAATGGCTCATTCATGATGTGATCCATGAACGGGGGGATGGTGAAGTTGAACAACAAGTCAAGATTGGTGGCCCCAAGTCGGAGAGGGTTCTGCGAGGCGCATTGGTCGGCTCAAGACGCTGGGTCTTCGTTGTTAAAGGAGCAGTATTTTTCATTATTCCCTTGCGATGGATCTCCCTGGAGTTTGGTGGGCCACTTTACTTCTCCCCAATCCTTAATGGCATTGAGAATGTCGGACAGGCTGGAGTTGAGGGGAGTGAAGGATTGGGAATTGACGTAGCTGGAAGCTTTATCTTGCCCTGTGCGACAAGGGTCTGGCTTGCTATCATTCTGCTTCCTCTTATTTCGATCGTCGCCCTCCATCTTGTTTCTGGGACCAAAGGGTTTCCTTTCAGATTCCTCCTCCTTCTTGGTGGCCAACTTTTCATTGAGAGTGATGTATTTCTGGGCACTCTTCAGCAAGTCCACCATATCAATTAGAGGATCCAGAATGAGGAAATCATAGAACTTGCCTCTCCTCATACCCGAGGTGAAAGCTGTGACCGAGGTGTCGCTTGCTATATCCATCAATGAGAGTTAACTCATCATTGAAGTGTGTGAGGTTTTTCCTCAATGTCTTGTTCCAATTTTGTTTGAAGATGAGCAGGTAATGCAGGCCCTTTCTGATCCATTGGCTGTCGACAAAGCGTATGAGAAACATTGTTGCCAGCATCCAAAATGAGTCGATGGACCTCAGAAGGAGGCAGTGGATCCAGGTCAGCGCTAATTTCTTCAGGCTAGTAGGGAATGACTGGCACATTACTAATTCAGATAATTGTTTGAGCGCTGATTTCTTCAGGCTGGTAGGGAGTGACTGGCACATTATTAATTCAGATCATTGTTTGAGCGCCATTACATGTTGGAAGTAGAGTAAGTGATCGGACGGGCCCGTTGTCCCGTCGTAAAACTCCAGTTTTGGCGGGATGAATTTCTTCGACAGTGACTCGTTCATGATGTGATCCATGAATGGGGGGGATGGTGAGGTTGAACAACACGTCAGGATTGGTGACCCCAAGCCCGAGGGGGTTCTGCGAGGTGGGTTTGTCAACCCTAGACGTTGGGTCTCCGTTGGTTATTCCTCCGCCTATAGTCCATTGATAGCTCGCAGAGGCAAAATGGCCCTCCTGAGCATGTTCTCTGGTGTCTTCTTGGGACGAGGCTCTTCGCTGTTGTGGTCTTTTTCCGCGGATGGAGGATTCCGCTGAGTGAGTATCTCTACTGCCTGACCAATTTGTTGCGGTTGGGTTGACAGTAGATCCACCCTGGGGGTCCTTCATGGCTGTTACCGTCGAAGGGGTCCGAGGTTATTCCCCTCGCGGTGTGCTGGGGCTGCCGGAGCTGGCGGCGCTCTGCGGTTCGAGTGTTCGAGGGCTTAGAGATGTCTCCATTGTTGCGAGATCTCGTGGTCACCATCTTTTTGGATTGTAAGAAAGGGTGATATCACTATTTTCAAAGGAACTTCGTCATTCTCCACAGATGACGCCAAACTGATGTAGTCGAATCTTGTTCTCCTTGACCTTGACCTTAACCTGCACATGGAACACACGTGAGCCCAGGACCACCATTATGGCGGCCGATGTCACTCCGATGCTAAAGTCAGACAAGGCTCAAAGTTGTAAATTGGGTTTTGTAGCATACATTTGCTCATCAACACTGTGTCTTATTTATAATGCGAGAGTCCTTGTTCGGCGAGGCCTTTGGTGGCGTAGTTTAGGGAAAGATATCTTGCTGGAAATCATTTCTTTGTTGGGAGTTGTCCGTGTAGGAAAGTTTCCCTACATGACTTGTGCTCCTAAATCTGCGGGAAAATTTCCCTTTTGGAGTGTTATCCATGCAAAATGGAGTTTCCATGCATGACTCTTACACTTCGGTATTTATTTCCTAGTCGAAACCAATGTACTATTGGTTTGCCCGTCTTCGGTCAATCCTCCCCAGATACTTCCCTAATTAGGCCTTTCGGGTATTGGGCTTGACCATGTGACGTGTGGGCTTAGTAGGGCACTGCAATTTAGTTCCAACCTCCTGGGTCTTGCCAAAATGGGCTTAATGTTGTCTGAGCTCTGTCAGATTGGGTGGGCAATCGAGCTCACTTTGTTATTTTGACGAGATTATCATGACACGTGTATGACGCGGATTATAAGACGGTTTGATGTATCATCAATGGTGATGTCTTTCTGTGTATTTATAGACCCCCAAAATTGGATCTATTAGGTATGTAATCCATTAATCCTTAGATATGAGGAAAAGTTCTTGGAAAATATTCCCCTTTGGTGATAGTGTTTAGATTTGATTCTCGAGGTGATTCAAATACATTCCTTAATTATTCATTCTCATCTTATCACAAGGCTGAATGTTTTATGTTTCAATGTATATCTTTTGCTTTCATAATAGGCCAATAAAGGTAATTTATTTATATATATAATGAAGGATTTTTTATCTTGAAAGAATATGGATCACTTGTTTCCCGAATGTGGAGATTCAAACTTTACATAGAATATGCCACATAGCTTTTATGATTTAAGTTTGGAAAGTGATGAGTTTACAAATAGAGCGCTTTGTTTTTTTTACAGATTTAAGTTGAAAACTCTACAAGCAGGTGTATCTAATCTTCATACTGAATAGAGAAAGTTTGATTAACCAAATTAAATGAATGAAAAGAGGAAATTCATTAACCATATTAAATAAATGGTTAAAAAAAGTTGAAAGCTAAAGACAAACAAATTGGAAGTAATTATCATTAAATGGTTAAAAAAAGTTGAAAGCTAAAGACAAACAAATTGGAAGTAATTATCATTCTATTTTTCACAATATAAAGGTCACTAATGGTAATTTAATCAACTTTGTTTAGCTTTATTGAAAATAATATATATTCACATATTTAAAAGTTTTGGAAATGGAAGATCTCAAAATATATTCATTCTAAAAGAGTTCATCCAAGTTAATTGAGTTCCAGTATTGATTGATATATTAGGAAAAATTAAATAATATGCATACTTTATTGTTGAAGTTGATCATTTTCAGGTACCTAGGGTCAATCACTTTCCTCTTGGATGAAGATCATCTACACCTGTTTGTAAGGTTTTCAAGTTTACCCAAAAAATATAAATAAATAAAATAATATATATAAACATTGATGTGTCCACATTCAAAAACATATGCAATCAAGTCTCTAAATCAAACTGAAGATTTACATTCTAATCTTTTATTTAAATTATCATTAATTAATTACCCAAAGTAATTAAATTACCATTAGTGGCTTAGTATGAAAATAAAAGATGTACATTGAATCATACCATTCTGTGTTTGTGATGAGATAAGAATGAATAAGGAAGGAAAATATTTGAATCACCTAAAAAAAGTAGATCTCAACATTATCAACAAAAGAAAAATAGTCTCTAATAACTTCTCTCATACCTTGGAATGATGTATTAAATGTGCCTTAATAGATAAAACTCTTGGGGCATATATATATATAGGGAAGACATCATACCACCCAATCCTGACAATAGAGTGTGAAAGACATAGAGAATGGAAGAAGTAGTAGTGATAGTTGGTGCTGGTCCTGCAGGTCTAGCAATTTCTGCATGCTTAAACCTTTTTTCAATTCCCAACATTGTTCTTGAGAGAGAAGATTGTTGTGCATCTCTATGGAAAAATAAGTCTTACGAAAGGCTTAAACTCCATTTAGCAAAACAATTCTGCCAACTCCCTCATATGCCATTCCCTTCAAATTTCTCCACCTATGTGTCAAAGAAAGATTTCATTCAATATTTGGATGATTATGTCTCCTATTTTAATGTGAGTCCCAAGCATTGTAGGGTTGTTGAGTCAGCTTCATATGATCGGTTTGATGGAAAATGGAAAATTGTGGTGAAAAACACAATCTCCAATGAGATAGAAGAATACATCGCAACGTTCCTTGTTGTTGCAACAGGAGAAAATAGTAAGGGAGTCGTACCCAATATTCCTGGGTTGAATAGCTTTGAAGGGGTATCCATGCACTCTAGTGATTATAAGTCTGGGAAAGAATATAGTGGAAAAGATGTTTTGGTTGTTGGTTGTGGAAACTCTGGCATGGAAATTGCATATGATTTATCAAACTATGGAGCAACGACTTATTTACTCGTTAGAGGATCGGTAATCTTCATTATTATTATCTTTGGAATTGATTATTAAATCAAAATTTTATTTATTTATTTATTTATTTATTTGTGCATATTCCTTAAATTATGCGTGCATTTATGTGTAGATACATGTGCTTACCAAGGAACTGGTATTTCTTGGAATGCTTCTATTGAAGGTATTTTCATGTCATTGGGTGGACAATATGGTAATGGTGCTGAGCAAACTCAAATATGGTGATTTTAAAAATTATGGTCTTGAACAAGCAAACGAAGGACCCTTTTATCTCAAACAAACCACGGGACGGTCTCCAGTTATTGATGTTGGGACAATGGAGAAGCTCAAGTCAGGTCAAATTAAGGTAGTCAATAATTAATATACCATTACATGATGATTTTCTCATTAAATATCGAAAATAATACATTATAATCATTAATTTATTTTTCTATTATCATACTAGGTTGTACCAGCGATATCACACATCAATGGAAATGATGTTATATTTACAAATCGTAATGTGCATCGTTTTGAAACTATAATTTTTGCAACGGGCTACCAAAGCACTGTGCGTCATTGGCTCAAGGTTCGTGCATGTTATTTAATCATCTATATCAATATCATCAACTCATCTCAAAAGTGATTCAATTTATACTTATAAGATGTATTTGGATTGGATTTGCAGGGTGGTGATGATCTTTTTAATGAAGTTGGAATGCCTAAGAAAAAATTTCCAAATCATTGGAAGGGAAATAATGGCTTGTATTGTGTGGGTTTTTCAAGTAGAGGACTAATGGGAATTTCTAAAGATGCTCAAGAAGTTGCCAATGATATAAGGAAGGCTTTGAGTGACAAAAAAAAAAATATTAGATTAGAGTAGTGTAGTATTGGGGGTGATGGATTAATTGCCACCCGTTGTTGTTCCATAATCAGGGGCGGAGCCAAGATTGTGGATAAAGGGGGCAAAAAAATAAATTACATATAATGTAATTCTTAAAATAAATAAATAAATATGATTAAAGCAAAATTTCAAAAGTAGTACAAAAGAAACATATTTTATGTGTCAATGTTGTTGCACATTGGATTTTAGTATAAACTCTACGAGTTCTCGTGTTCTAGTAATGTTGTATAATCACCTCATCATCGATTTCATTAAATAGATCTTTCTCAACATATGTAATCAAACTATCTGCCTCCATTGATCTCCCATCTGATTACGTAATTGATTATTTATAATCTTCATAGTAGAAAAATGTCTTTCGACACTGCCAGTTGCATCTGGTAATAATAATAATAATATTATTATTATTATTATTTATTTTTAAGTTGGGTCATTGTAATCCATGCCCGAAGGCTATATAACTGACCCTATATAGGGTTTACCAAACCAAGCCCGAAGGCTACAATATTGTTGCCACTTAATATCCTCATTGCCTCCATTTCGCAGGGAGACTTGCTTTCGCTTCGGTCCGTTGTCTCCACCTTGCATGAAGATGACTTATCCACGGCGAAGCACATGTGCTTCTAATAATCAGGTGAAAACTTACAAAATCCTAACTGGTGAGTCTCGAACCCGCGATCTCTTACAAGGAGAGTTGATGTCCAATCAACTAAGCTATAATTGGTGGACATCTCTTAATATTAAGAATGTTACCGTCCAATTGTTTAGCTGAAGCAGGCTACTGTGAAGACTGAAGAGTGTCGATGAGGAGTAAACAAGCAAGAGAAAGAGTAAGACCACCTCCTTAAATCGATCTATGTCTAATCGAAATCGTATTGTGCGATTGGAGAAATCAATCTCGGATGAAATCGTCTTGTGCGATTGGAGGGGATTGGAGAAAATTGATCTTTGTCGAAATCATCTTGGGCAATTTAGAAGATGGAGAGGTGAACTTGCGAAGGGTTTGCAATTTGTGTATATTTGTATTTCATTATCTATGAAAGGAGGGCAATCTAAAATTTTAAAGGGAGGGAAGATTGCAAATATTATTAGTTTGGTGAGGTTTTTTAAAAACTAAGGGGGGCAATTGCCGCCCTTAGCTATAAGGTAGATCCGCCCATGGTTCCATTTTTTTATTTCACATGTTATAGGAAATAAAAGTTATAGTTAGCTCGTTTTAGATAAAATTTATGTTTTGACCTTATGATCGATGTTTGGTTGATTCATCGTTTAAGAAGATATTGCACTTTGTAAGGCTTACAAAAAAAAAAAAAATTAGTGAAGATGGTATCACCGGCAAAGGCAAAATTTGAACTACATTTTGGGATAGGCTTGTTGAAATCATTGACAAACTGAAGCCTATAGAGAGGAACTCAACGTAACTCTTAGATCACAATTTGGTCGAGGAATCATCAAGATATTGCAATTTTCTTACCAAACTCGCCCAAAACTCACTCAAACCCTCTCTTTGTCACATTCTGTTCGAAATGGGGGAGGAAGAGGTTGCCGATCCATCTTATGTAGAATGGCAAGGCAGAGACCACTGTGGGTGAAATTTTTACAGCCCACTTGGGAGTGTAAATTTTTCTTTAAAATGCAAGAATACTCGTACTTAGTCTCTGGATGCTCATAGCTTTTACTTTCCACTCATGAACCCGGTGCACGAAATAATCACGTGCACTGCACGTGCAAACGTTACTTTACCTAGCACATGGGCCCATTGTGAAAAAAAAAAAAGTGTGGAACGTGGCAGAACCAGATTCTTGATTGTGTAGACTTTACCGAAAGCTCTCTGCAACCTCTCTGTTTTCTTCCAACCTTCCCACACTTGTGTCGGTTTCTCTTAGACAAGACAACTTGAGATCTCACTTCCGTCGTTTCGTTTGACATCCAATTCCCCAAATCGCCATTTCAGGTAATTGGGGTTTCTCCCCTTCTCTCTTTTATCAATTTGATATTGTTTAGAGAAAGAACAATTATCATTTTCTTCCAAGGCTTGCTGCTTCCGCTCAATTTGTTTGATGAAATTTCTTCAAATGGGTTTTGTTTATTTTCGTGTTTTAGTGGTTTGAATTTGATGGATTCGAGTCAACCCGAGTTTGATTATTTGTTCAAGCTGCTGTTAATTGGAGATTCTGGTGTTGGGAAGAGTAGTCTGCTTCTTAGCTTTACATCCGATTCTTTCGATGATCTTTCGCCGACTATCGGTAAGATACCCTTTACCTCTTTGTGTTCACAAATTGCAAATTTGGGTTTGATGGATTGCATGTTAGTAGTGCACTTGTTAATGGTGAGGATTTTTGTTCTTTGTTTATAAGTTATTGGTATTTAGTAATGAAGTAACATTTTGTGATGTCGAAAACGATGGTCTTGAAAGAAATTACATGTTAAACATTCCCATTTGTGTTCTTAGTTGTAGATCAGAGTCCTTCATTGACAAGGGTTTGTAACTCTTTAAAGTGAGAAAAAAAAAGTTTCTCAATTGGAACTTACTTCATGCCTATAAAGCATTATGATGGATGATCGGGGTGTTAAAAGAAATTTTCTGTTTAAGTTAATCATGTAGAGTGGGTGTATTCTTGATCGTATGTTGAGTATTTTGTTATAATGCATGTCTTATTCTGATATATGCTCGTGGAAGTCATGTAGCATTTGGAAGCTTGTAGAAATTACTGACGGATATTTCCAAGATATACACTAGTGATCACCTAGTATGGAGAATGTAATGTGTCATTGTTTTGAATATCTCTAGAATGCTCACTAGTGAACTAAAAATCAATTCCTTGAGGTGTTTTGCTCAGTGGAAGTCATATTCAACAATATAATTGAAAAGTAAAGATATGGCACAAAAGAAAAAATACAATCACAAGTGCTTCAGGAAACCTAAATAGAGTCACAAGCCACCAACAAAGCAATGAGGTTGTATTTGTTTATGTTACTGAAAAATTACTTACACACTATCTGTGCTGAGAACTTAGAATTGTAGGTGCAACTCAGGCAGGTTATGGTGAAGGGTTAGCCTACGCCAAATCCTATTTGTTGAAGGGTCAAACTTGCTTCCCCAACCTGATGTTGAGCGAAGCCCTGTGTTAGGTTAGAGTAGTGTAGTATTGGGGGTGATGGATTAATTGCCACCCGTTGTTGTTCCATAATCAGGGGTGGAGCCAAGATTGTGGATAAAGGGGGCAAAAAAATAAATTACATATAATGTAATTCTTAAAATAAATAAATAAATATGATTAAAGCAAAATTTCAAAAGTAGTACAAAAGAAACATATTTTATGTGTCAATGTTGTTGCACATTGGATTTTAGTATAAACTCTACGAGTTCTCGTGTTCTAGTAATGTTGTATAATCACCTCATCATCGATTTCATTAAATAGATCTTTCTCAACATATGTAATCAAACTATCTGCCTCCATTGATCTCCCATCTGATTACGTAATTGATTATTTATAATCTTCATAGTAGAAAAATGTCTTTCGACACTGCCAGTTGCATCTGGTAATAATAATAATAATATTATTATTATTATTATTTATTTTTAAGTTGGGTCATTGTAATCCATGCCCGAAGGCTATATAACTGACCCTATATAGGGTTTACCAAACCAAGCCCGAAGGCTACAATATTGTTGCCACTTAATATCCTCATTGCCTCCATTTCGCAGGGAGACTTGCTTTCGCTTCAGTCCGTTGTCTCCACCTTGCATGAAGATGACTTATCCACGGCGAAGCACATGTGCTTCTAATAATCAGGTGAAAACTTACAAAATCCTAACTGGTGAGTCTCGAACCCGCGATCTCTTACAAGGAGAGTTGATGTCCAATCAACTAAGCTATAATTGGTGGACATCTCTTAATATTAAGAATGTTACCGTCCAATTGTTTAGCTGAAGCAGGCTACTGTGAAGACTGAAGAGTGTCGATGAGGAGTAAACAAGCAAGAGAAAGAGTAAGACCACCTCCTTAAATCGATCTATGTCTAATCGAAATCGTATTGTGCGATTGGAGAAATCAATCTCGGATGAAATCGTCTTGTGCGATTGGAGGGGATTGGAGAAAATTGATCTTTGTCGAAATCATCTTGGGCAATTTAGAAGATGGAGAGGTGAACTTGCGAAGGGTTTGCAATTTGTGTATATTTGTATTTCATTATCTATGAAAGGAGGGCAATCTAAAATTTTAAAGGGAGGGAAGATTGCAAATATTATTAGTTTGGTGAGGTTTTTTAAAAACTAAGGGGGGCAATTGCCGCCCTTAGCTATAAGGTAGATCCGCCCATGGTTCCATTTTTTTATTTCACATGTTATAGGAAATAAAAGTTATAGTTAGCTCGTTTTAGATAAAATTTATGTTTTGACCTTATGATCGATGTTTGGTTGATTCATCGTTTAAGAAGATATTGCACTTTGTAAGGCTTACAAAAAAAAAAAAAATTAGTGAAGATGGTATCACCGGCAAAGGCAAAATTTGAACTACATTTTGGGATAGGCTTGTTGAAATCATTGACAAACTGAAGCCTATAGAGAGGAACTCAACGTAACTCTTAGATCACAATTTGGTCGAGGAATCATCAAGATATTGCAATTTTCTTACCAAACTCGCCCAAAACTCACTCAAACCCTCTCTTTGTCACATTCTGTTCGAAATGGGGGAGGAAGAGGTTGCCGATCCATCTTATGTAGACTGGCAAGGCAGAGACCACTGTGGGTGAAATTTTTACAGCCCATTTGGGAGTGTAAATTTTTCTTTAAAATGCAAGAATACTCGTACTTAGTCTCTGGATGCTCATAGCTTTTACTTTCCACTCATGAACCCGGTGCACGAAATAATCACGTGCACTGCACGTGCAAACGTTACTTTACCTAGCACATGGGCCCATTGTGAAAAAAAAAAAGTGTGGAACGTGGCAGAACCAGATTCTTGATTGTGTAGACTTTACCGAAAGCTCTCTGCAACCTCTCTGTTTTCTTCCAACCTTCCCACACTTGTGTCGGTTTCTCTTAGACAAGACAACTTGAGATCTCACTTCCGTCGTTTCGTTTGACATCCAATTCCCCAAATCGCCATTTCAGGTAATTGGGGTTTCTCCCCTTCTCTCTTTTATCAATTTGATATTGTTTAGAGAAAGAACAATTATCATTTTCTTCCAAGGCTTGCTGCTTCCGCTCAATTTGTTTGATGAAATTTCTTCAAATGGGTTTTGTTTATTTTCGTGTTTTAGTGGTTTGAATTTGATGGATTCGAGTCAACCCGAGTTTGATTATTTGTTCAAGCTGCTGTTAATTGGAGATTCTGGTGTTGGGAAGAGTAGTCTGCTTCTTAGCTTTACATCCGATTCTTTCAATGATCTTTCGCCGACTATCGGTAAGATACCCTTTACCTCTTTGTGTTCACAAATTGCAAATTTGGGTTTGATGGATTGCATGTTAGTAGTGCACTTGTTAATGGTGAGGATTTTTGTTCTTTGTTTATAAGTTATTGGTATTTAGTAATGAAGTAACATTTTGTGATGTCGAAAACGATGGTCTTGAAAGAAATTACATGTTAAACATTCCCATTTGTGTTCTTAGTTGTAGATCAGAGTCCTTCATTGACAAGGGTTTGTAACTCTTTAAAGTGAGAAAAAAAAAGTTTCTCAATTGGAACTTACTTCATGCCTATAAAGCATTATGATGGATGATCGGGGTGTTAAAAGAAATTTTCTGTTTAAGTTAATCATGTAGAGTGGGTGTATTCTTGATCGTATGTTGAGTATTTTGTTATAATGCATGTCTTATTCTGATATATGCTCGTGGAAGTCATGTAGCATTTGGAAGCTTGTAGAAATTACTGACGGATATTTCCAAGATATACACTAGTGATCACCTAGTATGGAGAATGTAATGTGTCATTGTTTTGAATATCTCTAGAATGCTCACTAGTGAACTAAAAATCAATTCCTTGAGGTGTTTTGCTCAGTGGAAGTCATATTCAACAATATAATTGAAAAGTAAAGATATGGCACAAAAGAAAAAATACAATCACAAGTGCTTCAGGAAACCTAAATAGAGTCACAAGCCACCAACAAAGCAATGAGGTTGTATTTGTTTATGTTACTGAAAAATTACTTACACACTATCTGTGCTGAGAACTTAGAATTGTAGGTGCAACTCAGGCAGGTTATGGTGAAGGGTTAGCCTACGCCAAATCCTATTTGTTGAAGGGTCAAACTTGCTTCCCCAACCTGATGTTGAGCGAAGCCCTGTGTTAGGTTAGAGTAGTGTAGTATTGGGGGTGATGGATTAATTGCCACCCGTTGTTGTTCCATAATCAGGGGTGGAGCCAAGATTGTGGATAAAGGGGGCAAAAAAATAAATTACATATAATGTAATTCTTAAAATAAATAAATAAATATGATTAAAGCAAAATTTCAAAAGTAGTACAAAAGAAACATATTTTATGTGTCAATGTTGTTGCACATTGGATTTTAGTATAAACTCTACGAGTTCTCGTGTTCTAGTAATGTTGTATAATCACCTCATCATCGATTTCATTAAATAGATCTTTCTCAACATATGTAATCAAACTATCTGCCTCCATTGATCTCCCATCTGATTACGTAATTGATTATTTATAATCTTCATAGTAGAAAAATGTCTTTCGACACTGCCAGTTGCATCTGGTAATAATAATAATAATATTATTATTATTATTATTTATTTTTAAGTTGGGTCATTGTAATCCATGCCCGAAGGCTATATAACTGACCCTATATAGGGTTTACCAAACCAAGCCCGAAGGCTACAATATTGTTGCCACTTAATATCCTCATTGCCTCCATTTCGCAGGGAGACTTGCTTTCGCTTCGGTCCGTTGTCTCCACCTTGCATGAAGATGACTTATCCACGGCGAAGCACATGTGCTTCTAATAATCAGGTGAAAACTTACAAAATCCTAACTGGTGAGTCTCGAACCCGCGATCTCTTACAAGGAGAGTTGATGTCCAATCAACTAAGCTATAATTGGTGGACATCTCTTAATATTAAGAATGTTACCGTCCAATTGTTTAGCTGAAGCAGGCTACTGTGAAGACTGAAGAGTGTCGATGAGGAGTAAACAAGCAAGAGAAAGAGTAAGACCACCTCCTTAAATCGATCTATGTCTAATCGAAATCGTATTGTGCGATTGGAGAAATCAATCTCGGATGAAATCGTCTTGTGCGATTGGAGGGGATTGGAGAAAATTGATCTTTGTCGAAATCATCTTGGGCAATTTAGAAGATGGAGAGGTGAACTTGCGAAGGGTTTGCAATTTGTGTATATTTGTATTTCATTATCTATGAAAGGAGGGCAATCTAAAATTTTAAAGGGAGGGAAGATTGCAAATATTATTAGTTTGGTGAGGTTTTTTAAAAACTAAGGGGGGCAATTGCCGCCCTTAGCTATAAGGTAGATCCGCCCATGGTTCCATTTTTTTATTTCACATGTTATAGGAAATAAAAGTTATAGTTAGCTCGTTTTAGATAAAATTTATGTTTTGACCTTATGATCGATGTTTGGTTGATTCATCGTTTAAGAAGATATTGCACTTTGTAAGGCTTACAAAAAAAAAAAAAATTAGTGAAGATGGTATCACCGGCAAAGGCAAAATTTGAACTACATTTTGGGATAGGCTTGTTGAAATCATTGACAAACTGAAGCCTATAGAGAGGAACTCAACGTAACTCTTAGATCACAATTTGGTCGAGGAATCATCAAGATATTGCAATTTTCTTACCAAACTCGCCCAAAACTCACTCAAACCCTCTCTTTGTCACATTCTGTTCGAAATGGGGGAGGAAGAGGTTGCCGATCCATCTTATGTAGACTGGCAAGGCAGAGACCACTGTGGGTGAAATTTTTACAGCCCATTTGGGAGTGTAAATTTTTCTTTAAAATGCAAGAATACTCGTACTTAGTCTCTGGATGCTCATAGCTTTTACTTTCCACTCATGAACCCGGTGCACGAAATAATCACGTGCACTGCACGTGCAAACGTTACTTTACCTAGCACATGGGCCCATTGTGAAAAAAAAAAAGTGTGGAACGTGGCAGAACCAGATTCTTGATTGTGTAGACTTTACCGAAAGCTCTCTGCAACCTCTCTGTTTTCTTCCAACCTTCCCACACTTGTGTCGGTTTCTCTTAGACAAGACAACTTGAGATCTCACTTCCGTCGTTTCGTTTGACATCCAATTCCCCAAATCGCCATTTCAGGTAATTGGGGTTTCTCCCCTTCTCTCTTTTATCAATTTGATATTGTTTAGAGAAAGAACAATTATCATTTTCTTCCAAGGCTTGCTGCTTCCGCTCAATTTGTTTGATGAAATTTCTTCAAATGGGTTTTGTTTATTTTCGTGTTTTAGTGGTTTGAATTTGATGGATTCGAGTCAACCCGAGTTTGATTATTTGTTCAAGCTGCTGTTAATTGGAGATTCTGGTGTTGGGAAGAGTAGTCTGCTTCTTAGCTTTACATCCGATTCTTTCGATGATCTTTCGCCGACTATCGGTAAGATACCCTTTACCTCTTTGTGTTCACAAATTGCAAATTTGGGTTTGATGGATTGCATGTTAGTAGTGCACTTGTTAATGGTGAGGATTTTTGTTCTTTGTTTATAAGTTATTGGTATTTAGTAATGAAGTAACATTTTGTGATGTCGAAAACGATGGTCTTGAAAGAAATTACATGTTAAACATTCCCATTTGTGTTCTTAGTTGTAGATCAGAGTCCTTCATTGACAAGGGTTTGTAACTCTTTAAAGTGAGAAAAAAAAAGTTTCTCAATTGGAACTTACTTCATGCCTATAAAGCATTATGATGGATGATCGGGGTGTTAAAAGAAATTTTCTGTTTAAGTTAATCATGTAGAGTGGGTGTATTCTTGATCGTATGTTGAGTATTTTGTTATAATGCATGTCTTATTCTGATATATGCTCGTGGAAGTCATGTAGCATTTGGAAGCTTGTAGAAATTACTGACGGATATTTCCAAGATATACACTAGTGATCACCTAGTATGGAGAATGTAATGTGTCATTGTTTTGAATATCTCTAGAATGCTCACTAGTGAACTAAAAATCAATTCCTTGAGGTGTTTTGCTCAGTGGAAGTCATATTCAACAATATAATTGAAAAGTAAAGATATGGCACAAAAGAAAAAATACAATCACAAGTGCTTCAGGAAACCTAAATAGAGTCACAAGCCACCAACAAAGCAATGAGGTTGTATTTGTTTATGTTACTGAAAAATTACTTACACACTATCTGTGCTGAGAACTTAGAATTGTAGGTGCAACTCAGGCAGGTTATGGTGAAGGGTTAGCCTACGCCAAATCCTATTTGTTGAAGGGTCAAACTTGCTTCCCCAACCTGATGTTGAGCGAAGCCCTGTGTTAGGTTAGAGTAGTGTAGTATTGGGGGTGATGGATTAATTGCCACCCGTTGTTGTTCCATAATCAGGGGTGGAGCCAAGATTGTGGATAAAGGGGGCAAAAAAATAAATTACATATAATGTAATTCTTAAAATAAATAAATAAATATGATTAAAGCAAAATTTCAAAAGTAGTACAAAAGAAACATATTTTATGTGTCAATGTTGTTGCACATTGGATTTTAGTATAAACTCTACGAGTTCTCGTGTTCTAGTAATGTTGTATAATCACCTCATCATCGATTTCATTAAATAGATCTTTCTCAACATATGTAATCAAACTATCTGCCTCCATTGATCTCCCATCTGATTACGTAATTGATTATTTATAATCTTCATAGTAGAAAAATGTCTTTCGACACTGCCAGTTGCATCTGGTAATAATAATAATAATATTATTATTATTATTATTTATTTTTAAGTTGGGTCATTGTAATCCATGCCCGAAGGCTATATAACTGACCCTATATAGGGTTTACCAAACCAAGCCCGAAGGCTACAATATTGTTGCCACTTAATATCCTCATTGCCTCCATTTCGCAGGGAGACTTGCTTTCGCTTCGGTCCGTTGTCTCCACCTTGCATGAAGATGACTTATCCACGGCGAAGCACATGTGCTTCTAATAATCAGGTGAAAACTTACAAAATCCTAACTGGTGAGTCTCGAACCCGCGATCTCTTACAAGGAGAGTTGATGTCCAATCAACTAAGCTATAATTGGTGGACATCTCTTAATATTAAGAATGTTACCGTCCAATTGTTTAGCTGAAGCAGGCTACTGTGAAGACTGAAGAGTGTCGATGAGGAGTAAACAAGCAAGAGAAAGAGTAAGACCACCTCCTTAAATCGATCTATGTCTAATCGAAATCGTATTGTGCGATTGGAGAAATCAATCTCGGATGAAATCGTCTTGTGCGATTGGAGGGGATTGGAGAAAATTGATCTTTGTCGAAATCATCTTGGGCAATTTAGAAGATGGAGAGGTGAACTTGCGAAGGGTTTGCAATTTGTGTATATTTGTATTTCATTATCTATGAAAGGAGGGCAATCTAAAATTTTAAAGGGAGGGAAGATTGCAAATATTATTAGTTTGGTGAGGTTTTTTAAAAACTAAGGGGGGCAATTGCCGCCCTTAGCTATAAGGTAGATCCGCCCATGGTTCCATTTTTTTATTTCACATGTTATAGGAAATAAAAGTTATAGTTAGCTCGTTTTAGATAAAATTTATGTTTTGACCTTATGATCGATGTTTGGTTGATTCATCGTTTAAGAAGATATTGCACTTTGTAAGGCTTACAAAAAAAAAAAAAATTAGTGAAGATGGTATCACCGGCAAAGGCAAAATTTGAACTACATTTTGGGATAGGCTTGTTGAAATCATTGACAAACTGAAGCCTATAGAGAGGAACTCAACGTAACTCTTAGATCACAATTTGGTCGAGGAATCATCAAGATATTGCAATTTTCTTACCAAACTCGCCCAAAACTCACTCAAACCCTCTCTTTGTCACATTCTGTTCGAAATGGGGGAGGAAGAGGTTGCCGATCCATCTTATGTAGAATGGCAAGGCAGAGACCACTGTGGGTGAAATTTTTACAGCCCACTTGGGAGTGTAAATTTTTCTTTAAAATGCAAGAATACTCGTACTTAGTCTCTGGATGCTCATAGCTTTTACTTTCCACTCATGAACCCGGTGCACGAAATAATCACGTGCACTGCACGTGCAAACGTTACTTTACCTAGCACATGGGCCCATTGTGAAAAAAAAAAAAGTGTGGAACGTGGCAGAACCAGATTCTTGATTGTGTAGACTTTACCGAAAGCTCTCTGCAACCTCTCTGTTTTCTTCCAACCTTCCCACACTTGTGTCGGTTTCTCTTAGACAAGACAACTTGAGATCTCACTTCCGTCGTTTCGTTTGACATCCAATTCCCCAAATCGCCATTTCAGGTAATTGGGGTTTCTCCCCTTCTCTCTTTTATCAATTTGATATTGTTTAGAGAAAGAACAATTATCATTTTCTTCCAAGGCTTGCTGCTTCCGCTCAATTTGTTTGATGAAATTTCTTCAAATGGGTTTTGTTTATTTTCGTGTTTTAGTGGTTTGAATTTGATGGATTCGAGTCAACCCGAGTTTGATTATTTGTTCAAGCTGCTGTTAATTGGAGATTCTGGTGTTGGGAAGAGTAGTCTGCTTCTGAGCTTTACATCCGATTCTTTCGATGATCTTTCGCCGACTATCGGTAAGATACCCTTTACCTCTTTGTGTTCACAAATTGCAAATTTGGGCTTGATGGATTGCATGTTAGTAGTGCACTTGTTAATGGTGAGGATTTTTGTTCTTTGTTTGTAAGTTATTGGTATTTAGTAATGAAGTAACATTTTGTGATGTCGAAAACAAAGGTCTTGAAAGAAATTACATGTTAAACATTCCCATTTGTGTTCTTAGTTGTAGATCAGAGTCCTTCATTGACAAGGGTTTGTAACTCTTTAAAGTGAGAAAAAAAAAGTTTCTCAATTGGAACTTACTTCATGCCTATAAAGCATTATGATGGATGATCGGGGTGTTGAAAGAAATTTGCTGTTTAAGTTAATCATGTAGAGTGGGTGTATTCTTGATCGTATGTTGAGTATTTTGTTATAATGCATGTCTTATTCTGATATATGCTCGTGGAAGTCATGTAGCATTTGGAAGCTTGTAGAAATTACTGACGGATATTTCCAAGATATACACTAGTGATCACCTAGTATGGAGAATGTAATGTGTCATTGTTTTGAATATCTCTAGAATGCTCACTAGTGAACTAAAAATCAATTCCTTGAGGTATTTTGCTCAGTGGAAGTCATATTCAACAATATAATTGAAAAGTAAAGATATGGCACAAAAGAAAAAATACAATCACAAGTGCTTCAGGAAACCTAAATAGAGTCACAAGCCACCAACAAAGCAATGAGGTTGTATTTGTTTATGTTACTGAAAAATTACTTACACACTATCTGTGCTGAGAACTTAGAATTGTAGGTGCAACTCAGGCAGGTTATGGTGAAGGGTTAGCCTACGCCAAATCCTATTTGTTGAAGGGTCAAACTTGCTTCCCCAACCTGATGTTGAGCGAAGCCCTGTGTTAGGTTAGGGGTGAAGGTGTGAAAGCCGTTGGCATTACGGAGTATTGCTTATTACAGCATCAACTATAATTTTCTCTGTCGAAACTGTTAGAGATGTTGGCTCGAGTTGAGCGTGCAAATTTAGTCTCACATCGGGTATGGATCTACATTATGTAAAGTTAATAAATGATTAGACATGTAATCAATACCGACAGGGCCTTTTGGGGGCAGTTGGGCCCAATTCGTAAAAACCCCACACTTGGGCGGTGTTTAAGTTTGAAAAAATATCGTTGCTTGAGACATGTTTGTTGGCCAACAATCTCATATGCACACTACGAAGTGGTTTGAGGGCTTCACTACCTTCACCCCAGACCCAACAAGTGGTATCAGAGCCAATGATTTGGCCTTGGGCTTGGTGAGTTTGAAGCGCAAGATAGCATGTTGCGGTGAAGCTTATCTCGGGTCAGGGTAGGCTCAAATATCGCCAAGGTGAAGATTGTTGGAAATGATGGCTCAAGTTGAGCGTGCAAATTTAGCCCCACATCGAGTAAGGAACATCATGTGAAGTTACTAAAGGATTGGACATATACTCAATAGTGACGATGCCTTTTGAGGGCAGTTGAGCTCAATTTGTAAAAATCACAATCGGGTGCGGCAGATGTCTAAGTGGGGACAATATCGTTGTTTGAGACATGTCCGTTGGCCAACAATCTTGTAATCTCGTATGCACACTGTGAGATGGTTCACGAGGGCTTTGCCATCTTCACCCTCCAACCCAACAGAAACACCCAAGTTGGTTTGGACTTTTGGGTGTGGGGTTTTATTTGAAAATGTCTCCTTACTATGAGAAACATGTCTCATCCTTATTATTCTTCAATCATTGTGGTTCCCCTCAAATATTTGACTTTTCCCCCCTCCCCCTTTAACTATGCTACAAATCCTTTGTCTCCATTTTTCTCCGCAACATTTTTCTTGTTGCGGAGAGGTTCTTTGGATGATGGAGAGAGCTTGTGATTTTGATCTCTTGAAAGGCTCAAAGTTATGAAGATACCGGAAGTATGTCATCTCATTGGATAACACCATTTTCTTTGACAAGGATCCCTAGTGAAAAACAATACATTCCTCCTCAAAAGCGTTCACATATGCCTCATGGATCAAAGTGAATTTTTAGAAATGTTGGAAGAAGGTGTTGGTGAGGGAGCCATTACTAATAAGGCCGTAACGTTTTTTTCTGCCAGGTGGGTCGTTGCCCTCCATTATTTGGATCCTTTTGGGATAGGATTGTAGAAGTAAAGAGATAAAACTCCTAAAGGGCGGCACCATACTTGTGAAAAATCATGTGTGACTTCCTTTGGAACTCCTCTACTCATTCAAACAAAATTCCACCTCTTCAATCGGAAGAGAGCTTGTCAACCAAAGACCCTTGGAGGACTTGGAATCAGAAGTATCAAGGAATTCAACAAGGCCCTGCTAGTTAAGTTGATTTGGATGTTTGGAGCTGAACCTCACTCACTGTGGAGACAGATTATTGCATGGTGTGCCCCTTCTTATTGGTATTGGTTTGCCTTGCTTACCCTCACTTAGCCACTCATGGATTGCTCTCCATGGAAAGGAAACATGAACTTCAAAAGCTCTATTGAATTGCAATATTATTTTAAGATGACAATGATGAACAACCACTCAAAGTCTCCTTCCCCTGCATTTACAGCCTCTCCACTCTGAAACAGGGAGTATCAAAGATTTCTCCATTTCTACTAATGGAACCTTCACTTGAGAGGGAATTTGAATGATTGGGAGATCCCCTACTTGGCTAACATTCGCCATTCTCTTCAGTCTGTGCATATGGATGGGGATCAGATACTTGGAACTGGCATTGGGGGATAAGAACAACAAGTTCTCTGTCAAAGAATGCTACCTCCATGTCGGTCCCTAAATCAACATGGCTTCTATTGACCACAGGATCAACAAGCTCCACAATTTTATTTGGATCAGTCAAGTCCCCCTGAGCCGTTTTTTGATGGTCAGCATGGTAATAATATTGTGAACAGAGGTCTCACCATCCCCAACATTGTGTGCTATCTGGTCAAGCTTCAGAATCAGTAGATCACCTCCTCCTCTCTTACCCCTCAGTTCAACAACATATATATATAATTTTTATTAGTAAACAAATATATTGTATTAATTATATGCAGGGAGCCAAAAGATTAGTGCAAACCACTAATCAATACATAAGGTTTACAACTATATCTTGTATCATTATACAATTATACAATCCCAGTAAAACCTGCAAGAGGAGAACTACGCCTCTCTAAATCTAATCCCACTTACAAGCCTAAAGCCTCAAGTATTAGTCCATAATTTATCTACTTCCTTTATGACATCTCTAAAGATTCTAATATTCTTTTCTCCATATAACCCATGCCAATGAACTGATCTTTCCCTTACCTCCTTCCCAAAAGTGGAAAAATTGGAGGGAGGATGGAAGTGAGAGTGCCATTTTACCTCTGAAAGTGTTTGTCTGAATTCAGGGCGACAGCCGCAGCTCCCTTTCTTTCCTTCATTGGGCAGAGATTTTGGCATCCTCCAAGCCATCTCACCTACAGCTCTACCATACTGGGGTTTGCCTTTTGGGAGAGAATCTCTCATGCTTTCTCTTGGATCATTTGGAAGGAGAGGAACAACAACAGAGTCTTTAGGAGTTCTTGCAAACCTCTTGATAGCCTTTGGACAGATGTAAAATAACTTTATGGTTATGGTTTTGGGGTGTAACTTGGGGTTTATATAGGGAAACTTCTTTGTCTTTTTGTATGTATGACTGGGGTGACCTGGTTCACACGTAGATATATAGGTAGAACGTCCTGATATATTGTATACTTTTGTAGCCTTTGGGCAAAGTACATAGGTAGAACTTACATGCCCTGATATATTGTGTACTTTTGTAGCCTTTGGGCAAGGGTTTTCTCTTACCTGCCCGAAGGCTTTTCTTTTTAATACAAATACAAACATCTAGACATCTGATTTTTCTGACCCAATAAAAAGTATCTGGTGATGGAGATTCTTGAAAAAAAAAAAAGCTTGTTTGTGGAAGAGAACTCTTATCAAAAGTAGAAGGCTTACCTTGATTATTAGTGTTTTTGCCAGCTTCCCCGAATGCCATTGTGAAAAAAGTGGAGGCCATTGTATGAAATTTCCTTTGGCAAGTCTTGGAGGAATTCAACGGGTTTCATGCACTCAAATGGTGCACCGTGGGTGCCTAGACACTAGGCCATTTAAAATCATGCTTTCCTTGCGATATGGCTTTTTGCATCTTGACTCTTGAGAAAGTGGATTCTTTGTGGAGGAGGATCATCTTGGCTAAAGTATAAGGTGGACCAAAATTAGTGGTTTCCCAAGCGGATTCCTTGTGGACGAGGATCATCTTGGCTAAAGTATAAGGTGGACCAAAATCATTGGTTCCCAAGTAGCAAAGAAGTGCTTTCATTTCAGTTTGAGAGTGTGAGGTTGCATTCTGACAATTAAGATTAAGGTCTTGCTCAAAGTAGGAAGGGAACTACACCTGGTTTTTGCATGACATTTGGTTGGATCTGAGCCTGCTTAGGAATAAATCTAGAATCTTTGTTAGGGTGAGCATGTGTGGAACATTCACCATACCCTCGGCCAAACTTGTTTGATTGAGATTGGGAGCAAGCAAAAGCTTTTCAATTGTTTGGTCTGCTTGAAAGGGTGAAGTTACAGATGGATGATGGGTGAGAGTTGAAGTGGGAAGAAAAAGGAGTTTTTAGTGCTAAATCTGATGGAAGGAATCTCCCTAAATTTCCCCTCAAACAATGTTTGGAAAATGTTTGTCGCCAGAGCCCTACGGTGTACTTGTTTGTGTGGCAATGTGCGTGGGATCACCTTCCTAGTAGAAATATGCTTTGAAGAGATGAATGGACATTGAAGGGGATTGTGTGGGGTGTGATACTTCTGATGAATGTTGTCAACATCTATTACTTCATTGTTCTATGGCCTCGATAGTGTCAAATTTCTTCAAAGAAAGTTTGGCCATCAAAATGGGTAATGCCGGGCTATTATGGAGGTCTGGAACTCTGGTGGACTTGGAATCGGTCCCCCAACCTTAATGCTTCACCCAAGCCCGACCAGTTTGCATTTTTTAGATGCGGGTTACCCGGGGTTTATTCTGGTCATTTGGGATATCTTAGTTGAATATATTTTGTATAACTTCCACTACTAATGTATCTTTAAAATATGATATTTTAAAAAGAAATGAATAATTTTAACTATAAAAAATGGATAAAAATACATAGAAAGAAGACATAATTAAATAGACTCATTAAAGTTACATGTCAACAACAAATGAAAACATCACATGTTCATGCTTACAGGAAATGACGTTATATAAAATAAATAAATAAATGATCCTATACACTATACAGGGAAAAAATATAGTATCATGAATGTCAAATATTATGTGCACAACATAATCTATAGTTACAACCAAAATGTACCTCCAATGCACTTGTGTTGAGCTCTGAAGCATCCACAAGATTGCTCAACGCCATCTCGTATACCTATACCTATCAAGATAAATTGCAAAACCTTGAAGTCAGCTCTCTCACAGCCAAAGTTATTAGAGAGGGGGAGAGAAATATTGGGCTTTCAAACGAGATGAATTTGTTAATGGAGATGTCTACAACATACGTGATAAATATTTTAGTGAGTAAAAACGGCGAGACAAATAGAAGCCTTGTAACTTTGAGTTTTAAAGAAGAGAGGATTAGATGGTTGTTTGCTTTTCTAAGAGTCCAAAAAAAAATTCAATATTAAGTGGTTGGATTTCACAAAACTCATCAATGAGGTCCATCCAATTTCCACATTTGAAGATATTGGCGTTGAAGATGATCGCCAATAAACTTATGCCTCAAATGGGGAACTCGAAAAAGAATGAGGGATTGTTGCAGAGATTTTGACACGGAAGAGGAGTAAAGGTCAGGTATGATTGTGAAAGTTGGTGGGTGGTTTTATTTCGGTGTGGATTTTGGGGGTTATAATTATGAGATTAGATGAGAAGCAGGGTTGCAGGTTGCAACTTGCAACTTGTATCTATTATTGGCAGGTGGTGTGCTTGTCTCTTAGTTAAGGAAGTAGGTGACTAGGTGGTGTTTTGTTCTATTTAAGGAGGAGATTTGGCTCTTTCTCATTTCTTTTCACAAGGAGAAGGATTCGTGGAAATTGTGTTTGATAACAAGAGCTTTCTGTAATTGGAGAAAGGCTTTTGTAAGTCCATCAAGATTGTCAAGTCTATCACTAATGTGAGTCTAATGCTAGGCTCTTTGTATGAGTAATGATCTTTGTGCAACAATTTTGTATGGAGCTAGCGTGTAGCCATTGAGGGGAAGGATGATGCAACAACTAGAGGGATGGTGTAAGATGGATGATAATCGATGAACACCTTTGGGTGGTGTCTTTGTCTGCATCATGGTGGGTAATGAGGTGAGCTTTGGTTACCTGTGTATCTTGTGGCTTTGAATGATCCAGGGTGGAGAAAGTCTGTAGAAAAGTTAGTGGAAGTTCTTGGCCGGTAAGATGACTATTGGTGGTGAACAAGAGGACATGCAGCTAAAGGTGAAATCCGCTATTGGTTTTGTTTCGATGGATACCCTACAATTCACCGATGAAAGAGAGCAGATAACGGTGTTGGTCAACAACCTCAAATGGCAAAATGAATTTCCAAATATGGGTTTGATCAAAATTCCCGTGGAATTGCCAAACGGATTGCTAAACAATTAATGAGACAGAGGTACTAACTCTATTCATGGGATACGTCCAATTAAAAAGAAAAGAGGTCACTTTAAGGGGACATACTTTCCCTTTTTTATTTTTGATCTAGGGAAGTTGTTTTACAATATGTCGGATGGTGTTTTTTTTTTTTTTTCTTTCAAAGGTTAGACGAAGTTTGCGACTCTGTCCCACCACGACTTTGTAAGAGTATGAGCAATACTGTGAGTTTCTGTATAATCTCTCAATTTCCAAATATGACTGTATAGGGGGTTGAAAATTGATCAACCTCCTCTTTCAGCAAACATTATTTTTATTTTAGCAAATGATTCTTTATGTTTTTTTCTTTTTTTTTTGTGTGGGACGGGGGGGTGGGGATGGAATCTTGATGTTGCTCAACTTAACAATCTCTTGGTTCCCATCCTTTGGTAGTCTTCCCTATCGTTGCTACCGTTCCCTTATTTTTAGTGGGTTTTGAGGCTGAGAACTTCATTGAGGAGACAAAGGAAGCTATCCCATGGAAAAGCTTTCGTGTTCCTGAATCCTGGTGGGGGTTATTAAAGGAGAAGCTATTTTTAAGTTGGGTGGCCTACACCAGAAGGTGATACAAGAACCAGGTTGATGGAAATCATAAAGTAGCACAAATGGAAAACTCGGAGGATTTCTTGATGATTTTGTTTGCACAAAATGGTTATCTGGAGAAGGATGTGGCTGGCCCAATCTTGGTCCTATTTTTGGATCAAGATCCGTGATTGGGTTGTAGTCCATCTCATTGGGGTGAAGGGAAAGCCGTGGTTTTTCGGTTTGATTGAAACTACGCCCAATAGCAATAGGAGCTTTGCTCTCAAGCAATGATTGTGATTTCGTTTTTCGAGTTAATTTTTAGTTCCTGATTTAAAGAAATATTTTGGTGCATAAAATAAAAACGTAAATATTTCGAGAAATATTTCGATGTGTAAGAAAAAACATAAAAATTTCGAGAATACATGAAAGTTATATAATAAATTCAAGGGTATATGAAATATGTGAAAAAATAAAATGCAAGTAAATAAACCTACTAAACACATTAAATGAAGCCTAAAATACCAAATATCTCTTAAATCATGACATAATTAACAATATAGTAAAAACAAATGACGAACAAATTCAATTCAATCAGCAAAATCACACATACAAAACTCAAAACAAGTGAAATTATCCCTTCCCCAACAAACTCCTCTCTCGATCGCAACAAAAAATCTTTTTTTGTACCAGTTAACCACCGCACACTAAGAATTAGCAATTCACAGTGCGAGTTAAAAAAAAATTCATAGTGTGAGGATCACTCTAGATCTGGATGTTCCACCCATGTCTCAACCCAAACAACAAGCCCAAGCTCATCAAGACTCTCATCAAACCTTATCGGCCCACCCAACCTAATTTGGCCCATACAAACTTTCCAACACCTCTCATGCATCTCTCGATCACATTTACCCTCTCTTCGTCCCCATCTCTCTTCTCCACTTTCCCTTTCACTTGAATGGTTTTGGGTTTTAGGGTTAGGAGTTCTTGTTGACAAACCCTAAAATTCGATGGATCCATTGATGAAGAAGCGTAAATTAGAGGAGAACGAAACCCTAACGGATGGTGAGTCCTCCACAAACCTCACCCCAAAAGACACATGCAAGATCATTGAGCCCTTCACGCAAGAACAACTCCTCAAGATTCTCCAGCCTGTCTTTTAACTCCACGTGGACTTCCTCGATGCAGGCTCTTCTCAATCACAGAGACTCAACTTGTTGCAAGCTGCGTCAAAACTTTTCAATCAAAAAACTTGAATTTTGGTTGCGCTTTTTGTATTTTCGGTGAAAAAAACGTAAGAATATGAAAAAATTCGTAAACACCCTTTAAAATTTACCTTTCGCCCTTTTTCTTTTCGTAAATCAGAAAAAAAAAAAAAAAAAAAAATGAAATTTTCGACAAAATTTTGCAAAAACCCATTCTTTGCTTACAAGGCCAAATGATCTAAAGGAACCCTAACCTTTGGGTTGGGATGTTATAAGGTTCGATGTCATTGAATCCGAATGAAGTTGTGTGAAGTTGATTGACTAAGTTGCGGTCATGGTTATCAACAACTTACAATAAATATGATATGATACACGATATATATCGTATCTAAGCCTCATCGATATGGTCAAATATATCTTACGATATATTAGTATAAGATGTAGGGATGTACAGTCCTTCTACAAGTTACGGGAATGAATGGATGGTTGATAACCAATAGCTTGTTAATATGTGTTATTGGAAGTTTTTTTAACCTCCTTGCTTGAATAAATCTCATTTGTATTTTATATGCTTAAAAATATAACATATATTGACCTTTTGCACCATATCTTTCGATATTTTTATATCTATATATTGACTTTTGCACCATATCTTTCGATACAAGTTACGTTCTTATACGTGTATCTTAAATCTAGGTTTTTAGTATACGATGCGATAAGCGTTTTGATTACTATGGCTACACCCTTGTGGGATTACGATTAGAGAAAATGTCAACGGTTATTTGAAGGTGGGTGAAGAGGAAACAAGGAATTGATGGTTTGTGAGCAAGGTTTGGGGTCCAACAATCTCTAATGGTATCGAAGTTTTGTCGGATTAGGAGTACGAAGAGATTGGCTCTGCTCTACTTTCGTTGTCAAGTACATGCCGTCATCAAAAAAAATAATGCGTTGCAGTGGGCATTTTAGAAGAGAAAAATCATGATTTAGTAATGTGGGTTTCTTAATTTAGAAATCACTTACAATCGCACACACAAGAAATCTTAAGTGGCGGAAAAAAGAAACACTCGGCAACAATCAAACTTTTTAAAAAAGTGAAAACCTGACATACAAGACTTCACTTCTTGTATCTAATGAAATAACTTATAAAAAAATTCACATCCATCTCTCATCTCCCTCTTCTTTTTATACTATATATAAGTTAACTTTTTGGGCCATTTTTGTATGTAGGGTGGTTGCTATTTTTTAGCAATCCACCACTACACCCCATTTCATCCAAAATTCATGAATTGTACAATTTGGCTTGTAAAAAATAGTGGATCCCAAAAAGTCATTTATATATATAGTATGTAGAAGAGGAGGGATGTGAGTTATTTATTTATTATGATGTAAAGTAGGATTTAATTTGTTTAATATAGTTTAATTGTTAGGTTGGGTCAAAGTTATTATAATTGGAGGTTATAGCTTCAATAGAATCTAGGGTTAGGTTTAGTATAAATAAGGCCTGTAAGCCATTATTTATAGTTTGTTAAATGATTATGAAGTATTTAAGCTTATTTATCTTTTATTCTCGTAGTTTTAGTTTGTTTGTTTAGATTAGGTTAATCAATTTAATTGTAGAATACATTAATTTACCTACATTAGATACAAAAAGTGGAGTCCTGATGTATGGTTTTCACTTTTTTACTGTGGGGTTATTTGTTTTTTGTTTTTGCCATACATGACTCTTGTATGTGTGATTGCAGGTGATTTCTTAATTAGAAACCCACGTTGCTAAATCATGAATTCTTCTCTTCTGAAATGCCCATTGTAGCATATTTTTTCGATGACGACATGTACTTGACAACAATAGTAGATGCTCTTAGTCGCTTGTATAATAATAATGGTGTTCTTTCGAATCCTAAGAAGCAAGGGAGTTGTGTCAGATGAGTGTTCTTTATGTGGACTCAATTCGATTCAGAAGATTACTCGGAGGTGTTGTTAGCCTTGTGGGTGGAGTTTATTGGTATTGTATATAGAGATGGGGTCTGTACCCATGTGACTGGTGAGGGCATTTTAAATCTTGTGTTTTGAAGTCGAATACTGCAGTTGTTTTAGCGTCCTTGTTGCAGCAGGTTCGATGTCCTTGGTTGCCTCGATGGGTTTCGTAGGCCATGGTCTTAACCATTGTAACTACTGTATGGGATCAATGGATTTTTAACATTTTTCGAAAAAAAAAAGAAAAAGAAAAGGTTGTTGGCTCTGGAACTTGCAAAACTTTTTCAATTCGCCACAATATGTTTAAGAGTGTGTTTGATTTTTGTTTTCTATGAAAAATTACTAAATAGTGCAAGCATAGTGGAAGAGAGGAAATAAAGAGGAGGTCAGCATGGAAGTTGTGACCCTCCACCGCGCACAAGATCATGGAAAAAAAACTCTCTGGGGAATTAAGAATATTTTTCCCTGGGAAACTCAAGAAACATAGATTTGAAAAGTGATCACTGGATGGAAAATTTTCTCCCTTGCTACCTCATCTTCACTATTTTTGGGTTTTCCATGAGAAAAAAATCAAGCACATCCTAAGTTTCATAGAAATTCCCAATCCATGCTTTAGAGGCGGGGCGTGAGGTATCGATAGTCCTTTTTTTTTTCCAAATTACCTAGGGGTGTTTTAGGAGCCTTGGCTGCCCCTCACCTTGAGTGACAAGACTATTCCAGAGATTCTCTACAACCGGAACAACATTATTTTAGGAGATTATGGATGAAATTTACACATATCTTCCTTTGTGGCAACTATAACTGTTTTGTTTGCTGTTCTAATTTTGATTCTTTTGCTCTAGGTGTGGACTTCAAGGTAAAAGTAGTCACTCTTGGGGGCAAAAAATTGAAGCTTGCAATATGGGATACAGGTAATGAATGTTGTGAATACTCATTGAATTTGTTCTCATGACACTACTCCATCTTGTTGCCCTCGTCTTTTTTACCACCATTTGAAGCTCCTTATAATCCATACCACAAGCCTGTACTTTATGAACGTAATGATGAGACATGAGCATTTCACCTCCATGTTAGAATAAGAGCTA
This sequence comes from Berberis vulgaris, assembly GCA_963556465.1. NCBI lineage: Eukaryota > Viridiplantae > Streptophyta > Magnoliopsida > Ranunculales > Berberidaceae > Berberis > Berberis vulgaris. The sequence goes on from OY747131.1 coordinate 78,929,910, forward strand.
TTAGCAGAAGTCTTTAATTCTTTAAGCCAACCTTATTGGTGTATTCTTGACATGTTTTTATCACCTCAAATTAAGATAAGAAGTTTTTCATCAAGCAATATTTTTTCCCCTATCATGCAGCTGGACAGGAAAGATTTAGAACATTGACGAGTTCATATTATAGAGGAGCACAAGGCATCGTCATGGGTATGCTCTTGTTATTCCATCTTGTTTCTGTATTGTTTGTCTGTACTTTTAGTAGATTTGTGTTTTCAAAGCCCATAAGCACGTTTAGTATTTTGGCATATTTACCACATAATTATGTTGATGATATAGAAATTGGTATGCAAGAACAAGGGACTTGCTGTATCTGCAGTTTCACAATTCTACTGTGTCATATGTATAGAAATAGAATGATAATGCGAGACAGCTTTGCTTTTGCAAAACTTTTAACTTAAATACAGGTTATGGTACATTCTTATACGTTGAGAACATTTTGACTGGGATGGGGTCAACTTAAAAGACTGGGATGGGGTCAACTTAAAAGAAATTTAGGACATAAATTTTGACATGTTCATCCTTAGAATAAAATTCCATGTACGCATGTTTTGGTCCATCTTTTATGTCCATAAAGTTTCCTTGTTGGTGTTGTAATTGATGATTAACTAATAGGATAATAGTTATATTCATGATGCAGAGCTGTTCCTTCCATATCATGATGTTCGTTATACGCTGTATCAGACGGAGAGATCCTAAGTTCTAACAAAGAATTACTAACTATACTTATTTTTGTGCATATCATATTTTTATTAATTTTATTACCATTTCTGATCTTTTCAGAATTTTGTTTCAATAAAAATCTGAGGCTTATGTGTCACTCACCGTTTTTTTAAAAACATGTCAAGCTGAAGTAAGCTTATCGCAATGTGTCAAAGGCTTACATTTCATGCGTAGAGCATCCACTATAAGCTAATTCTTACCCAACATGATGGGGTATGATCTAATTTTGACCCAACTAAATGTGATGGGGCTTTGACGAACTATAAGCTATTTAAGTGGTGTCTTTACATGTATCCGGACCAAGGATGCATGGACACGGACAGTGTTAGTGAATCGTGAATCGTATAGTAAATCAGAAAGGGTAAGATTTTGATTTAATCAGTGTTGTTAAGGCGGACGCCTAGGCGCGCCTCGAGGCGGTTTGGCAAAGGGGCGCCTCAAATTGGGGCGAGGCGGAGCGGTAAAATGAGGCGTCCTCCTCGACCCGCCTCACGCCTTACCCGCCTCAACCGACTCGGACCGCTTCAGGCCTTTTAAACAATTAAAACTTAAAACTGAAATAAAACCCAAAAAGCCCAAAACCCAATAAGCCCAAAAGCCCAAAGGTTTGGGGTATGTAGGGTTAATTAGGGTCGAGAAAGAGAATCAGATGGCTATTCTTCTCCTTCTTCTTCTCAACGCCTCTTCTTCTTCTTCTTCTCCTTCAAATCAGCTATCAGCAAATGCAAATCAGGTATGTTTTCTTCCTTTCTTCTTCTTCTAATCTTCTTCCTCTTCTTCTAATCTTCTTCCCTCTTCAAATATGTTGCGTTTTTTTTTTTCACAGAGGCCGACTGCTGCTTTTTTTTTTTTTTCTATGATCTGTTTTGCTACTGCGTCTTCCCTCAATCCCTCTTGAATGAAAGCTAATCTTCTTCCCTCTTCAAATATGTTGCGTTTTTTTTTTTTTTTTTTTTTTTCACAGATCTGTTCACAGAGGCCAACTGTTGTTTTTTTTTTTTTTTTTTTTTTTTTTCTATGATCTGTTTTGCTACTGCGTCTTCCCTCAATCCCTCTTGAATGAAAGCTAATCTTCTTCCCTCTTCAAATATGTTGCGTTTTTTTTTTTTTTCACAGATCTGTTCACAGAGGCCGACTGTTGCTTTTTTTTTTTCTTTTTTTTTTTCTATGATCTGTTTTGCTACTGCGTCTTCCCTCAATCCCTCTTTAATGAAAGCTATTTTGTTGTTTTATCTATGGTATAAAAAGAGGGGTGAACAACAATTACATTTGCTGTTTTATCTAAATATTTTGCTATTTTATCTATGATCTTAAAGAAAAGATAATAGTTAATTATGTCAATAATTTGGTCCAAAGTTGTCGGCATTCGGCAACAATCTCCGCCCTTGAAACAAGATCCTGAGCTGATCGTGATTGTGTGTGCACATGATGAGGGCTGAAAAAACAGAAGAAGAAAAAGGATGATGTATATATACAAAGTTACAAACTAAAGTAACCATTTTTGTTTCATTTAATAAGTAAACTAAAGTAAACAAACTAAAACCATTGAGCTAGTACTACTACTAAGTCTGCATGGAAATAATACAGTACTTAGATTCATTTGTCAATAATTTTGGTACTCTGTGTTTAGTTATGTTTTATAATTTGTTTCTGGATGTTGTATATATACAAAGTTACAAACTAAAGTAACCAAACACACATCTTGTTAGTTCAATTGTTCATCTGAAACTAAAGTAAACTAAAGTAATCTAGTATTTGAAGCCTCATCTGAAACTGATTCAGAGATGTTCAATTGTTCATCAATTAATAGACTTTATTCAATAAGATCATGCTGTCTTCTTCTCCTGTTGCCTGCACATTTGCTACCATTTTTTCAACTGCTTTCTTTTCTTGCTTTCATTTTTTTGGATTTTCCCTTCATTTACTTTCTTTACTTTATGATTGTCACCATCTGTTTTCAGGAGTTCATTGGATTCCAGCTCCAGCTCGTGAATAAACTCTAGGACGTACCTGTAGAAACCAATTCTAAATAGTTACATGACTTTTTGTACATATTGGCTTATGCAAGTTATCAAAATGATGATGAATATTACTTATCTAATATGTTTCAATTTATTATAATAAAAAAATCTTTAAAAAATGATAAAGACCGCCTCGCCTCTGAGGCGTTTTCAGGCTCGTCCGCCTCCCCACCGCCTCGACGCCTTAACTACAATGGATTTAATCATAAATCGAATCGTAAATCGTAAGATTTATAAAATTATAAATATATGTATTTAAATTAATAAATATTCATAACTTATACCAAAAAAAATCAAAAATGTAAGAGTGCACTTTCATTAGTAAGTCCAAAAAAAACTTCCTACAAAAAATAAGCCCAAAAGAAAATTACTAATTAAATCAAGCCCAAATTAAAGAATGAAACTAAATTAAGCCCAAATGGAACCCAAATTCCATTAAATTTCATTTCAATTTCATTTCAATCTCATTTAATCTCATTTCAATATCATTAACATTTCTAACTTAATTGGTTTTGTTCTTCGATGGAGTAATGGAGTCAGAGAGCAGCAGCCAGCGATGATGAACTCAACATCATCCCTCATCGCCCTATTGAAGAAATCCTCAACGACTCTGAATTCTCTTCTTCTTCTTCCTCATCTTCTTCTTTGTCTTCTTTAAATCAACATTCTTTGTCATCGACGAGTTGGAGATGAGTGAAGAAGATGATGAAGAAGAGTGAAGAAGCATTTTGAGGCAGAACGAGGAAGATCTGAGCGGAACAGATGAAGATATGAAGCGGAACAGATGAAGATCTGAAGTGAAACCAACCTGATGAACCAATCTTAGCCGGATTTGATGAGGATCTAAGCTGATATGTTCTTCTTCCTCCTATTTTTTATTTAATTTTTTTTTCTAAGCACAGTTTTTCTGTTTTTTTTCTAAGCCGATATGAAGATCTAAGCGGATCTGATGAAGATCCTCTTATTTTTTCTGTTGGTTTCTTTCTCCTGTACAAAACATAAATCGAACGACTGCTTACCTATCGCGATTTAGCGATTTCAACATTGAATCGTCACCGATTCAGTCCGATTTAGGTAAAGCCCGATTTGTTGGGCGATTCACATCGTTTGTGTGCCGACTCGAGTCAAATCGTCGATTTGACTCGCGATTCATACAACACTGGACACGGACACACGTGTCTTGTCGGGCACGAATACGACACGCTGACTCAACAATTTCTAAAAAATTAGGACTCGGGACACATTGACATGTCATACTATTTTTTTTAATGTCGTATAAACAAACAATAATCCAATAAAGTGTCTCTCTTCATCTTTGTTGCTAGTAGAAAAAACTCAAAGAAGAAAAATGTAGAGAAGAAGAGGTGCAAAGCCGGAGAAGAAGATTACACTCTGTTGTAAGAAAAAAAAACAAAAGTAGACAAAAAATATAGTAGAGAAGAAGAAACATAGACTATCTCTATCCTTTAATGGCTCTTTACCCTATTTAATCTCAATTAAAAGAGTCATTTACTTCAGATAGATCAACAACCATTAAAATTAGATGATTATTTGCACATACTATAAGTAAAAAAATAAAACGAAGTCGGTTGTCGAGTCTTAACTGTGTATTGATCAAGTTTTTTGGGTGTATCAGTGGCATATCCAACACGTTGACCACATTGACCATGTGTCTGCTGCCGACACGTTGACCATGTGTCTGCTGCCGACACGTTGACCATGTGTCTGACGCATGTCGAAAGCGTATAGAGCGAGTGTCGATGTCGAATACGTGTTGGACTCGGATACGACAAGTTTTTCGAAGAGTCTATGCTTTATTGATCCAGACTAAATGTTGTAAAAAAATTAAAAAATATTTCAGTCCCCATGGGGCTTGGAATTAGCTTACGCTCAAGGAATGTGATTTCTCGAAAAATGTTGAAATTTCACGAAATATTTCTCTTTTTTTTAGTTATTGAATTTTCTTTCAAAATCCGAAATATTTATTTTTTTCATTAGGCCAATCTCAATTTTCGTACATTTTAATCCGTAATAACCTTAGTTTAGTAGTAAAATTTTGTTACATAAGTGATTCTTATGCATTATATAGTTTGTATCACATTATGAGTCTGTGGTACTCTTTGTGTAATATATACGAGTTTAAGATGCTTAAATTAATAAATTATATTGATATCTTCAAAATTACAAGCAATTTTTTTACTTATTTTCCTTACACAACGAAATATTTCTTAAAATCAACTTACCGAAATTACCTCGGAAAACGAAATCTCAATCCTTGCTTACGCCTTTACTTCTTTCATACGCTTCATCGCCACTATGTTCAACTTTGTTGGGTCATATTGTAACTTTAGTTACGGGATAATGTGATAGCTTACTATATTAAATTAATATTATATTAGACGTTTTATGAGTTATCTAAAAGGCTTAAGCTTCACGTGTTTGTCCGTTGAAACGCCTTACTTCATAACCTTAGTATGACTTCCATTTAGCAAATTGCCTCATTTACTTCTAGCATTACTTAACTCATGTTGATGATTTGACTTTATTACACTTTCAAGCAGGTAAACTCCATTTCTTATATCATCCTGCTAATTTGACTTTTTCCCGTAAGCCTTCTGGAATAGTTGCTCGTTACATGGAAACTGGTTTAAATGGTGAACCTTTCTTAGTTGTATCACTTCATTTTTTGTGTCTGGATTCTGGAATGCAAACTATCCATAGTGTCTCTGTATTGATTAGTTTCAAATTCAGTGACTGGTTGCATTTATCCTTAGAAATACCTTTATTGTTTG